>JAJHJA010000092.1:0-735591 GCA_021202915.1 Heliconius himera
ACCATGATCACTCCATCAGTTGTCCAGCAATTCTTAATGCCAAAGTGCTTTCTAGCTGCACTAAAGATTTCTTGTCTTGGTCTTGTCAAGAATTCTGACATTGTAACACTGGAGCCTTTAAGGGAAGTTTTGTTATTCCACACTAAATTTCTCATCTTTAAATTAGAAAAGCGGACCAGTATGGGCCTGGGCTTACTCTTAATCGCACCCAGGCGATGTGATATATCAATCATAGAAGTGTCTATACTCACTAATTTTAATTGTTCATGAAGTACATTCAGCACTACTGCTTCTGGGCATTCATCTGCAGTCTCAGGCAATCCATGAAATAATAAAATCTTCCTTCGAGAGCATGCTTCTTGCATATCGTAGCCTTCTGTGAGGAGCTGAATTTGTTTACGTAACATAGATAATGTCTTACAAACAAAGTCTTTGAATTTGCAGTAATCGGAAGACAATGTAGCCAGATCACCATATACCTTCTGTGAATTCTGGCTTGGACTTTTGTTTTGTGTTTGTGATAGTGCCTTGTCAAAGTTATCCATACGTGCTTGAAACAGTGCCACTATGTCATCCATATTCTTAGAAAGTTGACTGTGGATATCCATCTTGTGATAGCTTCTTATATTGCACAGTAAATGTTAGGAAAATATGTATACCAGGTAATGTAGGTTTGAATTATAAACTTTATAGTGAATACATATGAAAAACTGTTATTATATTTAAATTAAAACAATAAAACATAGCACGATTTTATTTTGTTGTACACTTTTCGACCTACCCGAATATTTTCACGCTGTATCCCGCAAAATCATTGCAGGCAAAGGAAATATAATGTCAAGACTTTTCTTTTCTCATTTTCTGCAAAGTTTTTGTGATATTGTATGTTGAGTAGCTGAAATCGACGCTGCACTTATCCATGTTACCAGAGGTAGAAATATGAATATATTAAATACCTAATGCATTCCTTCGACTGGGAATCCAACCCACAACCATCGCATTTTCAGTCATACGCTTATACCATTGCGCCATCATGAAACCTGTAGTTACGCGCTGTTACCGTTTTATTCATATAGATATGTATATATTTCTAAAATATTATGCTAAAATCGTTTTAACTTTGCCTGTAGGCTTATAATAGTTGCCTATTAATATCGCTTAGTAAGCAATCACTTTTAGTAATTGCTTACATTTATGAATTTAAATAAAGATATAAAAAGAAACTATATAAAAATTTATGAATTTGATGAATTGTTTCTCTCCATAAATTATTTTTGACTTTACTATTTTATCCTGTGATTTACATTCCTATAGGCACCATAC
Organism: Heliconius himera; assembly: GCA_021202915.1. Lineage (NCBI taxonomy): Eukaryota > Metazoa > Arthropoda > Insecta > Lepidoptera > Nymphalidae > Heliconius > Heliconius himera. The sequence goes on from JAJHJA010000092.1 coordinate 1,324, forward strand.
CAGAGGGCAATATACCATCAGCTCATTCTGCAGGAATCCAGGGCAGTACACGAGGCAATTAAGAAATCGTTGGCGGTAGTTTGATATAATAATTATGTCAACTGACAGACGAATGCCACCTCAGTCTACCCGTGACCACGGACTACTGCAAAGTGTTCGAAATGTCGGGTTTCCAAAAATGTATAAAAATACAAAATATACGCGATTAATCCGTTTAAAATAGTTTTATTTAAAATTCCTATAGTCGTAAAAGATTTTAATTTAAAAATTTTGATATATTTAGAAATAGCCTACCTAATTTGTCTGAGGCCACAAGTACTGCGGCAAAATCGTAAAATTAATTTCATTTGATAGAGTATACAAAAACATAAACTATTTGTTTCGAAATTGAAATCCACTACCACCTTAAAAAGTGTGAAACGTGAAAAGAATAAGTAAATGTAAGATATTTTATCTGAGAACATAAATTGCAATTCTTTAATCGAGCGCATTGCTATAATTTGTGGTAACACGCTGGTTTCCTTTCAGTGATTAATGTACACAGAATAAAGAATGCTTAGAAGTGATAACTAAATAATATTGTATATTTAGAAATTATATATTGAAGCCCGTCGTGGCGCAGCGGCACGAGGTGTGACTGTAAAACCGACTGGTTGTGGGTTCGATCCCCACTCGAGGAGATGAAATATTTACTTAAATTTACATTTCCATTTCTTCGCTCTGGTGTCCAGGTTAAGCGCGGCGTTGAGTTCTGCCACTCAACACGCAATGCCTCCAGAATTCGGCAGAAAGTGGGGAACGGAGTGTCGTAACACTAAGTTCCCTCTGCCTACCCTGCTGTGTGCGGGATACAGCGTGAAGCTGAAAAAAAAAATTATATGCCGTACATACATTATGTATGAAACTCATATTGGAAAATAATTATTATCTTTAGCTAGATATTAATAAAATTGAAGTGTCTGTCTGTGTGTTTTCAAATTATAGTTATTTACGCGATATTAAAAGTAGTAAAGTAGATTTGTCGTTTTTGTCATTTAATTAATGCGATATGAAATAATAAAATTTTGTCTTTTGATTAATACAATATGAAATAATAAAATTACAGCTTAATAAGTGGAAACAAACAATATAGATGACTATACTATTGTATACTGTACTAGATATACTTTATTATATTTATTGATATACTATACTATTGTAATTAAAAAAAAATCCATGAATACTCTTTGAATTTATTATCTCTGAATTATCTCTGATTTTTTTTTTTAGATTCACGCTGTATCCCGTACACAGTAGGGTATGCAAATGGAACTTAGTGCTAAAACACTCCGTTTCTCACTTTCCAAAAATGATATAATTGTATTATAGTTGAACATGAGTTAAGGCTGTTTCATAATATATTGAAGTGAAAGTAAAAAACATAAGTGTAGATTTTTATATACATATATTAATTTCGGACATTACTACAGTTGGCTCGTTGGTCTAGGGGTATGATTTTCGCTTAGGGTGCGAGAGGTCCCGGGTTCAAATCCCGGACGAGCCCAATATTTTTTATTATTTTTTTAACTATAGATAAAATATATTATGTAAAGACCGTGGTGGCGCTATGGCATAGCTAAGGGTGTAAACGCGGGGAAATTATTTATTAAATATTTTATTTCCTCGCTCTCAGAACAAGGCAAAGCGTGGCGTTGAGTTTCGCCACTCAATAACAATGACCTCAAGAATGTAGCGGAAAGTATGGAATGCAGAGTCTTAGCTCTAGGTTCCCTCTGCCTTCCCTGCCATATGTGCGGTACAGTATGAAGAAAAAAAAATATCAAAAAAATATTTGAATACAGCTCAAAGCATCATCTAAATGTTATTACTATTTATCTATCTTCTATCTATATATAAAAGGACTTGTGCTGACTGACTGAGGTAAGACGCACGCACAGCCGTAACCGCTGATGGTAGAAACGTGAAATTTGGGCAGTTGTTTATTTTCATATTCTGGACATCCACTAAGAAAGGAATTTAAAAAATTTTAACCCTAAAGGGATGAAATAGGTGTTGAAAGTTTGTATGGAAAATTTTTTTAATCTGCACTGATTTTTATAAAATTTGAAATTCAGACTCTTAAAAATATTTCATTAACCACGTGTTTCATGGTTTTTAAGAATTCACCCCCTAAGGGTTCAAATAAGGGGTTGAAAGTTTATATGGAAAAATCTTTAAATTGCCACCGATTTTTATAAAAAATTAAATTCAGACTGTTAAAAATATTTTATTGAACACGTGTTTCGTGTTTTTTTTAGAATGCCCTACTAATAAGCGGGCGAAGCCGCGCGCGCCCTCTAGTTTCTAATATATTTTAAACTATAAACAAATCATTAGTAAAAAAACACAATTTTTCCTTATACTAGTCCCAGCTGCATATTAAAATAATTATATTAGCATTTAATACTTTATGTCTAAATTATACGAGTTGAGACGGGCCCAACTCACCATTAAGGCAATCGACCGCATTACCACGTGATAGTATATCACGTGAGACAAAATGAGTCATATGAATTAAACTGTTACTACTAATATGTATATATAATTTCTTACGTATGTATGTGTGTTTGAAAAAGAAGATTAAAAATTATTATTTAGTAATTTTATAAAATATTTTGATTAAATATATCTTTGGATATTTATTATGTATTTTTGAGTGGATTTTTTATAGTTAATAACTACTGAAGCAGCTTCACCAACTTGCAGGCAGTAGGTACCTAGTGCTAAGACACTCTGTATTTTTCGAGATATTACGTTTTGAGTTGCGGAACTCAACGCTGCTCCAGAAAAGGAAAATAATCAATGCACCAAGTGTAAATCTTGATAATAATATTTATAATATGTACATAGATGAACTCTCTACCTTAGGTAATGTACCGATGACCGGTAAGTTTATGTGAACCTTAATATTAAATATTCGAAACCTAACGTTAAATATATTGATAATTCAAATTAAATCAGTTCCACGCTATATACAGCAGGGTAAGCAGATTTAGTTAGAGAACCTAGTGTTACGACACTCCATTCCCCACTTTCTGCCGAAAGTGGGGAATGGAGTCTTTCTTTTTCAAACTCAATGCTGGGCTTTTGCCTTGTTACCAGAGCAAAGAAAAGAAAATATTATATAAAGATAAACAATAATAGATTTCCTCGAATTGGATATCGAACCGACAACCGTCGTGTTACAGTTGCATCCTTGTGCCCCTGTAAACTCACTAAGTGCCTAAAAATATTATTGAAATGTTAAGTATTTATACTAATCAAATCTTTTCAAAGCCAAATCAAGTCACATAGGATGCAATAAATTTAGTTGCTTGACTCAAAAAGTTGTGTAAAACATATTTTATATGGAGCTTAGTGGCGTAAGAATTTATAAATTGCTGTTTATAAATAAGATAAGAATTTAATAAATTATTTACAATATTCTTACAATAATTGTAAATATACTGTACATTATTTTAGATACATCTCTCTATTATTATATTACAGATTTCTGTGAGTGATCTTTATATTCACAGTTAATGTAAAAATCGTTGTTATTCAAAATGTTTCTTTTTTTTTATTTTAACAGCATGTGAAACAAATGAACAAAAAAGGAAATTATAAAATAGAAATAAATGATGTAATTCACATATTTATTATTATTCGAATATTTTTCTAATCCTGAAATAACCATGTTAAGTAATATTTAGTTAAAACCTTCTGTTGTTAATTAATAATTGAGCCTCAATTAGTGGATACTTTAGGCTTCATGATATGTGCGGGACACATATCAGGGTAGGCAGAGGCAACCTAGAGTTAAGACACTCTGTTCCCATTAAGACACTTCCGTTCCTCGCTAAATCCTGGAGCCATTGCATGTTAAGTGACGGAACAATTAACGCCGCGTTATGTCTCGTTACCAGAGCTACGAATAAAAATATTAAATATTTCACTTTCTCGAATGGAAATCGAACCAACAACCTGCCATAGCATTTTATAGTCGCACGCTTGTGTCCCTGCGCCACGACTGGCCTCTTTTTTGACTTACTATTCGTTTTGAATTTTAAAAAATTAAATATTATGTAGTTTGATTTTCACAATATTAAATAACGGCTACGCTTTAAAAATTTTATCACCATAATTTTTATTATTTACAGTTATCATTAATTACAGACGATGGAGTGCAAAGTGGTCGAAATGTTGATTTCAATAATGTAAATAATTAAAATTATTTAATACGAATACGAATAACAATCCATTTTAAGCAATTATGTATATTATTAAGCCAGTCGTGGCGCAGCGGCACGAAGTGTAAAACCGACTGGTTGTGGGCTCGATCCCCACTCGAGGATATGAAATATTTACTTAAATTTATATTTCCATTTCTTCGCTCTGGTGTCGAGGCAAAGCGCGGCGTTGAGTTCTGCCACTTAACACTCAATGCCTTTAGAATGGGATACAGCGTGAAGCTGATTTTATTTACATTTTTTTAACTTTTATAAAATATACAAAAATACTAATTGAATGCCTCGCGGCCTACCGTCTGTATGAGATACAGTGAAAAAACCATATACTTGTACCTATCACAAGACATGTAATTTCCGGCAACGTTTAAAAGGCTTTGAGCCCTTCTTTTTAGTTATAATGTAATATAATATTAAAAACGAGATAATATAAACAATGATGATTTTTTAAGAAATTGTTGAACAGTTAATTTCGACTATAAGAAAATTTTAAAGAGTAAAAGTGTTCGAAAAATAAAGAGGTAAGTATATAAAATAAAAATAAAAAGTTCGTCTTGGAGCAGGGCCCAGTTTGATCTAAAAAAAAGCAAAGATAAAAACCAGTATAATGTGAACTTACCTGTCATAATCGTACAAATTGCCATGCGGGTCTTGTGACTTTGGTTTCCGTATAATAAGAGCTCCGGCAGCCCCATCAGCTCTCTGCATACCAGAATGGGAGTGCCAGAAGTGAGTTCCCGAGTGCGTGGCGTTGAATTGGTATCTAAAACCATATATTAATATGATATTTCGTTAACTTAATTATGAGGCCGTTGTGGCGCAGGGGCACAAATGTGTGATTGTACACGTGACGGTTGTGGTTTTCGATTCCCGGTCAGAAGATTGAAATATTTAATATTTTCATTTCCTTGCTCTCATAGCGAGGCCAAAGCGTATTATTGAGTTTCGGAATTCAACAAATAATGGGAAACGGAAGAGCCTTAACGCTACATTCTCAGATTCCCTCTGCCTACCCTGCTATCTGCGGTATATAGAATGAAGCTGAAAAAAAAAATTAAAAAATACTCATAAGGTACATACAAAGAATAAACTAATAATTCAAAAGGCATTTTTCCTTTACAACTATAACAGTATTTATATTTTATTCATGTACAACAACACAAAGGCGGGCTTAATGCTTATTAACATTTTTCAGGTATCCTTTAGGCAAGCAAAAATGTTAGAAACGTAATATGTTAAATTAGACAACGTGTTCTAAATTGCGAGAAGTTACCGAGTTAAAATTATTATATTATTAATATGAAAAATTATATACATTATTATTATTATTTGTTTTTTTTTTTGCAGACTTCCATTTACAGCAGGATAGGCTGAGGGAACCTAGTGTTAAGACATTCTGTTTACACTGTACAATTTTCGATACATTGCGTGTTTGATGGTGTTACTCAGCACAGCAGGTGAGGCCATTAAAATAATTGATTCCCCTCATTCGGTATCGAACCCAGAAACGTTGCATTAATAGTCGAAAGGCAAAACCAATGCTCTGGCTATTTATCATTTTATCTATATAATTATATGAATGCATTACAATTTCAATATACGGATATCTAAATTGTGTTTATTTATCTGTTTGTCTGTTTGTTCTGAATAATCTTAGAAAAGGTGACCTGACTATATTTTCTTTTCATTCAGAAATTCAATTGTTTTATTTCTACTGTCGTGCGGTGTCATTAAATTTGTTTTAGATGCGTTTACAAGTAGAGTTAGCCGCTAATATAATGTTTCAATTACATTTCCATCTTATATTATATCTTATTTCTTAAACCTACTTATGATATAAACAGTAACACGAACCTAAAAGTAGACTCCGGTAGGATAGGACACTGTGTGACATACGGCGTCCCATCCATGTACGGCGTGCCCCGTTGATGCTGCCCGTGCCAGTGGACTGTGGTGCCTTCTGTCATTAAGTCATTTTCCACATCCACTATTATTCTGTCATGTTGGCATACCTGTAATAATTATATTATTATAGAAAAGATAGAGGCTGTCGTGGCGCAGGGGTACAAACGAGTGACTGTAACGCGGTGGCGATGTAATATTTAATATTTTAATGTCCTCGCTCTGCTGCAAGGAGGCAAAACGCGACGTTGAGTTCCGCTACTCAACACGTAATGTTTCCAGATTCTGCGGGAGATAGGGAGCAGAATGTTTTAACGTTAGGTTCCTCTGTTCCCTCTGCCTACTCTGCTAAGTGCATAATACGTGGTCAAGATTAAAATATAGGTGGAAAACAGCATCAATGCAGCTTGTTTCAATTAATAATTATTATTAATATTGCTTTTTTAAAATTCACGTATTTTCATATACGTACGTATGAATATGTAGTGCCGAGACACTTCTAACTTAAAGAGCAAAGGGTAAGGTTGATAATAAAAAATTTAAATACGTAAAAAAGATAAGGACATGTTTTAAATACCTATTAGATTATACTAAGTGACATACGAAATTATATACAAATCTTGCCAATTTTAAATATTTTTTTCTTAATTTTTTTTTATATTAAATTGATAAATCTTAATAATTCATATGAATATTAATTTATTTTGGTAACAAATGAACTATTGTATCCAATAAATAATAATTAAATACCTCTTCACTTGATATATTTACGCGCTATCATTGAAACTTATTTCACACAATAACAGCATTTATGGTCAATTAAGTAACTTTTGCGTGATTTGCAGGAACATAAAACATTTTTAATTGTTATTATAATATACTTCTTTATCATTTTCTTTATCATATTTCATCTCTATGGATAATGGGTTCGAATATGATTAAAAAGAAAATATAGATATTTCTAGCTATAAATAGATCCTAAGGCAAAGGACGGATTTTAATGATTTTTTTTGTTCTTTTACTGCGTCGAGTTCCATACATATATAAATTTTATTGATATTGTATAGTAAGCAGAAATATGACCAAAGTAATCTAATATAAAAAAATACACACAAACAAAGTTGCAGGCAGCCATTAGTATCAAATAAACATTATAATAGTAATATAAATAAATTTCCTAATGAATCTACCAGAAACATCTACTCAAGTTGCCTATATTTATTTAATATTTTTTGTCAATTATAACATACAAACGATGATAAATTACTTTGTAGCGGAGGGTTTTTTGTGGTTTTCAAACAGGATTTTCCTCGTGCTGAGCTCTAGAGTGCCATTGAAAAGGGTGATACATCCCCTAGAACGGTTGAAGTGTCTGTTTAATTATGCACTACTCCTGCTGCACTATACTCCCGTTTTCACTTTGTGTTTCTCTTACTATACGGTAAGTGCACCGATTGATAATTAGATTATTAGCAACATTTATAATTAGATTGAGGTCGTCGTGGCGCGGGGGCACAAGAGATTGACTGTAACGCGACAGTCGTGGGTTCGATCCCCACTCGAGGGAATGAATTATTATTTATTAATGTTTTCATGTATCACTCTGGTTATAATTCCACCACTCAGCACGCAATGCCTCGAAAAAATCAGCGGAAAGTGGGAAACGAAGTGTCTTAACACTAGGTTCCCTCTGCCTACCCTGCTGAGTGCGGGATATAACGTGAAGCTGATAATTAGATTCTGTGATGAAGAATTATAAAGTATCTAAGTAATTTTGTAATTCAAGATTCTTAGAAGACAAACTATTACTATTTTTCATAGTGACATCAGACATTAGCTTAAGCTTTAATTAAAAGCAAAAAAATATTTGTTAGCTTCACGCTGTACCTGGCACATAGCAGAGGGAACCTAGGAACCTGAGAACCAAATGTTAACACACTCCGTTCCCATTACAACATAAATTCTGCAAGCAATACATATTGAGTGGAGGACCTCAACGCTGCGCACACGCTTGTGCCTCTGGCAAATGCGTCAAGTATGGTGCACAGAACACCGATTCATTTATATACAAGGAGACTATATACCGCAGTTAAATTAACAATTTCTAAATTTAAATTAAATCGCGTTATTATTATTTCTTAGATTTAACACTCCTGTTGATATCAATTTGAAAATAATTTCGTGACTCACCTCTATAGCAGGTCCCGGCATCTTCCTATTAATCACATTGAGAGCTCTGTTAATACCGTCCGCCGGTATGCAATCCAGTCTTTTACAATCCGTTAAATTGTAAGGACAGTCGTAGCACGCCTTACTCATAGTCTGATACCATTCTAGATTGAAATGGTAGTAGCAAATCATAGGTTCCTCACCCTCCATACATTCTCTTTGACAAGGATGCTCTTCACTTATCAGTTCACCAGTGACTTCGTCGTATTGTATATGTGCTCTTATAGAATTCTTCTTTTCTAAACGCCTCAGATTCATATTTCTTCTCGCATTCTCGTATATAATTTTCTTAAGTGTTTCTAGTTCATCTTGTCTTGCTTTTGTTTGGTATTTAATCTCGTTATCTACGGAAAGATTGGTCACTGGTAGTAGCACTTTGGACGCACTTTCTGGTGTTTTCAGTTGGTCATCACTACCAACAATTTTAACATTTGGGGATTCTGCGCTTGTATTGTATTTATCTTCTATTATATCTAAAAGCTCTGAAAACTGTTTGCTTTCAATGGTTGCGCTTGGTGTAGTTGCTTCTTGTGTTACACTTTCAATTTCATAGTCTGTGGTGGTCTCAATTTTTGTTGGTATGCCTATTTGTTTAGTATCTGAAACAAATAAATATGAATTTTACTACATGAAATGTCTTAGTACTTTTATAAAATATAAAAATTATGTTATATTATCAAGATGATAATATTTTCTAGAGTCGTCGTTAGAGTCCATGCAAGCAATTTTGTGGGTCATATCCCCCACAACTTGTATATAAAGAAAATAAGAAAGCTATTGAAAATTTAAAATTTTATCCGTTCGAAAAAAAATTATAACGTAATTTTAATATAAGACGTTTGCCTAACATATATCTTAGAGCGTTTCTATTATTAGGAAAAAAATATTCTACAACATTTTTTTTTTTTTTTTTATTTAGAATCAAAAGGATCACAAAACAGATTTACAATAAGTCTTAGATCTAAGGTATAGTTACAAAGTTAATAATTGTAGACCCAACATCAGTGATCACATGAACGATATACGATCAGAAACGCAGTGTAGATAACACATACAAGAAAATTAAAATAAACTATAAAATTTGAAATTTTATGCTATTAAGGGTTGGTATATAACATAAAGCCATTATTTTTACTTAGACAAGTTAGAAAATAAGAGGACCAGTCACCTGACCGCCCTACGGTAGTTAATTCCTTGGGTTCAGATTTGAAAGTATCTGCAGTCAAGTGACTGTGATTTGAATATTTTTATGTTTGAGATTCTCTATTATTGCTCTCATAAAGATACCAGCATGCAAGCCTAAAATATCTATGTTATTAAAATTAAAATTATATAATTCGAGCATGCGGCGAATTGGTGCCCTAACACCAGCATTAGTTCTACATATGGAAGTTGCAAAAAGTTTATGTTGACGAGTAGTTCGAATATGGGCTTTAACAGGTACTTGATAACATATTTTCCCAATTAAATCTATACAATCATATTTATTATGACATATGTCATAAAATAACATAGTGCTGAGCTGTATACGTCTAGAGGCTAAATTTAGTAAATCATATTTGTCTAACAATAAATCATAAGATAACTGACTATGAGTACATTTATAATGTATACATTTTAAGAACTTCTTCTGTACCATTTCAATACCATTGATATACTTTAAGTAAAGTGGATTCCAAATAGCTACGGCATATTCTAGTTGAGATCTGATAAGAGATTTATATAAGTATAAATAAGTTCTATAATCTTTGAACCCATTACACGATCTCAGAACGAAGCCATACATTTTAAACGCCTTATTTACAATATTTTCTACATGAATGTCAAAATGAAGCTTTGTATCTAAGGTAATTCCTAAGTCTCTAATTTGTTTGACTCTCTCGAGTAAGACACCACTGAGCCAATACGTACTATCAATGGGGCTTTTCTTCTTAGTAATTGTCAGAGATTTACATTTGTTCAGACTTAGATTCAATCCATTAACACGACAGTATATTGAAAATCTATCCAAATCATCCTGGATTTTAGCTGGATCTTCCGAGCATTCAATTGTTCGGTATATTTTCAGGTCATCAGCATACATAAGAAAATGGCAATGTTTAAAGCAGATACCAATATCATTCACGAATATTAAAAAAAGTAACGGACCCAATATTGAGCCTTGTGGTACACCAGAGCTCACAGGTACACAAGATGATTCAAAACCCTTTAACACTACCCTCTGGGACCGGGCAGAAAGATAAGATTTAAACCAGCGCCATAGATTCCCACGGATACCATTGAAGGCCAATTTTTCTAACAATATCTTATGGTCCACTCTGTCAAAGGCTTTCTGAAAATCAGTATATATGCAATCAGTTTGTTTATTAGCATCAAGTGCTTCAAATAAATATGTTGTGTATGATAAAAGATTAGTTACTGTAGAACGTTTCTGCATGAATCCATGTTGTTGTGGGATAATTATATTGTGGATAGAAGGATATATAGCATTATGCACTAATCTCTCAAGGATCTTCGACAATATTGGCAAAATTGATATAGGTCTGTAATTTTCAACATTATTCTCGGGACCTCCCTTATGAACAGGTACAATCCTAGCAGTTTTCCATATACTTGGAAACTCACCATCACATAGACATTTATTATATAACATTAATCTATTAGACTGAATTGAGTTGAAAGAGAAACACAAAATATTTTGCATCTTACAATTTTTACTTATTTATAACACGCGGTCCATTAATAAGGAACATTCCTCATTGTAATAATGTAGGGAACGTATGTGACTAAAAAAAATTAAATTAAATTAGCTTCACGCTGTATCCCGCACACAGCAGGGTAGGCAGAGGGAACCTAGTGTTAAGACACTCCGTTCCCCACTTTCTGCCGCATTCTGGAGGCATTGCGTGTTGAGTGGCAGTACTCAACGCCGCGCTTAACCTCGACATCAGAGCGAAGAAATGGAAATATAAATTTTAGTAAATATTTCATCTCTTCGAGTGGGGATCGAACCCACAACCCGTCGGTTTTACAGTTACACTTCGTGCCGCTGCGCCTCCACCGGCCTCAAATCCGGCCCGGCGTCACGTATGTGACGTTCCCTACATTCTGTCTAATTATCGAGTCACTGCGCATTGGTTGGCGGAACTCAACGCCGCGTTATGCCTAGTTGTACAAGAGCACGAAAATAAAAATATCATAATATTTTTTATATCCGAGTGGAGATCGAACCCACAAATTTGTGTCATGTTTACAGTCGCACGCTTGTGTCCCTGCACTACGACAGTCTCAATACGGTCTTACTATTTTTGAAATATAAATAGTATAAGTAAACTATAAGATGAAGTATAAGTATTAAATATAAGTTTATTTATTTTTTATTTATTATTCGGCAAATATACGTAATAAATAATTTACCTGCAATTAAAATTTTATAAATAACCCACTTAAGATTCCAATAAAAAAAAATTAAAAAAAATATCAGAGCAAATGAGACAGATGACATCTAAATGTTATGTACTTATTTTCATTCGAAATTTGACCTCATCAACCTTGATGTTAATCATGGATGCGCCCTACGATGGCATACTAAATTTATGTTGACTCTATCCCAGATTATTGTGTCATTCTTTCGTCATTGAGCAACATAAAATACAACATAACATAACACCGTAATTTATCTAAGATACTCATATGTTTGGAATATAAACATTCCTTTAAGTGGAACTTTAACTATACATTACTACGGAAAACGACGACAAATCATTTTATTTTTTTAATATTTTTTATTTAGCAATATACATAATTTATGGCGCAAAACAAGATAGGTAGAAAGAACATAGTGTCAAGACACTATATTTCCCAGTTTCCGAATTAATTTGAGACATTGCGTGTTGTGTACCAAAACTCGATCAAACCAATAACCATCGGTAAACACTTACAGTCCAATGCTATCCTACTAGGCCATGGGCCTGATATAAATCCAGGCATTGCAATGGATTCAAATAGAATAATAATACCTTTATACTGGTCTATTTTAAAAAAGATCTGTTGAACGAATGACGAAATAAATTCTTACAAGGCTGAACAAAAATATATTTTCCCATATAAAAAAAAAAATTAGCTTCACGCTGTATCCCGCACACAGCAGGGTAGGCAGAGGGAACCTGGTGTTAAGACACTCCGTTCCCCACTTTCTGCCAAATTCTGGAGGCATTGCGTGTTGAGTGGCAGAACTCAACGCCGCGCTTAATCTCGACACCAGAGCGAAGAAATGGAAATATAAATTTTAAGTAAATATTTCATCTCCTCGAGTGGGATTCGAACCCACAACCAGTCGGTTTTGCAGTCACACCTAGTGCCGCTGCGCCACGACCGGCCTATATTTTCCCATATATTTTCCTCAAATTGTGATGAACATAAAATATAAAAAAACGAATAACAATATACATATATTTTAAATATTAATTGTTAAAAAAATATTATAAATTCATATTCGAATAGTTCAGCCAATTTAATATACTAGTCAGTAATAATTGATACAATAAATTTATTTCTATTCTTATTGAACAGTTCTTATTGAATTGACTTTTTTAAATATGAACAAATGAATGTAGTGTAGCGTAATTGGCATTTGAATGACATTCAAGATTCACAGATACACAATTACTGCTATATATTTTTTTTTATTTAATAACCTGCTTATAAATTTAAGTGTGTACAAATAAAACTTAAATAACTATCTTCATTTATATTTTTCATATAAAGACCAATTACTTGGTAAGGAATATTTTAAAGTAAAGCTACTTTATATATATATATATATATATATATATATATATATATATATATATATATATATATATATATATATATATATATATAAATAATTAATTATATTTTTGTTTGAAATGGTAAAAGCGCATTTAGCGCTTTTTTCTACCATTTCTTTGTTAACGAATATTGACGGGTTTATGTATAGAAAAATGAAGTACGCCATTTTGCTGTGGCCGCCTTGAATTTTTTATACATGCATTTTTTTTTATACTGTGCTATATTTTACTAAAAAAAGATCTTTACTTTGATACTCATAATAAGAGTGTCTTAAAAAGAATATAAAATATATATATATATATATATATATATATATATATATATATATAAATAATTAATTATATTTTTGTTTGAAATGGTAAAAGCGCATTTAGCGCTTTTTTCTACCATTTCTTTGTTAACGAATATTGACGGGTTTATGTATAGAAAAATGAAGTACGCCATTTTGCTGTGGCCGCCTTGAATTTTTTATACATGCATTTTTTTTTATACTGTGCTATATTTTACTAAAAAAAGATCTTTACTTTGATACTCATAATAAGAGTGTCTTAAAAAGAATATAAAATCTGCCTTTTTCGTAGCGGCGGCCATCGTGGGCTTGTAATATTATAGACTATATATTATTGTACTGTGACCAAATTTCAAATCAATTGGCCAAAAGCAAGAGGGTAAAATTTTAATTTGTAGATTTGCCCAACTACGAAGTCCAGTTAAAAAAACCCCTTTAATAATGACGGACTTTTTCGCTTATTTGTTATATCCTTAGTAAATATTCCTAAAATTATATTACAGAGATCTGTTAAAAGTTAATCCCACCATATTTATTTTAACTAGGATGTAAGACAAATTTTGCTTGTGGGTTCAATCACCATTTAGTGAAATAACTACACCCAAATTATTTCCATTTTGGCGCTGGTTGAAAAACGAGGCGTTGAATTACGCAATTCAATACATTGCATCTTAAAAATTAAACTGAATTTGGAGAACAATATAAATGGACACTAGGTTCCTTCCGTCTAAAACGTAAAGCAAAAAAATAAATAATTTTAAAAGTTGAAAATATTTTTGAGACACAGTGGCACAAGCGTGTGATTGAGACGAATTAATGTTTATTTTATATTTTTTCGTTCTGGTAACAAGGCAAAGCGAGGCTTTGAACTGTACCGCTCACGCAATGCCTCAAAAATTTGGCGTAAATTGGAAAGTAGAGTAGCTTAAAACAAGGTTCCCTCTGCCTAGCCCGCTACATGCGTGATACAGCGTGAAAAGCTGTATAGAAAATATTTATTAATAAATCAAATTTCACCCCACCTGACCATATCAAAAATTTCAAAATCGACAACAAACAACGTCTCATATCCCCAAACCGCATAAACGCGTATAAACTTAAATAATAATTTCAGATCCAACATAGAGAAACCCAAAACTATGATTTATATGTATAAATAATGTTCCATACACTTCCGTCCGTACTCCGCGTAATAGAGTACAGATCATAAATTTTCAAGAAGCTCCATGCAATACGTTTTCTAGGCATTAACGTCGCCCCAGTTTATTTACCGAGAGAGCCATATCACTCCGCCATTACTACAAATTAAATGGACTATAGAGATGTGATATCTTGTTTAACGTACGTAATACAATTTTCTTTAATGAAACTAAAGGAAATGAGATATATTTGTGAAATAGTGATGTTCTTGTGGATTCGTTGAAATAGAAGATTGTAATATAAATATCTATTCGTTTTCTAATTACTTTTAAAATTAAATACATAAATACAACAGACAATTTTTGCGAAAATGAACCTACAAATACCTTACAATAACTACTTCACAAAAACAACTAAACTAAAAGTAACCACAGACCCATTATCCAAATAATCAAAAGACCAGAACCCAACATCCACATCGTAACAAAAAGAAAAACATTCCAAATAAAAATAAAAAAAAAACCAACAATACGAAATCCCCCAACACTCATCAACAGACTAATGAGTTAATATATGAAAAATAAAATGCAATACCAGCTATTTTAAAACGAAACAAGGCACGTTCGACATACGATGCCGTACAGTTTTAATTGGCGTCCGTACAAAAGCCAGCCGTTTCATATATCTACATTTCTCTCTCTAGAATAGAATAGAATTGTCAAAGCGATGCGGTTTCTGGCGGTCAGCTCTGAATCTAGGCACTAAACGCATAAGGGCTAGAATTCTTTAGTAGTGTCACAGTAAAATTGGTCGCGGTGTGTTCTGATGCTGGCCACAGCGCTGTCGTTGCGGAAGTGGTACGAGTGCTTGAATGAGCATGGTTGTCTTTTCAATATTATGTTTTTTTTTAAATATATATAATATTTGTATTTACAAAAAGAAATGGTTTTTCATGCCTTGAAAAGAAATGGTTTTTCATGCCTTCATGGGCAGAGGGAACCTAGTGTTAAGACACTCCCTTCTTCACTTTCTGCCGAATTATGGAGGCATAATGGATAATGAAATGGAAGGATAAAATATTTTAATATTAATACGTAATGAAAAAAAATCTTCGCAATCTTTATTTATTACGAAAAAAAAATATTGTATAAAGCCGACGCCGAATGCGGTATTAGTGGTAAGTAAAAATTGGTGTAGGTATTCTAAGCGAATTAAAGCCAAGTAAATTGTTTTGACTTCTCGCTAACTATGGTTACTAAAGAGCTCGAAGACATAGATTGAAATTGTTTTTCCAGTGCACAATGCCCTTTTTCGTCTGTTCACCAAAATTTTACTGATTATAATGCCAGTCGTGGCTTAGGGGTACAAGCGTGTGATTGTAAACGTGGCAGATTGTGGGTTCGATTTCCACTCGAAGAAATGAAATTTTTAACATTTTCATTTCTTCGCTCTGGTATCGAGGCAAAGCGCGGCGTTGAGTTCCACCACTCACATGGAGAGCGGGATAAAGCGAACCAAAAAAAAAAATCCACCATATACCATTTCCACAAAAACCTCCAAGAATACAGTACAGTCGCTATCGTTTGATAGTCGCCACAATCACGTACCACCAATCAAGGCTGTAGCGAGTTGCTCAACCTAATCGTACCATTCATCTTGCACTTGCTGTTGTTGGAACGGTGCGGTTTGATATTGACTATTGTTTTGTGTTGATTAATTGTTTAGCTGAGTTGAGGGCGTTGTAGTGAAATGGTATAGCGTTTGTGTATAAACGAGATGGTTATGGGTTCTATAACAACTTGAGGGAATGATTTTTTTCATTTTCTCACTCTGGTAACAAAGAGGGACGTTGAGCCACTCAACGCGCAATGTCTCGAATAACGAGTGGAAAATGGTGAAAGGATTGTCTTAATACTAAGTTCCCTCTGCCTTCCCTGCTAACATCAGGATACAGTGTGAAACTAAAATACTATTTAAAAAATATATTTTTATAACATTTAATGTATATAATATAATCAGCTTTTTATCATAAGAAAAAATGTTGAGGATATATATTTTTGTCAGATCACATTCGATTGCATTGCAATTTGCATAAAACTTATTGTGAAATTTCTACTTAAATTTAAAAAAGAAACACTGATTGTCTTAAGCTATAATATCATTTTCCACAGGATAAATATTTATAATAATATCATAAAAGTTTATGTATCGTGTAAAATGTTTTACGCAACATTAATTTTAAAATGTCAATTAAATATACATAAATATATTTTACTAAATAAGATAGTAAAAATTCATTGCACTTTAAGTGCAGATTTGGTACATTTAAATAAATTAAGTAGCGAATTGTGTTGTGGTCGTTGGCCGCTATAAAGTATTTACAAAAAGAAATGGATTAAGATATGAACAACCAGTGTTCAGCGTTCCCACAAGATTTCTTAAAAAGATGAAAAATACAGAAACTTCGTTCTGTATCATAATTTTGATACATCTATTTTAAATATTATTATATTATACATATAATATTTCATGATGCAAACAGTTAAAAAACTGTGATTTGGGTTTCGCTATCCAATATCCAAAATCAAGTTATATACATAAAAATACAAAAAATATATATTCACAAATATCAAAACTTGACAACAGAAGTATACAGACACACTGAACGGACGTATTTTCAAATAGTTACCGACAAGTTCACAGCTTTTTGTTGACAAATGTATCGAGATACACATATCTTTTGTACATGTTTATCTGAACTCTTTCCTTAAAAAAAATATTCTACTATTTATCTATTGTAGCAATTTATAGTCGGGGATTACTATGATTATTTAGGCATTGTATAAGGGGCTTTATTTCTTGTTATATACTGACAGTATTAACGGGAAAAAATATATATGATATGTATAAATTGAGTATTTTTTTTATTATTGCAGTGCATGCGTCTAGCATAAAAATTTAAAACTCATATTATTTTAAATTATGTGAAATATCAGGTATTATATAAAATTAACAATAGTTAATATGAACTTATATAATAATATAAATTAATTTTTACATCCTTAAATTTTATAAAATCGTTATTATCACTTATTATTCATTTATGCATAAATCGTGTGTAGAAATTAAAAAAAAAAAAATAATTACAAATATCAAAACCTCTCAAAGCGCACATCAAAGTTCATAGATGGGTAGACACCGAATCCGCAAACCCGTTGTTATTACGATTGACGATTATTGCTATAGATTAGTGTTTGTTTGCGTTAATTATTATTATTATTTTAGTTTAGAATGTACTTTTATTACTTGTATTGGGTTTTTGTTATAAATTATTAAGTAATGTATTATTAAGATCCTTAAGCTTATTCCAATGGCTATCGAAGGGTTAAGTTAAATATTTATTTTTAAGAATAAAATAATTTATTGATTTATTCAAACTCTTTTATACAATATTCAGAGGAAAAATAAACCACAAAAAAGATGAAAGTCAAAAATATAGTTACATTTTTAAACCAAAATTACTTATGTTTTGTAACTTTCTTACTAGTATTGTACATAATATATCAGCATTCACGATTTAATACATTTTATATATTTATTATTAATTACGCACTTTTTCTGAGTATGACAGAGGAACGGCGGAGAGAACCTACTGTCAAAATACTCTGTTTTTGATTTTAATTTGAATTCCATTACATGTTGAGTGGCGGAACTGAACGCCGCGCTGTGCCTTGATTATGATTTTTATTATGATTTTCAGTTTATTAAATCATAAAATATGTCATAGGAATCGAATCCAGAACCGTCATGTTTACAGTCGCACTCTCCTCTACGCCACGATGTCGTCAATACATATATTTTTCACTAAACAAAACCGAATTGAACAAAGTAAAATCTATTTTCGTGAAACTCAAACCCTAAATTACAAAGACTTTAATAATTAGACTTAAAATTGTTTGAACCTTGGCACGTTGCAACTCGTTCTTAAAGCGACATGTTCAAACATCTTATGCAAGGCATTTGCCAACTGGAATGAACAAACTGATTTGCATGATCGATACTTTACGTGCACAAAAGGTTTATTTTTTCATCTTTTACAGGTAATTTTTTCTTTTAAGGTTCTGTATGTTAAAAAGAACACGGAACTCTTGTATTTTTTTTTTGTCAGCTTCCCGCAGTATAATGCATGTAACGGGGTAGGCAAGTTGAGTTTGCCTCAACTTTTGTTTTTGCTTTTTGACTCAACCAGAACGAAGAAATGAAAATATCAAATATTTCATTTCCTCAGTGGGAATCGAACCCACAACCTATCGCATTTACAGCCAGACCTACATTAAGCAAATAAATACATTACACGAACTCCAATCTCAATCTTGTCGTACGTAAACAGCCTACAGTCTTTACTCTATACCAGTGGTTCCCAACCAGTGGTCCGCAGAAGCCTAAATATGGTCTACGAACGATTTTAATTTTATGACAGGGGATTTAATTTATGACAGGTGAAGTTTCTGTTTAATTATCACAGTTAATTTTTACTATACTTACATGCATAGTGGTCCCTGCTACCAAGAATGATATAAAACATAGTCCTTGATCAAGAAAAGGTTGGGAGCCCCTGCTCTACGAATTGAATATTAAATGTCACACAATTATCTATTCAGCGAGAAACATAACTGAGGTGTAAACCTTAATTAATATGTAAATTGCATTATATTCGGCCGATGAAATGTATATGTCCCTTCGTTGGGATTTGACCCGGTTTAATAATTAAAGCTAAACTTCTTGTTAAATATACCTATAGGTATATTATGTTAACTTTGACCAAGAAGCCTTGTAGAACGTTTATAATAGTGTTATGTTACTTTGAATGAAATAATATAATCTACTTTTTTTTTGTTTATGCCGTATTTTGCATATGGCTGCTAGGTAGGCAGAGGGAGCCTAGTGTTAAGACACATGATTCCCACGTGCCGCCCAATTTAAAAATTAAACTATACTAAACTAAACTAACTTCACGCTTTATCCCTAGGGTGGTAGTCAGAGAGAACGGAGCGCCACACGCTACGGTTTCTACATACCTCTTTCGCCTCGTCCACTGTCATTAACCTCTTCAAGCATGCCCTCCGGGGGATACTCATGCTTTTTACGTGACCTTCCTCCAGTAACTTTGATACTGTGTTTTCGAAGGTCAACCGAGGTCTCCCCCTACCTCTCTTACCCCTCACTTTTCCATCATAAATCTTTTTTGCTATTTTTTCATCACTCATTCGTTCAACGTGCCCAAACCAGCTGAGCACGTTCTTCTTCATTCTCAATTTTCGCCCAATTTTCGAAACATTATATGGTAAATGGTGGAATTTGATGTCACGCTTTATCTTACCTTAGCGAAGGAATTCTATAAAATCATTCCCCGAGTGGTAATCGCGTCGGCCGCGTTTGTCACGCTTGTGCCCCCGCACCATGACAGCCCCAAAATTTAAAAATCTATATATTACCTATTAATATGTTTTCCACATATCAGTTTGGTCAGATGAGATTTTAATATAATAATATATATAATATAATAATATATAAAGGGGAAACCTCGTTTGACATTCGTAATTTTAAATTCACAATTTACTTACATTATGTAAATATTGTTAAGTTTTTGATGTAATTTTTAATGTTTATATAAATAATATGCATATTATAATTCATATTAAATTCAAAGACAACGGTCCGTAAGAAAGGCACTTGCACGGTTCATCGAACTACCTTTCATTATGGAAGGTCAAGGCTGTTGAGACGAGACCATTCGTTTTTCTCTTTGCAATTTTATATTTTTTCGAAGAATTGGTAGTTTATAAAAGAATTTCATCGTAAATCTCAAATACTTCTGGACTCTCGAGGGTCATTTAGTTAGCGTTTTCCGTGACTTTTAGTTTTTCAAGTCCTGTATAATCAAGCGGTGAGGCCTTCGTGGCACAGTGTCTGAGTGTAACGCGACGGTTTTGAGTTCATATCTTCAAATGCTCGCTCTAGTAATAAGACAAAGCGCGGCGTTGAGTTCCGCCATTCAAAATGCAATGTATCAAAAATTAGAGGGTGAGTGGAGCAGGAAATGTGTCTACCCCGCTATATGGGACAAAGCTTGAAGGTGCTTTTTTTTCTTTAAATAATTATCGTTTTACCAAAATACAAATTGTTATACCTACTTTATTACTTACAGTTAGTTTAGATAAAGCTTCCTAAACTAGATATTCCAAGTAAAATCAACAGTATTCCAAATATTATTGTTAGTAGTTTAGTTACCCCAATTTACAATCTATTAATTAGGTCACGGTCACTAAGACTGAAGCTGCTATGAGCTAAACCAACAAACTTATAATAAGTTAACGTAATACTTCGAAAAATCTTTATATAAAATAATATAATAATGTTAATTTTGTTATTTTTTTAGAATAAATTTCAATAAATTTATTCTTAATGTAAATGTTCGGCATGAAACACCATTTAATGCGCCTAGATAAATATTTTTTTTATATCAGCTTCTCGCTGTATCCCGCACACAGCAGGGTAAGCAGATAGAACCTAGTGTTAAGACACATCGTTCCCCACTTTCCGCCTAGTTCTGGAGGCATTGCGTGTTGAGTGGCGGAACTCAACGCCGCACTTTGCCTCGACACCAGAGCGAAGAAATGAAAATATAAATGTAAGTATATATTTTATTTCCTCGAGTGGGGATCGAACATACAACCAGTCGATTTTACAGTCACACTCTATACCCCTGCGCCACGACTGGCCTCAGCTAAATACAATCTAAGCAAATAAAAATATTCAGTGAAAGAATGTTAAAATACACATTGATAGTCCGTTGTTATTTCCTCATAGGGTTTTCCTTGTAAAACAGGATTCAATGAGTCCAGCATAACAAGTTCTAGGGATATTCCCTATAATTCTTATGTATAGTTTATGTTAAGCAGCAAATATTGCAGTAAAATAATTGGAAAATTATTAAAAATTGTTAAGAAATATAGTTAAAAATAAGAAGTAAATAAGTTTAAGAATCAATTACAAAAGGAGCGGGTTCGTATCTTGCTACGTTAATTTTGTCATAGACTTTATTTAAAATAGTTTAGTATAATTTAGCTATTATGTATAATTGTTAAAAATTAAGTTAAGAAACTCCGTTCCTCATTTTCCACCAAATCGACGCGGCATTTGTTGAGTGGCGGAACTCAACGCCAAGTTTGATATATTGAATAAATGACAGTTCCTTTTTCCGACTTGGGAATCGAACCCGCAAGCTTCGCCTTACAATCACACGCTGCCCCTGCGCTACGGCATCCTTGTTGAATTCATTATATGTAAATCATCCTAAGACTACCTACATAATTATACAGATATATAATTATTTAAAGATCAAAAAAATATCTAATTTAAATAATAGAATACTATGACCTCGCTAAGTCAATACGTACAGACTGATGGGCAGACAGCCGCCAAGGCCAGGAGGCAGATGATATTCACGCTCGGTCGCATTGTAAATTCTGTAACAAACGAAAAAGATTTTAAATAATTTATTCAATTAATTCAGTAATTTATATTTTTAATAGATTTTTTGTAATTTTCACGTTTCACCCTATGTGTATGTGTGTGTATTTAACCCTTAACCCTCCCTTCAAAGCTCCACGATGGCTACAATATTCATTTGAAGTTATTATTATTTTTTATTTCTCGCTGTATCCCGCACACGGCAGGATAAGTAGAGGGAACCTAGACACTTAACGGTAAGACTCTTCTTCTTCTTCCGACTTCTGCCGAATTCTGGAGGGATTGCGTGGTTAATGGCGAAAGATTTCTTTCTCCTTTAGTGGGATTCGGATCTACCACCGTCGCGCTTACAATCGCACGTTTGTGCCCCTGCGCCACGACTGCCTATTTACTGACTTACTGACTGTTATGTTATTTACAATATATTGATTGGTTTGCGTTTTCTATTTTCAGTTTTATATTGTAAATTGCTTAATATAGAAATGTTATTTTATTTAAAATATATAAATTGACTTTAGTCAATAATAGATAATAATTCTAACTTTTTAGACGTTTAACGTTTTTAATTTTTAAACGTGTCACGACCCGTAAGGTAGATATGGTATCAGGTGAAATTCGTCATAGTATTCAAATTGGAACCCATAACTACTGCGTCAGGCACTCCAGTTTTATTCTAATATGATCTTTTTATACTCGTATCATAATACAATCAATCTTGAAACATTGAAAAATTTTAATTTTAAATTAAGAAACGCTTTAAAAGCTTCACATATACTAACTGAAAGGTGAAGGTGACGTTGACATAAACAAATAGTTTTCAAAATAGAGTTTCATTCACACGTTAAATTTAACAATAACTCAGGAACACTCACAAATGGAAATTCATCGTGACAGTTTAAAATAGAACTTTATATACCTTTGGAGAGCTTTAAATCATTTGCTTGGAACTTTCATATCGAATTCTATAAATCAAAGCACCTGTTTTATTTTACTTAAAATTGCACATTTTTCCTACTCATTTTTGAGAATTTTCTTTTATAAATGTGAGATATTGCAATATAAAAAAATAGAATTTTTAAAGAATTTTTAAATATACATTAAGTATATTTAAAAATTCTATCCGCTGTAGGCAATTAAATATACATATTTTGAGCGTATAGTTTCCAAGAAATATATCGAATTTTTGCGATTTTCACACGATTTTTATCACGATTTTTAAAGAAAGAGTCAGATGCAAGAACGCACGACAGTTCGCGAGGCAATTAAAAAATCGTTGGCGGTAGTTTGATATAATAATTACTTCAAGTGACAGAGAGATACGACTTGAGCGTTCGAAAAATATATAAAACTAAAAAATATACGCAATTAATCCGATTTATGAGTTTTATTGAAAATGGATATAGGTTCGATTTTTAATAAAATTTCAACCATTGTATTTGTTGCTTATTCTAAATGATAATTACATAGGTATGTCGTGCATAAAAGGCAAATAGGATATTTTTTTCAAATTTAACTTGTTTATTAGAACAGGTTGAATTTGAAAAAAATATAACATTTAAATGCACATAATTCTTGCTAGAATGTTGTAGAATAAAATTCACAATAAAACTTTATTCATAAAAAAATATTAATTTATTTCATTATTTCAGTAAAAAAACATCAACAAGCCACCAGTACTAATTAAATTATTAAATCAATGCAAACATTTACTAAATATTAAATTTGCGACCTCATCCACATCCTTCGAAATAACTTAAAGCGTGTGACTTTATAATTAGTACATAAAAAAATTTAATCAACGTATCATAAATCAATATGAACCTTAATAAAAAAAGATAATGACTTATTTATAAATTAGCAAGAATGTGTGTTGAAATATGTTTATAGAAAAAAAAACCAAACAAGCTGTCACATGACAGTGCAATCTGACATACAAGTTCCGTTGAATGACCTCAGTGCTTATTCTGTAATTTGTTACTTAATAATAAAAACTCCAACTCGTGGAGCATAAAAAAACTCCACGGGTCTCTCGTTTGAGGCCGACGTGGCTCAGTGGCACAACGTCTGGGTTCGCTTCCACTAGATAAATTATTTTTATTTTGCTCTCTCTGGTAACAAGACATAGCGCGACGTTGTGTTCCGCCACTGAATATGCAACTCGTAAATCATATCGAAAAAGTAAAATATCAGTAAAATTTGTTAATCTTTAAAAATATTAAAGCACTAAATTTTAATAAATTTATCTATATCTATCTCTATATATATATATATATATATATATATATATATATATATATATATATATATATTTAATATAAAAAGAATATGCACCAAGAATAAAAATTACATAGTTAAAAACCATTCATAAAACACTATAAAGTAATGATACAATAAAAATGACTTACGAACAATATAATTTAATTAGAAGATTGCAGTTTTCCGTATACCGCTCCGAACGACTAATTGAACAAGTCACGAATGTTCTATTTCCCAAGAATTAATAAATCTTACATAGATGCAAATTGACCCGGACGTATTAATAATATTATAACAATAAAACTTATGTCATAAAAAAATAATTATAATAATTTATGCAATTGAAATATATAATATAATTAAATATATCACGAAGCTACAACAGGAATTTACACTTGCATTAAATACTTGTTTAAAAAAATTTTTTTTTTTTAGATACACCGTTCACCACCATTCTCATCCTATTCCGTGTTGAGTGGCGGAACTCAACGCCGTTATCTATCAAAAATTAAACGTTGTTGGGGATATTAAGCTATTTTTCTATGTCAGTTTTTAGTGTGTATTACATTTTTTTTTTGCATTTTCAAACAATAGAAGTGATATAGACCGAAATGGTTAAATCACTGGCCGTTTCACTTTTTGTAATCTATTGCGCTAAGACTATTCTGCTCTTTATAAAGTTAAAATTGTACAATACTAATTTCAACACAAAATAAAAAAATGTAACATATATGTACATTGTAGTATGAATGCCAGATTATGAAGTGACATGTCTTATTAGCATTTGAAGTTCATAATGGTTAAATATTATATGCTTTCTAAAAAATATATTTTGTTTAAACGTGTTTTGATTCTTTTAGATTCACTTCTACATTATTTTTTTTTTGATTAAAAGCTAGTAGGTAAAAGCTAACTAATAGTATATTTTCCAATATTTAGAGCTATTGCATCACATCAAAACAAAATAAATTTAAAAAAATAATAAACTTCCAGAACAGCTATGCGAATTATATTTTTTTTTGTTTTAGTTCTTATAATATATCGTAAACGGAATACGGAATAAGGCGCTGTCGCTGTTACGTCAAGCGATGTGTGTCAATGACGCTCGCATACATTACCGTACGATCAGCTGTTTGTTGCATACTAGATGGATGTAAATGAAATATTTAGAAGGTTTATTATGGGAATGGATTTCTTAAATAATTTTGTATATATTTTTGTATGTATTCATTGAATATATCTTTATTATTGCATTTGTTTTTTTTTATTTGTCTGTTTACATTTCGTATGTTTAATAATAATCTTAATCAAAATAATTAATCTCATAGGTTTAATAATTTAATTCTTAAGATATGAGCGGAAAGAATTTAATTTTAATGTTTTATTCTTTTTAAGGTCCCATACCTATTAAGAAAAAAAGAAACCCTTACAAGATCACTTTGTTGTCCGTCCGTCTGTCCGTCTCTCTGACTGTCTGTCTGTGTGTTAAGAAACTTTATCTCAAGGAAACTTGGAAATATCCAGATGAAATTCAAACCATATACTCAGATCTAAAGTCCCATGATTTCCTAAAAAAATGTATTTCTACATTTACTTAAAAAAAAGATATGACCGTTTATATTGCAAAAAACGCATATTTCGATACTATCAAGGGAATCAAAATTCATAGGGTACTTCCGGTTGACCTAGAATTAAGAAATTTGGCAACTAGCATCTGCTGGTAGTACTAATTCAGGAAAAAATCTAAAAACAATACATTTGTAGTTAAATCCTAAAAGCCTAGTCTTAAGGGGAGAGCCCAATTAATATATAACTATTTTAATAATACTATAATTTTAAAATGGTAGTAAAGCCTAGCTAGTTGAAGTGAGGTATCAGATGAAAGGGCTCTGGCTATGCTAAGCTTGAATTTAAGTTTGTTTTTTTTTACTCGTTGGGCGAGACTAAATCGTGCTTGTCCGGTTTTTTGGGCATGATATAATATAAAGATTAATTATTAATTCAAACGATATATCAGATGAGATAAAAAAATATGAGGATGCAATATCGATTGATATAATAATTCAATGTTGTTTTTTTTAAATTATTTCTAATAAATCAATTTATTTTTTAAAAGTTTTTTGAGGTCTCGTGAACTGTAGTAATACTATATTTTTACGTGATATTTCTATAATCACAACACTCAAGTAGATAACAACGCCCCGACAACCTATATTTATATTATATTTATAATATAATATGTATGAAAATGAACTAAAAAAATTGGCAATCTAAATTAAATTGCTGAAATTTCAGCAAAAACACCGAAAATTCCTTTATATTCTATACGCTAAAACTTTTAACCACTTACAATCAACTCCCGGAAAGCTTTTCACTTTTCGTTATAAAAGCTTAACAAAAGTCTCGTCTACATTGAATCAACTCTATACAGAATACTATGCAGAATATATGAACATTATATATATTTAAAAAAAAAAAAAACAGCTTCACGCCGCATCCCGCACACTGCAGGCAGAGGAAACCTAGTGTTAAGACACTCCGTTCCCCACTTTCTGCCGAATTCTAAAGGTATTGCGTGTTAAGTGGCAGAACTCAACGCTGCGCTTGTCCACACTCAACGATACCAGAGCGAAGAAATGGAAATATAAATTTAAGTAAATATTTCATCTCCTCGAGTGGGGATCAAACCCACAACCAGTCGATTTTACAGTCACACTTTGTGCCCCTGCGCCACGACTGGCCTCTATATTTTTATATTATATATATTTTTTTTTTGAGTCTTATATCTTCCGGTAACCAAAACAGCCTAGTTGAATCTTCTTTAATCTTCATTATTTTTTTAGCATCTTCAAGCCTTTTCCCATTTGGAATGGGAGGATTTGCTTTATTGTTTGTAAATTTTTCTATTAACACTTTTTTATTCTTACTACTTTTATTTTGCTTGCAATAAATAATTTTATTATCATTATTAACCTAGTATTGAGACACTAAAGCGCTGCTCAATTTTTTATATAGCATGTTGAGTGGCGGAACACAACGCCGCGCTTCCTCGCTTAAGATGAAGATGAAAATGATTAATTGCTTGAAATTGAAATCCAACCCACTATCATCGAATGTACATGTAAAGTCAGACACAAACCAACTGCGCTACAATAGAATAATCTTAGACGAAGACACAAACCTTGAATAGATCAATTAACCTTTGAGTTAAATATTTTTTGACCTTAGAATTCTTTGAAAATGATAAAGAAGCGATATATGACTCATAGGTTATGTCGATGAAATATTATGTAATTTTGTTTAGCTATTAAGTTTATATATCTGCCGTTATTTTAATTTAATATAGTTAAAAATGCAGTTATCAGGTTTAGCCCGAAGGAACCTAAGTTTAAGCCTAGGACCCTCATGTGGAATGGGATATTTTACTTAAGTAAGATACAAACACAAGTCATTCTGCATTCTAAATTTGTAGCCGTACTTTTGAGATATTGTGAGTTGTTTGCGGAACTCAACGCCGAGCTTCGTCTACCAGAGCCGGGAAATGAAAATAAATTAAAGCAAAACAAACAACAATATTTTAAAGAATACCAGTATCAATGTAGAAAGAAGTTAATACAAATTTTAATCTACATGTTGATTGATTAATCGAGAAATCTTAATTATGAACATCCGTTCTATGTATGAAGATTTTTTTAAAATTCTCTTTATTATGAAGAGA
Source organism: Heliconius himera (assembly GCA_021202915.1). Lineage (NCBI taxonomy): Eukaryota > Metazoa > Arthropoda > Insecta > Lepidoptera > Nymphalidae > Heliconius > Heliconius himera. The sequence goes on from JAJHJA010000092.1 coordinate 29,489, forward strand.
ATGACATATTTTACTTTCAAATAAAGCAATTTTGAGAAATTTGCATTTTTATTACTATACGTACGTGACAAAGTTATTATTTTGAGGTGAATATAACATAATATTCTAATTTAAAAACTAATCTACGTTATTATAGGCGAATATAAAGTAGTTATCTACAGTAGTTGAAAGTAATTTAAATATTAGTCTACACAAAAGAGTCGAAATATAATCTACGTTCCTAAAAAGGATGGCCTCTGTTTATCCCGATTACTAATTCTTTTTAGCTGTAGGCAGACATAACCTATTTAAACTTGGGGAACCTTTGTTTGCTTCACGCAGTATCTTGCAGATAGCATTTGGCAGAGGGAACCTGGGAACCTAAGTGTTAAGACACTTCGTTCACCTCTTTTCGCCGAATTCTGGAGGCATTGTATGTTGAGCAAATAATTTTAAAATAAACCTAATGTTTATATTCAAAATATTGAGTATTTTATTGGAGTGGGAATCGAATCCACAACAAATGGGGGAATTGGAAACTACTTATAGTCATGAATGAGGATCGAACCCACAACCATCATTACCATTAGACACTGTTTCGCCTGTTTATTATTCTTAATTGAAACACTTAAACAACTTACAACAAAATCTAAAGAGTAGATATCAAATTGAAAAATGTATATAAAAACAAAATATTATTACAACATTTTCATATAATCTTATTAAATAAGACAAAAACGTAAGAATACAGCCAAAAAGCAAAAAGAGAAAAAATATTGAAAAAAATACCTTTTAAGCTAATCTCCTTGACATTCCTTCCATAATAAACAATCAGATATGACTAAATCGAGTATGGATTTATAATGAGCGAGAATTGGAACTAATTGGCAAATCAACGGTCAATAGATTAGCCGCGTGCTATTATTTGACAAGCGTTTGTCTGTACTTGTTTCGTATTGTTGTATGAGGAGGAAGAAAAATATATTTTTATACATTTTTGAATAGATTTTCTTGTATCTAAGCAAGATGGTAACAATGTATCCATTTTTTTTATAGTAAAGTGTTATAACTTTATTTTTTTCCACATTTTAAAGTGTTATTCTACACTTAGGAAAAAGAAATACTTTTTAGAAACTTTATTTTATTAATTTTGAACGGTTTCTAAGAGGCGCGGCCACGGGTTCTAATTCGGCTAGGTCAAAATTTTTGTACGTTTCTAAAATAATATTATTAAGTCAGTTAAAATTATACACTTAATGGAAGTATCGTATAAAATTGAAAACGATGCAAAATTTTTGAACATATTACAGTCTTTTGTTTGATACTAATTGAGTAACGTCGACGTTTAATGCTATATCAAAAATATCCAGAAACATTCAACAGGCGTGAGTACGAAACGTACTGTAATTTTATGTTTTATATTCAATTAAAACTGTTTGTTTTATTATTTCAATACATTTTTATAAATAAACCAATAAATTGATACATAATAAAAAAATATAGTTACCAAAACTATATAATACATTGGAAATTTATATAACCTCAAAGGAACACAAAAATCTATCAATTAACAAGAACAATATACGTTTAACTTACCATTTGGATTGATTTTCTTTTCTATCAAAAACTTGTTAAACGCAATAACTCTTAATTTAACTTAAAATATTCTAACAAAGAATCTATATGAATAAAACTTGAATAAAAATTGTGAGCAACGCCTAGTAAAATATAAATAAAAAATTATATTAACATGACAATCCTTTCCATTAAAAACGCACTCCTTTATAGAAACATAGAAAATTACACTTTCACTTAAACATTATCAAATTTACCTAAAATTTAAATAGATAAAAAAATAAATAAATAGATAAAAAACATTTTTTTTCAAGACAAAATCAATATGTCGATACCATTCAATTTTAATTACTAACTGATAATATAACTTCGCAAACTTGACCTCAGTATAAGTGAGGTGTGATCCGTACATAATTATTTATACAATTTTAATATGGGAATTTACGTTTGCTTACGTAATATAGCACCAGGATATATACAGATAACTTAGTGTCAAAACACTCCACTTTCCGCTTCGATAAAAAATATTGAGTGTTGAGCACAGATGCTTAACGCCGCATTTAATTTAATTCCTACATTTTATAGAAACATCGAATTGCATTTGTCCGACTGACAGTCCGACACTGTCCCACTACGCCACTGTGGTCTCAATATAATAATCATTACAGTAAATATATTTTTATTATTATTTATTATAATATTAATAATTAAAATTTATAAATTCAGCGTTAATAAAAAAATAATAATTAATAAATAATATATTATAATAATAAATCTTGATTAAATTTAATTAAAGCAACGTTTATAAAGAAAATAAAGTAATAAATACATATTATTAATAATAAATAATCCTTATTTACATTCTAGATCTAGATCATAAATTATGACGCACTCATGCCGCCGTGAGTTTATAACGGTACTAAATATCATTGTGGATTCTAGCAAGACATAATGCGGCGTTATGTTCCGCCACTCAAGAGGTGCGGAAAGCGGGAGCGATAAGCGATGGCGGGGAACGGGAAACTAAATGCTTTGCCAAGGGTTCTGTAGTATGTTTTTGTATCTACCCTGCTATGAAGGATAAAGCGGCGGTAGGTTCCGCCACTGTACGCAAAGCAATATAAACTTCACGCTGTATCCCGCACACAGCAGGGTCGGCAGAGGGAACCTAGTGTTAAACCACTCCGTTCCCCACTGTCTGCCGAATTCTGGAGACATTGCGTGTTGAGTGGCAGAACTCAACGCCGCGCTTAACCTCGACACCAAAGCGAAGAAATGGAAATATAAATTTAAGTAAATATTTCATCTCCTAGAGTGGGGATCGAACCCACAACCAGTCAGTTTTACAGTCACACCTCGTGCCGCTGCGAAACGACTGGCCTCATTTATAAACATGTATTTAAATAATAAAAAAAACAATTTTAATTGAATATAAAACAAAAAATTTCAGCACATTTCGCACTCGCGCCTGTTAAATATTTCTGGATATTTTTGATATAATATTAAACGTCGACGTTACTCAATTAGTATCAAACAAAAGACTGAAAAACGTTTAAAAATTTTGCAACGTTTTCATTTTTATACTTCATTAAGTATATAATTATATCTGAGTTAATAATACAATTTTAGAAACGTACAAAAATTAGAAGCTAGCGAAATTGGAACCCGAGGCCGTATATATATTATTACTGGGTTCTCTGTCCCTAGCCTGCAATTTATAGGTTTAGCTAAAAGTCAAAAATCATCATCATCATTATAGATAAAAAGACAACTTTCCTAATTTCAAATAAGTAATAAAAACTTCTAAAGTCACGATTATCGACTTTACACAAGAGCGATAAAACAAAACCAGTACTTACTTCGAGTCGAAATTTTATTATTTTAAACACTTTACGACCAAATCATTGAAGTTTTGACATTAAATTCTAAATAAAGATAAGATAAAGTTAAATCCTTAAGTAATTGCTTGTGAATGACATTATTCAATACATTCTAGAGTTTATATTCTAAGGCTGTATAGATTTATATTTAGTAGTAGATTCGGTAATAGTCTAAATATATTTTTTGTATATAATACTTTTTATACTTTCAGGCTGTATCACGTACGTATAATATAGATATGGCAGAGTGAGCCTTGGAGCCTTTTTTTATGGACACTCCGTTCCCGTCAAGGCACATCCATTCTGTCCCAAGTAGCGGTACTCAACGCCGTGCTTTGCGTCGTTACCAGAGCGAGGAAATGAAAATATTTAATATTTCAATTCCTCGAGTGGGAATCGAACTCACAACCTGTCGCGTTTACAATCGCACGCTTCTGCCCCTGCGGCATAACTGGCCTGCATGTATGTATTTTAAATATAACGTAACTTATAAAAATTTGCCTCCTTAGGCGAAAAATATATATAAAAAAGTTTCTTCACTTTAACAAAGATTACTTTCAAAATCAAAGCATTTCAGCTTCACGCTGTATCCCGCACATAGCAGGTTAGACAAAAGGAACCTTGTGTTAAAACACTTCGTTCCCCATTTCCCGCCAAATTCTGAAAACATTGCGTGTTGCATGGCGGAGCTCAACGCCGCGAAAATCAAAGCATTTTTTACAATTAAATCTATTAATAACTGTAAGTTAATAATATACATTTATCTAGTTAAGGCATTAACTGTATCCATCACAGTCAGTGGTTAGATGCATAGTAATATGAAAAAAGGGAAAAAAACCAACAACTTTGCAGTCTACTGCGGACTAACGGATACCTGTTCTAGCGGCGTAATTGAATCAATTATTCTTATTAATTTGTATGTAGAGTGTTGTTGGTAGTAACTTAGTGAACTTAGTTAAGTCAAAAACACGTATATAGAAAACGTATAAAAGTTGGGACGTAGGGGGATTTGAACCCACGTCTCTTGGAATAAGTCTTTAAGTATTTTTCTTTCGTAAGTGTGGAATGACACTTTAAAAATTAAATCAGCTGCACGCTGTATCAAGTACACAGCAGGGTAGGCAGAGGGAACCAGAGCGAAGAAATGTAAATATAAATTTAAATAATAGTTCCGCCCCCCCGTAAGTGGGGAGCGGAGTGTCTTAACACTAGACTCCCTCTGCCTACCCTGCTATATGCAGGATACAGCTAAAAACTTAACTTAACTTAGCTTCACGCTTTATCCCTAGCGCGGTAGTCAGAGAGTACGGAGCGCCAAACGTTACGGTCTCTACATACCTCTTTCGCCTCTTCCACTGTCATCAACCTCTTCATACAAGCCCTCCAGGGGATCCTCATGCTTTTTACGTGACCTTCCTCCAGTATCTTTGATACTGTATTTTCGAAGGTCAGCCGAGGTCTCCCCCTACCTCTCTTACCGCTTAAAGCTTTAAAAAAAATAGAGGTGTATATAAATAGATACAACCCAAGCGAGCAAAGCCGCAAGCAAAATTCTAGTGTAAACATAACAAATATGATTATAAAATAGTTTAACTCACAGCAATTAGCTTGTAAAAACAGACAATATTAATAGAAAATATTTATTCTAAATAAAAACTCATTCAACAAATGATTCGATCATAATTTTGAAAACGTGTTTTTGTACATTGTACCATTAACCTATATTTACTTTAAACTATTTTTGTTTATTTTCATCCGAAACAATTAATAATTGTTATTTGTTTGAAAATAATTCTTGTTTAGCAATGTTGTATGGAATCAATAGGATAACAGGATATCAGCTTCACGCTGTATCCCGCATACACCAGGGTAGCCAGAAGGAACCTAGTGTTAAGACACTCCGTACCCCACTTTTCGCCGAGTTCTGGAGTCATTGCGTATTGAGTGGCGGAACTCATCGCAACGCTTTGCTCTGAAACCAGAGCGTAGTAATGAAAATATAAATGTAAATAAATATTTCTTTTCCTCAAGTGGGGATCGAACCCACAACCAATCGATTTAACAGTCACCTTCGTGCCCCTGCGCCACGACTGGCCTCGATATATAACTACAGATATATCATTTTTCAGCTTCGGTTAGATTTTCTTAATCGCGTAAAATAATGGTACAAAAAAGAAAATCACGCAGAAAAATTAATTATAAACTGGTATTTTTATATATATTGTTTGTCAAAACATGATAATAATAAAAGTAATTTTTCATTAGAAACTTGATGGGTTTTTACTTACATCACAAGTGAATCATAAAATGTTACTGATAATATTAAAATTGTAATTATAATATTGTTATCTCAAAATTATATTTTGGGTAATATCCTGCATTTTATATTATTTTATATGCACTTATTAATAACTGACTAAATTACGCCCACTTTTATTAAATTTAAACCACAACACAAAAATTAATAACCTATATATATTTCTATCTAAAGTGGGGCAGTAGGGTAGCAAGGGTATGCAGAGGAAACCTAGTATTAAGAAACTCCGTGCCCACTCACCGCCAACATTTGAAGATATTGCTTGTTGTTAAAACTCAACGCCGCTCTTTGTCTTGTTAACAAAGCAAGAAAACGAAAGTATTATAAAATTAATTCACTTGAGAGGGAATCGAACCCGCAAATAACAAACAAGCAAACGCTATGTCACTGTGCAAAGACGGCCTCATAAGTAGAAACTTTTTTTATGTTATTAAGGCCGTCGTAGCGGAAAGGCAGAAGCGGGTTAACTCTATGTTCCCAAGTTCCCTCTGCCTATCCTGCTATATACAGGATACAGCGAGCAGCTTCAAAATGCTATTTATGACAATAAAAAATATAACTTATTGCAAAATAAATATAAGGATATTACTATATAAATGAACATATTTTATGATTTCATAATTTAAAACAAACAAACTTACATACATCATATATAACATTAAAACGGATGGTATCTTAATAGCTCTGTTTATTCTCGGCCCTAAGTTTAAATCACGTAGTGGGAAACTACAAGGTGAAGTACCTACTTATAATATGATAACTTTATGACATACTTAAGGAACGTGTTTTGGAGTAAAAATGAATTTTACACAGATTTTAGTGTTTAATGTGTTCTTTATAATGCAAGGCATAGTTATTTTTTTACATTTTATGGAATATATTTTATTAAACAAGTACTGTATCCAGCAGGAGGCAGAGGGAACCTGTGTTAAGGTGTGCGTGTTGAATGGCGTAAATTAACGCCGCGCCGTGCCTTGTTACCACGAAGAAGAAAATAAAAATCATCTACACGCTGTCTACACGCGTGTGGGAACACACAGCAGGGTGGCAGAGAGAACCCAGTGTTAAGAGACTCCGTTTCCCACTTTCTGCCAAATTTTAAAGGCATTGCGTATTGAATGGCAGAACTCAACGCCGCGCTTTGCCTCGACACCAGAGCAAAGAAATAAAAATATAAATTTAAGTAAATATTTCGAATAAAAATGGAAATAATAAATATTTAACTTCCTCGAGTGGAAATCGAACCCACAACTAATCGTGTTAACTGCGCGCCACAACTGGCCTCAAATAGTAAATTTATGAAAGTAAAAAAAATATATATAAATTATAAATCCAGAACAAAAATAAATATGATTTGGAAACAGCGGTGCAGTCTAACTTGTTCTCGTACTTTGAAAATTGCATTTACAAACAAATTCAATTTTATTATAGCTTTGAAGTTTTCTATCGAATAAACTATATGGAACTAAATGTAAAAGTAATAAAACTTATTAAGAGTGTTTTAAGATTTCAAACTAGATATTTCTTACCTTAGTGGGGAAATTTTCATTTTGGAGTTTTGAAAAATTGTGAAATTAAATTAGAGTATTTCTTGTTTCACTGTGCTAAATTATGTACGTGTTTTTAAAATAAATGATTTTTATAGCTTGAGGGTGATTATATTGAAAAGGAAAAATAGATTTATTGTTACATTTAATTTAGAACCCTTTCATTCCACGAACGTTTGGACCTCCCCGTGTATATACTTATATAGTTATAGTTCTTTACTTTTCATCTATTTATATCAAGATCTTTTTAATACCATTTATTCATAAAAAAATCTGCTTGTGTGTTTTCTGTATTTTGTTCGAAACTAAAATCCAGGCCATTCAGCGTTACACACGTTTCTTCAGATGTTAAATCTAAATCTATTTTTTTTATTGGCATCACCAAAATATCTATGAAAAGGTTATAAAATGTAAAAAAAATATTGATTTAAAAAAAATCTACACAAAGTTGTTAAATCAACACGAATATTTTAACATAGCTTATTTACTTTTTTTTGCTTATTTAATATTTACACTCATACTTATGTTAAATATTGCATGGCTGAGCCATCATATCTCTAATTCGGTGCTACAACGACATAATTGCACTATATAAAAAAAGAAGCTAAATATATTAACGTTTAGGTATATACTATTTAAACTTTATTTTTCTCTCTTATAATATATCAAAGAGTGCATCCAAAAGTGTCGTTATCATGCATAGATGAAAACAGATGAAAGCGAAGAGCCAAGGTCGAGATCAGGACGTTTCTCTGAAAAGATCTGCCTACATAAATCCAGTGGTCAACAATAACAGGCTGATGATTATAATAATAATGATTATGATAGTCGATATCATCATCATCCACATGATGTGATGGTGACAATGATTATAATGTAGTGGAAACTAGTAAATGAACGAGATAGTAGCGTTATTACGACAAAACAATGGTTTTTAGTTCAAATCCACTAGAAGTAATTTTATATTGGATTCTTTTTCCAATGTTAGTTAGAATGTATCTATATAATATCATCTATATATTAATACGTGAAGCAAAAGCTTTAGACCTCTTTTTACGAAAATTACGCGGATGTAGGAGTACCAAAGTGGGCAAACTTATAGATTATATGCAGGAGAAGTGCAGAACTCTAATATTTTTCAATAATAGTGCTTATGATAGGAGAGCCGAAGCGGGGACTTCGGGATTTACTAAAGCGCAGCTTTCTTCTGCGTATTCTTTGTACTTGTACAGTTAAGTACTTCCAATATGAGCCCCACATATATGGCAGCCCGTCTAGGATAAAGGGCCTGATAAGTAAATAAAAATAGTTGATCATATGAAATACTCGAGCAAAAAAAAACATACAAAAAAATATAATAAATAAATGTTAATAATTAATTATATATAAGACAACTTCTGTCTGACCCATAATTACTTTGAGAAATTATAGTTTTTACGTTCAAAAATAGGAAAGCTTCTATATATAAATTAAGCTCACACTTTTAATATATAACCTACAAAATAAGTTGGAAAATAATTGTTTCTAGAAACAATTTAGTTATTTACGAAACTGTTTATCAAATCAGTTTAAAAGCCTCTAGGGGCTTATTTGAGGAACCCTAACTAGTTTTAAAGTACTGTTGATTTTAGCCACAACCGACTGACATGATCAACTTCCATGGAAACGTCCTAATTGCTTATACTATGACTTTTAACATAACCATGAAACAATATTTGAATAAACGAGTGGTTATGGATTTGATCCCCATATGAGACATTTATAAGGTATACGAAAATAATTTTCAGTTATAAGTTAAGATAAGACAAAGCAAGAAACTTAACACGCAATGTCACAAATTCGGAAAGTGGAGATAAGAGTGTCTTAAAACTATGTGCTCTCGCTTAAAACTATCTACTCTGCTATATGCGAGAAACGCCTAAAGCTTCAAGCATGAAGGTTTTCAACCTACGTACAGTCTACGTATTTTTTAGATGATATTCTACCGATCCATATAGCTGCGATATCTCAGCTCAGTCAGCCCAGTTCTTCTATTTAATACACGTAATATACGTCCCCGTTAAGTCACTGAAGTTCCCTACTTTAATAGGTGTCTCAACCCCAAATCTTCGTGTTGAGTGGCGGAACTCAACGCCGCGCTGTACCTCGACACCAGAGCGAAAAATGAAAACATAAATAAAAAACAAATGCAAGATAATTTCTTCGAGTGGGGATCGTACCCACAACCAGTCGTATATCCAGTTACATACTTGTGCCCCTGCGCCACGACTGGCCTTAAAAGATAAAAAAAATATATATAAATAATACGTAAAACATAATTATGTAGTAAAAAAACTAATAAATTACACAAATTATACTTCGTCCAATGCTTACGATTAGTTGAAATTAAAAATATAAACTATAGTAAAGTAAATGTTGAATGAAATATGAATTCCTATTATGGCGTTACCGGTTTCCTTTCTAATCACGTGCTACACACGTTTGAGCCAGACCAAAGATGCAATATATAATATAGTATTTACTATATACTTTTTTCATAGCTTTGCTTTTCTAATATATTGTTTTTTTTTATTTCCTCAATATGGTAACGATGCAAAGCGCGGCGTTAAGTTTCGCTACTCAACGCGCAATATATGAAGAATTTAATGAAAAGAGAAGTACAGTGTCTTAATGAGAAACACAGTCTTAATACTAGGTTCCCAGATTCCCTCTGACTAACTACCCTGCGGGAAAACGCGTAAAGCTAAAAAACCAGAAAAATAAAAGAAAATTAATGACATATTGTTGCTGCTTAATGTATGCTTCCTAAGTATTTGATAAGAAGTAATTAGAAATCGCTATATCCCAGAGATTTTTTTAACACATATATAAAAAAAATATATGTTACATTATGATTGAGCAATATCTAACAAATCACGTGTCAAATCGAGGAAAAATATTGTAATTAAATTCTTAGAAAATATTTCACTCTAATAACACCTTAGCTTCCTATGGGTCACGTTGCTTCGTTAAGAGACATGGCTTTCCCCTTTTCAAGGTTATTGAAACTATAAACATTACTTCTTGGTCATAATAACTAGTATATTATATATAACATATATACAGGGTGGAAGTGTCAGCACCACTTTAAATGAAACCACAGTTTTAACTACTCTATAAAAGCCTAACACAATTTTTCTTTTTTTACATAAATAAAAAGTGTTTTTTTCAAACAAAATAAATAATAAAATTATTGTTGTAATATAAATTTACGCCATTTGTCAAGAACGACGCACGCACACATAAACCTATCAAGGGGAAGGGAAGGCCTCATTCCGAAATCGAGTCATAGGTATTGGCGGCAAAGTTCAAAATTGATTAATTAACCTTTAGCAGTATTTTTGTAGAAGTATGTGTTTAAGTTATTGGTATCTATGCATAAATGCGTCACACGAAATACAGGTATGGATAAATATCGTGAAATAAAAAAAAATCCTACGTCTAAACTGTTGAGGCATCTTGATTAATTTCTTTAGGTATGGGTTTAAAGTATTTTATCCTATATGCTAATCCCGTAAACGGCGCGCTGAAACTTCCATCCTGTATATATATATCTATTAATTTATACTATTTCTTATTGTAATGTTGTTTTTAAATTATACTAAACACGTGCTCTGTATGGAAATCTCACACGCGATATCAATTTACTTTTAACGTAATACAGCTTCACGCTGTATACCGCACACAGTGTTAAGACAATCTCTATTTTCCGCCGAATTCTGAAGGCATTGTGTGTTGAGTAGCGGAGGAGCAAAGAAATTAAAATATTAATTTATATTAAAATTTTCTCGAGTGAAGATCGAACCCACAACAATTAAAAGTTGTGCCTGCACCACGGCCGGCCTCAGAATATTTTAACAAAATGAATAAAACCTATCTCTCAAATATTTTAGATATATTAATTCACTTATTCTCAATTGCGCAAAATAAGTAATCATAAGTTTAATTAAAACGGAAATCGAAATCAAAACTACCAGCCTTAGAAAACGAATAAATTATACTGACCCACTTTAATAAGACCAATATCAATTTAATTTACATAAACAAAATTTAATCTAATCACCGTATTAATATTGAGATGAATGTGATAAAAGTTTCTTATAGCCACCGGCGAAGCTATTAAAAACTCCCACATTTCACATACGGGGGAATCCCCCGAAAGGGAAAATGTAAATTTCTTTCGCGATTAACCAAAGTCGTTATACATTCTTAAAGTATCCACTAGAGGATAATAATGTTTGCAAATATATTTATTGTAATTTTGTATTTTCTTCTAATTTGGATAAAGATCTTGTTGAATTTATTTTAATGAAATATTTACTTAAATTTATATTTCCATTTCTTCGCTCTGGTGTCAAGTCTAAGCGCAGCGTTGAGTTCTGCCACTCAATACACAATGCCTCTAGAATTCGGCAGAAAGTGGGGAACGGAGTGTCTTAACACTAGGTTCCCTCTGCCTACCCTGCTGTGTGCGAGATACAACTTGAAGTTAATTAATAAATTTAATGTATTTAAAAACAAATACCTACTAAAATATTTAAAGATTTAACATTAAAATACAAAAAAAAATTATAACTTGAGATTTTATTACTATTTTTACATATTAGTTAGTCATGGCATTTGATGAGATCCTAATTTGATTACAAAAATAACTGTAATATATGATAGAAAACATTTATATATTTTTACTTCTTTAAACAATATAAAGAAAAAACACTGAGACTAAAGTATAGATTTAATACATAATTATATATGAAAATAAATAAGTTACCAAACTAAAAATCGAATCTAAAACCATCACAACGCTAAAAAAACACAATAAATAGTCACAAGAACTAAACAAAGTATTAAAATATAAATTTCTCAATAACATATCATTTACCTTTAAAACCTTAAATATATTCTACGTTGGTACACGTTGGTAACAAAACAAATAAATTCTACTCTAATCTATTAAAAACCTTGACACGGCTGTACAGCTAGTATGTGATAAGTGATGGGACGACCCCAGCTAGTGTCGTAACAATAACAATAGGGAGGAAGGTAGTCAAATTATCGGTTAATGGTCACCTCAGTACCTACATAGTCGTAATATCGACCAATGGCACCTAATACGTATCGAATTTTATTTGGAAATATATGAATGTCTCGAAATTTGCGGAATGTCAAAAATGCTAGCTTAAAACCAAAAAATATTAAATTAAAAATCACAATTTAATTTGGTTTCAATGCAAGGAAAAATACTTTCACTTTATTTATTATAGAAATATCACCATAAATATTTTGAAAGAATCTTTTTAAGCTCGTTTACGTGAACTTTAACATTAAATATACACATATATATATACAAAGGGTATATTTACAATAATAAAAGTTAATTTAAACACTTTTCTCTTCGCCACAAACCAAATCTGACCACGTTATATAATAACGTCGACATACTAATAAATTAAATTTGTTAATTAACCTTTTTGACCTATCGCACTATTTCTCTATTGAGGCCAGACGTGCGACTGTAAACGCGACAGGTTGTGGATTCGATTCCCAATCGAGAAAATGAAATATTTAATATTTTAGTTTCCTTGCCCTGGTAAGGAGGTCGAGAACAGCCGTGGGTTCCGGCACTTAACAAATGTTTCGGGAATTCGGCGAATGAGAAACGGAAGTATATAAGGTAATTTTACATGGTAAAAACTTAAACTCAAACTCAAAATAATCTAATTAATATTTGGATGTCTATAATCAATATCACTATAACCTACTTAATCATGTATGAACATAGCCTCAAATGAGGAGGATATAAACTATATAGAGAACGGAAAACATTTAAAATTATAATATTTTATTAAAACAGTGACAATGGCGTAAATAAATTATAATCCGTTAATTGTTAACATTGTATATATTAATAATTTTAATCATAATAAAGTATTTTACGCCAAGGTCGAGGCCGTTGCGGCTCACTGGGACAACATCTGACTTTAAGCACATTGGTTATGGGTTCAATCCCCACTTGGAGGAATTATATTTAATTCATTTACATTTCTTTGCTCTGGTAGACAAAATGCGGCATTGAGTTCCACGTCTCAACTCAACATCCCATGTCTCAAAAATTTTGCGGTAAGGGATACCGTCGTAGCGCATGGTCGACAAGCCTGGAGGATTGAATTATTTATTAATATTTTCATTTCTGCGCTCTAGTACCAAGTACAAATGCGCGGCGCTGAGTTCCGCCACCCATCATGCAATGCCTCGAAAATTAAAAAATCCATCTACCTAACTCTATGCGTGAAAAAACGTGAAGGTGTTTTAATGCGTGAAGCTGATAATAGAGTATACTAATCGTATACAATGCTATATATTATAGTTTAATAGATATGTTAAACAAACGAACTAAGGATAATTGCTATATTTTTGCAATTCAAGTTAAAATTTGAAATTCAATTGTGAGTAATAACATCTGTCCTTTGGATGTTTTATTCATTTAAATGTTCTATAAATAGAGTTTTATGTAGATAGAGAAGAATAAGGAGCAAGAAAAAATTATATACGTTGAATTTTTACATCGATATAGATAATTTCTTTTGGTGTCATTTTTGTTTATGCTTAGGTATATTTAAATATATTTATTATTTACTAGTTTTTAATATAAAAAAAAAAAAAAATCATTGTCAAAGTATTTCGATGTAGCTTTATTAAAACGTATGGCTTAGTGGTCAGCGCTTGGACAGTTTCCAAGAGGCGCGGTTTCAAATATACGTATATTTATTTTCTAAATAAATATCGCTCAATATCTTCGTATAAGCAGAAATATATAGATTTATCACCAGATTATCTTTGTCTAAAATACAATAATAATATGATAAGTAGTTGTTAAGTAATTTAAATATAGGGTTAATTATCATGTAGACACCTACTAGTCGAAAGTGAGAGTTGATTTTGTACCGGTTCTTTAACTTTAAATCATCTATCACGCTTTGATTCAAACTGAATTAATTTGATGATTTATTTAAAATTTTGATTTATTATTTGCATTTATTAGTAATTGATTTATCATTTAAAATAATTAATAAAAATTATATTCGTTTGTCTTTTTAAATGTTTGATTATATTACTATAAAAATAAATTATTACATTATATTTATAATATTTTTAAAAAATTAAAGAAATATTAAAAAATATAATATACTATAATTAATTAATAAAAAATAAACAAAATATAACTTACATATTATATATAATTTAATAATTACCCACAAATAAAATAATCCAGTACACTATTAACTAACCCACAGACACAATTTAATTTAACTAATTGAAATTAAATTTATCATACGAGTATATCGCGAACATTTTCGCTCGCGAACGCCACAAGTGGATGGTAAACGCTAAATGACCATATCACCTGTTGAACGCATCTTACGTACTGTGTTATAACAAAAAATATAACCCTATTCACAGTAAAATATACTCTATTTCATATATAAAAGCTTGTATTTATACTTAATAATATAATGTAGATCCCTGTCCCATAGATCATTAATTGATCTATAGATCCGCAGATTGTCATAAGCGTACAATAACGTTTGATTAATAATATCCGTATCTTTTATTTGTTTTTATTTGTTATATGACTAATATGTTGGAAAAGGACCGTTTTTTTATATTATATTGTATATAGTATTATTTTTATGTTTTAAGTAATTTTTCCGGTTTAAGTTATTTGAGGCCGGTGGTGGCGCAGCGGCACGAGGTGTGACTGCAAAACCGACTGGTTGTGGGTTCGATCCCCACCGGAGGAGATGAAATATTTCCTTAAATTTATATTTCCATTTCTTCGCTCTAGTGTCGAGGTTAAGCGCGGCGTTGAGTTCTGCCACTCAACACGCAATGCCTCCAGAATTCGGCAGAAAGTGGGGAACGGAGTGTCTTAACACTAGGTTCCCTCTGCCTACCCTGCTGTGTGCGGGATACAGCGTGAAGCTAATTTATTTATTTATTTTATTTAAGTAATTTTTAATAGTTAAATATATTGTTTAGATATAGATTAGATAAAAATTGATTCTATATGGTAAATCGTTCTTAACACATACGTACATTTTTTTTTATCTCCATCCATATAGCACGGACGGTCGGGCCATCATGGGTACGGCGAGTGAAACTAGTGTTAAGATACTCCGTTCTCCGCATTCTGTCTGAATTGTCCACAAGAGCCAGAAAACGAAGATGTAATTAATTCCTCTGAGTAGAGATTAGATGCTTAACTTTCGCGTTTGCAGA
Organism: Heliconius himera; assembly: GCA_021202915.1. Lineage (NCBI taxonomy): Eukaryota > Metazoa > Arthropoda > Insecta > Lepidoptera > Nymphalidae > Heliconius > Heliconius himera. Next base: position 45,106 of record JAJHJA010000092.1, read on the forward strand.
CACCATTTCGTTGTTTTTTTTAGATTCACACTGCATACCGCACATATTAGGGTAGGTAGAGGGGACCTGGGAGTTTAGTGTTAAGACATTCCATTCCCATTAAGACACTTTCCAGAATTCTTGAGGCTTAACTAGGCGAAACTCAACGCCGCACTTCATAATTGGAGCACGGAAATGAAAATATTAACTATTTCGTTCCCCGATCGGACACAACCGAACCGAGAACACAACCTTCGCGCTTACAGTCGCACGTTTGTGCCCCTGCGCCACGAAGCCTCTGCTTCGCTGTTTCATACTCTCTCTCGCTCTCTTTCTGACGCAAATGTATAAGAAATAAATAATTTTTTAATATTTTGCGTAAACAGTTATGTCGATAAATGTCTATTATTAATTATAATTAAATAGTCATAATAGATGAAACCAATTACCGACGTGCACTTAAATAAATATTTTACTTTTTCTTCTAGAAAAAAAGAATCGGGACAGTTATGTATTAAGAAAATACATAATACTTACAGTAAGAATGCAAGACGCATTATTTTTAAGAAAAGATAATCTTTTTAGGACTCCGAACCTTTTAAGGAAACAAGGAACCCTTATAAGATTTATAAGATCACTCTGTTGTCCGTCCGGTTGTCTATCAGTCTGGTAAGAGCCTTTATCTCAGGAACGCATGGAGATGTCGAGTTGAAATTCAAACCATATACGCAGATTTACGGCCCCATAATTTCCAAAAAAATATATTTCTACATTTACTTAAAAAGAAGATATGGCCGTTTATATCGCAAAAAATCAAGGGAATCAAAATTCGTAAGATTCTTCCGGTTGACGTAGAGTTAAGAAATTTGACAGCTAGCATCTACTGGTAATACCTAGTTCGGGAAACGGTACTGCGGGTTGCCTGATGGCACTCAAAGCTTGTCTTACCGAGGAAGGTAACAAAACAATGCATTTCTGATTGGAAATCGAACTCACAACCACCATATTAACAGTAATATACACTTACAATACAACATTCAAACAAGACGATTCCCTTGAGTATATTAAAACTAGATACATTCTATTTCTATATACAAAAAATGTATTATGTTAAGACATAAACACTACGTGCTAGTCCATACATATATATATATATATACATACATCATCTCCAACTTACTTACATTATAAGTAACTCATTTTATTACCTTAAAGTCCTTAAAGGTGTCGTAAAATATCTTCAACATTTTCAAAGTAAAATAAATACAAGCTGATAATGTGGAAAATATTTGTTTTAAATAATGTTATTGCTCACGTAGTGGTGCTTTTTAAATTACATTTCGTGTTTTAAAGCAAAATTTACGTCGTAGTATTTCTCTTTGTATGGTACCGTTCTTTGATATATAAATAGTTGAATTAAACTTTTATAAATTGATTTAAAAATAAAACAAACTATAAAATTTTATATGTTAAATGAACAGATTTTTTTTAGTAGGCAGAGAGAGCCTAGTGTTAAGACACTCCGCTTTCCACTTTCCGCCGAATTCTGGAGACATGTCGAGGGGCGCAAGTCAACGCCGCGCTTCCGCGCCGCACATCGACACTAGAGCGGAGAAATGAAAACATTAACTATTTCATTTCCTCGAGTGGGAATCGAATCTACAACCTGTCGCGTTTACAGTCACACGCTAGTACTCCTTCGCCAAGACTGGCCTCGAAAGATATATTAGTTATTATATTAAAAATTAAATTAAATTAAATCAGCTTCACGCTGTATCGCACACAGCAGGATAGGCAGAGGGAACCTAGTGTTAACACTCCTGTTCCCCACATTCTGCCGAATTCTGGAGGCATTGCGTGTTGAGTGGCAGAGCTCAAAGCCGCGCTTAACCTCGACACCAGAGCGAAGAAATGGAAATATAAATTTAAGTAAATATTTCATCTCCTCGAGTGGGGATCGAACCCACAACCAGTCGGTTTTTACAGTCACACCTTGTGCCGCTGCGCCACGACCGGACCTCTATTATTATATTATATTTATTTAAGTTATTTAAGTTAGCATATTTTTTCATTTTCCACCTGACGCCTAACGTTTACGAATATCCTCGTAGGTACTATATGAAGGAATAAGCGGCTTTTATAAAAAGGGTCACGTGATAATCTCAAAGACCTTCTAAGTAAAAACCTTTCTCGTATATCTTATCTATGGGCCTTTGACAGGTATTTGAATAATACATTTATATTATTGCACTTTTGGTAGGTACTAACTAGCTTACCTATAAAAATAAGCAGGACTGGCTGACTGTAAGCACTATAGCTGCGGGTTCGATTTCCACTGGTGGGATTAACTCCACTGGTGGGACTGGTGTCATTGAGTTCAATTACACAATACGCAAGGCCTTGAAGATTAGGTGGAATAATGGAAATAGATTGCCAGCACTGTTTTCTTCGCCTGCTCTATAGGGGCATCATATAGCGTGAAGCTGACTTAATTATCTATGGTAGCTTAACTTTCATTAATATAAATAAGTTTATAGCCCCCGGCCGTCGTTTCACAAGAACATTAGCTTGACTGTAGTAGCGACGGTTGTAGGTTCGAGTCTCGCTCGGGGGAATGAGATTTTTTTATTTCATAGGTAACGAAGGTGGGGAGCTCAGGTGTCTTAATGAAGAACGGAGTGCTTTAATACTAGGTTCCCAGGTTCTCTCTGCCTACTGCTCAGTGCGGGATGTAGCGTGAAGTTGAAAAATAATAAAAAATATATTATTGTTAACTTGTAACATTATGTTGCAACTCATCACGTGGATGTAATGTAAGCGAAGGATTGGAGGAGTGCAAAAAGAAATAAAATGCACTCTTCTCATATTATTACCCTATATTACTGGCATTAATATTTTATAATGTCCATGAATAATTAATGGCTCTAATCAAAAGTTTAGTTAAGTGTCTTAATTTTACTAATCTTTAGTTTTTTATAGCAGAGTAGGCAGAGGGAACCTAGTGTTCAGACACTCCGTTCCCCACTTCCGGCTGACTTTCCGAGATTGAACTCAACTCCTTCTACCTATACCGATAAAAAGACTACAAGCTGCGCTTTTTTTCTATACAAACTCATCCGTCTTTCAGACAAAAATATACTATAATAATGTAGCGCTACATTTATTTAATAAAGTATTTTATGTAATTGGATTTTTTATTCCTATTAATTACATTGTAACAATTAAGAATATGTACTCATACAACTTTTTGTATAATTAATGTTATAAATTATCTTTTTTTCCCGTCATGTATTTATTTTTCAATATACAGAATATATTATATATTTTTGCGTTGTATAGACTTGCGAATGTTGCAAATATGGATGCTATGAGAGAATTTTACATGACAATTATATTTTTTTATTTTAAGAAACATAATATTTAAGCATGTGACTGTGAACGCGACGGGTTGTAGATTCGATTCGCACTTGAGGAAATTAAATATTTAATATTTTCATTTCTTCGCTCTGGTGTTGAAGTAACTCCCTCCACTAGACTCCCTCTACCTGCCCTACTATATGCGGGATACAGCGTGAAGCTAAAAAAATAACTGATTCACAAAAAGGAGGAGGTTCTTTTTTCTAAAACTAAAAAAAAAAATTATATTTGAAAGTTAAGCAGCCTTTCTCATTGGTGGTAATGGATACCGCCACGTTAAGATCTGATGAATGGAATGATGTAATTCTAAAGAAATTGAGGAAAACTCTCTCTCTCTCTTTCCATCACTCATTGCCCGTTAGGAAATAAAAAGAAATAAATACACCACCAAACAAAAAATGAGTTAAAAATATTATAACCAAGTTAATTTTAAGTTATTCAGACACGAACTCCAAACAACGGATTTTAAATAAATAGTAAATAAGTATCAATTATTTAATTTACTATTTTATAATTTTCTGGACTTTGAAATATTTGAGCCCAGTCGTGGTGTAGGGGCGCAAGCGCGACTTTAAACGCGACCTTTTGTGGGTTTGATACCGACTTGAGAAAATGAAACATTTCATATTTTTATTTCTTTGCTCTGGTTTCGAGGTAAAGCGCGGCTTAACATGCAATGCCCCCAGAAATCGGCGGAAAGTGGTGAGCGGAGAGTTTGAACACTACGCACCCTCTGCCTACCCTGCTACATGCGGGATACAGCGTGAAAATAAATAAAATATTTTTATTGTAAATGTAGAATAACACTTTTAAAAATGTTAAAAATAATCATAAAATTTATATCAAATGACTCTAACACAATTAGAAATCGAAATATACCATAGGCACTAGCAAGGAAGGTCACACCATGGCCTCGACCGATCTAATATCGATGACGTCCACACAGGCATTGACGGAACTACAGTCGACACGTAACGTACGCGGATGTACAGGTCCTTGGCGTTTTTTAAGGTCTAACTAACATTCAGATGTAAAAAGTGGTCAGTATATTTTATAATAATACTAGCTATCTGAACGTGGTTTCCAACCAACCAAGTTATAGGTTCACCAAGTTATTTTTATTATATAGCCAAATTGAACAAAATAATTAAATTAATTGAGGCCAGTCGTGGCGCTGGGGCACAAAGTGTGACTGTAAAATCGACTGCTTGTGGGTTCGATCCCCACTCGAGGAAATTAAATATTTTACTTACATTTATATTTTCATTTCTTCGCTCTGGTGTCGAGGCAAAGCGGCGTTGAGTTCTGCCACTCAACACGCAATGCCTCCAGAATTCGGTAGAAAGTGGGGAAAGGAGTGTCTCAACACTAGATTCCCTCTGCGTACCCTGCCGTGCGCGGGATACAGCGTGAAGCTGATTGAACAAAATATTTGCGTAAATTGTAACCTATGTCTTATTTCTGTAGCTTTATAACTATAAAGTTTTATCTGAATGCGTTTAGTAGTTTTTACATGAAAATGGAACAAACACTCATTCTGACAAACTTTCACAATTAGGATAAATATGATTTTATTACTTTTTACAATTTTAAAGTGATATTCGTAGGCCAACTAAGCCATACGTTTTTAAGATTGTATGGTTTAATTGGCCTACAATGGCGTTCTTAAGAACGTATTGGCCTATGGTAAAATTTTATATGTTTTCTAAAAAGAATTATTATTTAATTTTTCAACTTTACTCTTTTCCTACATTGCAAGGTCAAAGGGGACCTAGTGTCATGACACTCCGTCCTCTGCTGTCCGTCCGAATTCAAGTATTGCGTGTTGAGTGGAGGAACCTGACGCCGTGCTTTGTCTTGCGGACTACAGCGGGAAAATAAAAATATTTTAAATATCATTCATTAATGGAGATCGCACCAATAATTATCGCATTTTCAGTCAGCAAATGTTCCACTGCGCCAGTAAAGCCTAACCTTGCCTTTATAATTATAATAATATCAAGAAAAACTCAGTTAACTATAGTTGTGATTGAATACAAACAGAATAGATGATGAAATTGTACGTATATATTATGTTAAGAAAAAAATAAAAATATATATTTCTATTTATTACATCATGGTGTGTTTGTCGTGTCTCAATGGAATTGGAACTGACTGTAAGCGCGATGGTAGTGGAATCGATCCCCACTCGGCATTTAATAGAGCATATTTAAATTATTATGTTTAAGTTATTTTCCAATGTTAAGATTTAATTTTAATTTAATTTATTTTCAATTTTCCTCTCTGATACCTACCTCTGATTAACTTTTCACTCAACGTTTCAATGTTTTCGGAAATCGAAGAACATAGTATCTTGATATTAGGTTGCCCCTACCTTACCTATTGTTCGGAGAAAAAATATAAAGCTGCAAAAAAGCAGCTATTTGAACTTAATAGATAAGAGGATGCGTAAACGCGTAAAGATAATGATAATATATTTCATCATCAAGTATCCACAATAAATGTTGTTGTCATACTAACAAATTACAATACCTTCATATAGGTGAAAAATCATCACAGCCGGAACCACATGGGGCAGAACACTACTTTGCATGTAGCTTCCTTGGGAAGTATAAGGAACGCTAAGAGGGGATTTCTTAAATTCTACAGCAACGGCGAGGAAAAAACGGAATTTCACATTTTATGTCATAATTTCATAACCAAAGTTATAGCAACTGGAAAGAGACAATTTTATCAATACCTGATGATATACAATGATTATGAATGAAAATATTAGGTATCTATTTATCTTAAATATGTAGAAGATAAATATTAGTCATCTAAACTTTCATAATATTCGATCACATGGCCTTGTTTTGACTATCGCCTTTTGGCATTTATAATGCTCACGCTAAGTACACCTCAAGGTGTCTATTTGTATGCACTGTGCAATACAGAAGAACTAACGTTTGGTAAATAACGAACAAATTAATATATGAGATATGATATAGAGACGAGTCGTGGTGCTGCATGTTTTGGGTTCGAACCCCATTCGAGCAAATCAATATTTAAAAATTTTAATTAACGTAGCAAAGAGTGTCGTTGACTTCCGCCACTCAACACGTAATGTTTCGAAAATTGGGACAGAGATAGAGTGCCGTAACCCAAATTTTCATCTACGTACTCTTTACTAAGAGGTGTATATACATAGTTAAAAAACCGGTTAAGTACGAGTCGGATTCACCCACTCAGGTTTCCACTAAGATTGTAGGTTTTTTAAGGTACAGAACCTCTAACATAAAAATAATTAACCAATATCAAGACACTGTATTCTTCGATTTTCATTTGAATCCACGACAATTATACGTATTGGAACTTAAGAAAAACTCAAAGGGAAATTAATTAATCAAAATATAATTATATCTTTATTAGTAACGAGGCATAACGCGACGTTGAGTTCCTCAGCTCACAATGCCACCGAGAATTTCTTAATAGTAACGGACTGTTTTAACACTAGGTCCCCAAGAGGGTTCCAGAGGGGACCCTCTATCTTCCCTAACATGAGCAGGATAGAGTGTAAAACAAATAAAACCACGACCGGAGATCGAGCACACAACCACCGCGCTTACTTATATAAGTAAGTATCTATCTATAAATATGAAATTATAAAGACTAAATAAATACACAATAAATAAATACAATATTTACAACTTACAAAAATATAAATAATGTAAAACAATCTCACGGGATTAAATATACCATAACAGGATGGCAATTAAAATTCTCATATAAGATTTACTCAAAAATCGTCGCCATGTCGCAACTCTTGGCGCCAACATTAACATGCGAAATATAGAATACACTATTATAAAGGTAGTCAAGTTTGGGAGCCTTATTTTATAATAAAAACTATTTAGTTATAATTGAAGTACTTTATTTTAAAAATTTAATTAAAATAATACTTTTAAACTAAAAATATTTTAAAACTAAAATATTCTAAATGCGTGTTAACAGAGTGATATGTTAACTCCGACTCTTTTTACTTTTTATTCCATAAAGCTGGGAATGCAACGCGGAGTCTTCCGCGAAATCTAGCGTGAAAAACAAATATCTCCGGTTACGTTCCCAGGCGCTTGCATAACTCCTCCCCCGTTAAGTACGAAATCATCAGTTGGAGTACTAGACTGAGGATTTCGCTCTATATTAAAAATTTTAACTCTAAACTTATAGACTACATAACACAACACTAATACCGGTAGGGAAATATATAGGGACAGAGAGACAAAACTGATTATTTTTAGGGTTTTCACTTCACTAAGACTTTCAACAATATCACTGGGATTGGCTTTACTATTATGTTTCAGTACGTGCGATAACTGTTTCACTTCACTGAGATCTACACTCCTCAAGTCGACCGTTGAGAGATTTCCTGTTTTTGTTGAGTTTAGTTTGGGCAAATGGATAAGCGGAACCTTTTTGAATATCATATGTTCTGCATACGTACTTCTGTGGTATAAATAGATATTCTCTATGAATATGTTACAATTTTCTTCTAGGGTTAGGATAAGTGTGCCTTGTATCATTTGGTAAGAGGTATCATCTTTACATTTCATTGTTATTTTCGAGTTGAATTTAGAATAAACTATCCAACTATTGGTGTTGATATGTTGGATTTTTATATCCTCTACATTTACCACGTGTGAAGTACACATCCGATGGCTACTCTCAAATTTCATTAACTGCTCTATGCAAGTTGGTTCCGGATACCTTACTATTTCATTTTCAGAGCACAGGAACTGATCTCCTACAGCAATACGCGAGCAAGGCCGGGCTAAGGGTAAGTACATAGAACTTTTCACCATCAGGTAAGGATATTTAGGAATTACAATTGTTGTTACGTTTTCAGTGACATTATATATTGGAATTGGATATAATCTATAGTAATTATAAGAATTATTATCTGTTAACGGTACCTCTAATATAAATGTTATCTGACTTTTCTTAATATAAGCTTTTACAGATATTGTAGACTCTATATTTATCAAATTGTTAATATTAGGTTCATATGTCAAATTATCAGTTTGGGATATCAATTGTAATATATTTAATAATTCATTAGAATTAATTATAGACTGATGAAGTACAGACACTTTACTTAAAGCTAAAGCAGTTTCTAGTTCATTTAAAAATATATAGATGGTTCTAAAATTACATAGAAACATATCAAACATACCTAAAACATATACCGAGTATATAGAGTTTTCACTTTTAGTAATCATATTCTTAACAAGCCGTTCTATTCTTTGAATCTTCTCATTTAATATTAATGTATTGTTATGTAATGCTTCAGTACTGTTAATAAAACTATCCAGCATTTTGGAGATCAATGTAATTTTTTTGTCAGTATATGCTTGATTTATTTTTAATTCTGATACAATGGAATCATAACGAATCGCGTCTTCATTGTCTAAATTTCCTGTAATGATCTTTATAAGAGAGCCTAATGGATTAAGTAATCCACGTTTAGATTTATACGCGGGTATTAACTGTTGAAATTTATCTATTAAAATATTGCTTAAATAATCTACCTGAACCTTCAACCCTAAAAATTCATAGGAATAAGGCTGACTTACATTTATTAGATTACTAAATTCATTATACTTATTTAAATTAAAATTAAAATCATTCAGTAGATTGCCTAAATCTAGTTTCTTAAAAATTAGCCATTTATCCTGTTGCTTAAACGCAGTTCCTTCTTTTATTGGTAGTATACCGGGATTACCTTCAAGTGACTGCAGTTGAAGAGCATGGCTTGTCTCCAATACAATCAGGACCAGACAATACCTGTGAATGACGTTTTATATTTTTAATTGGAACTCTAGTTTCTCTTTCCCTTATCTCTACTGGAACGATATTTCGCTTTACTTTTGCTAAAACTTTTGCTTTGTGGTAACGTGGCTTATCTTTACTTTTCCTGGTATTTATATCTTTAGTATATATAATATCACCGCTGTCCAATTTTGTAATAGTTTCACCACCTTTTTTATTTTTAACTAATTGCTTTTTATCGTGCATTTTATTATATATATAATTATATAGGTATTTAGTACGCTTTTGATGATCTTTAACTAGTTGTTGCTTATAAATTTTATCAAAATCTGTAACAATGGGATTACTTGAATCGGCATGGCCGAAAACTAATTCGAAGGGAGTTAAATCAGTTGTAGAATGTATGGTATGATTATACGCCATAATTGAATACGACATTACTGAAGCAGCATCTGTACATTTTTTTTCATATTTGGCTAATCTATAGATTTCTATTAGAGTTGAGTGGAATCTTTCTACAATTCCCGTAGAATTAGGATTATTGGGGGTGGAAATATGTAATTGTATTTTATATAAGTCAAGTAGTTCACGTAATAAGTCATTATTGAATTCTTTACCCGGATCACAAGTAAGTTTTTTAGGAGTTCCGTAATATGAGAAATATTTTATTAAAGCGCGAACAACCTCGGGAGTGGACCTGTTTCTTATATTAATTGCTTGTCCTAATTTACTAAATGCGTCTACACATGTCAAGTAATACTGTCCTTCTATAGAAAATAAATCAATAAATATTTCTTGAAAAGGTGCATGCTGGGTTTCAGTTAATTGTAAAATGGGTTTTATAGGTCGTCTGTCATATTTCATTTTATTACAAGCGTCACACGCATTAATAATTGCTGAAATTGTTTCTTGCATATTTATCCAAAAATAATGTCTACGAATTCTGACCATAGTTTCTCTTATGCCTCTATGACAAGTTTTTCCTTCGTGGTGCTTTAACACTATTTCCTTCTGTTCATTCTCATCTTCCACATACATCACGCGTTCAGTACATTCATAAAACTTAACTGTATCTCGTTTAAACAATCTAATTATTATATTTGAAAATTCCTTTCGATGTGCCACACTTTCAAAGAAAATGAAATATTTTAATTTTGGTTTAATATGTTCCTTAAGAAATCTTTTTATAAGTTCGTAATTACCTGTGGGCAAGAACACTTCAAGGATTTTCTGTCTATCCCTAGAAATATCTTTAACCTGCAATTCATTTTTGTTCCAGATAAATACTAAAATTTGATTAGGTTTTGTATCGATTGCTTCTTGTAAAATGGGTATTCCGAATGATTCTAAATCTGCACATGAATGGGCTGTTTCAGTACTACTAGATGATCGCAATAACGTCTGTTGTTCAGTAGGGGATATGGAGGCAGCTGTTAAGGTAGAAGAATTGTCTGAGAGTGGTAATTCGTCAGCAGTTAACGTAGATGTGTCACTATCAACATTTACTACTACCGAATCGTTTTCAGTTTCGATTGCGTGTAATTTAATTCGCGATAATGCATCCGCATTGGTATTCTGTTTCCCGTTTTTATAAATAATTTCAAAGTCATATTCTTGAAGACGTAGTCTCCATCGAGTTAACTTACTGTTGGGTTCCTTTAGTGAATACAACCAAGCAAGAGGCTTCAATTTTAATTCGTATTGTAATTGGTTATAGACTATTGGAAGATTTGTGAAAGCGGTTTTTAATTCGCATTTTCCTAAATCTATGACTGCTTCTAATTGTTTTAACAGGTCATTCCCTATTAAACCTTCGTATTGTGAGTCTACGTTATATAAATAAAATTTATGCATATAAGGACATTTAAAAGTGGGCGGTAATGGAATTTCAATGACCTCATTATGTATACTGGAAGCGTGTGTACTAATCACTTGAAATGGTTCGTACTTAATAAATGACCAAAAAAAATCATGAGCTATTTTAGGATGTATAAAGGATCTGGTGCTACCTGTATCAATCATGAATTTGCAATCGATCTCTGGTATATATATGTAAGGCAATTTTAAATTCAAATTACAATTTATTTTTATTATTTCTTTAGTTTGGTTGAGGCTTTTATATAAAAATTTTCGTTAGTTTGTCCTTGTCCAGTCAAGTTTTCAGTCTGTTCTAATTCCTTTTCAGGACTGGTAGTCGGTTCGCTATAGTCTGCGTTTTCGTATTCGTTGTGTGTCATTTCAAAATCGTTATAGTATGGTTCGTAGCAAAAATCATAGGGAGAATGGAACGATGTATAATCTGTTTCAATATTAAAATCGTTATTCTGTTCATACATGTCAGTGTCATTATACAGTTCGTTAAGCTTAAAACCCTGTTGTACTTTAGCAGGAAGTGCAGTCCTCATGCTTACATCGGTATCTAGGTTATTACTAACACGCTGTGGTGGTCCCATGTTTAACGGCGGCTGTTGCTGTCCTAACTGTGGGCGATAACCAAATGGTTGATTATTTATTTGAGGCCGATAGCCAAATTGTTGTGCATTTAATCGTGGATTATAACCTAATTGAGGGTTATTAAATTGGGGGCGGTAACCAAATGTAGGAGGATTAAAGCCAAAGCAAGGTTTTGAATTTATCGCTGGCATCGGTTTTGGTACAAACGATATGGGCTTAGGAGCAGACGTTTGCGCGTAAGGCACTGTGTTAATAGTCGGCGACTTAAAGTTTTGTAAGCTATTCGAACGATTATTATGAAAAGACATTAATTTACTTCGCATTGAATATTGTGTATTAAAATTCACTTCCTCCATTACTATTGCGAGAGCATCTTCTAGTGTAGTAGGGGAGTGTAACCGTACCGATCGAACAAGATGTTCAGGCAAATTATACAAGAATACATTTAGAGCTGTGTTATTATATATAATAACTTTACTAGCCTTAATTTGTGCATCCTCTATTTCGTTTACTTTAGATATAAGTACAGATCTAATAGACTGTATTCGATGACAAAAATCTAAAAATGATTCGTTTTGCTTGATTTGCAATGACTCTAATTCTATCGCTATGCACTGTTCATTACGCGGATCTCCAAAATGTCTCATTAATAGTTGTTTTAATTCGGCCCATGTATCTATATCATTTCGTTCACTAAGCAAAGCAGCTGCGTCACCGATTAATCTACTTGTTAAAGTATGCATAAGGTATATATTTTGCGATTGATTGCCCGCGTACCTTGAAATGATATATTCACATTTTCGAATATATAAATTTAAATGTCTTTTGTCCCCGTCAAACAAGGGAACTAATTTAATCATTTCGCTCGGAACTAATATAACTTGTGTCGTAGCTCTAGACATTGATTCGGAAGTAGACATTTTTTTTTTTTTTAATTAGACAAATAACACTAGGAAAAAAAATAATAATAATTGCTTTATAACTAGTGACTAAAATTAAAATATAAAATTGCAGTATTTAATTACCAATTTAACACGTTTATTATACACTCAATATGATTTAACGTTAAGTATTCTATAACGCTACAAAATAAAATATAGTAAAATTCAATCTAACACTTTTTTTTTATCCAATGCTATTTATTATAGTTAAATATATTATAGTAAAATATATTACAATGAGATTTTAAATATATATATATGCATATGTATTTTTATAAAAAAAAGAAAAATAGTAATTCCAAAATTATTTATTTTAATATATATAAATTTTTATAATTATAATTTTATATATATAATTTCTTTTTATTTTACACTGAAAAAAAAATAATTCAACTAAAATTTACTATATTATATTATTTTTAAATTCCTCTTAACATTTATTGTTAAAAACTAAAACACATTAAAAAAAATACCTTAAATATAAGAATGAACATAATTTTATATTCAATTCTATTTTAATTAAATAATATTAAGTATTTATTCTATTAACTTAACTACTTTACTGATTTACAAAATTTAATGTAAATTCAGATAACATTATATCGAAAAACGACCAATTCCAATATAATTAAAATTAATTATTATTATAACACGCGAAGGACGATGAAAGGGAGGTGAAAAGTAGTACTCACCAGCCAGCCACTCGCATCTCGAACCACTCCACTGATTTGACTTATTTCTTTATTTGGTTCTAGGATATTCCTTTATATATATTTTATGTTGGAATATCCTACCGGCTGCGCCAGTCAAGTTTGGGAGCCTTATTTTATAATAAAAACTATTTAGTTATAATTGAAGTACTTTATTTTAAAAATTTAATTAAAATAATACTTTTAAACTAAAAATATTTTAAAACTAAAATATTCTAAATGCGTGTTAACAGAGTGATATGTTAACTCCGACTCTTTTTACTTTTTATTCCATAAAGCTGGGAATGCAACGCGGAGTCTTCCGCGAAATCTAGCGTGAAAAACAAATATCTCCGGTTACGTTCCCAGGCGCTTGCATAACTAGGTACATTTATAAAGGATTTTTTTTAAAATAATTATATTATTTTTAATAATGTGACGTTTAGGTGTATCTATTGAATATTGAAGTCTCATATGAAAGAAAATTTTTAGATTATTTGTGATTTTTTTATATTATTCTAATATTTTGATTATATAAGAATTTATTCTTTATACAATCAACGCAGTGGTGTCAAGTGTGGATAAAAATATTGTGATATTCCTTTTTATGAGAATGAGCTGTATCTTGCCCTCTGCCCTCTGTTGGAATCCAGGGCAGTACGCGAGGCAATTAACAAATCATTGGCAGTAGTTTGATATAATAAATTGTGTCAACTGACAGACGAGACCACAATCTACCCATAACAACGGACTAATGCAAAGTGTTCGAAACGTCAGGTTTCCAAAAATATATATAACAAAGCGGGGCGCGTGGGCCTGGGCAGGCAGTCCTGACTCTTTAGTACTTCCTTCCTACTTGGAACGCGGTGTAGTTAGATGATGTCTTAGCACAAAAGTTCAGTATGTCACTCGAAGGAGAAGTGAAGTCTGTATCTTTTTTTTGAACTTGAGGTTAATGCTGTTAGCCCTGCTGGCTTTTACAGCGACACCGGTTGGTTAGGGAAGAGGGTACTCTGTCCCTGGAGAAATGCAAGCACTACGTGGCTGCCTGTGAGGAAATCGACGGCGGCGCGCCCTGCGGAACTCGACCCTCAGCTTGCGGCCATCGAGCAGACTGGGATTTCACCAATTCTAAGCAAACCAGAAACCGCTACTCGAAGATGTGTATAATCCAGTGTCGTCTCCTCTGCTTACCAGCAGCAAAACGCCTTTACGAGTTGGACTCGTCTCTTCCATCTCCACTGACCTAAATATACCACTGACTTGCATTCCGTCTTTCCTTCATTTTTTTTAAACACCAGAACCTTTGTCTTACTCGCATTCAGGCTTAGAACATTATTGTCACATCCTTCTTTCCGTGTGGTGACTAATGCCTACAACTCGCATTCTGATGGTGCAATAATAATAAAATGTAGAGTGTATATCTAGCCAAAGTAACGTCCGTTTTAAAATATAATTTGCATTAACATTCTCTAAAAAGGTGCAAATGCTTACTATTACGAGAACATTATTTGCTTTTCTTACTTATTATTCACTACGAGCGACCAGTAAGTAGGTAATGGCACACATAAAGATTCAAATAAAATTTTTAACTTTGCATTTTTTAACGACAACAGTAAACCGCAATCTGACAAGTAACGATTATTAAATTTATAAAGACTAAAAAAGATTAAAAATCTTTATAATTTCAGTTTTTTAATTTATTTATTTATCAAATAGAGTGAAAATGAGTTGATTATGGTTCTAAGTATGATATTCTCTATATTACGTATATTAATAATATAAGGCATATTAAGATCAAACGCCGCGCTGAATTCCGCAACGAATCAATTTTTTAATTGTTTACTTAAAAAATAAATAATAGATTTGCTTACTGTAGACTAAGTTATTGTCTAATACGAAAAGTATAAGAACTGATTGAAAGCCTAACATGGGAAAAATATTCATATTTCTCGATAAAATTCTTTTTTTTACGTACAATATATGAGCACAAAAATTTATACTTACGTGAAGTTATATATAGGTAATTATAGATATTACTCATTTAAAATGAAACTATTTAAATCGATACAGCCGTTGTTACTCTTTCTAAATTTCCTCACAGAAGTCCTACAAAATTTCGACGAAAAGCACTCATATTTTTTAAAAAAACTTAATAACTACTGCACGGTAACTATTAAAGTAATAAATTCACTTTAAAACCTGTAACATTTTAAAAGTCTACTCTATGATACTTTATGATTTTTCTTCGCAGAAAGCATAGTTAAGATGATATAATGTTAAATATGGGGCTGACTTTTTATACTTAAAAGTAAAAACTTCGATAAAGAGAAGAACACCAGTGTGGAAAGGACTTAATAGTTAACAGTATGCAAATTTTTAAGTTGAGACTTAAGTGTAATAAAAAGTGCTTAAACTATTATGAAACTTGAAACCAGTGGAATAATTCGCGAACAATAATAATTTAAGTAGTATTACGTTTGTGCTGAGAACTGTTTAATAAGTTATATAGAAAATATGTAATATTGTTAATAAATTTGTTTATATTTGTGTCCCGCATTGCTGGGTAGATGGAACCTAGTGTTAAGACACTCTGTTCCTTAATTCTTTTTAGTATCTACTATTTTTTAGTTATTTGTAGTTGGTAGGTACATCTACATACATCGTGAAGCTAAGAAAGTAATAAATAAATCGAATTTCTAAACAAAAAAATTGCAATGTACCAAGTGGTCCAGCTATACAATATTAGTAAAATTGTAATAAAATGAGATACTAAATAGATATAAAAGAAAAGGATAAAATAATGTCTATCTCTGGATCTATAGGTTCTTACAAAACTAACCCTAAATTATCATAAATACGTACGTTCATACGGTCTTTCCTGCATGATGCCTCGTATAGCAAAATAGATCCTAGTTTTAAAATTTCTTCCCAAGCACTTCACAATTTTCAATTATCACAAAATTATCAAATCGAACCTACTACCGTCGCGTTTATAGTCAGTCTACCCGGACAATAATTTCAGAAATGTACTTTACATATCTAGTAGGTAATTCACCTTTACCTCATCTTAAGAAAAAACTAATACTTCTTTAACAAATGACTAACTAATGACATTTAGATTTAGAATAAACATTGGCAGGAAGGCAATCGGTAAAATCTAAAACACAAGGGATTTCCGATGAGTACGTGATCATATAGTGGAAAAACCGTCGGGTCTCACTTTAGGTTATGTTAATATACTACTTAACCACCTTAAAAATAAAGGAGGTTATTGGATATATATGTTACAATTGTATAATATTTTAGTATAACTATTTGTGAGCTACTCAACAGGCAATGCCTCCAGAACTCGGCGGAAAATGGGGAACGAAATGTGTTAATACTAGGTTCCCAGCGTGAAGCTTATTAAAAATCAGCTATATAACTATTTACTTAGGCTTCCAAGCACGTGTTTTTTGTATGCACGTAGGCTTATTCTCAAATATGCCCCAAAGCAAATTTGGAATAATCCAAAAGCTACGTATTGTTTCTGAGCTCAGTTTCAAAAATGATATTCTTATGTTCATTTGTTTAAACCGTAAGCTCAAATTCAATATATTGAGTGCAAAATAACTGTGTTTTATATCGCCAGAGCAAGGGAAATGACAATAATTCATTCCTCCGAGTAGTGGAGCATCCACGGTATTTATATTTGACTTTAAACCCCTTGGTTGTTCCTCTAAGAGACGATGGCCTTGTGTTAACCTATATAAAGTTTCCACTTAAGTTGTATCTTTTACAGCCGACTACAATTTTTTTTCAACTTCACGCTGTATTCCACATATAGCAGGAGAGGCAAAGGGAACCTAGTGGTTAGATGCTCAGTTCCCCACTTTCAGCTGAATTTTCGAGACATTGCGTGTTGAGTGGTGGAAGTTTCAACGTGGAACTCTACGTCGCGCTTAGCCTTCTTACCGGAGCTAAGAAATATAAAATTTTAATAAATAACAATTTATTTCGCCGAGTGAAAAACGAACCCACACCATCGCGCTTACTGTCACGCTTGGGCCACTGTACCACGACAGCCTCCAAAAATCTCCCTCTCTGATTTTTTTCATAAAAATACCAATTATTATTTATATCCAGAAAATTCTTAAGAGAATATCTTTATGTCCTAAGATTACGTGACTGAATAACATTGCCTTCATATTTTCCAGAGTAAAGCACGTGACGAATACAATTAAGGAATAGCGCTATTAAAAAATAATACAAACAACTCACGTAGATACCTATCGATTATTATGGAGATTAAATTAATATGGCCTTTTCTTCTATGGCTTTGCTGGTTGTTTCGAGAATTTTTTCTAATGTTGACATAGTCGTAGGTTCAAATTTCACTCGTTTTCGTATCTGGAGATAATTTTTAAAGTTAGACTATCATTGTATATAAAGTACTAGTTATCTTTATCTATTCAATATAACTTGTAAGGAAATAAAATAAATAATAATAAACACTTTTTTCACCATGCTGTAACCCGCACACATAAGGGTATGCCGAGGGAACCAAGTGTAAAGACACTCCGTTCCCCATTTTCCGCCGAATGCCTCCAGTATGATATTGAGTGGCAAAACTCAACGCCGCGCTTTGTCTGGACACCGAAGAAATGAAAATATTAATTTAAACAAATATTACATTTCCTCGATTCGGAATCGAATCCACAACCAATCACACACTTGTGCCCATGCCACGACTAACCACACTTAACTTTTCATTAATATTATTGATTATTATTATCAGCTTCACGCTGTATCCCGCACACAGCAGGGTAGGCAGAGGGAACCTGGTGTTAAGACACTCCGTTCCCCACTTTCTGCCGAATTCTGCAGGCATTGCGTGTTGAGTGGCAGAACTCAACGCCGCGCCTGGACACCAGAGTGAAGAAATGGAAATATAAATTTAACTAATTATTTCATCTCCTCGAGTGGGGATCGAACCCACGACCAGTCGGTTTTACAGTCACACTTCGTGCCGCTGCGCCACAACTGGCCTCATACTATTGATTACATTCCTTATTTCAAGTCAGTCAGCTAAAGGATACGCTATTGCGGAACAATCAATGTAATATCCAAATGATATCATTGTGTGACATAAGATGCTATAATAATTCAACCAGATACTTTGTCTTCATGTCACGTGTATTATTTGAATGGCGAAAATTAAAGTGGCCTAAGCCATATATAACGAAAAGTTATAAAAAGAATATATAAAATTAAATGTTCTGTCGTGGTGACAGCGTATGACTTTTAACGAGATGGATGTGGGTTCGATCCCCATTAAAAGAATGTTTTTGTAGGTTAACGCTGTATCCCGCATGTAGCAGGGTAGACAGAAGGAACGTGGGAACGTAATTTCAAGACGCTCCGATTCCGTTACGAGACTTCCGTTCCCCATTTTGAGAGACTTTGAGAACGGTGTATTTTTATATTGACGCTTGATTCTCTCTAGCTACCCAACTTTATAAGTATTTTGAATTGAAAATAAAAGGAAATATAAAGTTTAAACTTTATATTTCTTTTTTTTTCAGCTTCACGCTGTATCCCGCACACAAGCAGGGTAGGCAGAGGGAACCTAGTATTAAATCACTCCGTTCCCTACTTTCCGCCTATTTCTGGAGGCACTGCGTGTTGAGTGGCGGAATTCAACGCCGCGCTTTCCCCTCGACACCAGAGCGAAGAAATGAAAATATAAATATAAATAAATATTTCATCTCCTCGAGTGGGGATCGAACCGACAACCAGTCGATTTACAGGCACACTTCGTGCCCCTGCGTCATAACTGGACTCTCCTTTTATTTTCATTTTTATATTTGATATAATCGATTTCGTATGAGACCACCATGGCGCAGTGGCACAGCATGTGATGCTTATGGTCTCGATTCCCATTCGGCGTAATTATTTATTTTCACTTAGTCACTCTGGCAATTTAAAATGCGGCAAAAACTGGGCGGGAACCCGGGGAAGGGTAACGCTAAATTCATTTGGCCTACCCTGCTCATGCGAGATAGAGTGAAAAGCTAAAAAAAATAACTTGGGTGGTGACTTTCGTCTGATGAGGGTAGAGAACGGTATGATGATTTTTTTTTTCATAGACATCGTCTGTTGTGTATTGATCAGGTAACTGATAGCAATGACGTACCTAACCTATACCATAACTAAATCAGCTTCACGCTGTATCCCGCACACAGCGGGGTAGGCAGAGGGAACTTAGTGTTAAGACACACCGTTGGGGATCGAACCCACAACCAGTCCCGTTTACAGTCACTTTGTGCCCCTGCGCCACGACTGGCCTTAAAAAAATATATTAAGTTTATTATCTATATATTTTTACTTACAGTCGACGTGCTTATTCGGGGTATTATTTTAAGTACTACCTACCTACTAAGCTACACTCTCGTAAATGCCGCATAATAAATCAAGTTTATGTAGCGGTAGAAATATTTATTTAAGGAAGTTACTCCCGCTAACTTAGAGGATCTCGTGCCACCGAGTTTGCATAAAATCTTCTTAATATATACTTTTCTTGCTAAAATTAAAATATTATAACTTATGTTTTGGAATAGTTCAGTGACTTGTATGGTACTTGAATTGATTACTACTAGATAATAGTGTCTAAAATTTAATTAAGAAGGCACTGTAATTTTTTTGGTCAAGACATTAATATTTTAAAAATAAACGTCTACGATCTTTGATAGTTTCTATCTGTCATCTATTTTGATTATTTATACAAAATATTTAACAGTAATTCAACTATATACGAAATTTTTCAAAGTTTTCGATTTACTGAGTAATCTTTCAATTAGGAAAAAAACGTTATCTCTATAGACACAAAGGAAAAGTGAAGAATTGATTATTATGTTGTAATGTGATTACTTCGTATAATATCCTAAATCTATATAAAATATTTTTAATATTTTTAAAGTGCCACTCATTCCACAATTAAAAAAAGAAAACTACATTTTCAGAAAATATAAAATTAAAGATTTTCTTAAAAATTAAACCTATATAAAATTCCACTAAAACGATACCAACAAAGCTGTAAGTTACGTTATATTTTTTATATACATATAGGACTAAAATTCTGAAACTTTTGGAATGACCTGAAATTTTTTCACTTCACATAGTCTGAAGCGTCATCCACCCAAAAGGGGTTGAATTGTAAAGGACCCTTCCTTTGTACTCGCTTACATTATATGTACAGGGAAATTTTGTAAAAAATTTCAAGTTCGTAAATTGAGTGGCAGAGATTTTACATTGATGTTTCAGTTACTTTTCGATTTTTTACGTTAAAACAACTATTCATTCGAATAGTTAATCCTACGTGTGGTGGCCGGCCGTGGCACAAAGTTGTGGGTTCGATCCACACTCGAGGAAGTGAAATATTTATTTTCATTTCTTAGCTCTGGTGTCGACGCAAACCGCAGCGTTGAGTTCCGCCACTCAGCATGCAATGCCCCCAGAATTCGATGGAAAGTGGTGAACGGAGTGTATTAACACTAGGTTCCATCTGCCTACCCTGCTATATGCTGGACACAGCGTGAAGCTTATCTATACTTATAATAAATCTGTAGGAAAGTCGTTTCCGTACATTGAAAATATTTAAGAAAAAATTAGCCAGGGTGTTAAAGGATAACTAACAGAATCCATTTCCAACATTTTTGGAATTTTTGTCTGTTTGTCTGTTTATGTGAACACGTATCACGTAAAAAGTACACAATAAATTTAAGCAACTTTTATACATAAAAATTACAAATAAATCAAGGTAGGTTTTAGTGTTTATTTCATTGTAATCGCTTCACTCTATCAAAAGATATAAGTATTTAAGTTTTCAAGACGTTAATATTTGAGATAGTAAAAAACGACACAAGTAACGCTATCTATTGACTAATAGTAGGTACTAACTATCTTGATAACGCAAAAAACGTTCTGTGGAGTTAAACACTAATTACGACGGGAGGAATATTAATCATTTTAATACTAAAGATATAAGTATTTAAGTTTTCAAGAAGTTTATATTTGACATATTAAAAAATCGATACAAGAACGCTATCTATTGACCAATAGTAGGTACTAACGAATCTTGATAACGCAAAAAACGTTCTGTGGAGTTAAACACTAATTACGACGGGAGGAATATTAATCATTTTAATACTAAAGAATATTAATCATTTTAAATACTAAAGATATAAGTATTTTAGTTTTCAAGAAGTTTATATTTGAGATATTAAAAAATCGATACAAGAACGCTATCTATTGACCAATAGTAGGTACTAACGAATCTTGATAACGCAAAAAACGTTCTGTGGAGTTAAACACTAATTGCGACGAAAGGAATATTAATCATTTTAATACTAAAGAATATTAATCATTTTAATACTAAAGATATAAGTATTTAAGTTTTCAAGAAGTTTATATTTGACATATTAAAAAATCGATACAAGAACGCTATCTATTGACTAATAGTAGGTACTAACGAATCTTGATAACGCAAAAAACGTTCTGTGGAGTTAAGCACTAATTACGACGGAAGGAATATTAATCATTTTAATACTAAAGAATATTAATCATTTTATTACTAAAGATATAAGTATTTAAGTTTTCAAGAAGTTTATATTTGACATATTAAAAAATCGATACAAGAACGCTATCTATTGACCAATAGTAGGTACTAACGAATCTTGATAAGGCAAAAAACGTTCTGTGGAGTTAAGCACTAATTACGACGGAAGGAATATTAATCATTTTAATACTAAAGAATATTAATCATTTTAATACTAAAGATATAAATAAGTATTTAAGTTTTCAAGAAGTTTATATTTGACATATTAAAAAATCGATACAAGAACGCTATCTATTGACCAATAGTAGGTACTAACGAATCTTGATAACGCAAAAAACGTTCTGTGGAGTTAAACACTAATTACGACGGGAGGAATATTAATCATTTTAATACTAAAGAATATTAATCATTTTAATACTAAAGATATGAGTATTTAAGTTTTCAAGAAGTTTATATTTGACATATTAAAAAATCGATACAAGAACGCTATCTATTGACCAACAGTAGGTACTAACGAATCTTGATAACGCAAAAAACATTCTGTGGAGTTAAACACTAATTACGACGGGAGGAATATCAATAATTTGAATACTTTAACACAACGTCGTTTTCGGTTAATATAATTTTATGTTAGGTGAAATTTAGCATAAAACAGCATTTTTAAACTGTCCTTAATTTTAAACCTAAATAGATGGCGCATTTAAATAAACGGCGCATCTAAATAGATGGCACTTTGCATTAAAAAAAATATAGTTTGGAACGGTTACTGCTACACTCTATCAAAAAATAATGTACTTAAAGTTTAAAAGATATTTATATTTGAAAAAAAAAAAAGAAACATACGCAATGATATCTATTGACTACATATGATAATGAATGTTGATAACGCATAAAACATATTGTTGAGTTATTATTTGCTAAACGTTAATTTCGTCATGTAAGTGTAATCTATACTTATAATAAACTAGCGAACCCGGACGCGGCTTCGCTAGAGTAAGTGTAAGTGTAATCTATACTTATAATAAATTTAACATAAACATAGTAGTATTTTTCTAACAATGTTCGAATGGTTACAGTTCAATTGTAAGTCCAATAGATGGCGAAAATTACCTTCGTTACAGTCTAGCTTAATTCGTAATTATTTAACACAGTGATAAAAAATGATTTAATATTCAAAGAAATGTTTTGAATAGGTTCTTCAGTCCGTTCGTTCGTTTATGTTATTAATATTATTTTTTTAAAAAAAACGTATAAAAAAATAACTTATGGGAGCAAACTAAAAAAAAAATCTCTCAAGAAAAAAATGCTCTGACACTGTTAATAAAAATATCCCGCAGTATTATTTCATAACTTACAAGCGACACGTAACGGCATTGCACTATTGCACCTATATGTTGCATGTATATATGTGCCAAGGATATTTTAGGGTACAAAAACTCCTCAAAATCCTTTTAAGATAACTTTGTTGTTTGTCTGTCTGTCAAGAGTATTTTGTACAAGATCGCTTAAAGGTTAGATACCTCAATGTTCAAGTCTATATTCCCTTAGAGCACAAAAAAATCTATCTTCTAAATCATCGCAATCAAATGACGATAAACTATGAGGGTTTACGCATCCCGTTGATACACAATTACGAAATTTGTTAAGAAGTTAAAACTTACGGCACGTATAAAGGAAAATTCCAAAATTATTTTTCAAAAATTGACAACTTTTTGTATTTGTGTCACAGAAAAAAACGATTAGGTACAAATTTTAATCTGTACTTAATTTGATACAAAATGACAACTTTAATAAGTTATTCTTTTGGTGTATCTCCATTCTTGAAACTGGTACGAAACTCTCGGGTCATGAGTACGACTTGAACTTGACCGAAAATATTGATTATTTCATAGATTATATAAAAATGCCTAATAACGTGCTTTCTATGTATATTCTGTATACCAATTATATATTTACTTAAAATATGTGATTAATTTAAAAACTGTACAGGAGCTAATATAAGTTATTTTACAAAGAATATAGTGAATACTTATCCAAATAAATAAATTAATAATTAAGGCTGTTTGTAATATCTCTATTTCTTAAATGAATAATCATCTAATTCAAGCGAGCAAAGTCGCGGGCAGGCCGCTAGTTTTTTAATAAATCCTATCGTCCAATAGTTATATGATGTGATTAAAGGAGACTTGAGTACTAAGCTATTACAGTAAAGAGACCATCGTGTCATGTAGACTCGACGGTAGTCGGTCGTAGATTCCATTCTCACTCGGGGCAATTAATTATTAATTAAAAAAATTAAATCTTTATTATTATAGAAATAAAATTTACTTTGCTTTCCTGACAAGGTTAAACATTAAATTTTAAATTATAAAATTTCCAAACATTTCGACATTATATTTTTTTTTAAATTCACGCTGTAACTGCACATACCAGGGTAGGAAGAGGGAACTTGGAAACATAATAATTTTTATATTCATTCTGTAATACTAGCGCAGGTTAGTTATTTAGGTAATTCATAGAAATACTAATTATCGATTACGCTCCATATATACATATACAAAGATTTTAATTAGAAACAAAGAAACGAGAGTTATGACGCTCTGTCCTCTATTTTCGCCCCGAATCCGAGACATTGCGAGCAGCTAAAATTAAGACCGATCTTTATGAGATAAAGAGCGGCGTTAAGTTCCACTGCCAAAGACAAGAAATAAAAATAATTTAAAAATAATAATCTTATCACCGAGCAGAAATCACATCATATTAGATTGTCTGGAATAATATATATATAGAAAATTATATTTATTTATATTACGATATAAACAGTATGTTAAAATGTAAATAAAACTAATTGGCATCATATTCAGAATATGTATAATTTAAACGAACGAAAAGCTTTTATATTTTTATTGACGTTAAAATATTTGCACGCCTTTATTTGCTGACGTAGCAATTACTCCAAAAAGACAAATAATATTTATTTTATTTCGTACAATATTATACTAAATATCTAGCTAAAATTAATTTAAAATTAATTTAGATAAATGAGATTTTTTAATATTTAAGATTAATTTAGGAATGATATCATGATCACTGATTCTTGTTTTTATGAGTAGATCATAATATTATGTCGAAAATTCAATCTTCGTACGATTTTTTAGAGAATCGTATCTGTAATATATTTTTTAAAACTGGTTTTTTATTAAATTCTTTACTTTTTTATTAGAATAACTGCATTATTCATATAAATCAGCTTCACGCTGTATCCCGCACACAGCAGGGTAAGCAGAGGGAACCTAGTGTTAAGACACTCTGTTCCCCACTTTCTGCCCAATTCTGGAGGCATTGCGTGTTGAGTGGCAGAACTCAACGCCGCGCTTAACCTCGACACCAGAGCGAAGAAAAAGAAATTTTAAATTTAAGTAAATATTTCATCTCGAGTGGGGATCGAACCCACAACCTGCCGGTTTTAACAGCCACACCTTGTGCCGCTGCGCCACGACTGGCCTCATAATATTTTAAAATAATTTTCGTAAATGTTTATATATTACAACGGATAAATAAATGTAATATTATTATTATTTTATACTTAAATATACAAACCTAAGGAATTCTATCGTTGGTTTTGAGTCCAGAATATTTTAGAAGAATCAAATAATAGGTAAGAGACCGTCGTGGCGCAGGGGCACAAAGGTGTTACTGTAACGCGATGCTTGTGTGTTTATTTCCCACTCGGGAAATGAATTATTGTTTATTAATATTTTTATTTCTTCTCTCTGGCAACAAAGCAAAAGCGCGGCTTTGAGTTCCGCCACAGAACACGCAAAGCGTAGAAAAATTCGATGGAAGGTAGGGAACAGTACTCTGTTCCCCGCCTTCCCGTATACAGCAGGGTAGGCAAAGAAAATCCAGTGTTAAGATACCTCTTAACACTGGATTTTCTCTGCCTACCCTGCTGTAGGTATACGGGATACAGCGTGAATCTGATTTGATTTTTAGATAATATAATATTGTGCCTCAATGGCCTCAATATTATAAGATTTGTTTAATTAGAACAATCCTTAAGTAATCAAGCTTACGCCACGAATCACGTGAAGAATTGGGTTACATACTATATACGTATTTGAATATCTAAACTATATTTAGTACAAATATTATGATTGTATCAAATTATAACTTTACATATAATATAAATTATTTAAGCCTTTATATCTGGGTGTTTATTATTCTGTCTTTATAGCTACACATACCACATATTAGAGGTTGTAGTGGTTCGGTACAACACCTGATTTCGACGTGAGTTTGATTTCCAATCGGGGGAATGATTTATTTTCGTTTCCTCACATAATATCTAGAGAATTGGATGCGAAGAAGGATAAAGAGTGTCTATCACTGTGATATATAGTGGACATGCGGGATACACTCATGCATCCAGCATATCCAGCAGGGTATGAAGAAACAGTAAAGGGAACCTATTGTTAAGACGCTCTGTATCCTATTTTCCGCCTAATTCTCTAGATTATCAGAGTAAGGAGAGTTATCCTGGAAATCTATTATAAGGACACTCCGTTCCTATTAATACACTTCCGTTCACCACTATCCGATAAATTGTGGAGGCATTGCGTATTAAGTTGCCGAACTCGAGGCTTTGTCTCGACACTATTACATTATTTCTTTACTGCAAGCAAAAAAAGTGTTAAACCTTTATCCTACTTTATTTTTCAGAAAAATTAAAACTTATTTTACAAAAATCAGTTTTAAACTACAATAGTAAGTTATACATTAAAGTATAAAAAGATTAAAATATAACTAATTAAAAAAAAAGTTTTTAACTACAATAGTAAGTTATACATTAAAATATAAAAAATAAGATATAATACTTACCTCCTTTCAATTTTCGATCGCATCCACATTCAATATAACACATGTATAAATTTTCCTCTAAGTTAAACTGAAAATCATATGCTAGGTAAGCAAAAGTGACTGGAAACGCGCCTAATTTGCCTTTTAAAGCATATCTCGTTAACATATTTAAGTGGGAGAAAATTAATGTTTTACTAACTAACTATAAGCAAGACCGCGTAAATTAAATAGTTTTTTTTTTAGAGTAGGAAAAAGGTTAATCAATTATTTTTTTAAGGGAAATATAAAGTTCATTAAATATAATTTTATAACACATATTTTTTTTTACATATACAAATGAAATTTCCACAAACTCCTTAGTCATAAATCTAAAGAACAATAATTTATTTATATACAAAAAACAAAAATTGGAAAACAAATTGTAACGTTCGGTAAAAAATTTTTAGAAACAATCTACTGCTAAAAATATCGACGCCTAACCAAATACGAAACAAAACTCAATTTGTAAAAGTTTCTTTAAAAAGCCCCTGAAATTATTGTATTTTAAATTGAATATATCTAAGCCATTATGCTTAAAATTGAAATATTTGCTTGCATGTGACACAAAGTTATTAGAGGAATATTTTTTGTTAAATTTAGGAACTGTATTTAACCTTTGAAACCATTTTTTTAGTTTACACACGAGAAGAGGGGAATCGATCATATTGTTTACGAATTTATACAATAACACTTGATCTCTGAGATCATGGCGTTTCTCCAGAGATATATCTTCAAAATCTTAACCAGGGATTCAGCGTAAGAATATCTCTGTTTCAAGTGACGAAGGAATTTGTAATATAAATGTTCAATTCTTCTGGTTTAAATTTTATATTGAGGATACCAACATGTGGAACAATACTCCAATATTGACGGAACCAGAGCATTAAACAATGTAATGAGGGTTTCAGTCCGTTAAGACCGCGAACAGTTTTCCCCACACACCGACCAATTATCGAGGCATTGTCCTTACTAGAACTGGAAAATGAAAATAGTTTTGTATGAACTATTTCATTCCCCCGAATGGGAATCGAGCCCGCAACCATCCCGTTTACAGTCAAGCGCTGTGCCGCAGCATTAGTATATTTTTTTTGTCTTATATATCAATATATCTTAACAACTGCTTATTATGATTTTATGATTACCTACAGAACTTGGCACCTAATTACATCTGAACGTTACCGCGAATGTAGTCAGCGTCGCATTTTATTAATGTTGAACTTGGCTACCATTCTCCTATGTTTTTGATAGAGTTGAAGCATCAAATCCAATTATAATAAATACATAACGCTTGTCCACTCAATTATCCACTACGGTCTGATTAGGATGTTTGTTCAGGCTTCTAAAGGGTGGGGGGTGTCACTCCTGACTGCACTTAGTGTTGATTGTTGTCAAATTTAATTAAAATAGCTGTCAAATCACACTTATTACATGGTTGTCGTGATAAAATGGATGAGCAAAGGATATTTATTGGTCTAAAGGCTATTTATTAAATCACAAGAAACATAGCTGCATTACACTATAAGTTTTACATTTTTTCCTTATAGTATAGTAGAGAGAATCTAGTATTAAACACTTCGTTTTTCACTTTCCGCCGGAATTCGAACGTAGGTTCGATTCCTATTTGTAGAAAACAATTATTTTAATCTCTAAAATTGGATAATGTGAGGAGAAAGGAATATTTTATATCTAGGCCCCGACTAGCCAACCCTACCATACAAAATACAGAGTGTAAAAATGAATATATTTATAATTCCACCAAAAACATTTCCTGGAAAATATATTTGTTAAACATAAGAAACTTAAGTGGAACAAATCTTAATATATTCTTTAAGTCGATTTAGAATAATTAGCGTTACATTTTACATAATATGCAACGTATGGTAAATGTACCGTACAAATTAACTCATTTGTTTATTATAAAGATAAACGTCGTTTCAATATGTAAGAAATAACTAATATCACGTGCTGGTATGTATAAATATGTTTTAATATTTTTAGAACCGAACAAGCGTGTGATTAAACGCGATGGTTGTGGGTTCGATTCTCTTTCGGAAGGTTGAATTATTATTTATTAATATTTTCGTTTCTACGCTCTGGTAACAAAGCAAAAGCGCGGCGTTGAGTTCCATCATTTAACAAGCAATGCTTCAAAAAATTGGCGGAAACTGGGGAACGGAGTGTCTTAACACTAGTTTCCGTCTGTCGGATGCGGGCTGCATGAAGCTGATTAATTCTTGAATGTTATATTTTTAAGTGATCTTGAACCTCATTCTATTCTCAAGACATTCTGTTCTTCACTTTCCGAATTGGAGACATGGCGTTTTGAATGAGGAAAGTCAACGCAGGCACTTGCTTTGCCAAAGCGTAAAAGTACAGTCATTAATAACAACTGGGAAAAAACCTACGATCATCGTGTTTACATTGTTTTTTTTTATATACATATGTATACATGTTCTCATATGTATCTCATATTAATAATTTTGTGTTGAAATTGGGAATAATATATAATATAAATTAAATGTAGGTAAACATGAAAAAATAAATATGTTTATGTATAATAAGAAACGGATAATTCTTTCCTTAATTATTTAACATTTGAAGTATAGGAATGGCTACCGTAAGTCCTTAAGAGACTTAAGATTTAAGTCTCTTTGCGACCGTCGCGGTTTATATGTAGCTTTTGAAGTGAACCTTGAAGCTTAGCAACTAAATATTCAGTTGTTAAGCATAAAACATGTTAGGTTAGGTTATTATATAGAAACTACTCGTACTTACTTTTAAATTATTAACATGAAAGTAAAAAAAAATATTATTAACGGACAGGCAGAGAGATCTTAATGTTAAAACACTCCGTTCTCGATTTTTTAGCCTTTACGCGTTTAAATTCTGACTTTTGCCTTGAAGCCAGAGCGAAAAAATTACAATATTAGTAAATAATAACTCATTCCCCCGAGTGGAGATCGTACCCACAGTCGTCACGTTGCACTCACACTCCTGTGCACCTGCGCTACGACGGACTCACTTTTTACCTATGAATTCAACCAAATGGTGAAGTGAGAATAATTAGGGAACGCGTACGAAACATTACATTCTAATAATATGTCTGTACTGAGGACACTGACCGATCAGGAAAGTAAAGTGGATTACACCGAGACAGTAGACAAAGGGAACCTAGTGTTAAAACAATCCATTCCTCAAATTACACCCAACTTTCGAACATTGCGGTTGCGGAACTCTACACTGCGCTTTGTCTTCTTACGAGAACGACGAAATGAATATTTATCATTACATGGAATGCAAATCGAATTCACAACCGTCGCGTTTGCAGTCAGTTGCGGTACATCTATATCATTATCTTTATATTTCTCATAAGATAATTAATCACAACCTAATCTAAAAATGTAGATTATATAGCAATGCTTCCTATTAAAAAATAAAAAATTAAAAAATCACGTGGCGACGGTGTATACTCTATAGTACTCTATACTAATACCCACATCCAATATCCATACTATATGAATCCCGTATGAATCGGCGTATAATGCTCTATCACGGCTAGCCACGTAACTGAGCTTAGTCAATTGCACAAATTGGCTGTAAGTATAACGTGAACAATCATCTTGACATTCCTCTTTATTCCCACGTTCGGGATTTAGGCGTGGGTTGATGTTAAATGGGATACATTTGGTTTTAAAAATCTGAGCAAAAGTAAAGAGAGAATAGGGAAAAGGATTTTTTGTTAGCTTCACGCTAGCAGGGTGAGCAGAGAGAATCTAGTGTTAGGACACTTTGTTCTCCACTTTCTAATCAATTATTGAGACATTGCGTATAATCACTGAACTTTACTTTTATTCTCTGAGTGTGAACCTAACTCAGAGCCGTCGCGCTTATAGATGCTGTGCCGTTGCACCTCGTCGGCCTCAGTACTAACTGTGCAATGTAAATATTTATATGAAAAACTGAAATTGTTTAAGAGAATATCCAAAAAAAATCTTATAATACAAGCATTACACGTATAGATAAACTTCAGAACCCAACGCCGCACTATGTATAATCAAGCAACTAGAACAATATCAACAACGAAAGTAATTCAATAATTCAATTATTTAAGCGAGATTCGAATTCCACGTCCGAATAGCGCCGCGTCAACATCATGTATATATACATATATATTTAAAAAAATATTCTATAAATAAACGAAATTTATTTACTTTTGGACAAATCCAGGGGATTGTACAAGTGAGATATTAAAGAGGAATCCTATTACAATATCTTGAATCATTATCAAAGACCTTAGCTCTTATTAATATCAATGTCTGGACGTCATTCAAGTTCATTGTTAAGTCTTGTTTTAATATGGTTTTACCGATAGCTTCAAACGCGATATGATAAGATAATATTTTTTTCTTTCTTTTAATATATTTTTTTAATATGAATGGTCTCGGAATCTTTCGAGGAGTTTCTTGAATAAATGCTATCAAGAATATAAGAGGCCAGTCGTGGCGCAGGAGCACAAGTGTGGGACTGTTAACTCGACAGGTTGTGGGCTCGAAACCCACTCGAGGAAATGTAATATTTAATATGCGACAAGCAATGCCTCCAGAATTCGACGGAAAATGTGGAACGGAGTATCTTACTATTAGGTTCCCTCTAGCTACTCTACTGTGTGCGGGATACGTGAAACTGATTTGATTTGAATTTATTTGTTTTTTTTTCGATTTATTTATTTTTAACGAGATTCAGGTGAACCCAAAGAAAATATATTTTTTGGCTTCACGCTGTATCCCGCATAAAGCAGGGTTAGTAGAGAGGGATCCACTTTCCACTTAATTTTTGAGATTGAATAGCGGAACTAAACGGCTCGCTTTATCTTATTAACTGATCATGGAAATGAAAATAATTAATTCTTTTGAGTGAAAATTGAATCCACAACCGTCGCGTTTCACATCTAGACCATGACGGTCTTCAAATAAATAAAGCATCTATACTCTCTCGTATTTTCCTCCAGCCGTTACAAAGACCAATCTCTCATAGGCTTACATTAATAAATAGTTAACTAATTGAGTCTTATATCACCTACGTCGTAGTATTGTGTGGTGATCAGAGCAATTGAACCATTGTGCCGCTTGTTACAGCATAATCTGAAGGTTATCCAAATTATATACTAAAGTAGTTCCATTGATGAGAAGCTGGAAATGTGGTATATCGGAGACCGGAGTAGAGTAGAGAGTAGATACAGAGGAGAAATATAGAGTACAAGTTGTAACTCACAACTTCGTTTGCGAGGAGTTTCCCGTAAAAATTTTGTTAAATTATTTCTTAATCGTCTTGTACACAGTCCTATGACCAGGTGTATCTAGTACATAGTAGGCAGGGGGAATCTGGGAACCCTGTAAGCCACTCCGTTCCCATTAATACATTTTAGTTCCTAACTTTTCACCGAATTCTGAATACATTGTGTTTTAAATAGCGGAACACAACGTCGCGTTTTGCCTAGCTACCAGTGCCAAGAAATGAAAATATTAAAAATTTAATTTCTTTAAATGGGAATCGTATACACAACCTATCGCGTTTACACTCTAACGCTTGTGCCCCTGCGCCACGACCGACCACGTTTTCTTCTATTCTAATACAAGAGTAATTTATTAGTTCCAAAATCTCTAACAAATATTTTATATAATCAAAAAGCCAAGGATTTCGGCTAGTATCAATCAAAATGTACGAAATATTTATTATATTGGCTAGCCGTAGCAAAAAGTCTATTCTACGAAAAAATTGAAACCATTTGAATATCCAACCATTGAAATTTGAACGGACCGAGGGCATATCGTTAGCAAAAAGATAAAGTTCTAAGAAACATAACTACCCACTATTTAGATATCGTATTACAATCGCGAAGTCTTACAAAGTATGGCTAGTATGGGTGAAATAATATTGATGTATAAATATTACATTAAATTAAATTAAATCAGCTTCACGCTGTATCACGCATACTGCAAGGTAGACCAGAGGGAACCTAGTGTTTCATTCCCTATTTTTCGTCGAGTCCTAGAGGCATTGCGTATTGAGAGGCGAAACTCAACGCCGCGCTTTGCCTTGATACTAGAGCGAAGAAATAAATTTGAATAAATACTTCATTTCTTCGAGTAGAAATCGAATCCACAACCAGTCTCGTTTACAGTCGCAGTGTGCCTCTGTGCCACAACTGGCCTCTATTAATAAATATTCTATTTAAGTTTTTTACGATCATTTAACTATGGTTTTATTTTATAAAGTTTGAAATCGAAAAATTATCTTCGAAGCTATCGGGGCGCAATAGAAAGCGGAGAATGGAGCAAACACTCCGTTCTTGTAGGCTTTTTCTGTCTACTCTACTATTAGGGAAAAATGTGAAGCTGGATAAAATATTATCATTTGGTCACAAAGAGAAATATTTAAAACGTATAAATATTCAATATATGTGAATGAATAAGTGAATGACCGCGACGGTCAATTTTAAAATTTTCGAGATTCAAGTTTAAATTTTTAAATGAAATTTCAATAATTTTTATATTGCTAAATATATGAACTACTGATTCTCATATAAAAATATTTTAAAGTTATATAAAGTTTGTAAGGTTAAACTTATAAGTTAAAGACTTAATTAGTAAGTTTACTACTTCACAGTTTTGAAGTCATGTAAAATGGTAAAAGTCCGTCCGTTTCAAGTCCTTAAAATAGGTTTTTAAATAATTATGTAGGTGACTTAAAATTACATACAATATTGGATACATGACATCAATTGATTTTTCTTTAAGCCTGACCGGAAGTAACATTTGTATAGTCGCTATGCTCTTATTGCATTGATGATAAACCTAATAAAAAATAGCTTAATGATACGAAAACCGCTGAACATCAACTAAATCCATTTGTTGCTCACGTATTTAATGCAACAATTATGTACATGCAACATTAAAACTTATGTGATTTTCTCATAATCAACACATGGACCATTTGGTCCATTTGTTGCAATAGGAAGCATTAGCTTTCAAATTTAAAAAACATCCAAATTGGCTCACTCAGTCAAAAGTGCTGAGGTAACAAAACAATACAGTCGAATTGATAATCTCCGTTTCTTAGAGAAGTCGGTTAGAAAAATGTTTGAATTCATTTTCATACTCTAATAAGACCTCAAAACAACCAGGATAAACTATAAAATAAATAATATAAAATTAAGTTATTCTAATAGACAAAGAAAAATGACATGGTTTGCTTGTATGAAAGATAATAAATTCATTTTGACGTTAATAAAATCTAACTAAGATCCTAATAATATTTTGTAGGTATATTGTATATTATATTTTTCTAAATATTATTCAACGCAAGTATAATTAAAATTAAAAAAATTAAATTAGCAGCAGAGGGAACCTAGTGTTAAGACACTCCGTTCCCCACTTTCTGCCGAATTCTGAAGGCATTGCGTGTTGAGTGGCAGAACTCAACGCCGCAAGTATAATTACGGTAGAATATTAATAGTAATAAATAATAAATAATCTAATATTAATAGTAATAAATATTATTTATATACATCATGGCGCAGTGGGATATCGTCTGACTATACAATGTTCTGGGTTCGAATTTAGCCAAGTCAAGCCTAATGTCTAGAATTTGGACGTAACGTGTAGAACGGAGCGTTTTGACAATATGTTGACTTTACTTACTTTCGCCTTCACTTCTATATGCAAATAGCGTAAAATAATGTGAATTTCATTCTGAACAATAATTTATTTAATTCGTTACAGGTTACAGACTTGGTCTTAAAAGTCTATGTTTAATTGCTATTTTGCTTAGATTTAAAGATTTTCAAATCATCACTTCACCCATCACTTATCCATCCATCCATCCAGCTTCATACAATATTTCATTTTTTTTTTTCAAAATGAATCTTCTCTATTACTAACGATACTAGTAAATCTATTTTCTTCAGTAAATTTATACAAATAATATATAAAGCACGTGATAAAGATAACGAAATATTAAAATTTACATATTTGTGTAGTTACATATTTGTGTATTTGTGTAAATGTATGGATATCTTGTCTGATATTGTGACGTCACGTCACGCACTGTATATATTTTGACATTCTAGATATTTTACATATCGCACTATCGAAATGAAAGGGGCCTAACTCAAAAATTACAATTTATTTTAATTTTTGAATTAGGGCACTTTTTATCGTTTTCATTTTGAGATAGGATTTTTCTCATTAGTCTAAGCAAAATCTAAAACTAAAGAAATATTGAGTTGATTCACATTCTTTCTAAGGATATTATATATACATTATTACGATTTTGTTCTAATTTAATTTCTCTTAAATAAATACGACAAGAAATGAAACTAAATAAAATAGGTTTACATATAAATAAAGAGAAAACATACCTTGGTAGTACAGTCGCTGTTGATATGTGAAATACTCTCAAAAAATAAATGTTAAACAAAACTAAACTAAACAAAACAATCTAATTACACGTAGCTAGAGGCTATCGAGAAACGCAGCTTCTTCTTGAAAATTTTCATCTTTCTCTTCACAAAGGGATCCACTATGATGTTAACTAATACTTGTATCACAGAATAACAAACTAAATAATACCAGGATTTAAAATTTCGAAGGCGCGTTAAAAGGATATACTAGAGTATTATTTATATTGAAAGATTAGTCTTTGATTGCTGTAATGCGTAAGACATGCCCACGCTGGCGCGACGCGACTGAGCGATCCTTTCGTACTCAAATTCGCCTTAATAATTTAAGACCGGTACGATGTGTATGATATAGGGTTTGTATGTGGAACTCGGTGTCACTTGGTGTAGACTGTGGGTACATCCGCAGGGATCTGTATGGAGATGTTGCGATGTACGGACGATTTGATTTATGATTATTTGTGTTTTTTTTTTAATTTATTGTATTATTATTGTTAATATGTACTGTCTTTTAAAATTGTTTAGACGTAATTATCTTTTAAAATTTTCTAAAATACTTTGTTGATGTTTTAGTATTTTTAAATTATCTAGATTTATGATTTTCAAGTGGAGAAATACTACATTCAGCTAATCTTAATAATGTTATAAATGTGAAAGTTTCTGATGTTCGATGTTTGTTCCATTTTTACTCTAAAATTACGAAACAAATTTAAATGAAACAATACAATAATATACCTTATACATCACAATAACACATAAGCTATATATTCTATAATTAATGTAATATTTTAAATAATTTGGCTATAATAAAACAAAAAGTTCAAGCGGGCGATCCACGCACGGGTCGCTACTTTTTCTATATATTCTTAATAAATACCCAAAAATCATATCAATTGTACCGCAGTATATCTCGATATAATATTTATAGATACATAGTAGAGTAGCTCAATAATTTTATTGTGCACTTAATACGCCTACATATTAATCTTTGTTCTGTACCCATTATAGTAGAAATTTGTTCAGTCAGTTCCTCTATACTATATAGATATATAGAGTGTTTAGGACAGGCGTTGTCGAAAACAAACACACACTAAATTGTATTTTGTCGTGTGTATGTAGAGACTGAAGTTGCAATATCGTCATGTAATTATTAATTGTATGAATCGATCGTCTGGACGGAACAACTTATAATTGCGTTTCATATAGACTCTATTGAACATATTTATGTTGTTTATTAGGATCCTATTGGTATATGATAACGTGTGAAATTTTAAAATTATATTTTTTACATTTTTAAAATGTTAATCCACACTTAGGAAAGAAAAATATTTATTTAGAAAACGTATAAAAAATTTAACGTAGCGGGACTGGAACCTGGTCGGTTTGCAGCTGGCGCGGGTTCGAGTCCCGCTACGTTTTTTAAATAAGTAATTATATTACATTTTAAGATCTCCTGTCTCCTCCTCCTGGCTACTTCTTATTTTTGTTTTTATTTTCTTAAAAAAAATGTTGAAAAATATGTTAGTAAAATATTAAGTATTTTTTTTTGAGCGAAGTTCCTTAACATTCTCAAATTCCCTCTTTCTACCCTGCTATGTGCGGAATACAGCGTGAAGTTAAAAAAAATAGGCACACCATTTCTTTGTAATATCGTGTAGTAGAGCAAAAAATATAACTAAAAATTTTATTTTGGCGATCTAAAGTGTGACTAGAACTAAAAAATTATATTAGGTTAAGCGCAGGAATTAAAATCATAAATCTCAAAAAACCAAACCTAAAATCAATCTAGATAAGCACGTGTTTTGATGCGTAAAATATAGACTACTATGAGAACTATGTAAAATAGCGTATGAAAAAACAAAATCGATAATTGATTGAATAGTATAAAAAAAAATATTTTAAAGTTTGAGGCCGTCGCTTCGTGGCTACAGATTAAATTCCTACTCATTTACAGTAACAAGACAACGCGCGGCGTTATTTTCTCTGCTCAACTGAAAAATGGGCTTAAAGGGAAAAAAACGGAGTGTGTCAACACTAAGTTTCTTCTGCCTACACTGATTTCAGCGTCATGCTGAAAAGAAGAAACTATTGCGTTTAAAACCAAAAATATGATATTCACATTCAAAGAGCGACTCATATCTTGACGATACAAAAAGATAGCTATATAAGGCCGGATGGACTTTTGTTTTTCTTCGTCAGCTTCACAGTAACTGCACGAGTTACAGATGCAAGCAATAATTAAAGCCGACATAGGTTATCAATCATATTTAATTTGAGTATTTATAACCTATTAATAGTCATATTATTATGAATAATTAACTTTTTAAAGATTTTTTTTGAGGCCAGTCGTGGCGTAGGGGCACAAACTGTGACTGTACACGCGACTGGTTGTGGGTTCAATCTGCACTCGAGGAAATGAAATATTTATTGAAATTTATATTTCCATTTCTTCGCTCTGGTGTCCAGGGAAAGCTGTGTATAGTTCCGCCACTAAACACGTATTGCCTCTAAAATCCGGAGATAGGTGGGGAACGGAGTGTCTTAACACTAGGTTCCCTTTGCCTACCGTGCTGTGTGCGGGATACAGCGTAAAGCTGATTTATTTATTTTTTTAACCTATTAATTAGAATAATTTAACAATTGCATTTAACAATTTAAATTTTAAAACACTTCTAATTTCGTTCTAACAAGTTTCATAAATAACATAAAAAAAGAAATCCTTTAATTCAAAAATTCTGAAAAACGAACACGTAACGATACAAACTAAATGACCTTTAACAAAGAAGAAAAAACTAAAGTTACAAGTCCACCGAGACATACAAGAGTTACAGGCTAGAGAAAACGAAATATCAACGCTAAAATCCAAAATTTCCAAAATAACCTCGATGAAAAAGTTTTCTATTCAATAGTAGTGATTGTAACAACAAAATATACTGGACCAGTTGAAACGTAGAAACGTTGAAACTTTTTTTTTAGTAGTTAGAGACCGTAGCTTCTACCAATTCTATTTACTATCTGTGTTGCTGTTACTGGTTGAAAAGTTTGAAAAGTTTCTGCTTATCAAGCATGTTTTATCAATCAAAGCTTAAATTAAAGTTCAGTTGCAGTTTAAATTAAGAATAGTTTTGTATGTTGTGCATTTTAAACCCCTTTTTGGAAAGTTACGACGCGACGTGAGCTTTTCTAAACATAAAGTTGAAATAGATGCCGAATAAAAGCTTCATTTTGTTGGAACAACTCATTGAATATTAATACGAAACTGGATACAATCAACGAACAAAAAGGTTGAATGTTTTTTTTTTAATTTCACGCCACAAGTACTTCACTGCACTAGCAGGAGTAGCAGGGTAGGAAGAGGGACCTTGGGAGTATTTTTTAAGATACTTCCGATCCCCACTCTCCGCCAAATTCTGAAGGTATTGCGAGTTACATGGGAGAACTCAACGCCGCACTTTGCCTCTTTACGACAGCGAGTGGGAACCGAACCCACAATTTGACGAGTTTACAGCGCCACAAACACTACTGGGCTCAACTAGACCGGGCATGTAAAAATGTAATATAAATATATTAAACATTTTTAAAATTAAAGGTATTTTGATGTTATATTTATATAGGAAATATAATTGTGTATATACATTTTATGTATTATATGTAAATATATAAATGAGTTACATTATATACAAAAGTACCACATATAATGATAAAAACCAGATATTAATATTTATACATATAATTTTAGTGTTTATTTTTCATAGACATTTAAAATCTTAACGTAGCATTGATATCAAATAACAAACAAAATGTTTTGTATGTTCTCTATAATATAGTGTATAGAGATACCTACAGAAGCAATCAATCCAAGTTAATATACTTCCAATATCTATAGATATGTGTATCTTATATACATAGCAAAATATAGTTTTAATTTTTAAATCAATACATAACATAAAAAAAAATTTTTGAGGTTGATGACAGTGGACGATGTGAAAGAGGTATGTAGAGACCGTAGCGTTTAGTCCGTTATCTCTGACTATCCCGCGAGGGATAAAGCGAGAAGCTAGTTTAGTTTAAGCTAGTTTTTAATAAATCTATGCAACAACAAAAGAAACTATGTAATAGAATAAAACAATTCCAATATTTGTTTTATGCGTCTACCATTTTTCACTAAATCTCTTTAACTTTGTAGAACAGTAACTTTGGACATGTGGACATGTCGTAAAGTTCCCGGACTGATCCAGCTCATACCTATTTGGCAAGCAATATTCAAAGCCATATAACGTATATATAACTTTGAATTTCAAAACAACACAAAACTATTTCAACAGAGTAGTCAAATCTATGTACTTAAAAATGTTATTTTCTTTT
The DNA here is from genome assembly GCA_021202915.1 of Heliconius himera. NCBI lineage: Eukaryota > Metazoa > Arthropoda > Insecta > Lepidoptera > Nymphalidae > Heliconius > Heliconius himera. The sequence continues at coordinate 84,715 of JAJHJA010000092.1, forward strand.
AACTTGAATTATTTTAGGTTAGCTCTAGTCGTGGTGCAGCGTCCAAGCGTGTGACTATAAACACGACGGATTGTCGGTTCGATGACACACAAGGAAATAAAATATTTATTTATATTTTTATTAACTCGCTCTGGTCTCAAAGCACAGCTGTGGGTTGAATGGGTCCACTCAACACGCAATGCCTCCAGAATTCATCGAAAAATAGGGAACAGAGTGTTTTAACTCTAGATACCGTCTACCTAAAACTTTTCACAAAAAATGTTATAACTGAATATTTAAAGTCAATATATGCATTGTATTTCTGTATGTTATCAATAAACAACATACATAGAGATATAGAGGGAAGGGTTTTTTTATATTTTCTCTTAAAAAAACTGTTCATATAAATTATAATAACAATTGAACAATTAAGCCATAAAGCCTGGTTTCCACCGCGAGCGGAGCGAGCACATTAAGGACTACGTTGAACTCGCAAGAGCAAATTGCATACTTTTATTTCCACCAAAAAATAGCCGGGCAAAAAGGATAGAGCGAGCAGAAAGATTTCTAATGAACTCACTCAAAACTAGACAGTGGAGTGAAATAATTACAAAATACAAAACTCTTTATTAGCGAAAATGTAAACCTATTTTATTGAAAAGAAGTCTGTTTCGCCTATGCATATCTCTTTCGCAGTGGAAATCGAAATTTAGGCAATAATAAGCATTTTTGTGATTATTTAGTTAATTAAGACTATTATAATAATTAAGTGTATTTAACACTAACTTCTAAGTAAGGCTTCACCCTGGTGGTCAAATGCAAAAACTAAAAAAGACTTGATGTAAGGATGACCTTCGTCGATAAATGAACTATTCTTTTTTCAAGTGGAACCAGTAATTCCTGACATAAGCCCTTTCGACCAATATCTTTATAATATTAGTGAAGATGAATCGTAAAAACGACCCTTTCTTAGCAGTAGGGAATAACACTTTAAAGAAATAAAAAGTATTTTATTAACCTATTTTTACTCTTTAACTTACAAAAAAACTTTGAAGCGAACTTCCTTTTATGCCAAATGGACACGGTGTTTTTATAATAAATGAATACTAACAAAGGAACGATTTAAATATATTTTTAATTTCTATTCATTCGACTAACTTTTGTTTTTTAATAAGGCTTTATGAGATATTTCGGAAAACTTCTAAAGTTTCTTTTATATAAAATTATAACTTTAACTAATTTCTTAAAACATTTTTAGAATATTCCTTATTGTGTTTTGGTTAGAATTTTCTTACGGTAAATCGATTTTCAATATTCAGAACGTGACATCTTGAAATATTTTTATAAAAAAAATGTGGTTGAATTATAATGTAATTACAGTATAGTAGCCGCCTTCAACTTCGTTTTTATGGAATCTTATTTTATTTTTGTTCGATTCATTAAAAGTGATAGAAAAAATTGACACAAACCCTGTACTAGAATAGAAAAATGTAAAATATCAAGTAACAAAATAAGAAAAAAATCACACTATTCTTGATGGTATAACAGAATAATTAATTATTAACACAACCCAACAGAGGAGAATGAAAGTGATGAGGATGCAAGCCTGGTATAAAAGAACTGATATATTTTTAATGTTAATTTTTTTATTGACAAATAATATTTTTTTTTGTAAAAACAAGTAAACACAAAATAACGCCGCATGAATAAAAACTTGCGCGGCGTTGACTCTCGCCACTAAACGCAATACCTCCAGAATTCGGCGGAAAGTGGAGAACGGAAGTGTCTTTATGGAAACAGAGTGTTTTAGCACTAGATCTCCACTTCCTCTGCCTGCCCTAGAAAGAAAAAAAATAAATTAAGTGGATAGCTAGAATCAGAATCAGATTTAAAGAGCTCGACTGTACTTCAGTTAATTCAGAATACATGGTTTGTCGAACATATTTCGGCGCATTATAGGCACTCAGTTCAATCCAAGTGCTAAACTATAATTTACAAACTTGAATTTTACTACCTCTATAATGCATTCGGTGAAAGGAAACGGCGCATAAAGTGTTAATGTTTAAACGTCATTGCCTATTATAGTTTATGATGTGAGAAAGATTATATATATCACGTACACACGTACTTGTATATTGTATTGTATGGATTTTCATTAGTTTTCATCGTTTTTCTTAGTTAAAAAAATATTTCACTAAATGTAAACAGTGTCGCATTTGGTGGAACAATGACGTAATAGCATTTTGTTGAATAAATTTTATATAATATCAATCAAAAAATAAACAACTTCACGCTGTATCCCGCACACTGCAGTGTAGGCAGAGGGAACCTAGTGTTAAGACACTCTGTTCCCCACTTTGTGCCGAATTCTGGAGGCATTGCGTATTGAATGGCAGAATTCAACGCCGCGCTTAGCCTCGACATCAGAGCGAAAAAATGGAAATATAAATTTAAGCAAATATTTCATCTCCTCGAGTGGGGATCGAACCCACAACCAGTCGGTTTTACAGTCACACACTCAAATATAATATCTAAGTTGATATATTTTAATATAATGTAAACAAAACGAATACATATTTAACTAATTTCAATTAAAAATAATTTACATAGACTTACCTTATTTAACGAATTCTTTCACTGTAACACATATCCACTTGCATACAAATATAATCTATAATTATATACAAAAAATGGCAAAATTTACAACATTTTATGTAAATGTGACACAAGGTAACTCGTTGTTCGTTGGTGTGATGGCTCTTTAAGATATATCAACATCTTGATATTATCTTATCACATCATATTATAATCGACAACTACTAAGATTACATTAAACATAGACTATCATTTGTCTTTCCTTGTATATTGTATTTGTCAATTATTTCTAAAGTCTTAGTACTAATACTGACCGTAGCGTTTGGTGCTCCGTTCCCTCTGACTACCCCTTTAGTGAAACAGTTATGTAAAGTTAAGATTTTTTTTTAAGTTTTTAAAGTGTTATTCCACACTTAGGAAAGAAAAATACTTTTTATATATTTTTAGTTAAGTTAGTTGTTCAAATATTATTTATATATGTAAATACGTGGTATATTTCTGTCTTTAAGCTAACATCAGTTTACACTAACCTTATCTATTGTTAAATTTAACTAGATTGAGCTGGAATTTAAAATTTAAATGATCCCGCAAGTGATAATTTGAATTGTGCCAAAGCAATGTGCCGTAGCCAATTTTTATACATTAAAAACCAATTCTAATCAACAAGCTCCACTCCAGATCGTAGGGCAGACATAGTTAAGACACTGTGCCCTCCGCTTTCCGCCCGAAGTGAAAACATTGCGTGTTGAACGGCGGAACTAAACGCCGCGCTGAATACCAAAGCGAGAAAATAGAAATAAATTCAATATCATAATCATTCTCCTGAGTGGATATCACCTTCAAGCATCGTTTTACAATCAAACACTGTTTACTGTAATAGAAAAAAAAAAGCAAACAGACAAACAAAATAAAACCATAATTACTGTACCATTTCTCCTAAAACGTTAGACGAGTGGCACTCACAGTGTTCTTGTATGAGATAAGATAAAATTTGCCATTTTGTTTTACATTCTTATGTTATTTACATAAAGTACTTATTTTGTTTGTATCAAAGGGGGGAAATCGATAGACGTTACAGAATTTTATCTTCCAAAGATAATGTCAATATCAAGACCAAGGATGTATGTAGAAATTATTATAAAACGTTTCATAATTATTTCTACTGCTGCCGAACTTGCTGCTGCTGCTGATTGGTTTAGTTGAACCTCATTTTGCATGTGAATGAAACCTAAAAAAACCGTATTTACATCATTTTGTATAATTTCCGGGACACTCGCGTATATATATATAAACGCTACGTTTTCTAAAATATATTTCTATCTTTAGTGTGGACTAATGACATAAATATGTTAAAAGATAAAGAAAAAGGATGGAGATAAACAATTTCGTGATGATCAGATGCTGCCAAATTTCATAATTAAAAATTCTAATATCATAATATTTGTTTTTTTTTTCATTTAAATAAAGTTAACCGGAAGTACCCTATTAATTTTGATTCATTTTATAGTGTCGAAATATGCGTTTTTTGCGTTATAAACGGCCCTATCTTTATTTAACGTAAATATAGAAATACGTTTTTATATTTACGTAAAAATATAATTTACGTAATAAATACGTTATCTGGGGATCTAGGTATAAGCTTTCAACTCAATATCTGCAAGCGTTCCTGAGATAAAGGCTCTTGACAGACAGACAGACAGACAGACGGGCAACAAAGTGATCTTATAAGGGTTCCTTTATTCCTTAAAAGTGACGAAACCCTAAAAAATATGAATAATTTTCAAATAATAAACACGAAAACTTGACAAAACTGTATAAAAGTTCCTTTGGGACAAGTAAAATAAATTTCTTTTATATTTTACAGTTAGACTATAATTAATGTCATTTGTGGGCGGTTTTATGAATAAAGTATACCACGGACGACTACGTTTTTAATTTAAGTCCAAGGATCTATAGTTGTAGTCGTTATGCAAATAATGATAACACAAAAGAAAAATATAAAGTTTTAGTGTTTCACTTAAGTTGCTATATTAGCATTCATAAGTAATATAGCGTCATAGCGTTATTTGAACTAGCCCTACTGATCGGACATACATTGATATACCCTGAATAATTGGAGTTTTTATTAACTTCACGGAGTATCCCGCACATAAGGTAGGCATAGTGAACCTGGGAACTTAGTGTTAAGACACTTAATTCCCATTAAGACATGCCGTACGAGCCTTCCGCCGAATTTTGGAAGCATTTCGTGTTGAATAGCAAAACTCAACGCCGCGCTTACCAAGTGGAGGGTATCGCTCATTACCAAGGAGAGAAAATATTTCATTTCTTCGAGTGGGAATCGAACCCTCAAATTGAAATTTAAATAATAACTGAAAAATAATAACAGAACTAAATTTAGCTTTAAAAAACTAAAGTTTAATGTGTCAAAAAACTGATATTTCAAAATCCGTACATGTTCTTAAGTACGTAGTTATTAGCCACAAAATATTGAATCCATAAATCATTCAACAATTTGGAACAAAAATCGTATTTTACATAAGAAATTTTATGTTATTACAAAGAAACGAAAAATCTTTCAATGATAACGTCAGATACAAAAACGATTTCGATTTCGTTATTACTTGAAAACAAAAAGAAAACCTTGTGAAAATAAAACGTCGCGTCTTTTCACATTTTTTTCTCTTATAGACAATTGTTCTTAACATTTGAAAAAATATATGTTAGTACGTACATATATATTTTTCTAAGACTTCTGTTTTTTTTATTTCACGTGAAATTCGCAGTCAAAAAATGTAAAAAATATATATTTTCTTCCACTCCGTTTTATATTAACTATATAAATTTTTCGAGACATTGTATATATTATATATTAGATGACGGAATAACAATACAAAGGTATTGTCATATAGATATATAACTGTTGACTCGAAGTTATGGGTTCGATTCCCACTTGTGGATATCAATTATTTTAATTTTTCAATAAAACGGAGAACTGTCAAAACAGAGTGTCTTGACACTAAGTTCCGTCTGCTTTTACTACTATATGCCTGTAACTGTAAAAATGTTGAATAGAAAAATATTATTGCCATAAACATTATCTGAAAGGTGATCGTTAGTAATTCTTAGATTTGTTAGAATATCTATGGTACTAAGTGTCAAAATACTTCATATAATAAATAAACACTCAACATAATACCTACTACAAAGATAGTGATTGCATGTTTTTATACATGTTGTGACTTGTATATCACTAAATTGTGAGTGAACACTATACTTTTCTATTTTTTTTTTCATTTTTATTTATAATATTTAGTCAAGAGAACCGACTGTAAATGCGACGGTTGTGGGTTCGACTCCCAATCGAGGAAGGAAATATTTAATATTTTAATTTCTTCGCCCTGGGAACAAGGTAGATCCTGATATCCCAATACGCAATGTCTCAATAATTCGGCGGAAAGTGGGCGGTCGGAGTGCCTTAAACTAGGTTCCCAGGTTCCCTCTGCCGACTCTGTATATGCGGGCTACAGTGTGAAGGTTAAAAATATCTTTCTAACCAACAAATCACTGACAGTCAATGACAGTCTTTAAACGAAAATAGGTAACAATTTCAACTATTATTTTTCGCAGAGTAAGAGAGACATTAAGTAATTACTTTTATTGTATTCCAGCATCTAGACATTGTCTTAGCATGTTATATTTCTAAAAAGAAAACAACTTATCTTTTAATTAAGTCGGATCCACCTTTAATTAAGGAGGCTCCTTTGTAAGAACAATTAATGAAAGGGCTCAGGGTCCACCGTCCAGTACAATAAATTTGACAGGCGTCTCGTTCTAACACATTGGTGTTAATATTTTTTGTCTCATACTCATATGGCCTGGTAGACGGAGCTCGTTGATGTGGAAAGCCTATTGAAAACTATTGGACTATAGTTTCACTTATCTAGAATAATATCAACAAAATACGTAGTATAAACCATAATTGTTTTAAATTGAGGCCAGTCGTGGCGCAGGGGCGCAAAGTGTGACTGTAAAATCGACTGGTTGTGGGTTCGATCCCCACTCGAGGAGGTGAAATATTTATTTAAATTTATACTTTAATTTCTTCGCTTCCGCCACTCAACCCGCAATACTTGCAGAATTCGGCGGAAAGTGGGAAACGCAGTGTTTTAACACTAGGTTCCCTCTGCCTACTCTATTGTGTGCGGAATACACTGTGTAGCTGATTTAATTTTTATTTTTTATTTGTTTTAAATACTTAAGTGTTAAAATTATCTCTTAAATACTTAAGTGTTAAAATTATCTCTCATATAGCACATGTGTCGACGACTTACGCTCAATATTAATAATCTAACTCCTACGTCAATCTTCGATTGTTCGGAGGTGTGTTAGGAGATAGATTATTAATCAGTGGCGTAGCTGGTGGGGTGCGAGCGGTGCAGTCGCACTTGGCATCAAAAGGAAAGGGGCATCAAAGTCTACGATCAATTCTTCTTTTTTTTTCAATCAAGAATCAAGAAATGTACAAGAAAAATGAGAGAATGAAAATGAAAAATACAATCTAGAGGCAAATAAAATAAAATTAAGTGAAATATTGATTTTCTATGAGAACTCCACTAGAACTCTTGACTTTTATATACAAACATCAGCTATCCGATTCTGTGCCTAATATTGTAATCCTGCTCAGAATTTTTTTAACCCTCGGAGTGAGTGTGGCAACATGCAAAAGAAGTTTTTCAAAACTTAAATTGATTAAAAATTACTTAAGATCAACAATGTCACATACTAGGTTAAATAATCTCGCTATCATGTCAATAGTTATTATAGTTTTGAAGCAATGAAAATTTATATATCCTCATTTATATATCTACTGTGTACTGAAATCTGAAATTATTTTGACCATTTTAAAAGGCATCAAGTCCTAAGTTGCACCAGGCAGCAAATACCCTAGCTACGCCACTGTTATTAATATTGGGCGTTAGATTATTTAGAGGCTATTATTTATTCTATCTTTAGATAGAGAATGTTAAGAATAATAAGTTCAAGTTAAAGTTAAGATTCTTTGTTAAGATTTTTCTTGCTTTTGAATATATCTTTTCCAAGTAATGCGCATAAGTTCAAAAAACGTAATACCAGAGCGGCCAATACTTGTTGACCATACTGTATACTTTATTCAAGCAAACCAAGGATACATTTACACTTTAAACATAAATATTAAATTTAGTGGATTTAAATCTACATTTGTAGCGTGCAAGCCCGTCAAAGGCCTCTATTTTAACGAACACACGTACAACGCTATGGTTGATTACATACATTCAAATATTTAAAGACAGATAGCATCAAATGGTGTATTTGTAGTGAACAATGTTTTAATAAAAGACAAATTATTATGAACTAATATTTTTTCAGTTTTACTTTCCTGTACATTTCAAATTCAAAATGCAATAAAATGCTTCTAGCGTGGCGGAGTAATGGCAACATCGCGTGCTATCGTCCATCAAATAGAGCTTAATAAAAAAGATAAAGTTTAATTTTTTAATATTAGCTTCCATGCAATAGTGCAAATGCAAACGGTATATTGACAAGGTCGTATCTATCAACAGATCAAAGCTAGCGAAACAAATAGTTTTAATTAATATAGATTACTTTTTCTTAGTAGTTCAATTATTTTAAATCCGTGTAAAAGAGGGTAATGCGAGTCACTTAAGCGAGAAATCAAATATTTTTTTATTTTTAAACAAAATATTTATTGCAACCGCCTTTAAACATAATTAACTTAATAAACTATCGATTGAGATCAGTTTCAATGACTTTGGCAATCAACTTTGAAAATTATAAACGTTTAAAAAAAAAACGGATTTGACTCCCATTACACCGATATGAGGGTAATGGTGGTCACTCTGTGGGCAATCAGAATCAAAAACGTAGACATATATCGCAAACGTAACCTTCAGCTGAGTCCCACCCTGTGCACTCAGAGTGAGCCCATAACCCACATGTGGTACATCTGAACCACATCTCGTTGTTTCTTCCGAAATCGTTGCATATAAGGCACCTCTGTCCCGCATCTTCTGCGTCATCATACTGGCACAAATCGTTAGTCTCAACATCAGATACAGAGGTTTCATTCGATTCTTGTAGCACTTGACGCTTCACCTTTTCAGGCCCTGTCTTCTGTACTTTTGTTTTCTTTCCCTGACCTTTACCTTTCCATTTCTTATTTCCTTTTTGTGTTTCTTTAACTTCTTTTTTCTTTGTTTTCTTATTTTCTTTTTCTATTAGATTTTCTTTCACTGGTGTTGAAGTTAAGATTGTTGCATGTTGCTTCCTTCGGCCCTGTCTTGTATTATTAATATGTGTCTTCTCTGGTAACTTGATTAAATTAGGCAATGTAATTTGAGTTGAAATGCTAGGACCTGGTGAGTTCATCTGTTTTAGTGTGTCCGGTACTGCGGGATGAACTTCTTTTGATGTGCACGGATCTGGTGATTGAACTTCTTTTGACTTGCTCGGGTCTGGTGAGGAAACTTTTTTAGATGCACTGGGAGTGGTACTAGTAGTGGAAAGAGATTCATTGCAATCATGGATTGTAATAGTTTCAGATTGAAGAATTTCTGCTGCTAGAAAATCTTCTTCTGTGAATACTTCTGGATTGAGTGGAAATATTCCAGTTGATCTAAATCCTGATTCTCCTTTGCTGATAGACGCAACATTATTAAAGGCTTTCTTCACTAAGGATGCCACGTCATAAGGGGTTATTTTTTCTGCAAGATGGCTTTTCAAAAATGAATCACATTCATTTTTGTAGGCTGTTTTGAGCGGCCCAAAAAATGATACATCCAAAGGCTGCATTCTATGAGATGTATGTGGCGGAAAAGACAACATATGAATGTGATTGGACTTGCAATATTCGAAAATTGGGAGAGAAATATGGCTAGCGTGGTTGTCAAGTATTAAAAGAATGGGTTCATCAGCAGACGGCTTAGTGTGCTGTTTAAAATGTGCCAACCAATCACGAAACAAAGCTTCATTGATCCAACCGTTCTCTGAGCATTTGTAAATCGCCCCTGCTGGACCATCCTTCTCGAGCAGAGGAGTCAACCTTTTTCGAGGAAAAATAAACATCGGTGGGATGTATCCGCCTGCAGCACTCATAGCACACAACAAAGTTATATTCTTTCCTCTCTCCCAGCTGGTTATGGATCCCACTCGCTTCTGTCCTTTGGTGGCCAGAATTTTCCCTGGAGTCTGTACGGTTGAAATGCCTGTTTCGTCGCAATTATAAATGTTTTTTTGTATAAATCTATGCTTTTCCATCAGTTGGCCCAGTAGCTCATAAAACAGACGTACTTCTGTTTTATTAAAGGCTGTGATCCTATTAATGCTGGTCGCCTCCGGTTTCCTGACAGAAATGTTATTTCTAGCCATAAAAGCATGCAACCAATCACGTCCAGCCATTTTTGAAGCTTTGTTAAAATTATGCTTTAGGTTACAATTTTCAGCATATTCGAAAGCCACTCTTCTTATTTGGTTAGCAGTGCAACCATAGAAAATATTTGCCATTTTCTTCACCAAGTCTGCTAGCTCGGCTTCTGCATCAGGACTGAACACAGTGTATCGTCCTAGATGTGGTCCTAAAATTGAACCTTTTTTTACTCTCTTCTGAAGACTTGAAAATGGAATTCCTATTGTTTTAGCAGCATTTCTTATAGAAGAACCACTATTAATAAGCTGTAAAGCATTTTCAAGGTTATTAGAAGACCAGGAAGCCTTCTCAGTTGTCCTGACTCGTACTTTTGGCATCTAGAATGAAATAAGAAAAAATGTAGACGATTATTATTACATTAAAATCACTTGCGGCTAATAGTGATCATTTGAAGGAAATGGGAGTCACCCGACTCTCATTATCCACTTCTACACTGACGAGAAAAACAATTAATAAATAACAAACTGTAATATACTAAGACAATATGGATTGCAAATCACAACTTGAACATCTGACTAAGTACGTGTAAATGTCTTCTGTCGTATACTGCAAAATATTCGAAACTTACCTTCAACTTTACATTGACGAAAAATTATATCAGCGGAGCGAAAAAACTAAACACGGCCGTATCTCAGAAGCGCAGGCGCTGACTGGTGCGAGCCGTTCGAGGCAACGCCGGGGGCCCAGAGGGGAGGAGAGGACATCGTTCACGCGTCGCTCGCGTGTACTGTTTAGTAGATATGTGGGTGATTCCTATTACCCTCTGACTCCCATTACTCTACTCTCCCCTAATTGGTGATTTGCTATTTTTTTATCCGATAATGTCTAGACCAAAAATCTTTGCCGTACCGTTTGTACCAGAGCTAGTGACCAGTGGTGGCGCCTGGGAACAAGAGTGTGACTGTAAACGCCAGAGGATTTTCTTTCGATTACCACTTGAGGAAATGAAATATTTAATAATAGATTATTTAATAGACTATCATTTCTTCAGTATGGCGTCAAGGCAAAGCTTGATGTTGGGTTCCGCCCATCGATACGCAATGTCTCCAGAATTCAACGGAAAGTGGGGAGCGAAGTATCTTAATTAGCATCCTCTGCTTACCGTACTAAATGCGGGATAAAGCGTGAAGCTGAACTTTAACTTATAATATTAATTAGAAACTTCAACTAAGCTACATCTAAAGATAAGTCATAACTATTCTAACACTAATTTATAATAAAAACATTCGCGCAACTAAGCGACAGTATAAAAATGTTCTTTCCACTTTATATTTTAAAAATATGCATTTCTTTAAGAAGTTCACAAAGTAGGTAGTCTTATAACGTAACGCTCTAATAACTTTTAATCTAGCAAAATCTTGTTTCAGCTGCCATAAATAATAGAACAAGAGAATAAAATACTGACTGTGTAAATTGTGAAAATACCTTTTTATAAAACAAAGCCGTTGAGCTATTCATTGATTGCGACTACGGTTTTATTTATATTCGAACAAAAAATGATATAGGTGAAACACAAATTTTGTGCTATTTTAAACTGTAATACAAATAATAGATACAGCTTTTTAGTTATTACTTTGGAACATATTATTTATCGTCTTGTTGAATTTTTAAAAGTCTAATAACATACTTTTTCTTTTAATTTGACTATAATAAATTTGCTATAGGAGATTATCGACAAACAATAAAAAAGATAGAAATGGTAGATTACGGAATAAAAACAACCCAAAAGTACTTAACAGCTCCTCAATCAAAAGTAATCTCTCTGGAATCTTTTTCCTTATATATTTAAGCTGTTAAGTGTTTAAAATATCATTGAAAAATAATAAATTAATAAAACTGTAATGAAAAAAGTTCATCCTGCTAACAACAGACGAATATATTTTGTATACATGCTATAATGAGAATCTCTATAGGTCAGTAGTCTAGAAATGTTCCTTAAGGTCAATTTGTGTTATTAAACACCTTAATCGGTTCAAATGTTGCAGGTACTACAAATTTGCAAACTAGTACAGCTGTTATTTAAAATAATCAAAACATATTCAATCAGCGCTCACTTCACCTCGAAGGCTACTTTGGATGACCGAAGAACCACACCGCTAAACATCTTGCGGTGCCAGAGGGCTGAATATCCGACATCAAGTTCAGCCAAAAAACTACATGGGGTGCTCTGGCATTTTTTACCATCTACAAGAAGTACGGGACGAATGGAATTTCCCCTTTAGTGCTCCGTGCATGGACTCCTGACGAATGCTGAAATGAATGATTTCTATAAGGTTTTTTTCTTTTTTTATAAAGGAATTTATGTTCTTTACTTTTTTAATAACGTACATATCAAAATAACGTACGGTAATTTTTATTTATGAAAAATGTTTTGTCTGTTTTGGTTAGAAATGGCCCACGGTATGTTAAAATTAATTTACTACAACGGCAACATTCTAAGAAACGTCAAAGGTACATGTGACGTATGGTCTATAGAATGTATTGTATTTTTCGTCAATTTTATTTAACTAACAAAAATTTCATGTAATGTCTTTGTTTGATAACGCGGTATTCAATTCGACTCTTTACGAGGCGCTGTATCTTCAAATAGAAGATACATTGGGCTTCGCGAGAAATTTCTTCGAATCGTGCGTGTCATCTTTGCCGATCGAAAACTTGCCGAAAACCTTCGTGAATTTGAGCGATCTGTCGTTTTACGAAGAGATAAAAGCTATATTTTATTTTAATGAGTTCCAATTTTTGTTATTGAAAACTTTTTTCCTTATTTTATTGTTCACTCTACTGTTAATCGTTATTTCTTGGAGAGTGTATGGGAAACGTATCTCTGAGCGGTTTATGAGGCCGGGTAAGTCGCAATATGGTTGTCTTTGTTGCAAACTTAATACAAATCTTTAATATATTTTTAAATATATACTATAAAAAATGAATTTGAAGCCGGTCGTGGCGCAGCGGCACGAGGTGTGACTGCAAAACCGACTGGTTGTGGGTTCGATCCCCACTCGAGGAGATGAAATATTTACTTAAATTTATATTTCCATTTCTTCGCTCTGGTGTCGAGGTTAAGCGCGGCGTTGAGTTCTGCCACTCAACACGCAATGCCTCCAGAATTCGGCAGAAAGTGGGGAACGGAGTGTCTTATAGGTACTAGGTTTCCTCTGCCTACCCTGCTGTGTGCGGGATACAGCGTGAAGCTAATTTAATTTTTTTTTTTTTTTTAAATGAATTTGTTATTTCAATGCATACAGTATTATGTATTGCATAATGAGTGAAGTTATTGATTCATAACTCTATTACATTCCTTATAATAAATGTTACAAAACATATCTGTTACAGCAACCTCTGCAACAATAGAACAACTGAAAGAAAGTGTATCAAAGCTTAAACTACCAAAAGAGCATACACCAAGGATATAAAAAATGGCTGATAAAATTAAAAAGTTCTTTCAAAAGAAGAAAATAGATGCTAAATTTAAGTTAGCGGGACCTGGCCATAAATTGAGTGAATCTACGCTCAGTCAGTCATCTAATATATCTAGAAATGTTCCTGTAGTCAAAAGATCAGGGTTGTCAGAAGAAAGTAAAGTGGCAGCTGAGGCAGCATTATCGAGGTTACAGCAAACTAGGGAAAATCCTGCTTTCAATACCTCTTTGGCTGCTATAAAGGTATATTTTAAATGTATTATTTTTTAAGTAGAAGAAACTTAATGTCAAGACATATTAGCAATCAAAACAGGTTGAGCGATGAATGAAATTCTATGCCACATTTTGTTTTTTTTTACCTTTATTTACGTTTTCTGGGTTTGGTAATAACAAAAATCTTTGCCCCAAGTGGAACAAACCTACTACTATTTGCAGTCAGAGGCTGTGATGCTTTACCATGACAATCTCAACATATTTTTCTACTATGTTTTATATTAATCTATGAAAAATCTCATTTTGATTTTCTTTTTATATTGCATTTCCTAAAATGACTATTTACATATTTGCACCTAATTTAATTATGAAAACTGCTTATAAAATAAAATATTCTGTGTTTTCTATTATTGATAGAAATTAAATAAGTGCATAAAACCCACATCACATATATAAAACAATGATATGAATATTAACAATTGAAGTATAATACAAAGTAGAAGTTTAGCCATTGTGGTGCAATGATAATGTGCGAGTGTAAATGTGAGTTCAATTGTCATTCTTGGTAATATTTTTTTTTCTCATTTCATCAATCATTTTTACAGGCACAAGTAAAGAAAGAATTAGAAAATGAAAACACATCTAATTCTAAAACTTTGGATGAACCTAAAGGGAAAGAAAAGGCTGAATCAGAGATAGAGATTCCTAAAAATTTTGCCGCCTCAGGTGTTTATTTCAAGTAAGTTGTTTCAAGCAATTTGGCAAAAAATGTATAACGGGACCCACCCACAGGAGGTCTTGATGTGAAGAAACATTTTAAAAATGTTAAAATAATTATACATTAAAAATTAAAATCAAATTAATCAGCTTCATGCTGTATCCTGCACACAGCAGGGTAGACAGAAGGAACCTAGGTTTAAAACACTCCTTGCCCTACTTTCTGACAGATTCTAGAGGCATTGCGTGTTGAGTGGCAGAACTCATCGCCGCGCTTTGCCTCAACATCAGAGCAAAGAAATGGAAATATAAATTTAGGTAAATATTTCATATCCTCGAGTGGGGATAGAACCCACAACCAGTCAATTTTACAGTCACACTTTGTGCCCCTGCGCCGCAACTGGCCTCATATACATGTACTTCTAAATATCTATTGTACAATATAAAAGCTTACAACTGAAAAAATTGTATATATTAGAAATACAACAAATTATATGGTTGTAAAGGAATAAATTATTTACATTATCAGTACAAAGCACAGTGTTAAGATCCGCCACTTAAAACGCAACATCTCGTAAATTGGATGATGTATGGGGAGCAAAGTGTCCTAGCACATGGTTCCCTATCCTTCTGTATACAGGATACAGTGCAAAGCATATTTTTTTTATTATTTCAGATGTCCCATAATAAGTAATGATATTTTACCACGAGATGAATGGAAAAGGAATATTAAAACATTTTTATATGAACAGTTGGAAGAAGAAAGGGGCTTGACCGCCTGCCTTATGATACACTCTTGTAACAATAATAGGGAGAAGGTAGATAGAATTATTTATTAATATTTTATTTTTTTCTATCAGCTTTGCTCATTGATTGTTTTGTTTGTTGATTCTTCAATTCGATTATAGTCGTGATGAAAAAATTAAAAATTAGGAAAAAAATTAAAATACAAATAATTATTGAAATTAATCATTATTATTTTTTTAAATGAAACTAATTAAACCGGATTAATCGCGTATATTTAAGATTTTACATTTTGGAAACCCAACATTTCGAACACTTTGCAGTAGTCCGAGGTCACGGGTAGACTGAGGTGGCATTCGTCTGTGAGTTGACATAATTATTATATCAAACTACCGCCAACGATTTCTTAATTGCCTCGCGTACTGCCCTGGATTCCTGCAGAATGAGGTGATAGTATCTTGCCCTCTGGTATGATGGGTTTGAGACTTCAATGATTTTATGAGTGGGTCCCAGGTGGTTGAAAGCTTCCAGCCATCTTCTCTATTGAAATTAGGATGTTTTTGTATTTCAATAGCCTCGCGAATTATTCTAGGAATGCATCTGTTTTCCTTAGCGAGGATTTGGGGTTTATCAAACCTAATGTAGTGGCTGGCTTTATCCATAGTATGCTCACACACAACTTATTATAATCATTATTATTTTTTCGTTTTGGTAACAGAGACAGCGGCGTTAAGTTCCATCACTCAAAAGCAGTGTCTTGCAGTGCGTGCAGTACACTGTGAAGATGAAAAAAAAATCTTTTTTTTTCTTAATTAAAACATTTTTATTTTTTTTCCAGGTAGAAATGTGTGTGGAGACATTGTGCAAATATTTAGAGAATATCGTAACTCATCCTGAAGAAGAAAAGTATCAGAAAATACGAATGTCTAACAGGTACTTTAGTTTTATTAACATTTATACTTCACTAAAAAAAAAATTAAATTAGCTTCACGCTGTATCCCGCACGCAGCAGGGTAGGCATAGGGAACCTAGCGTTAAGACACTCCGTTCCCCACTTTCTGCCGAATTCTGGAGGCATTGCGTGTTGAGTGGCAGAACTCAACGCCGCGCTTAACCTCGACACCAGAGCGAAGAAATGGAAATATAAATTTAAGTAAATATTTCATCTCCTCGAGTGGGGATCGAACCCACAACCAGTCGGTTTTGCAGTCACACCTCGTGCCGCTGCGCCACGACCGGCCTCATATATACTTCACTAGCTTTTACTTATCTCGAGGTGAAGTGACGAAGGCAATAACTAAGGGTTTTGTATGACACATGACACATTCAACCAATAATTATATACTTAAAAATAGCCTTCCAACAAGACAAAAATATTTTTTTTTTATTTCGTACCAGTACTTCCTGAGATTAGTGCGCACGACTAAACAACTCTTGGGCTTTATAATATTAATTGTAAAATTTTTTTTTTGCACCTTCGTGTTTGTCGTTTTTAGTATTCTAAGAGCTAGGTTCTCCAGATTAGAACTACTTTATTTTGTGTTTTTTTTATTAATTTGGATATGTTTAATGCCGCCGTTGCCTTATAATAATAAAATAAAATAAATAGAATATCGAATAACTTCACTCAATTCCTCACTTTTCGCTGAATTTTCGAGACATTGCTATTATTATAAACAAGAAAGCTTATGAGGATGGTTTTTTTGTATCACTTCAAAACTACTGAACAGATTAAGAAGAAACTTTACAATAATATTGATTTTACTGCAGAAGGCTACAATTTATTTATATTTTAATAATAATATGTATGAACGGGCGAAGCTGCGTAAATGTCGCTTTGTTAATACATAAAATTAATTAAAATTTCCTTTTTTTTTAGGGTTTTTATGGAAAGAGTACAACCTATAGAAGGTTCTATGGAATTATTAATAGCAGCTGGTTTCGAACAACGAAAATTACTTAATAACGAAGGCAATGAAGAAGATTTTCTCGTTTTTGTTAAAGAAAATGTACCCTCCGTTGAGAGTTTAGTTGTAAGTAAAAGTTATTCCTGAATAATAATGTAGGTTATTTTCATTATTGTTTGTGGATTCTTTTTACAGCTTTATGCTTTCTGAGACAAAATTCGATATATTGCGTGAACCTTCAGGGTAGGCATGTTGTATTGAGTAGCGGAACTCAATGCCGCGATTTACTTCGACACCAGAGCAAAAAAATGAAAATATTAAGCACCCTCATTCCCCTGCGCACGATTTGCTATCTACACCTACAACTAACGCCTCTTTGCAGTCGCTTATTATTTTTAAAATTGGACAGTTTCCAAGAGCAGCTTCAAATACCACTACATTATTTTTTTATATATTTTCAAAAACATATTTTTCTTTCCTTAAGTTTGGAATAACATTAGATTTTTTAAATTACATACAGACTTTAATCGAAGCGTTACGTTCAGCGGAGCCCATACAATTAGAACTGGATAGAAATCTTCAAGTATTATTACCATCTCAAGCGGCCAATAAAGTACAATTGCCGCCATCTTTCTACGCTCTCACGTCTGAGGAATTGAAGAAAGAACAACAGTTGAGGTGAATATATGTTGTAGGAAAAAAATAGTTATTTAGAAAACATATAAAAATTTGAACGTAGCAGGACTCGAACTCGCGCCTCCTGGAAACCTACCAGGCGCTCTGACCACTAAGCAATACGTTCTCGGAGATTGTATGGCTTAGTGGCGGCTTAACGACGTTTTCTAAATAGGTAGTCAGTTGTCCAGGGGCCTCTAATTATCGAGATGTTGCGTGGCGGAAATAAATAGAATAAAAATAATTTTTAACAAAAAGAAAAACCGACTTCAAACAACGAACTAAAAATTAAAAAATATTTTTTCATAATGTAAAACGTACTTTGATTTTGTTAAACAAAAATTTTGTTTTTCAATCGGTTTTAGGACTATACAATTTAATTAATTTTCTGTTTCTTGTTCTTGCCTCATGTCGTAATGCAAACAGTTAGATATTCTGCCTCAGATCAAACCCTTATTCAAAAGCCGTTAAGGAATTCAACCGATCACCATCATGTTCAAATACTTGACCGTAAAGTCTTTATGGTAGGTGACTTAAATAACCGGATAAACCTTAAAAATGCCTCCAAAATCCGGCGGAAAGTGGAGAACGGAGTGTCTTAACACTAGGTTCCCTCTGCCTACCCTGATAAATGCGGGATACAGCGTGAAGCTGACTAAATAAATAAAAACAATACATTATTACTAAATGTTATATTTTATTTTATAAATTTTATGTTTTTTTTACAGAGCTGAAGCTATAGAAAAAAGTCAAATGTTACGAACAAAGGCTATGAGGGAAAAGGATGAGATGCGCGAAATGCGTAAATATAAGTTTGCCATCATCAGAATACGGTTTCCCGATGGTATTTTATTGCAGGTTAGTTAGTTTTGAATTATATTTTTTTAAATATATACGATATATTGCCAAAAATTGTGTTCTCTTAGAAAAAATTTAAAGATATTATTTATTTTGTTGTAGTATAAAATTATATTGAAATTAAATAGTAAAATGTAGTGTCTTAACATTACGCCCTCTAGAGTTCCCTTTGTACAAATAACCTGTTATGTGCGCGTTACAGTGTGAAGAAGCTAAATAGTACAATTATTAATTTATAGTTAAAATCATTTTTTTAAAGATTAGTCTATATTATATGGGAAACAAAGATTTCAAATTCTTACGATTTGTGCAACGAAAAACAATTTACTTTTATATTTATAAAAAAAAACAGATTCTCGCTATATTTCTCCACATAGCAGGGTAAGCAAAGGAAACCTAATTTTAAGACACTCCGGTCCCCACTTTCCGCCGAATTCTGGAAGCATTGTGTGTTGAGTGGCGGAACTCGATGCCGCGCTTTGCCTCGGCACCAGAGCGAAGGATGTGGAAATATAAATTTAAATAAATGTTTCATCTCCTCGAGTGGGGATCGAACCCATTCATATATCATTATTGATGTAAAATATCTTTTTTTTTTATTTAACAACGAGAACGGTGTTTTATTTACCTTCACGCTGTATCCTGCAAAAGCAGGGTAAGCCGAGTAAAACCTGGGAACCTAATGTTAAGATATTCCGTTCCCCACTTTGAGGCCGTTCAAGTATTACGTAAGCACTGTAGAGGGGCGGGGGGGTCTTGGCTTTGCTTATTTTTGACGTTTTCAATGAAATATTTGTAAGAGGATTGCTTATTTTTGATGACATAGGGGAGGGGGGGGGGAGTGGGGTCAATAATTACAAAAAAACTGCTTACGTAATACTTGAACGGCCCCTTTTCATCGAATCCTGGAGGTATTAGGGGTAGAGCGACGTAGCTCAACGCCGAATTTTGTCTTCTCCGAGTGGAAATAGAACCATCGCATTTGCAGGGAACTTTAATATGTTGACTATTTTTTTTTTACTTCCATACAGGGCACATTTTCGGTGTACGAGAAATATAATGAAATTCACGAATTTGTTCAAGAGAATCTGGAACATGGCGGCTTACCTTTCATATTGAACACTCCCACCGGACACAAGTTGATATTTGACGAAGATGCCAATAAAACACTAATAGATCTGCGTTTAGTTCCCGCCACTATTCTGACATTTGCGTGGCACAACTCCGTAGCTGAAGAGATCAGCAATAGCCCTAATAAAGATGTTTTTTTAAAACCAGAAGTTATGGTTTTAGTTCAAGAAATATAATTTGTTAATTGAGAGACTGTTTTATTTCTTTTAGTTAGATTTTCTTTTAGAAAATGTATGGAAAATTCAACGTAGTGGGATTTGACTGTGCGTCTCTTGGATGGTTTATGAGAATCACGATTTCAAATCCCTGCTATGTTTAAATTTTTTTCAGGTAGTGAACTTCCTTTACTTTAAAAAAAAATCTAAGTTCGATATATGTCTTTCAATCAAATGATTTATTTTAAAAATAATACTTCATTCCTATTGAAAAAAAAATGTATTTGTATATATTTTATTAAATTAATAATAAAATACCTAATATTAATTTCCTAATACAATTTATAACATCCTAATATAATAATATGAATAGTTGTGATAAAGCGACATGTGGTTAATAATAATAATAATTTATTTTAGCAATATCAGAGTTATTAATAAAATCGAATAGTGTATTTATTTTATGTTCATTGAAGCAATCGAATAAAACAAAAAAAAAAATACTTTATTCGATTCTATTTAATTAGTTATATGACAATATTTAACGTCCCTAGCAATTATTTTAATCTATATTATTATAACTTATGAGTTATTTTGTATTTATAAAAATAATTAACATGTAAGCATTTATTTATTGAAGCGCAATATTTAGCATTTGTTTTTAATAATTTAGGAAAAGAAATATCCACGAACTAGTTCCAATTTTTCACCTTTAATTCCTTAATACTTTTTATTGCAAAATGATACTGTTGAAATCTATAGCTATTTTTTCTTGTGAAGTAATCGTTGTAATACTTAAAATAAATTATACTTGTTGAAAAACAACATAAAATTTTCACATTATTTAATAATTTCACTTAAATTATTATTGTTCACTTTATATTGATGTCGTCGTGACGCAGTGGGAAAGGACCTTACTTTAAACGCAGTGGTTATGAATTCAATACATTATTTTCATTACATGGTCTAGTAGCAAAACAGAGCGGCGTTAAGTTCCGCCACGTTGCACATTATGTCATTAGATTGAGACAGTGCTTATGGAAGTATCCTAACAATAGGTTCCCTCTGCCTATCACGCTACGCGGGATTAAGCGTGAAGCTGCACTTTATGTTTAAAAATTTCACTTATATCTAAGAAATATTCCTCAACGCCTATACAATGGGTAATTATAGTAATAAATATATGAATTTATTATATTATTAATGATAACAAAAGCATGTACTTGTATGTATGTTGATTTAAATGCTTTTAAGAAGTTTATATTATGTGGAATAAATATAAATAATGTTAAAAATTTATTTGTTTTATTTTTAAATGGTATAGATTATACTAAAAAAGTTGATAAAAAATCGCATTCTAATAAAAATATTAGAACACGACATTTTATGAACAAAAATATTTTACGAATTGCTTTGAAATTTAAATATTTCAATCAAAGTAATATTTTTCGTCGTTTATAATTACAATTTGGGAAAAAATGGTAAAAATCAATAAAAAAATTACACATTATAATAACAAACCATTTATTTACAATAGTAAGATATCAAATTACAAAAATAAAAATAGATATAGATAGACATTTAAGCAATTATAAGACATTATATTGAAATTGTATTTTTATGTATATCAAGGAATTAAATTATTCTGGTAATAACAAACAATATTGTATTTTTATAATCCATTTAAACAAAACTATTGAATGAATAACATTTTAAAATCACGAATTTTTTTCAATAGAATTTAAAGTGAGCTATAATGCTACTGATACTATATTTAACATACATTTTTCTATAAATTTTCAGCTTAGTATAGAAGAACTTAACGTTTCACTTCATTTTCGTCATTATAAAGAGAATTTACATATTATATTAATAACACAATAACAGTACGGTCGACAAGATGTGGCCGGTCAGAACTTTGGTGTTCTAAAATTTTGCGCATTGTGAAAGAAAATGATCAAAAATTATATAAATTCCTAAAATCAGATCTGTGCAGACATCCAAAGCCAACTTCAGGGTGGCCACGACTCGTCGACCGTACTATCCGATAGAAAACTAAGCCATAACATCACGAACATTTTGCTCCGGTAATTTATTCTCTATAGTAACAGATTTAGTGCAGTCTTCGGTTTTATAAATGCCGACGAGACGATTGGACACTTCGAACATGTTGTACCTTAGCGATATTATTATAAATTGTGCATTTTTTGTGCGTTCCTGTAAATAAAAAAATAACTGTTAAATTACAACTATTATTTTTTATCTTTAATAAGTGCGACGGTTGGGAATGTATGATGATGAGTATGAAATGTTTTATATTTTCATTTACGCGCTTTATCATCAAGGCGAAGTGCGACGTTAAGTTCCGCCACTCAATACGCAATGCTTTCAGAATTCGGCGGATAGTGCGCAACGACACTTTCGTTCTTAAAAGGTAACAGTCTGTCTCAGCGTTACCCTTTACCTACTCTGCTATGTGAGGCAGCGGGGTACAGCATAAAGATGAAACATATATATATACATATAAACAAAATTATAACAAACCTTTATATAATTAGCTACAATTGATACATTCTTGAAGTCCAAAGCTGCATCTATTTCGTCCATCACGTACAATGGCGTCGGTTTGTAATAATGCAAAGCGAACACCAAAGCTAGTGAAGATAGTGTTTTTTCACCGCCTGATAAATTTGATATGTTCTTCCACGATTTATTTGGTGGACGGACACTAAAAATATATATAAAACACTATAAATGTATATATAATTTGAAAATATAATAATCAAAGCCGTCGTGGTCGAGTAGTGTCACAATAAGTATTATTTAAATACTTTTTCTGTTTGCAACTAGGTAAAACTAAAAAAAAATTTTTGAGTAAATGTTAAAAACAAAATATTTTTCTCTTTTGTATGTAAAAATGATTCACATACATACAAAATAAACAAATAGACATTTACCTAAAGATAATTCCTTCGGTGAACGGATCCAAGGAGTCGACTAGTTCTAATTCCGCATCACCACCCAGTGTGATCATTTGGTACATTTCTTTTAACTTTGTTGTTATTGTATTAAAACCTGTAAAAAATTATATAAAAAATATATATAATATAATTTAGTGCTAAGACACTTCACACTCCGTCAAGAAATAGCAAAATTCTAATAGTCTTATTATCGAGATCGTTGTGTTAAGTAAGTGGCGGAACTCAACGCAGTTACGCCACTTAACACGCAACTCCTGCCTGCCCTGCTAAATGCAGGATACAGCGTGAAATTGAAAAGAAAAATCTATAAAAAGAACTAACCACTTAGAAAATCAGTAGTACGTTTCTTTCTCAATTGATCATAAAGTGCTCTCATTTCATTTCTCTTCGTCGTTATATCATCTAATTCCGCCGCTCTTTTTAAATATAACTCTTCTTTTGTTCTATAATCCTGTAAGCATATTAAACAAAATACATTATAATAAATATTCTTATTCTTAGTATTCTTAGAATACATTATTCAATATTTATTCATGTTTTTTTTAAAGAGCTGAGCCATTTTTTTATTAATATTGTGGTTCACTTGGGTGGTGAAACATCTGTCCTATGAAAATAGTATTATCATAATCAACTTGGTAAAAAATAATATTTTTGTTTATTGTTTTTTTACCGGGTTGATTTATTTAAAATATAGTTTTTTATAAACTAGAAAATTATGCGTTTTAAACATACAAAAAGGTAGGCGTCTATAATATATATATATATATATATATATATATATATATATATATATATATATATATATATATATATATCTATAATAGTTTAGAATAGTCTTCAACTGGATTTGATTTTATTGATTAAAAAATTTATATAATATCAACATAAAAAATAAATATACGCGCCAAAAAGACAATCTTCTATTTTTTCTGCATTAGATAAAAAGTATAAACACAAAATTTATCAAACAAACTTCTACCCTTTTTTTTCGTCGCTTAAAAAATTACTTGTGTTTAAGCATTAAAAGAAATAAAAACTCACCTGTATAGCCTGTACATTAGGTTTATTATCACCTATTCTAGACTTCTGAGCGGTTAATCTATTTCTTAGTTCTTCAACTTGACATTCCTCAAGTTCTTCGTTAGTGTGTTTTACTAAGGGACTAGGCCGTTCGATTCCCGGTACGCCATCGAGGCCTGGATCTTCAAGTTTTAATGATTTTAACTGAAATTTATAAGGATTATTTTAGTAAAGCGTTGAGATCCACCACTCAACGTGTAATGTCTCGAAAAAATGTGCAGTGCGGAGTGGAGTCAAAAAAGTATCTTTCTGAACAGTTATAGTAGCGAGTTCAAATTGAGGTTCAAATTAAATATTTGTACAACAGTATCGGTATCCTATGTCTAAGCATCAACATTCTCATTACAGATTGACTTCGACATAAAGACATTATCCCGGTAGTATTAATCAATTTATTTACTTATTATTAGGTCTAACAACAATTGATACAATAAATATAACATAATATACAGAATAAAAAATAAAAAAACATATAACCTCTTTCTCCCACATCGGTGTTTTCGTAGTACAATCTTGTATAGATTTCTCCATTTTGTTCACGGCGTTGTTTGCTTCGAGACGTTCCGTTTTCGCTGTGTTCTCTTTACTTTGTAATTTTGCTATTTCTTGACGGAGACCGGAGAATTCACTTGTGCCTTCGCTTATTTCTTTTTCTAACTGTAATAATAATAAATATACAAATATAGAAGAAACTCTATGAACTGGAACAAGTGTTGTCATTAAGCATTCGGTTAACAGAAAATCCAGATAATCGCATGTATGAAAAAAGGTGGGTTTTACCAAAAAAAAATCTTTGTTTACATTTTGTCTCATGCCAATATGAATAGGGTACAGTATATAAATTTCATTTTAACTATTAAAATTTATATACAATAGAAGCTCGACTATCTTCAGATACACGGATGCCCCATTACCAAGATCGCGACTAATTTTATTAAATATTTACTACTATGTAATTTTAAAAAGTATGTTTGAACATAAATAAATATGAAAATGTATCCCACAATATTTTCTTAACAAACATTGATTTCGTTGATATGTATTTATTATGTTTTGTACATAGTCTTGTACATTACTATACAGAACTAGTTAAACTTTAAAATAATATTTAACAATGTATTTTAAGGTTCACGCAGAATCCAGTATATATCAGGTAAAGTAGAGGAACAGTAGTGTTAACATATTCCATTGCTCACTTACCGCCCAATTTTCGACACAATACATGTTAAAATTTACCCTGGAGAAGGAATCAAACCACGAACTGTCGCGTTTAAAGTCAAACATTGTACCATTACTCCACACCTCCTTATAAAATATTGATTATCTATATAAGTGCTAACCTTTAATATTTATAAACTTACTTCGTCACATTCCTTTTGATACTGTGTACTATCTAATGTTAGTTTACGTTTCTGTTCATTTAAGTTTTCTAGTTTTTTCTCTGTTTCCTTAAAATCTCCTTCCATTTGATTTATTTTGTCTTTGGATTTTTTTGCATTTCTAAAAGTTTTAATAACATTTATTCTGTGTATTATCAAATTTCTTTATATTGTAAATTTTACAGTTTTTTTACTGTTATAGTAAAGTTAAAAACTAAATTAAATAAAGTACCGAACCTTATACTACTGTTGATGGCGACCTTCAATTTCGACATCTCAGTTGATATTTTATTTATCTTTTGCGTTAATTCTTCGACATTTTTTTGTAAATCTCTGACTTTATTTCCCGCGACCGCCGCTATTTGTGCATCGACACCGTGTACTTCTTTTTCTATCTAAAATATACAAAAAGAATATAAAATATTTTATATAATATTATCCTAAATGTTTATATAAAAACTTATTTCAAACCTTTATTATATTTAACAATAAATTTTTATCTCTGGCTTAGCTCAATGGAAAAATATAGTGGATTAAATTGAACAGTTAATGAGATATAATATAGTTTTTTAATCTTCCTTGATGATGATGATCTATACAACACACAAATAATTTTTCTATTCAAACCAATAGTAGTAGTAGTAGAACTAGTAGTTTTATGATGAGTTGGTACAAATCCCGCTACGTAAATTTTTTTATACGCTTTCTAAAAATTTCTAAATATTTAAAGATCTTAAAAAGATTTAAAAAATTGTAATAACGTACTTCACCCGCATTGTGTTTGGCTTTTTCCAATTTTTCCTCAGCTTCCTTCAATATTTTTTCTAATTTAGCTTTTTGTCTCGCATCCACTTTGCTTGACGAAACCTTATTTTCTTGTTGTTTTATTTGTATCTGTAAATATATCATTATATTTTTAGCTTCACGCTGTATCTCGTACATAGAAGGATAGTCAAAAAATGTTGTGTAAAAAGACACTTTATTCCACACGCAAATTCCGTTTGAGACTTTACTGAATGGCACAACTCAATACCGCGCTTTGCCTACTTACTTGAGTAAGGAAATGAAAATATTGAACATTTCAACCTCCTAATAGGAATCTTACCCACAACCGTCACGTTTCCAATAAGACACTGTGCTGCTGCGCCGCGGCGGTGTCACAGAAACTTGTTGTTATTAATTTAAAATTGATTAATTATGGAAAGAAAGAGTAACGGAAATATTATTATATAACAAATTTCCTAAAAAATTTTAAATCTATTTGTTTATTTTACAATAATAAATACTAAAACTCCTTAATAATTTACCTTCAAAGCTGGTACTTGATCGGCCAAACTCTTCAATTCTATATCTAATTTATGTAATGTCGTTTTTCCTTCTTTGACACTCCTTTGTGTTGATATTAGAGAATCTTCTAGTGTCGATTGCTCTGTACGTAATTGTGTTAATCTGGAAAAAATATAATATAAATTATATATGTATAATATTCTATTGAGGCCAGTCGTGGCGCAGAGGCACAGTGTGACTGACAATCGACTGGTTGTGGGTTCGATCCCCACTCGAGGATATGAAATATTTATTTACATTTATATTTTCAATTCTCGCTCTGGTGTCGAGGCAAAGCGCGGCGTTGAGTTCGGCCACTCAACACTCAATGCCTCCAGAAATCGGTGGAAAGTGAGGAACGGAGTGTCTTAACATTAGTATCCCTCTGCCTACCCTGCTGTGTGCGGGATACAGCGTGAAGCTGATTAAATTTTTATACAATTGAAATAAGGCCGTGGTCGCCCAATGGCACCAATTACCGACTGTAATCGCGGAGGTTGCAGGTTCGATTCGCACTCGGAAAATGAAATATTTAATATTTTCGTTTTCTCGCTCTGGTAACGAACAAAGCGCAACGTTGAATTCCACCACTCAACACGCAATGCAAAGAATATGGGGAACAGTCTGACTGTGGATTTTGACAAAAGGAAGCACGGCAACTCCATCGGCGAATACGTTACACGTCTTAACACTAACTTTATTTTGCCATCCTGCTATGCGGGATGAAGCGTGAAGCTGAAAGACACTTATCAACCCTACCTTTCCTCCAATCCCGCTAATCTGCTCTCATTTTCCTGCATAACAGCGGGATCCACTTCACTTGTGTCCTGTTGTACTGAACTGCTCATACGACCGCGCATTGTTGATTTACCACCACCAGACATTGTTCCTAGATTGATTAAATTGAGCAATTTATTTCGGAGATCGATCTAAATTGTGTCTAGATAGTTTTTATAATTTATTTATTTGATAATTTAGCCATAGATATCGCTGAAAAACCCAAAAAAATCTTTTTTGCGAATTCTGAGTTCTTGAATAAATTGTTTTTCATAGAATCGATGGAGACTTTTATAATTTCATTACAATGGTGTCTATATCATCATTTTTTTGGTCAACTCATGTCAAAAAAAAGTCCATATATTACAAGTAATCTCTAATAAATAATGAGCAAAAAGTGGAGAAAATAGACAAAAAATATATAATTTAAACAATGTAACCAATTATATATTTTTATTAGTTTCACGCGGCCTCCCAAATTTAGAAGAATAGACAGAGGAAACCTAGTGGTGACACTTTGTTCTCCACTAAATCTGGCCAGAAAATATGAACATTCAGAAAATTGGAGAACGGAGTGTCTTAAGTCTATCATGCGGGTTACCGCGTGAACCTAAATAATATAAACAGATTGTTAGTATTCACCTGCGATTTCAATAACGTCTCCCTGTAGCGACACCACTCTGTACCTAGTGCTTCCATATGCAATTCTAGAAGCTTGTTCTAGATCTTTCGCTACCAACGTTTCTCGTAACGCGTAGTAGAACGCCGGCAACACCCTCTCGTCCTTCACTTTCACTAAGTCGAAGAGACGTGGCGCGTTTTCTGGACTGCAATAAGAAGAAAATATTAATATTTAAAAAATTTAAGCGTCCAGAATTTGACTTTGGGGAGCAAGGAGTGTCTTAACTCTAGGCTCCCTCTGCCTATCCTGCTAAATGCGGGATAAAGCGTGAAGCGTGAAAAAAAAGAGATATACGTACTAAGCACTAGATTTAGGTCGGCAGTGTTGCAGCAGGTGCGCCTGCTTGTCCAGCGCCAGGAAGGTGGCGCGGCCCACGTCCCCGCGCTTGAGGTGCTCCACGCACGCCTGCGCGCTCTCCACCGTGTCCACCACTATGTTGTCCAAGGCGCCGCAGCAAGTCGATATGGCTACGTCGTATTTTGCGTCTATAGCTCCAAGGTCTCCCTATTGTTTATTTATTTATTTATATATAATTTATTGCACAAATTACAAAAAAGAAAAATGTACAAAAGGCGGACTTAACGCTAAATAGCATTCTCTACCAGCCAACCTTGTCATGTGTGAGAATAAGTCTGTAGGTGTGCAGAAGTAAAATAAACCTACATATACATACATTAATATTATATAAATACATAATTATACAAGTAATATAATATATAATAATAAAATATAATTATGATAATATAATATCGATATTCTAAATAAACTACAAAGTTTAATATATTTTGTTATAATAATTGGTGCTGCAGGAAATTCGGATATTATAGCTTATGTTAATCTCATCTCTTTAAAACAAATTCTTCAGTTTAATAATATTAAATTAAAATCCTGTAAGAAAGTCCACTCCACTTTAATGAACAATTAAGTTGATATATTAGTGAATTCTCAACTTGTCACTTATTTAGAGATAGAATTTTGTATATTGATTTTTTTTTGCAGTTTTCTCTTTTGTTTGTCAGTCAGGAAATTACTATTTATATAAAAATATTTTAAAGGGGCTATCCCTTGATTGATGCGTCATAGTAAAGTAAACAATTTATTTCACTGTGATCTTACAACCACACATGTGATTCCACATTAACACAATTAATATTTTTTAAATTAGGAAGTTATTTCAAAGGGTTTATTCTATCTCTTTATTATTATTCTTTAACATTCGGCACGTTCCCTTTTTCTCAATTTCTTATTTTTCAATGTTTCTAAGTTGTTAATATTTACTCCAAAAGTGAGGCTGTTATCCTTCAACGACTTATTTTTTTTACATAATTTTTATCGATATTTCACCAACGATTAAACGTTAGTCAAGTGATCAATCATTAACTTCGGCCGAAATCCACGAAATGCGGAACAATCAATTATAAAAATATTTTTTTTTCTTAATATGAACTAATATATTCATTGTAATTTTGTACTATTAAATAAAATATTTAAATCAAAATAAATCAGCTTCATGCTGTGCACACAACACGGTAGGCAGAGGGAACCTAGTTAAGACACTCCGGTCCCCACTTCTCGCCGAATTCTGAAGGTATTGCGTGCTGATTGGCGGAACTCAACGCCGCGTTTTCCCTCGACACCAGAGCGAAGAAATGAAAATATAAATGTAATAAATATTTCACTTCCTCGAGTAGGGATCAAACCCACAACCAGTCGATTTTACAGTCACACTTTGTGCTCCTGCGCCACGACCGGCGTCAAATAAAATATTGAGTCTTTTAATTAAGATAATTATAACAAAATTACAATCTATATTCTCTTATCACATATTTGTTGTCTTATCATGCCATAAATTATATGTAATAACTCTTAATACAGCTAAAAAGACATATTTTATAGTTTTTTTCTATGTCCCGTATATAGCAGTATAGGTAGATGAAACCCGAGAACCTAGTAATAATACACTCTGATCTCATTCAGACACTTCCGTTCCCCACTTTCTGATGAATTCTAGGAGCATTACGCGTTGAATGTCTGAATTCAACGCCGCGCTTCTCCTCGTCACCACAGGGTGGAAAAGAAAATATTAAATATTTCATTTCCTCTAGTAGGAATCGAACCCACAACCTTTCGCCTTTATAATATATATAGCCCCTGCACCGAGAAAAACTGTTATTTTAAAATCATTTATAATTGAATTAATCATATAAAAAAACCATCATAAACAAAATATAAATAAATGACTTGATTGACTTAAGTGTGTCAACGTATTATCAAAAAGAGCGGTTTATATTATAGCATGCTTGACATTTTAATGTGGAAGTTCAATACATCTACACATACAATAAAAATGTAACTGACTGATGTATGTACATGGAAAATATATAAATGCAAATAATAATTGGATGCATTTATCATTATAATAAGAATCAAAAACAAATAATTTTAACGTTTTTGTTGGTTTATCTGTGCGTTTGTACACGCTTATCTCAGAAACTCTTTTAAATTTTTTCTAACTCATTTAAATATTTCTTAAATATTACGCGTAGGCGCGCTACGTCGATCCATATAGGATGATATCATCAAACATGTTTAGATATTTGTACATTATACATATCGGGGATATAGCTCAGTGGTAGAGCATTCGACTGCAGATCGAGAGGTCCCCGGTTCAAACCCGGGTGTCCCCTAATGTTCCTCTTTTTATTTGTAATTTTTATTTTCATTTTTACATATATATTTTTTTAAATAAGTAATACTATATAAAAAATACTATAATAATGATAATTAAAATTTTACATTGGGATCAATGTTCAGTGTTTATTTGATTGTTAGTGTTTTCACAGCAATTTTGTAGCAAAGTAAAAGCAAAGTAGTGTTTTTATTTTTTTGTTAAAAGAAACTAAAAAAAAATAATAATGAGTCCATACTAATAAATCCATTATGAATCAATGATTTATATTATTATTGTGGTTTACAAATTTATATATAAAATCAATATTAAAGGCATAATTCTATGTATGCAAAATAAACTTACCAATCTACCAAATATTCCAGGTAATCTTCCAGCCTTTTTTTCTTTCATTAAAGAATCTAGTACTCGCCCTCTCGATCTGTTTGCACTCATTGCTTGTCTAGATTCTTCTAGTTGACCTCTAAAATGTATTATATTTATTAATTATAACATAATTTCACATAAATATTATTAAAGTACGGTTGCAGGTTGCAGGTTCGATTCCAACTATATAACTTTAAAGTTAAGAATGCAAGGTCTTCAAGTTATTTCATAGTTTTTTTAGGACCAAATTGTGTTAAATTTTCCTTATAATAAATTAACTTTGAACTTCGGATGACGTTATATAATTTAAATAAGACACAATTATAATTTATTAAAAAAATAAAATAAATATTTATTTAGAAAACATATAAAAATTTGAACAAAGTGGGATTTGAATCTTCGCACCTTGTGGATCGAAATTAAAATCCCGCTACGTTCAATGTATATAAGAATTTTTCTTTCCTAAGTGTAGAATAGCACTTTAAAAATGTTAAAAATGTCAAAAATAAGAACAATATAATTTAAACATTTTTAATATTATTAGAGAACGAACGTGTACGCGTCAGGCGTACAAAATCCGTTGCCATAGCAACGTGTATACATTGTGAAATATAAAATAGTAATGCGTGTTGTATTCCGACGGTCCCGAAGATAAAGTATTATAAATTGCTAATTACCCTTATTGCTGTTTTGAACTTCTAACAAGGGAAGTTTTCGATTACATACATTTAAATAATAAATAACAATATTTTTGAAATTTAAAAAAAACATTACAACTATCCTTCTTAGTAGTTCAAGAGCAATTTGCGATTTATTTTATTAATATAATGTATTTTTTATGTATCTTTTAAAAAAAATATTAGCATCTTGCATTTCTTGTCTTATATATACACTACAAAGGTGCAAAATCCCTGCGTACGTGTAATTTTCGTAAACAGACATACAACATTTTTGCTTCATGTTAATATATAGATTACCGTAAGCTCCGTGCTTCTCTGGAAACACTAGTTTCTTCTTCCTTCAATGTTTGTAATTTTGTTTGTATGGATTTGTATTGGTCTTCTTGCATTGGAATTGTTGATGACAGATCTTCACGCAATCTATAAAAAAAAAAGAAAATATACTTTTTTCTCTATTTGGTTTCATAGTGTACCCCGCATAAAGGTGGACGGAACCTAGTATTAGACCACTCCATTCTACTTTCCAAACGACAGTATTCAACGCCGCAGTTTCTCTACTTACCAGAGCGAGGAAATTAAAATATATAATTTATGATAAATATTAAATATAATACACCGTTGCCCACTAGGGATGCCTAGAGAGAATTGAACTGCCACTGCACCAAGTTGAATTAAAAAAAGTATAATTTGCATAATATGAAAAGGTTGTGTATTTTTAGTTTTAAATGGCTGTCGTGGCACATTATATTTAAATATCTTGAGTTGGTGGAAGTTGACTTCCACACTTGACTTTCACAATGTCTCGAATTTTGTTAATGACGTTTCTTAACACTGAAACTAAAAAAAAGTTATATACTCACGATTTCTTCTCTTCCAAATCGCTCTTCGCTTTTTCGTATGTATCTTTTATTTTTTCATACTTCTCAATTTCCTTTTGTTCTGTACTCAAATATATTTTTAACTCCGATTCTGAAAGTTTAAAGGTTTTGTTCGCTTCGTCGACAATTTTTTTTAAATCTATCAATTTAGATTGTAATTTATCTTTTTGTTCTTGGAAGCCTTGTGTTTGTGATCTAAGAAAAAATAAAAAAAATAATTATCCGTAGTAGTATTAGTTATTGTCTATGAATTAGTTATCAGTTGCACATAGGTCTTAACAATAACGAACATTAACATTCGGCCTTGACATTCTCTTTTTGAATTATATTTTTTTTTATTCACACTATCTCTCGCCACACTGAGCCACTCCATTTCCCCACGCTGCCCAATTCATTATATTGAGAAGTATTAAATTAAACGCCGCGCATTGGCTCGTTACCAGACTGAAGAAAAGAAAATATAATATATTTTATTTCTTCGAGTGGGAATAAAACCCATAGCCTGTAGCGTTTACTGTCGCAGGCTTGTGTTCCTGCGCCACGATTCGCCCCTAAAAAATATACAAAAGTAATAAATAAAATTTTAACTCTACCTTACGCCCGCCATGACAGTTTCCAATTCTTTTTCTGCTTTTTCTTTATTCTCTTGATGTTTCACTAACAGCCTTTCGCAATCTTCAATCTCACGCCTATTTTTATCTGGTATCTATAATTTAAAAATAATAATTAAAAATTAAAATCATTGAGTTAACTGGTTTAATATATATTTATTTTTTATCTATATATTACATATTAAAAAATATATTTTTTTAACCAACAGTAGTAGTTAGAACACATATATATATTTTTTGTAATAATATAAAATTATATATTTACTAATTCCAACTCAATAAGTTTGCCCTTCTCCTGTTCCAACAATTGTTCCAAATTCTTCTTTTTCTTATTCGCTTGTGTTGAATCCGCTACTACTGTTACCATTTTCTTTTTAGAATTTTGTAATTTTTCAGCTATGTCGTTTTTTTTCTTTTGTAGATCATCATATTTTCTATAAAAAAAAATATAGATTAATATAATTAAATAATTTAACACAAATTATGTCCACTAGACATGAAGTACATTCCCAACGACGGAATATTCTCAGCCCAACTGAATACTCAATCTCACTCTCTCTGAAAAGATAGATTCCCAGGCTCATCTGTCACTGCAGACTCTCTAAACACCTTATACCTAGTCCATACACAGAGAGGAAACAACTCACGCATACTCACCATCCAAGAATATCAGGGATTAACATAATAGTTTGTAGTCATCATTCGGACAAAATTAATCAAGAGTGCCATACATTACTATCACTGGGCACACAAATGAATGCATGTACTGTATTGACGCGGAAGAAGACGTCGTCGGCTAGTCCGTCGCGCCGCTAAATCTCTAGACCGATATAATAGACTATAACGAAAGAAAGAGGCAACAAAAAAAAATTAAAAAGAAGACCTCCTTCCCTCTGCCTACCCTGCTGTGTGCGGGATACAGCGTGAAGCTGATTTAATATATATTTTTCAATAATAATAAAAAAATGTAGTGACAGTATCTGACGGTAAACGCTACAGTCGTGGGTAAGATTCCCACTCGCAATATTGTTGTAATTTTATTTCCTAGCTTTGATGAGAAGAAAAATTGCGACATTGAAAATTCGGCAGAAAGGGGAGAACGAAAATGTTTTAATGGGAATTGAGTGATTTAACACTAGGCTCCCTGCTTACCCTGGTATATGCAGGATACAGCAAGATGCTAAAAAAAAATAAAAAACTTTATAAAAATATACTCACTGTGTCCCATTCTTTAGTTCAGTAGTTTTAACTTGTAACTCTTCCTTTACGTTTGCTAACTTTTCATCAATTTTCGCCAAACTCTCTTTTAGTTCCTCCATTTCCTTGTTTTTGGCTTCAATTATTTTGTTTGTCTCAAAACTTTAACAGAAATATTAGATTTTTTAGTATAAATCAACTATTTTGATAGTTCTGCCACTCATCTTGTAATGTCTCGAGAACAATTTATAGGGGACAAAATGTCTTATTGAGTAATAAGAGATAGAAATAGAGAAAATCTAGTGATTTTCTTAGTATAAGTGAAAATTTATAAGCATGGATGTACTATCACACAAAACCCATTAGACAGAATAAGATAAAACTTTACAGTAACTTTTACATCAGAATAACACATATATTTTATTTTAAGTATTACTAAGCTATAAAATAATAAAAACATTAAACTAGGAAAGCCGTGGGTCGCTACTCCCTCATACTTACATATATTTCTGTAAAAGCATATTCCTAGTTCTTAAAGCAGTATTAGTTAGATTCATTAATTCCACAGCCTCTCTCATTGGCACTTCTAATTTCTGTTTCTCTTGCTCCACCAGACGTACCCTATTTAATTTCTCTTTTCTCATCTCTGTATATTCCTCCACTCTTACTGACAATTTTTCTATTGGTTCCTTAAAAAGAATATAAATTGTTTTGTTGCAGAATGATGGAGTGTTGATTGGTGGCATTCAAAGCTGCCCTTTGCCTCAATATCAGAACAAGGAAATGAAAATATGAATTATTTCATTTTTTATTTATATTTTATATTTACCTTATATCTAGATGTCCCTATAATATCCTCTAAATATTCGAGCATACCAGATTCATGTTCATTTTGAGCTTTAGGCTTCATCATGGCAATTTGTTCTACTTCACCCTAAAATAACAATTAATATACAAAATAAAATATTAGTACTATACAAATTATTCTTAATAAACTTTTGGCTGTGTACTGCATATAGCAGGATAGGCTGAGAGAACCCAGTGTTAAATAGTGTAATATCATCAAGTACATTGAGTGCTGAGTGGCAGAACTCAATGCCACACTTTGTCTTATTATCAGAGTGAGAAAATAAAAACAATCTAGTAAAATGGCACAAATCAAAGTTACGCCTATGACTCTCGCAATTAGTCAGATGCTGTGATGCTGCTACACTATAACTATATTATGTGAAATAAAGTATGAAGCAAAAAAACTTTAGAAATATTCTTTTCTTACAGCTAAAATATAAGCCATGCAAATTATGAATTTTATTAATTTTATTACTTTTAGGCTTATTCTTTAAAGAATGTGTATGTTTATTACATAATCAACTTTTTATTAGCTATGAGCACAAATCAAACCTAGTACTTATTACTAAATCACAGAAAACTGAAACAACCTTAAAATAAGTATATAACTTCACCTGTAAAATTAAGAATCTATTATGATCCAAATCAATGCCTTGTGACCTCAACATTTTAGCGACTTCCTTAAACTGAACTCGGCGGCCATCTAAGGTGTAATGTGATGAATTATCTTTATTAGCAGTTCTGGATACAACAATTTCACTGTTAGGCACTACTGTGAAATCTTCACCTTCCTGTAAATAATATATGACAATTAATGTCAATTTTAAACACTAACATTTAATATTTTCAAGAAAAAATGAGAATTTAGGAATTTAGTTATATTTTATATGGAAGGCCATATAGTAGGAAAGGCAGGCGGAAGTAGTAATGTCAGTCACTCCATTCTCTACTTTACATATAATTTTCAAGAAATTGTGTGTTGATTTAATTAATACTTTCAATAGTATTTAAAATCATCATTTCAAAAACATATGTTAATATGCTTTGTTATTTAAATAGGCTTTGCCCAATATCCCCAATCTTCAGTAGCATAGTAATAAGTTCTTTGATTTTCACAATTATTACACATTTTAAATGACCACGGACTACTGCAAAGTGTTCAACACGTTGGGTTTCCAAAATGTAAAATCTTAAATATACATGATTAATCCGTTTAAATTAATTTCATTTAAAGTAGCATAGTAGTTGGAAGTTTAACTCTCACTAGGAGGAATATCTAAGCACTAGGTTCCCTATAAGTACTATGTTGTTTGCAAGATAGTGGAAAGCTAAAAAATTATATAAAAGACTTACCCCATCAATAATCTGACAAAAATGCACTGCAACAGTAGCACTTGTTATATTTGGAAACTTGCTTGAAGAATGTATGAGTACAGAAATTTTTTTAGATCTAATTTTTGTTGCTCTGTATCCAAACACAAAAAGCATTGAGTCTATAACATTGCTTTTTCCACTCCCATTAGGGCCAATTATTGCTGTAAAACTCTGAAATTCAAAAGAGGAACATAATAAAGATATTAAATACATAAAGATCAAATCAAAACATAAGATTTACATAGTTTATTACAAAAAATATATATAATTTCTAAATTAATTTATTTATTTACTTTATGAAATGGCCCTAAAGATTGAACGCCAGCGTAACTCTTAAAGTTTTCGTTTACTATATGAGTGATGATCAACCTTGGTCCTGTTGTATCAAATGTAAGAGCTGGTTTGGGAGCTGGTGGTATATAAATATCACCAATACGAACTCCACCTTCTTCATCATCAGATATATGATCAATTTCATCATTATCATGATTTTCGCCGTTATGACCGTTTGAGGGACCCGGGTTTTCATCAATCTCCATTGGCTCATCTTCTCGTTTTTTCTTTGTTTTTTGCATTATTAAACCTTATCACTTTTTTTGAAAACTATATAAGAAATACAGTCTAACCAATGCGTCTGCTACAGAAACAAGCACATACAAGTTTAAAAAACAAACAATCGTTATTATGAAAACGCGGCTTTTGAATTTTTACTTTTAATGACACTGACGTATAAGAAATGACATTTGTCTAATACCGATTTCGTACGAAAATTCAGTTATAAACATTTTTTTAATAACAAGATATTGCCTTTGAACTTATGAGCAGATAAGACGGAAAACGGCTGCTGCAATAAAAAAAAATCTAAATGTATATCGAACCAAATTTAAAATTAAATATTAAGTATCTAGTAGTTGATAGTAATCAACTTAAGGTCAAGGTAGTAGTAGTTAGTAAAAAATCTCTCTAAAATATTAGTTACAATGTCCCTTCGATTAACTATTCATAGTTAGTTGATCGAAGCATTGCCCGAAGAACAGCAATAATCTTGACAAGGTATCTTAGGCCATTTTAAGGACTGCATGATTAAGGATATATCTAATCGACTAAACAAATTAATACTATGTATTCGCTTTATATCTCAGTTACAATCCAAAAAGGTGAGGACAGGCCGATTTTTGAAAGTAAACTTAATCGTTACTACATATTAAATTTAAAACGGACATGAAAAGAAAATTATAGAATTGGAAAAAAGATATTGTTATCAAAGCCAATGTAACTTTGCTGGTACAAAGTATAAAATAATATGATCAATGAACTGCATAAAATAATTTTTGTAATGAAAAATGTTATTAATAAACGCAAACTATCAATGTCAAGTGTCAAAAGAAGATGGCGAATCGGACAGTAAAAGACGCGAAATCTATTCGCGGTACAAATCCTCAATATTTAGTAGAAAAAATCATTAGATCTCGAATTTACGATTCTAAATATTGGAAAGAAGAATGTTTTGCCTTAACAGCAGAATTGCTTGTGGACAAAGCGATGGAACTGAGATATGTAGGAGGCGTGCACGGCGGCTTCATTTATCCGACTCCGTTTCTATGTTTAGTGTTAAAAATGTTACAAATACAACCTGAAAAGGATATTGTAGTAGAATTTATTAAAAATGAAGAGTTTAAATACGTACGAGCTTTGGGTGCGTTTTACATGCGGCTAACTGGCTCTTCACTGGATTGTTACAAGTATTTAGAACCTCTATACAATGATAACAGAAAGTTACGGAGGCAAAATCGGGAAGGGCAGTTTGAAATAGTTCACATGGATGAATATATTGATGAACTATTACGTGAAGAGCGTTTATGTGATGTGATTTTACCACGAATTCAAAAGAGACATATATTGGAGGAAAATAATGAATTAGAGCCTAAAGTATCTGCCCTTGATGACGACATGGATGAAGATATGCCTTCTGAGGAAGAAGTTGTCGATACTGAGACCAAAGAGAACAAAAGAGAGAAGGATACAACTGTTAGAAGAGATAGAGATAGAAGACGAGAGAGGTATTGCACTTACTATGTAACATTAACAACATTGTTTTTTTTCATATATTTAGCCTTAAACATAAAAGTTTTGTTTAGCAGTTCTACAATGATCTATCAATGAACTTTAAAAATACTTTTACAATACTATATTGGTTTTTTGAACATTAATGAACCAAACTTACGTAAACATACTGTGCCCATTCTTGCCTTTTTCAAGCACTGCTATTGTGCACTTGTATCAACTTGTTAATTTGTTACTTATATATGTTAGAATATTTTCTAGAATACACTAGATGCCAAACTAAAGTTTACAAATAGATTTTAATTCCTAAACATAAGATATAAGTTATCCAATCAAAATCTTAATCTCTTGTTTAAAATATCTTAATCCTTTGTTGTTTATTATATCAACAAGATATTAAGTTGTTTTATAGCATATCTTTTAGGACTACACTTATTTCTAAATTTTTTGATAAATATATGTATGGAATACCCATAATTACCAATAATGTCAGATATAATTATCACTACTATTTATATATAATTTTTTTTCAAAGTTCTATAAAACTTTATTATTTAATTATAAAACTGAATTACTATTGCCATAAAAATAATAAAGCCTCTTTACTCAGACAGTTTCAGATTTTACAATATTAAGTATAATAAAGTAAAGAATATTTTAATTTTATTGTTTGTAATTTGGAATGGAGTGTCTTAACACTAGGTTCCCTCCGCGAACCCTGCTGTGTGCGGGATACTTTTACTTAATTCCAGATTTCCAGACTTATTATTTAATTCCAGATCACGCGACCGCGAACGTCGCGAAAAAGAACGCAAACGTGATCGCTCCAGAAGTAGAGAAAGAGAGCGACGTAGAGAGAGGGAAAGAGAGAGAGAACGCGAGAGGGAAAGAGATAGAGAACGTGTTCGTGAGCGGGAGAGGGACAGGGAGAAGGAAAGGCGAGACCGACATGAAGCTGACAGGAGACGGGATAGAGGACGTTATTAGAATAATAAATGATTATTTGGTATATTTTGTGTTTTCTTATAAACCGATTTTTATTTTGAACCTCACTAACATTATCAATTAAGTATTGTACATGAAGCATGACACATTTT
Organism: Heliconius himera; assembly: GCA_021202915.1. Taxonomy (NCBI): domain Eukaryota; kingdom Metazoa; phylum Arthropoda; class Insecta; order Lepidoptera; family Nymphalidae; genus Heliconius; species Heliconius himera. The sequence continues at coordinate 124,624 of JAJHJA010000092.1, forward strand.
AAGTATCTGAGTTAAGTACAACTTCAGTGGATTACATCAAAACAACACAATAAATATCTTCCCAATACTTTCCCTGTCCAATATATATTTTTAGTGTCATGCTGTATTCCACACACAGTAAGGTAGGCGGAAGGAACCTAGTATCTGAAAATATCCGTTTCCGCTGAATTCTGTAGGCATGGCGTGTTGAGTAGCGGAATTTACCACCGCGCTTTGCCTTGGCAACAGAGCGAAGAAATGAAAATATTAAATACTTCATTTTCTCGAGTAAGAATCGAATCCACAACACACACACACTGTGTCCCTGCAAAACGTCTGGACTTAATATAAAAAATAAAATTTCCAATTTGAACACTGGTTCAAATTCCTGTGTGTGTGCGTGTGTTCCTGTGTATGTTCATCCAAACCAACTTTTCATCTATATAATTTTAGTATAAATTTTGGACTTTTAAGAAAAAAAGTCAAGTTTGTAAAATTTTATTTTATTGAATGACAATTTATGTGCAAAAAAAGGTTTGATTTTTATTAAAAATCTTCTTTGGAACTTGGTTTTAAATAAATAAAACAAATGTAATGCTAATGATAAAATCATAAAAAATAATATTTATTGCTATTAAGTAAATACAATAATAATTTATAAGTGAATCTCATTTTTATATACACACAATTTAAAATTTATACAATATTTACATTCGTTTTAATATATAGTATACCTATCTAATTTTACATCATAAAAATAAATGAACTATCTTAGAAAATAGTCGTTATCATTTTTCTCTTTTTATTCCTTTCATAAATTGAATGGAAAACATGAAGTTGCTTTCTAGCTTCACGTTGTATTCCGCACGTAAGAGTTTCCCATTTTCGCAAATTTTTCGAGATATTTCGTGTTAAGTGGTGAAACTCAATGTTCCGCTTTGTCTTGTTACCAGAGCGAGGGGCGAGGAGGAGCGAGGAAATATAAATATCTCGTTCAGAGTGGAATTGAATTCACAATCGCGTTAATAGACAAACGCTGTGCCTCTCGGCCACAACAGCCTCATGATTGGATTAACGTACATATACCTATATAAATTAAATATGAAAGAATGTATTAAAAAAAATTACAAAACGAAATCGAAATTTGCAACGCCGCGATTTTGCCTTGGACGGTTTCCAAAAGGCACGGGTTCGAGTCCCACTGCGTTAAGACTTTATACGTTTTCTAAAATATTTTTGTAAATGGATATTTTTATAATTGATGTACTACATGATTTTATTTTGGCAAGCATAGTATTAAGCTATTTGGCAATCAAGATAATTTAGTTCAGGCAATGATATACTTTAATATATTTTTCTAATCTATAAAATATATATTACTATATACACATAGTTATATTATTCTAATATATAAAATATATATTACTTTTTAAATTTCATTAGAATTTGCGAACATAAAAAAATATTTCATAATATTTTTTCTTTTTTTCATGAATTATTTATAACAATGCTAATTTGTAAGGCTATTTATGTATATTTTTTAATGATGTTTCACAATTTTACAAAAAAATAAATAATAAAATATGTTATCACCAGTGATTTCTATAGTATACTTAATTTATATTTTTAATGTTTTAATAATCACATATTATTCAGATTCATAATTGTAAATGAATGGGAATATCTTATTTTAGCGAGTGCAAACGAGCAATTATTGAAAAGGCTGATGTGTATATAAAGAAGAGGAAATTTGAAATAACAGTCAAGAAACTAACACAATAAAATAAAATGATAGATATTACAGTATAATTCACAATTTTAAATATTTCACATTTTTATAATGTTGCTGGAAATAAATCATTAAAAAATCTTTTTTTTTTCTGTTAAGGGCCACCTATAAAAAACTACTATTATATACATGTATATTTTATATATGTATACTATGTAATGTCGCCACTTCTTAATGGCCTCTAACAATATAGTATACACATTACATTATTATAAGTTACATAATGGTTCCTTCACATCATTATTTTGTACATAATTTTTTTTTACTAGTGATTATAAGATTTGCTTTAGACTATCTAATTTTTCATATACATCACAGATAGTGACAAATAACAACACTTTTTTTTTTTAATTTTGTACTTTCATACAAATTCCTTTAAATGGACAAATGGAAAATGAGATAAACCTTTTAAATAATATTATTAGCTGAAATATCTAATTTTGATTTCACATCAGGCACTTCAACTATGTATTTATTTTTATAAATAATATACAAAAAAAGGATAACATAACATTATTAGGTTTAAGAAATAGATTGTTATAAGCTTTTTTTACTTATAAGACTTTTAAAAATGATTTATGATGAAGCTACAAGTTACGGAGAGTTACATACTTTCCGCAATTGAATTCAAATAAAAAAATTACACAATTCGCTACATGAGAAAATACGTGGTCTTTTCATTTATGCTATCTGTACTTCTATTAATGGTTTTTTTTTTATTTCAGGTTCCCGCTGTATTCCGCATACAGCATGTTATCTAGTGTTTAGACACTCCGTCCTTCACTTATTGCCGAATTTCAGAGGCATTGGATGTTGTTGAGTGGCGATTCGTTAACAACGTCGCATTTTTGTCTTGGTAACAGAGCGAAGAAATGAAAATATTCATAATAATTAATTCCTCCGAGTGGGAGTCGAACCCACAACGCCGCGTTACAGTCACACGTCTGTGCCCATGAACAAAGACAGTCTGTATTAATGATTGATTAACAATAATCATTAGTAGAGTATGACAATAATTTACTATATAACTCAGCAAGTACAACTAACATTATAGTAAAATAACAAATTCAAATAACGTTTACTCTTAAGTAACCACTAATCAACAATCGATTATTATCAAGTGGAGTAAATTGTACATAACTTTCATTTATGCCTACGCTATACGATTAATTTATTTATGAATTAAAATAAATATTTTTATTTATATATAATCAAATTTACACAAACAACAATGAAAAAATAAGCACACTTTTAATTTTAAGTAAAATCGATATTGTTCATAATTAAAATCGATGTTTTCATAATATTTCACTCGTCAGCATTATTTCGACTAATCGAGTTCTTAATAATGTCACCAAGTGTCACTGTCAGTTTTTGCTAGAAAGTCGGCGCGTGCATTATAAATATCCTTTCTTCTTCCTTTTTGATCCAATGTAGTAACCTATCTACAGCTCGAATCGCGTGATCTTTTTCCATTAGGGAATCAAATGTTACGTACAATTCGAAACCGTTTGTCACCTTTAAAAAAAATAGAAGAAAAAATATATAATATAACTATGTCACTTTTTTTACGTCTTCACGCTATCTATGCCGCACAGCGGGAGGACAGAGTAAACATTCGAACCAAGCGCTAATATACTCCGTTTCCCACATTCAGCCGGTTTCCAGAACGATGTAAAAGCGATGAAATGAAAATAATAAATATTTCATTCCCACAAGCGGGAATCCGGTCTACAACTGTCGCATATAGTCACATGCCTGTGCCCCTGCGCTAGAGTGGGTTCGATTTCTAATAAGGGAAATGAATTATTTTCATTTTTCCATTCTAGTTAAGAAAGTGCGGAAAGTCTAATTATGTTAAAAAATACACACGCGAGTCAATTTTTACACCCGGCACGGATGTAATGCGTGTTTTTCATGTGACTGAATAATTATTTTATAAACTATCTTTACTAAAATCATATAATCGAGGCAGCCGTGGTGCAGAGTCACGGCGTCTGACGAAGGGTGACGGTTGTGGGTTCGATTCACACCCGTGGGAATGAATTATTTTCATTTGTTTGCTCTCCTAATAAAACAAAATGCGGAGTTGAGTTCCACTATACAACACGCAATATCTCGAAAAATGGGCGGCACATAAGGAACAAAGTGTCTTAACACTATGTTCTCTATGTCTACTCCGCCATGCGGGATACAAAGTGCAGCTAAAAAGACAAAAGTAGTACACAAATACTTACCCAAGCCAAAACAGTATCGAGAGAGTTTGATCTAAAAATCAACTTGGCGGGAGTCGTCAAACAATGAATTTGACTGCAAAACTGCCTGTAATTCCTAACATAATCTATATCGGACAACTTTTCTATTTTCGTATCTTTTACATCGCCCTCCTTATGTTTCAATCTATAATCTTGAAGCCTATCCAAACTTATAGGATCCGATGTAAACAGTTGTGCTGTAGATTTACATTTGTACATGAAATGTCTAATTTCCGGAATAGCTATGTGTTTTAGAGGATTTGTGGTGCTAAGTTCTTTGTTTCTGTTTAGCGCGTCGTTTATGGCCACTAGGCAGTTTGAACGTCTAAGTTTCTCTGCTATTGTGTGTTTCGCCTGTGATAACGGGAAAAAGGCGTCTCTTTGTACTGTTAATAGAAGTAGGCAAGCTTGACAGTCCTCTGATATGTAGGACACGTGGCCGTGGAGGAATCCTCTGTATTTAAAGAAAATGTTGTCACTTAAAAAAAGATTGATTCAAATGAAACTAATATTAAACACAAATATGGAACTCGCAACATAAAGTAAAAAAATGCCATTCTTTATGTATTATTTTTTTAAAAATAGATCAAGCTCAACAATATTATTATTTTTTAATTTTTTTTTTCTGAATACTAGGGTAGGCAAAGGCCTATGTGTGTGTTAAAACATTCAGTTTCCCATGTATCGTCCAACTTTCGGTACGGTCAATAAGTCGTGGCCGCCCTGAAGTTACCTATAGGTGGCAGATTTGATTTTAGTATTTTTCTTATTTATAAATGTTTTCTTTCCGACTGAACAATGCGCAAAATTTCCGAAAACTTAACTTCAAGGCAGTCACAATTTGTTAGCCGTACTGTAAATCAACGTAACATGACAAGTTATGCTAGTCTAAAATGAAAATAATTCAAATATTCCTCCGTTTCCTTTTCCTACCTTGCAAGTATATAGCATAGTTAGCAGGATAGTGTACAAAAATACATATAAATAACAATAATGAATATATGAATTAATAAATAGTACATAAAAGATTAAGTTTTATTATATTTGAACCATATAGAAGGAAAAAAAGCATATAATATTCGGAAAAATAAACAGAACATTTCGTTATAATTCTTATAACATTATAGCAAAGAATTATTATTGTATTATAATCAAAATATTATAACACTAGTGTCGTATTAGGAAATAAAGAAACCCTTATTTCTGAAAAAATATCGAAAAAAAAATGGAATATCTATTACCTGTTTACTTAAAAAAATATATATTTTAGTTTGCACTTTTGTGTGAATCAATTATCTTCAATAAAAAAAAGTACTTACGTAGCATCAAACTTCGGCAAACATATCGGCGTCCAACTTTCAGCCGTCTTAAACGATTCGGAACTTCTAACTAAATTGAACAACAAATGAATATCGGACGGGTGTAGAGTATACTTTTTCATTCTAACCAGAGTTATCAACTGATTACCAGCTATCAATATGGCGAATACTAAATCTCTTATTTTATTACACGTAGAAGTTATCGCGTTTGTTATGTTTTCCCTTGCTTTTTCGGGCAAGGGCAAGCATCTGACCGCACCAAGTAAGAACGCGGGGTCTTTCTCCATGAAAATAAGTAAATTGTCTATTAATCTTTCAGCGCCCGAGAGGAGTCTACGTAGATCGTAATTGCGACGCTGTTCAAATATTCTGTTTAACTGTGTTAACGTTAGTACTGATACTATTTGATTGAAGGCATACCTGAAAATTAATTTAAAAAATGTATTATTTAATGTTAAAGTTATATTTATTTTTTGAAAAAAAAAAAAAAAAAAGATTTTAGTAACATTTTCAACAAAATATTATCTTTTATTAATCATAATCTACTAAAAATCAATTGTCCCTAGGTAAAGTACTGAAAGTGAAAAGTCACAAATATTTTTATGGCTCTTATGAACTACTAAGAAGTATAATTTTAATGAATTTTTTTTTTCAGAATTACAAAGCAATAGTTATTATGCGTTTTTTAAACGTGTAAGTAATTAAAAACTACTCTTGTCACTAGTTCAACTACTAACTAATAAAAAATATACTTACGTCAACTGCAGTACCAATTGAGTTTCACTTTCATTTGATTTTGAAATTGCAACTAAAATTAGAGGTCCTTTAACTAAAAACACAGCTTTACAATCTTTCGTTGTAATAGACCTCAATATATCTTGATTTTGTTCTTCTACTACACTTACTAATGCTTGTATAACACCACATAAACCTGCCAGCTTATCTTCATTGCCATATCTAGAATCATAAAATGTATTATAGGAAATAAATCTTTATAAAAATTGTAATTAAAAGCCTGTTGAAACCAACAGAAAAACTTCTGTTCTTTTTTTTATGGAAAAGGACAAGGCAAACGATGGTGGAAGGCAAAGGATGTCATCTGATGGTAAGTGACTACTGCCGCCCACGACCCCGTGCAACACCAGGGGAGCTACAGGTGCGTTGCCGGCCTTTAAAGTGGATTTGGCGCCAGAGCCCGGCATTACTTGATGCGAAACGCCTCTTACGACACCACCAGTACCAGGATGATCCTATTCTAGGGCGGGATCACACAGCATAGACTATTCTCAAATGTCGTGGTTTAGATATCTGCTATCTCATATATAGCAGGGTAGGCAGAATGAAGCTAGTGTTAAGACACTCCATTCCCTATTTTGTGCATGACATTCGAGACACTGAATACTGAAGTGCGGAACTCAATAATGCATTTTGTCATGTGCAGAAATGAAAATATTGTGTAGAATTAAATTCATAATATTGTGTATTAAGTGGACAAATTGAACACTGCATTTTGTGTTCTTTTCAGAGCAAAGAAATAAAAATAATTCATTCTCCTGAGTCGAAGCCCCCTTAACCAACCAAGCTTAGATAATGCTAAGACTATAAACACAGTTTTTTTTGTTTTGGGGACTTCAAATTATTTATTATGTATAAATAACATCATCTATCTGTGATTTCAAAATAACTGTGTTTTCAAATGCCTATTTCTAGTTATTGACACTACAATAATACAAGAACAAAGATTTTGTTTTGTCTGTCTGTTTATCCGGACTAATCTCCAGAACCATTGGAATTTGAATTGAAATTGGATTTCACTGGAAGATAGAGTAGGTTATGGAGCAACAAATAGGCTACATTTTTCTTCCAAAATTTCCACAGGATAGAGATAAAAAGGCTAGCCAGGCTAGGCCACTAGTAATAAACATTTAGTTACCTAGAATAAATAGGTTTCCCCGCTGAGCTCAATATAAATACATGTTTTTCTTTATTAATTAGTTCAGGTGATCTTAAATAATCATCTCTATCATCCATCTCATCTCCATTTTCATCAAGATTTGAACAACTAGGTGAAGCTGACATTGTTTCCTGAAATAATAATAATATTAATTATTAAAAACTTTCCTTTTATTCAAAACATATGTAATTTTTTAGCTTCTCACTGTATCACACAGGAGGGCCTAGGATAGGATATTGCCTATCCTAGGCCGAGGTAACCAAGTGATTTTTCAAACATGCATGAGCGAGAAAATAAAAATATTACCAGACCAAGAAAATAAAAATAATTCACTGCCACAAGTGGACAACCACCATTACATTCGCAGAACTTTATTGAAGAACTAATTGATGTAGACAGAAATATACTACTGGTGCTGTTGGATTATGTTAACATACTAAGGAAGGTTTAAAGCACATTCCATATGCAATGTGAGAAAATGTAATATTTCTTTACAATTACATTTTCACTTCTTTGCTCTGGTGTCGAGGCAAAGCGCGGCGTTGAGTTCCGCCACTCAATGCCTCCAGAATTCGGCTGAAAGTGCGGAAAACAGTGTCTTAAAACTAAGTTCCATCTGCCTACCTTATTGTGTGCGGGATACAACGTGAAGCTGATTTAATTTTATTTAAGTTATGTATTTTATCTGCTTAATATTGTATCCACCCACCACAAAATAGTTTGATAATAATGACCACAACTTACATCTTTATTTTGCAAATTGTCACTTGATTTCGTCTCCCTTATCGATGCTTTAGAACTTTCACCGATTTCACTTTGAATTTCACTAATAGTACTGCATTTTGTTGTTAGAGTATTTCTATCTTCGAGACTAGAACTCATCTCAGATACAAACTCCTCAAAAGAGTCTGTAGCATTAAGAATACTTTCGGAACAAGCGCCAGGCTCAATATCATCAGGGCCATTTTCTGGATTTGGGTTGATTGCCTGGTCTTTAGATGTGGAAGCCATTTGAATTATATATTTTAAATAGCAGTAATTAAAAACAAGACTGCAAAATGCTGCATCAATATTTTTTTTGTTAGTGACATTGACAGTGACACTTGGTACCAACCAACCAAGTAGTGTATATTTGATATTAACATTGACAAATGAAAATCATATAATTCTTAAATGAACTCCATTTTACGCTTAAAGCGCTTACCTTTTCGTCTTAACTTTCGTTTAAATAATCTTCTTTATAATAACGCCAATATTAAGAATTGCTAGTTCTTAGTTTCTATTTTGTTTTCTAGGTTATGTGCTTTGCTACAAGTAGTTTTGGTCCTTTAATATAACTTAAAATTGTCATTGCACAGACTCTTAATTTAGTTTCACCAACTTTATATGATTATAATACTACAAATAAACAAAGGGATATGTTATAATTACTAATAAGAGACTAAGTTACTTCATATAAGCGATATTTATTTACCTTAATTTATAGGATAAGTAATATTAATTATCCATCTCTATTCAACACAAAGGCATCTTGGCATAAAAACATACAGCAAATGAGTAGTTGTGGCTGTATGAATGCTACCCTTTATCCAGATGAAACAAAGGTACCTCAACATAATCAATGTGACAGAACCAATCGTACAGGATATGGGCGGGAATACCGCAATTGTGTAATACGTGCATTGTTACGAATAATATTATTTTAGATGTGTTTGTATTTTATATATGGATTGATTTATAATGGACATAGTTTTTAATATAAATTTTAATAATATTACCTTTTTTTATAACAGATATTTCATAATTAATTTATAACAAAAAAAAACCGACTTCAAACAACGAACTAAAAAAGGTAAAAAATAATTTTACATAAAGTAAACCGTACTTTGATTTTGTTAACCAAAAATAATTAAAAAAGAAGTTTATAATTTTGAAGTCGGTGTCAAGCTAATGCTACAACATCCTTACTACAATAACGAACTACTAAGCTCGTTTGATTTACTTCGATCTTTTCTTGCAGAAGTACGCAATAGGTACACAACCAAAAATAATCTGTCTGACTAGAAAATGTTTTCTTCTGTTATTATTTGATTCACACTTTATCCCTGGCCATTGTTGTAATCAGTAACAGCTAACAAAGAACAAAATATATAACGGAGAATTAAAGGAAAGTATATTTTATTTAGTAACGTCATCAAAATCTTTAGGTGTTTCTGGTTGATCTACAATAATGAAACAAAAAAAAATTAAACATAAAAAAATACAGTCGAATTTCCGTTTCCGAAGTTTCCGTCGACCTATAATCATGAAATTAGTACGGAACCCTCAAGATCGGACCCGCGAGATCAAATAGCACCAGATCAGTTTTTTCATGTTTATGTTCGTGGGGATACGTGTTGAGTGGCGTAACTTAATCTTAATCTCACGCTTTGTCGCACATAGTGTTAAGACACTCCGTTCCCATTAAGACACTTCTATTCCTCCTTCAAGGCGTCGTTATCAGAGCGAAGAAATGAAAATATGAAATATTTCATTACCCCAAGTCAGAATCGAACCCACAACCGTCTCGTTTATAGTACCACTCTTGTACCCCCGCTTCACGACGGTCTAATCGTGGCCTCATTATATTATTTAATTAAAACTAATATAAAATGCCCTATTTTCTATATAATAATAAATCAGCCAGCGTAATATTATCGCTCTGCGGCATTGATGTCATGTTATTCAAGCGTTGTATTTGTCATTGAGTAATATGAAAATATTTCAATTAAGTTGTTTTAGACAGATTTTATTTTATAACAACATGGAAATGACTAAATATTTTATTTTATTTCAGTTTTCCAGTGCGTACAAATAATCTTAAAGTTTCCAGTTCCAAAACTAATAAATACTTATTAGTTTTGGAAATATACGATTTATTGCTATTTTTTAGCTTCACGCTAAATGTCGCATATAGAAAGTAAAGGCAGTAGGAATCAAGTGTTAAAATACTCGGATCACCAATAGAATAACCGCTTTATCTTATTACCAGAGCGAGGAAATAAAAATAATTCATTCCCCAGAGTAGGAATCGAATCCTTATCCACCGTGTTTAAAATCAAACGCTGTGCCGCTGCGCCTGAACGGGCTTAAATTATAATTAACTACCTAAGTAGTATTTTTTTCATTTTTACATATAATTACTAGTATTTCCAAAAACTTACAAAATTTTTAGTCGTGGCGCAGTGGCACAAGTGTATGAATGTAAACGCGACTGGTTGTAGGTTCGATTCCCACTGGAGAAAATGAAATATTTATTTTAATGTATATTTTCATTTCTTCGCTCAATACGCAATACCTCCAGAACTCGGTGGAAAATGGGGAACGGAGTGTCCTATCACTAGGTTACCTCTGCCTAACTGCTGTGTGCGGGATACAGCGTGAAACTATTTTTTTATATATATTCTATTTACTTACAAGCAAAGTCATCAAAAGTAGCTAAATAAGAACGATAATAATTAAACCCCACTATTAAAATATCAATCGAAAGTCGAAATGAAAAATCCTTTTAAAGACTTCCGAACGTAGCGCTTCAAACAAGATATTTTTTATTAAAATTGACTTTCATATTGAAAACAAGGAAGAGCAAATTGATTTTACCAATGGTATTGCTTCCGTTCATTTTTATAACTGAAGTGGTTTTTTTTTTAAATCTTGTCATTATATATCTAATGGTATTTTTTATTATTCATTTCAATTTATTTATATATTCTTTGGTTTCTTTTTTTTAATAATATTTGTTTAATTGTATATCAACAGTAGATAGTACTACTTGTATTTTCTGTTCTTTTAGTGAGAAATTACTTTGAATAATAGATATAGTGGATTTGATCTCCACTAAATAGTATGTAGATAAATATAGATTGAAGACTATGAACATAACAAAACTGTAAACGCGATAGTTCTGAGTTCAATTCCCACTCCAAGGAACACATTATTATCATTTTCTTAAAAAAAATAATACCACTTCTTTCTTCTTCTTTCGATATCATTTACCTATTACGATTATCACCGCAAATATAAAAGCTAACTAAAACTAAAACCATTAAATATCTAAATCATTGAGTGCCAAATAAAATATCATATCGCCATCGCCGAGTCCAGTAATGGAACTCTATACGTTGATATCGTAACAAATTGGTTTCGATTCGAGAGGGCTAAAATCGTTTCCTCCCATGCGTCTCCGGAGCGACCGACTGGAAACTATAGATAACACTCCACACTTGTTAAGAACTTATGGCCTGCGCTAAGAATGGCTGAGGAAGAAAGTATAGGGATAGTTTTTAATAGAAAATCTGTTGTACTGTAAACAACAATGTTGAAGCTTTCGTAGTAGTCACCGTTTGACTGTTCACGTGGCGTTAGGTTTGATTCTCACTCGAGGTATTAATTATGTATCTATTTATATAATTATTGTTAGCCCAGATTAAATGCGTGCCGTTAGAATTATTAATATTTAAATTATTTTTGTTTGTGTTTTTATCAAGTATCAACGCAATAAGTGATGTCTCGCAATTGGGCGGAAATTGGGACACGGAGTGTCTTAATACTAGGTCCTTGCTGACTTCTTTGTTATATGAGCATTTTTAGATATAAGAAATGTTTATTAAACAACGCAAGCTAATTTAATTAGTTTTTTATGTAGTATTTTTATATCAGGCTCTTAAATTAAATTATTATTATTATCTTACATTTGTGCATAGAAAGTGATTTGAATTATTATGTAAGTATATCGGTCACAAAGTTTTGCCTTTTATTATAAAAAAAAAATAAAAATCCTCTAATGCGTCCACAAGGCTCTTCGAGCCGGTTAATTCAGCGATCTATGGATACAGTCCATATTTAGAACGACAAAAGTTAAAGTGAATACTCTAAAAATATTATAACAAAATAAAAAGATTCTCAGATATATATACATAATATGTATGTATAAATGTTACTGTTATAAATTTCTTAAGTCATAAGCGTCGCATCAAAAATTTTCGGCGACAATACGTTTCCTCGTTTCGTAATTTTCCTCGTGATGAATTGCAAATCTTGAATATGAATTGGGCAATTTAAATTGATGTTCATTTTTATTGAAGATTTTTGAGGTTTAGCCTTATTCATGTTGTGGCGTTGGAAGAAAATTCTCTTCAGCCTAAAAGCATCTGATTCTGAAGTGATTGTTTCTAAACTTCTAAATAATTAAAGTTTTTTCTAATGATATTATTGTTACAACGAAATAGTATAAAAGCTATATTATAGTTGTTACGATGCTAGAGTAATTAGAAAACTTCTAAAAAATTTTCTACATGGTTTAGATCATTATAAGACGTATATTTTGTTGTGTGTCCATATATACATACATACAAATTCATACTGACTATAAAAAATATATAGGTATATAAAAAAACGTACATGATGAAGTGAGGTAGTCAAAATAAAAAATACTAAACTAGATCAACCGTTTTCACTTGCGAATAAATGCTTAGCTAAAAATACATGTGCTTGTCGATAGCATTGATTTGAGGTATCCAAGACAAGTTTCAATCGAAGATAAGACCTAAATTTATAACTTTGTCAGTAAATAGATAGTCACTCCTGAATATTAAATCGGAGGGACGGTATCCTAGTTGATTTTGAATGTAATTCTGTTGCCAATGATTATTATCATTTAGAGATTTTTTTGGGTTAATTAACAGACCGAACGAAGGATTCGGCCCAAGTCTTAACAGCAACCAAATCGCTATTTAATGCTCCAATTACTTCAGACAGTTCGCTTAAATACAGTAACATATAGTTGCAAATTATCAGTATAAAGATGGAAGGGGGAAGTTGTGACTCTTGAGATATTATTAATAAATACAGAAAAAAGAAGTGGAGAAAGTACGCCACCTTGGGGGACGCCAACAGTAAGTTCAAGTTATGTTGATGTGACATCATTTGCTTTTATACATTGACGGCGACCGAAGAGATAAGAGCGAAACCCACTTATAGCTTCGAAAGAAACATCAACTGCCCGAACGGCTTCAAGAAGTATATCGAGGTCAACAAAGTTAAAAGCACTGCTGAAATCCAGCAGTATCATAACAGTGAGCTTGGTATTATCCATAGCACAATGAATGTCCTCAGTAATATTCAGCGGTGCTCCGATTGTGCTGTGACGGAACCTGACTGGAAAGGACACCGTGGATTGTTGGAAGAGAGAAAGGAGTAATTTTGGTTGTTAACTAAGGATTCAAGAAACTTAGGAGGATAGATAAGGGACGGATATCAGTGATATTAGGATTTAGAGGATAGAAGGATTGGTAGCTTTAGGAAGTTTAATCAATAAGCACTTTTCCACTTAGAAGGAAAGACATTCCGAATCAGTGAAAAGTTGATAATACGGGTGACCACTTCAGGATCACAGGAAGAATCATCTCAAGGTCGACATTGTCACAACCGAAGGCTTGGGAAAAAATGGTGTGGACATACTTCTTAACATCATACAGCATTGAAAGAAAAGGAAACTGAGTCTGGTATATTAATATGTGAACTAAAATGTCTGAATTTTAGATTTTAATAGGGGGCTTATGTTAAATGGTGAAGTTGTAAAAAAAGATTTAAGAATATGAAGATCCACTGAGACATGACGAGTATTTTTATTTTTTATTTTGCTTACAGCAAACTACTCCAAAAATCTCCAAACTTGTGCTTGGCAAAGATTATGAATAGTATTGTGAAACCAGCGACGTTTGGCATCACTACACACCTATAGCAAATGTTTCGCAAATTTTTATACGCATTAAGATTTTCAGAGGCCAGTCGTGGCGCAGCGGCACGAGTTGTGACTGTAAAACCGACTGGTTGTGGGTTCGATCCCCACTCGAGGAGATGAAATATTTACTTAAAATTTATATTTCCTTTTCTTCGCTCTGGCGTAGAGGTTAAGCGCGGCATTGAGTTCTGCCACTCAACACGCAATACCTCCAGAATTCTGCAGAAAGTGGGGAACGGAGTGTCTTAACACTAGGTTCCCTCTGCCTACCCTGCTGTGTGCTGGATACATCACCTCGAGTGGGGATCGAACCCACAACCAGTCGGTTTTACAGTCACACCTCGTGCCCCTGCACCACGACTGGCCTCACATTATAATTTTAGTATAAAAATATAGATAGCATACCCATCTTATGAGGAATATTTCAATAATATGTAAGGACAGTCCTTTTCAAATATTATTCTATGTACGCCGGAGGCAAGGGCGTGATTGTTTGTGCACCTGAAGACCTTCGTCCCGTTATATTAAATATCCAAAATATTATACAGGAAGTCTTCATAAATGGTATTCGTGTATTGTTTTTATGTGGAACGTTTGACTAAGTGTTATTTTTAATCTTTGGACATTCTTAGTTTTTTTAGCTTGGAGGCCATTTCTTTGACCTTTTAATACTAGAGCGTTTTCTTACATTTTTGGTTTATTTAAAAATATTGTGAATTGGTTGAAGAAACACGGAGTACTTCATTGGACATAGCACGACGGTTGTGGGTTCGTTACCTGTCAGAGCGAAGAAATGAAAACAAATTATACTGTCAGGAGTGTAAACAACTCTGGAAACAAGATAAAGTGCATCGTTGAGTTCCGCCACTTAACACACAGATATTGTATCTCGAAAATTGGGCGGCGCTTGGGGGAAGGGGACACTAGGGTCCCTATGTTTATCCTGTTATAGATACTAAATATTTAAAATTTATATATGCACATTAACATAATATTTGAACATTAAAACTATTTTTTGTATTATTCAAGTATAGAATAGGATGGCGTAAAATTGTTTTAAATTCTAAGAAAATTTCAATCTTACTAAGACAATTTTATGGGTACTAGAGGACTCGTAGACTCGTAAATAATACGCGTTGCCATAGCAACGTGTATATCACTTTATTTACTTATTTATTTATTATTATATTGATTTAATATACTTTATAAGCATTATTATTGAAAAATATTTCCGTTCTGCACTTTTCCTAGATATAAACTTGCTACTGTGCCAAATTTCATACTCCTTCGTCCGCGCGCTTCACATATTAATAACTAGCGGCTCGCCCACGGCTTCGCCCGTTTAAAATACATGATTATTGATTTAATATGCACAATTGATTGGACTATAATGACTTATAATATGATTTTTTTACGACATTATCGTCAAAGATTTTTTGATTGTTTTAAATAAAAAAATACGACCATTGTTGATATTTGATATTTATAAAATATACATAAAGCTAATTATTTATTACACGTATATATTTTTGTAACTTTATGTTCTTTTTACCTATATAATATACTCTGTTAAATGTGCTGATGCTGTCAGTGAATAATTTAATTTACTCATTCAGAAATAGCCTTAAATGATAAATTATTGATTTGAAGGATTCATAATATTCTTTATAAAATAACTGTAATAATTGCATATTAACTCCTGTACAGTTTTTAAATTAGTTACATATATTATATGAACGAACCAACCAAAAAATCTTTGTATTTACTTGATATTTCTTTTAAGATCGTTCTTTATCTCTGTGTTGAATTAATTAGGACTTAAACTTAACTGTTATGATTTATGAAGGTAATCTCCACTAACAATTCAATTTTGTTTACTTTATTGTATAAAATATTATATAATAGTGCTTCAAAAATATATATTTTTATCAACAGTCATATAACCCAGACGTTTCGAACGTCATTCTTTAGCCAGGGTCATACCAGCGCGATTGCTATATAATATTCGCAGGCAAGCTAATGCCTTGAGTTCATTCAAATGACGATAACTTTTTTTTTTAATGAACCCATTTTGATGAACCAAACTTTAGAACCTAAATTGAGTTAAAACAAAGCAATTGGTGAAATTTTCAAGTAAATCGGTTCAGTAGTTTCAGAGAAAAATGCGGACAACAATATGTCGACAGACAGACAGACAAACAGACAGACAGACAAGAAATTCAAAAAAAATCTTTTTGCTTTCTATTATTCTTTTTAAGTGTCCCTCTATCCATTTTAATCAAAATTACTAAATGTACAGACAAAATATTTTTACTGTCTTATTATATATAGAGATATCATTTTGATGGAGTATCGTGTGGGACCGTCTCAGCTGTCTTAAAGCGTGCAGTTAGTTAATGTAAATATATACGAATTATAAAACTACAAGCATATCATAGTCATATCTATCTACGTATATCATATATCGAAACGTTGGATTTACCGGGGCGGGGTGAGAAAAATAATTTGGCAGAAAGTGGATAGCGGAAGTGGTTCCCAGGTTCTCTCTGCCTACCTAGCTACGTTTGAAATTTTAGTATGAAGCTACAAAAAAAAGCTTTAAGTGAGTATCGAACCCACAAGCATCATTTATACAGCCAAAAACTTCTTGTGCTATGAGGTTATCAGTATATCTTAGTAATAATTTATAATTTTAAAATATTTTGAAGCCGTCTTGGCGTATAAACGCGACGGTTATGTGTTCGGTTCCCACTTTAAGAAATGAATTATTTTCATTTCCTTGCTCTGGTAAGAATATAATGCGGCGTTGAGTCCCGACATTCAATACGCAATGTCTTGAAAATGGAACAAAAATGGGGAACGGAATGTTTTAACCACCATCCAAGAGGCTCCCTATATGCTGGATTCAACGTAAAGCTGAAAAAAAGAAATTTTATATTGTTAGATTAACAGTATAAAAAAATATAGCGAACCTTTCAAGATCATCATTCTATTCTCACCACGAACCATTTCAATCAACAAAACAACTATTTTTTCAAGGAAAATAAAGATCAAACCAATCAAAATCTCAAACATCGAGTGTGACACAAAAGTTGTTGCTCATAAGGAATAAGGATCACGTGTGTTGAATTCTCTTGCCAACTTTTTAGGATGTACGTTTTGGCAAAGGAAGAGCCATTTGTAATGTGACGTAAAGTTAAGAGGTTTTGATCTGTTCCTCTTTTACTGTTTTAGAAGTTTCTGGAGTTACTTATGATCATTTTTATTTTTAGAGGCCGTCGTGGCGCAGGGGCACAAAGTGTGACTGTAAAATCGGGTGATTGTGGGTTCGATAGGCAGTCGAGGAAATGAAATATTTTTTTACATTTATATTTGCATAACTGGTGTCGAGGCAAAGCGCGGCGTTGAGTTCCGCTACTCAACTTGTAGTGCCTCCAGAACTCGGCGGAAAATGGGAAACGGAGTGTTTTGACACTAGGTTTCCTCTGCTGAACCTGCTGTGAGCGGGATATAGCGTGATTTTTTATTTTTTTTATTATCAGCTTTACGCTGTGTCCCATATACAGCATTGTTCCATATTTTTCAACTATTTTAGACACATTGCGTGTTCAGTGTCGGAACTCAATGCCGTTTTTTACCTTACTACGTCTAGAAAAAAAAAAAATTCATTCCCTCGACTGGACATCGAATCCACAACCGTCGTCGTAGTACAGTCACAGACAAATATATTACAATACGTACCTAATATAAACTAAAACGTCAGCATAAGTTACACAGTCAGTACACGACAGTCATACTAGATGCTAAGTGCAGCTGCGCGTGACACTTACAATGATTAAGTAACAAGACATCTGGCGACAACAGCTCACGATCCTATTATAATTTCGATTTTGTTTATACAAATGGTAAATAAAATCATTTTTTTTTAGGCCGTCGTAGTAAAGTAGGAAAGTAGGTTCTACCTACTCGCCATGTGCGGGATACAGCGTAACTTAACTTAACTTAGCTTCACGCTTTATCCCTAGCGGTGTAGTCAGAGAGAACGGAGCGCCAAACGCTGCAGGTCACAGCGTGAAGCTAAAAAAATAATAATAAAAAAAACTGATGGTTGATACCGAATTAAATATTGTTAGTAGTTTAAGTACGTCCAAGCCTATGTTTCTAATAATTTTCACTTTTTAAGATATAATTTGAATAGAAAAAATTACAACCTTAATTTTTAACATACGAGTAGATGCACAAAATATTGTTTTCAAGTATTTCTATTAAAATATGGTTTTAACGTTTTATTTAACTCTAAGAAATATAATATTTTTATTGTTTCCGGAATAATTTGGTATTTATATAAAATAAAAATTGGAATTACAAAAAAACCACAAATAACTAAACTGGATCCAAGTTAATAGAATTTAATATCAAAATTGACAAAGGTTAAGCGACATATGTTATACATACGCTAGAGCTAGAAGATTGACCCTTTAGGGCATGAACAATAATATATTTCCAACGATATGATGGGATTATTAAAGTAAATTCTTGAACAAAGATATATTTATTTTTAGAAATTGATTAATTTTTGGTATAGGACCGATCAAAAATTATAATAATAATATAATGATAAGTTTTTTATGAAGCCCGTCGTGATGCAGGAACTCTATTAGTGAGGAAACGAGAACAGTTGTGAGTTGGAGGATCACGTATATAAAATATCAAATTCTGCGCTCTGATGTCGAGGCAAAACGCGTCGCTGAGTTCCGTCTATCAACACGCAATGCCTCCGCAGAATTCGGCGTAGGCTAGGCTCCGTCTGCCTACTCTGTTATATGTGGGAGTTGATATGCGGGCACTTTTTAACTGCTACAGTGTGAAGCAGTTAAAAAGTGTTTTTTTAGCTTACTGCTTTTTTTTAGTTAGCTATTAAAATTTTTCACCAATTAAAAAAATACATATATATTAGATAATGTGACGGTTGTGGGTCCGATCCCTACTCAGGAGGAATGGATTATTATTATTTATTAATATTTCTATTTCTTCGATCTGACACCAAGGAAAAGCCCGGCGTTGTATTCCGCCATTCAACACGCAATACCTCGAAAAATTCGTCGGTAACAGAGTGCCTTAATCTTAAATTCCCTTAACCTACTCTGCTGTGTGCGGGATACAGCGTGAAACTGAAGAAAAATTTTTACAAAACAAGTAGTACCACACAGTAAGTACTTTGTATTGTTGTTATTAATGAGATTGTATAAACACTTAACAAAAACTTGGCGTAAATAATTAAACATAATTCATGCATAAATAATTATATTTTTATTATTATCAATTATGTTAAAATATTCGATAACAAAATATTATTCAAAGTTTACAATTAGCTAAGCTAGGATAGTTGCAGTACAGGTTCTCCTGGTCCCAGTGAAGGTTTGGAGGGCAGTGGAATAGTTTAGGCACTAAGTCACCGTTGCCACTCCTCATACAGTAGTAATATGATGAACAACTAGCTGGATCCACGAAATATCCAATATCTTTACAAACAAACTGCGATGGATCTGCAAAAACGAATGAATATTAATTATATTAAGTAAATGAGGCAAGTAGAAGCAAATGTAAACGCAATAGGTTGTGGGTTCGATTCCCTCTCGAGGAAATGACGTGTTTAATATTTACAATATACTGTGTTTTACTGCCTGAAGGACCAGCAACAAATTACATCAATGTTAGTATATGTTTTACTTGCATTAGTGTTGTAACTGAAAAACGTAAAATAAATGTAATTATATAACCACCTGAAGTAGAAGGAGATGTATTTGGACTACTGGTGCTAGGTCTAGAAACTGATCTTCCCAATGCTGAGTTCACTGCTCTCAGCAAAGGGAAATCTTCAGACTGACAGAGGCCAATGAAGTCATCTGTGTCTATACTCCAAGCCATGATACGCGTAATATTACGTTTCACGGCATATTCAACTTTTAACTTTATAGAATCCTTGTTGTCGTATGAAACCCAGTTTTTTCCTTGCACAGCATAAGGTGATTTTGCTAGATTGTCATAGCGCAGTTCCCAAGATTCAGTTTTTAGTTTTTGACACATCTGGAATATTATAACATTAAATTAGAGGCGATTCATGGCATAGGGGCAGCTGTGGCTGTAAACGCAGGTTATGAGGTTATTGAGGCAAAGCGCGGCGTTGAGTTCCGCTACTAAAAACGCAATGCCTCCAGAATTCGTTGGAAACAGAGGAGTAAAGTGTCTTAATACTAGGCTCCTTCTGCTTACTATGCTACATGCGGTATACAGCGAAAAAAAAACAAATTGATAATGAAGGAACAATTAATAAAGAAATTAATCGAAAATAAAATCAGTTTCGCGCGGTTTTCCACACACGGCAAAGTAAGTAGAGGTAACTGATAATAAGTAAAAATTTACGTTTCCAGGGGTAAGGCAGCTTGTATCAACGCATTCTTTGACAGTTATTATTGCTTTATTTCATCAAATATTTTTAATTTGAATACTACTTAAGGCATGATGACTAAAAATATGGTACATTTATGTATTATATACATATGTATATTGATATAATTCAATGGCGCATAAAAAATTTCACTGACACGTTATTGTATTATTTCGGCACTTTATAGTACTACGTTGTATAGATGGTCAATCATACTCTATCTATAATATAGCATAAATTGATCATTTGAACATTTAGAATAGAACAGACATATTCTCACCTTACAAATCTCAAAAATAAAAGCAACTTACTTCGTTATACCCAATAAGCCCTCTAGTGGCCGTATGAGGACCTGCTATGCCAGGTCCATTGGAATAGGCTCTTACTCCACTTTTATTAGCATTGGTTAGCTCAAAAGTATGTCCATACAGTGGTAAGCCCAATACGAGTTTGTTAGGTGGGCATCCTGAAACATTAGATTTAGTTAAGTTAATGTTATTTAAAAACAATTTTTCTCTGTTACTCGTATAACATTTATGGAGACTTGAAAATATTATCTTTTATTGACATTTTTTAAATAAATTTAATTTTGCAGCTAAATTATTACCTTGAGCCAGCCAGTAATCTAAAACAGCTTCAATAGTGTACGCGTCTTCTTTTGCTACATTTTCATCACCTTCTCCTTTGTGTAAGGGAGAGTTGTGTCCGGTTACTAAATCAATAGGTGTACTCAGATCATACGCCATCACATTTATTAAGTCTAAGTACCTGCAGAATTAATATTTAAATTAATAAATATTATAGAGCGCTATTGACTTCTACGTACCACAATTGCCTGACTGACAGACATAAAGCTTTTATTTATGACCAGTGAGTCGCTCGCGGCTTGACAATATATATATATATATATATATATATATATATATATATATATATATATATATATATATATATATATATATATATGAGTACTTTCAGGATTCGCCACTCAGCAAGCAACGCTTTCAGAATTCGAACGGAATGGGGGTAACGAAAGTTTCTTAATGGGAACCGAGTGTCTTTACACTAGGTTCGAAAGTTCCCTCTGTCTACCTCGCTATGTGAGGGATACAGCGTGAAGCTGAAAAACAATTTGCAGATTTTGTCCTGATCTTTAATTTTTGGATTTTGTTTGATTGACATTAAATAAATTTTTGGCGATAGAATTTGGCAAACGAAGTGATATATAAATAACTTTTCCCTAATTTCCAGTAAGATGTTGGAAAAGCTATAAAAATGTTCTAATTGTAAACAGATAAAATACATACTGACTGATAGCAGATATATCATAAGACAATGAAGCCATTGCTTTTACAGATGAGACGGCGGCGCTTAAAGTTAGGTTATGTTTATCGAATTCTTCTCGTAATTCCTTTAGAAGTTGACTTAAGTTTTGGATGTCTTCTTTACCATGAACAGTGTCTCCGCGATTTGGATACTCCCAATCGACATCTAAGCCGTCAAAACCAAACTTTTGAATCATTTCTATTGCACTACTAATAAAGTTTTGTCGAAGTTTTTTATTTGCTGCCATCTGTGGGAAAGAGGAATACGTGTTTGTAGTATATAAATTTAATTCTTTTAATAGTAAAAAAAAACAAATATTTTTAGACCTAATACTTTATTCTTATTTTAGTAATGAGCAACTTACGTATACTACGTACGTACTATCGTTAATATGTATATTTTTTTGGAAAAGATTATTATGTAATTTTTTATTGTAAAACTTAAATTAATTAATATTTAAGTTTATCAATATGAATCTAGATATATCAACAATAACTTACGACAGAATACTTTTCCGAACCTTCATTCCATCCTCCGACAGCTAGTATCGTTTTGAGTTTTGGATTATCATTTTTCAGCGCGCTGACTTTTCTTAACATATCTGTGAAATCAAACTTTTTTTTTAGAAAATAAAAATAAAATCCACACATTTTTCTTCATATAAGCATTACTTATGCTACATTTATTACTTTCAAGTTTTTCGTCAAAAGTGGCATAAAAATATTTTTTTTCCATTCAAATAAACAGACATAGTGAAAACAATTGACTATATTACAAAAAAACTAAGGTAGGCCTCACCTTTGCCCCAATTATCTGGATAATCCAAGTACGGATCTAAGGAAATCACAGTGCCCCTCGCATTGATACCAAGAAACGTATAAACTATGTGTGTACACAGTTCTGTATTGATGTCAGTCACATCGAACTTGCCCAGGCCGTTCCTATACGTCGCCCATGTTCCATAGTAGCATAGGACTAGTTCTTGAATAGAATAAAGGTACAAGTTAGAACATATTTAGTAAACCAAATTTACATGTTAACATACTCGTATATATTGTATAGTTTGATAGAAAATTTACATTATGTTAAGACACTCCGTTCCCCACTTTCCGCCGTATTCTGGAGGCATTGGGTATTGAGTGGCAGAACTCAACGCCGCGCTTTGCCTCGACACCAGAGCAAAGAAATGGAAATACAAATTTAAATATTTTTTTCATCTCCCCGAGTGGGGATCGAACCCACAACCAATGGGTTATACAGTCACACTTTGTGCCACTGGGTATACATAGGAGTTCTATTTTCGTTACATATGAAATTGTATAAATTATTGAATACGTACAAGCGTGTCTGTGGCTGTAAACACGACGGTTGTGGGTTAACTTTCCACTCGGGGATTGACTTATTTTTTTTTCCTTGCTCTGGTAACAAGAGAAAGCTTAGCGGAGAGATCCGCTACTCAATACACAATACCGGAAATTGGACAGTAAATGATGATCTTTACACTAGGCACCCTCTGATTTGAAAGGTCATTGTCAAAGTAATATTTTTTTTAAGTAACTTAAAGTTTAGGCAATCCGTACTTCACATTATTTCTATTGTAGAAACATTGTGAGTTACCAGAGCGAATAAATGAAAATATTAAGAATACTATTTGAATGAGGCCATCGTGACGTAGTGGCGCAGTGTAATATTGTAAACTCGATGGTTGTGAGTTCGATTCCCACTCGGAGAAATGAATTCTTATTTATTAATATTTCCATTTCTTCGCTCTGGTAAAAAGGGAAAAATGTGATGTTGAGTTCCGTCATTCAATACGAAACACCTCGAAAATTCGGCAGCAAGTGGGGAACCGATTGTCTTAACACTAGGTTCCCTCAGCCTGCCCTGCTCTATGCGGGATACAGCTGAGAAAGATAATAACTATTTGAATGTAAAATGTTAAACTTACTCTCGTCCCCTGCTACGTGACGTAAAGCGCCCGCGAAAAGAAATAGTACAGGAAGAATTAATTTATACATTTTATGTGCATAACTTTTAATAAAATATACAATTATGATAAATGGGCAAATGCGAATGTAATTTAAATAATGTTTCTTATCACCACTCTATAATGTTGAAGTGTTCAGTTCTCAACTTGTGTTAAATAACAAAATGATTCCATAGATACTTATAATTTTATCTATGAGATTGAATTATAGAAATATATAAAATATTTCTATAAAAACAGTTTCAATGTTTATTTATAGCACTTTCTGCTTAATTTTTGAAACTTTGGATGTTGAATGGCGGAACTCAACGCCGCGTTTCTCCTACAGGTTGGGAAATAGTTGAAATATAATTAATATGAAATATAAGATATTTTTTCGGGCTTATATATTTTCTGTATGTAGCCGGGTAAACAGTGAGAACATAGGTCGATAATACGTTCCGATCGACCGTTCGATTTTGGAATTTTAATCAAATTAAGTTAGATGTAAAACTGGCGCCAAGCACTAGGTTATTTACATTAGTGCTCTCATTTGATACTTGGTAGCTACGAGTAGATCAGTCATACATACACTTGAGCTACATAAATTGATATAAATTTTACTTTCCTCATAAATAAGATAAGATTTATCTAGAATATGAAGGAGTGTCTGATGTTAAATTTAGATATATCTAAGCGATAAATACGCACTTAAGCATTTTGATTTTTTTAATTTTAATTACTTGGTAAATTAAGCATCGATCGGTTATGGGATCGCTCCCCACTCGAGGAAATGAAATATTTATTTACATTAATATTTTCGTTTTTTTGCTGTGGTGTCGAGTCAAAGCGCGGCGTTGAGTTCCACCACTCAACACGCAATGCCTCCAGAACTAGGCGGAAAGTGGGGAAAGGAGTGTTTTAACACTTGGTTCCCTCTGCCTACCCTGCTGTGTGCGATGTACCTGCTGATGTGATGATACAGCGTGAAGCTGATTTTTTAGTTTCTATATCCGTAGCCGTATCCAGACCCATCCGTAATAATTCTGGAGTATTGTAAAACGAACTGGTAAAACATGGAAATATTGGTAATTCACAAATACCACTACACACGGTCAATAACTGCCAGTGTATTTATGTGATAGAGGACAATCCATCGGAGTCGAGAGAGTATGAAATTACACCCGCCGCGGAAGTAGTGAAAAATGGCGAGATATTTCAGGCTTACAATGTGCCACAATCGAAACTAACAAACTGGAGCTACTAAAGTTTTTCGATATTGAATTTAATTTTTTTTTTAAATTTTTTTTTGTATGTAATGCATTTTTTGTAAAGTATTATGCTAGTTAAGAACTTATTTTTTATTTTTATTTTTCAGTATCCATTTCTTAAAGCAAATACTATCTATAGATATTGAAGAAATCAAACAAATATTAGGAGCATGTAGGAACATCTTGTATCTCTTTGACATATTTTTTGCCTTCTAATTTTCTCATATAAGTATACGTATTTAAGTCCTAAGAAAAAACCATTTTTTTAATGCAGGAATTTGATGAACTCCCAAAGAAAACTATAATGAAGAGAAATGACTATTTCGCGTGTTTTCTTTTAGTTTCTTTTAGACATTTCGTAATTATAACTTACTTTTATAGGAAATAATAATTTAACGAATTAATTTAATATATGCAACAAATTTATTAACTCTAGCTATCAGTTAAAATGAAGCAAAATATGCGTAACACCGTACTTTGGTACACTTGAGTAATGAATTCAAGCCTAACGCTTAAAAGATGTATCCGGTGTTTGATTATAAGTTTCGGCCACTCTCCGTTCCGGTTAGTGTATTCAGTTGAAAACTAATTTAACTTTAAGAATTGAATTCGTGTCGAGTTTAGGAGATTCCA
Organism: Heliconius himera; assembly: GCA_021202915.1. Lineage (NCBI taxonomy): Eukaryota > Metazoa > Arthropoda > Insecta > Lepidoptera > Nymphalidae > Heliconius > Heliconius himera. The sequence continues at coordinate 150,345 of JAJHJA010000092.1, forward strand.
TTTACTTGGTTTAGATCTGACAACAAACAGATAGATATTTGTTGCACTTTCCGAAATGTTGTTGTATAGTGATGTTAAGTTATGAAGTGTTACGACTTTTAAAAGAGATTATTAAAGTTTACATTATTTACTTTGCTTACATTTAGAAATTTCTCTATCTACTATGCTATTAAATAATTTAAAAAGTATTAAGCCCTAGACTCTCGCCACCGGGTTCATCCGCATGAACTGTACAATTATTTATTTAAAATTATTTCAATGTATTTAGGGAAATTTGATTATTTATTTCAGTAAAGTAACAATTTCTGTAATACACATAGTGTTATTACACTCCATTCCTCACTTGTCACCAAATATCCGAGACTGCTATTCTGTTGTGGCGGAACTCTACGCCGGGAAATGAGCGAAGAAGAGCGAAGTGAATGAAGAGCGAGAAAATTAAAATAATTCATTCTTCCAAGTGAGAATCAAATCTTTGAGTTTATAGTGAGACGCAGTGTTCCACGACGGTCTCTATATCTATATTTTTTTATAGAAAAGATAAGGCAGATGAGCGGACGGGTCACCTGATGTTAAATGATCACCATTGCCCACGACCCCGTGCAACACCAACGCACTTGTGGCCCAAGTGCGTTGCCGGCATTTAAGGTGAACATAGACGCGCTTCTTGAAGATACCCATATCGTTCTGGAGGCGTTTCGTGTCGAATGGCAGAACTGGTCACAAACAACGCCATGTTTTGCCTCGGCTTCAGATCGAAGAAATAAAAATATTAAATATTTCATTTTCGCGACTGGGAATTGAAGAGACAACCTGTCGCGATTACAGTCACACGCTTGTGCCTCTGCGCCATGTCTGGCCTCAAGTATTATTTTAGGTGAAAAATATTCGAGAACGCATAGTTTTTTGGGCAAAATCTGAAATTGTATCGGCCGGTCTAGTAACGAGTACTATATTTGAATGGTGCTTGATTTTTTTTCTCTAACATCGCTTCAGATTGGTCGGAGAGTGCATTTAAATGAAATTTGCTTATCAAATATTTTGCAACGGCAAATTGGTTTCGCAAAAATCGTTTTTGTATCGACTGTATATATTTGAACATTTTGAATTGATCATATCGTTCTATCTATATAAAACAAGGTTAGTACAATACTTTTATATGGTTTGTTATGTACGAATTCTATTGTTTATTTTTGATTTACGTATTTATTTATGCCTGAGTTACGTAGGCTGCAATTGGAGGGTTAAGAAAATACGATTTTTATATCTTAAAATTATATTAATAAAATTATTAATTAAAATACATTAATTTTATCTAAAACTAAACTATATCTAAGACTACTGCCTTCAATGTTGGAAGAACAGTAATCTGTTTAAACCTAAATTAATCTAACTTATATATAATTGTTATATAATATTGAACCTAAACCTAACTAAATCTAACTTAACCTACGACTTAATTACTCCACGATGGAATAATAAGTGTGGGAAAAGAAGAAATTCCTTTCCCACCGGCGCTGTTCACCCGATCTCTACCTTGTCAGCAGTTTGTGGCGCTCGGCCGCCTATCAGACGGACATATTATAATATTAAATAAGTGTTCCGCCTGTGACACCGAGCGCTATATAACATCTCCCTCCGCAGATCAGCAACTATTCTTGGAGAGAGAGAGTTGCTGAGAAATTTTCATGTGCTGGAACTGGTGTCTGCAAGGCCAATCTTGAATTGAAAATTGTATGTGTCTCTTAGATCCGGGGAAATAAGTAATTCATAACATAATAATGTTAATGGCATATCCTTTCACGTGATCATTTGAATTTTCAATAGTAAAACTTGGTGTCTTGACATTGCAGTTAACCGGTATGGTGATGAGAAAACTCTCTTGCACCCTTTTAGATATATCATGACCACAGAATAATTTCACTTTTGTTGGATTTGGGAAGCTTAAGATGTAATGCTTCTCATCTATTTGTTCTATTGCTTCATCCTTGAGTATCACAGGAGGTGGTTTACAATATTTGTCAATTTCGTAAATTTTGATCTAGTGAGTCACAGTCTGGTTTGTCTTGAATTATGCAATTGATAGGTTTTTTACAGAGGTATTTTTTATTTTTCTTTTCATATGATCTTCAGGCATTCAGCCTCTATGTACAAAGAATTTTTACTAGATATTGCTTAAAAGGATGATTTGGAATTTATTACGAGAAAATTATAGTGGTCAAAGGACTAAGGATAGGAGAACGGCGATATTACCTTTAAAATGATTATTATTTAAATTTTGTAGAGAACAATAACAAGCTTAACACGAGAATAACTTCTATTACATCTCAGAAAAAATATGCCTGCGCATATTTAGCGAGTGTTCCAGTTAATATTAAGAATTTATTATTTTTTTATTTTTATTTATTTCTTTATTGTTAAGCAAATATAAATGTAATTTTAGATTTAATAAATGGAAGTACAATTTTGAATTGTGGCCTAGCTAATTTCGATCATATTTAATGTGATAGCCATATTGCAATCGTTAATATACTTACTTATATGTTCTCTCAGTCTATTACCCAATTTTAACTAATCTAGAGTTCAAAGATTGGAATAGGTGGGAAACGTGGAATAATTAATTAAAACTAACTTAATAATTACTACTAATTAAAATTTTAATTGAAAGAACTGATTTAAAATTTAACTTAAAAGGATTTACTTAAAGATAAAAAGGAAAGCAATTCCAGAAAAATTCTAAAGTACTTAATAAAAAAAAAATCGTACCTCTTTTGTATCTATGTCTTGATACGCCTCCCGCTGCACCACGATGTAGATCCGAGATAGCCGATGTCCTTGAGCAATTCAGTGACTTATATTTCGACTATCCTACCGACTGCGCCAGTTACGTAGGCTGCAATTGGAGGGTTAAGAAAATACGATTTTTATATCTTAAAATTATATTAATAAAATTATTAATTAAAATACATTAATTTTATCTAAAACTAAACTATATCTAAGACTACTGCCTTCAATGTTGGAAGAACAGTAATCTGTTTAAACCTAAATTAATCTAACTTATATATAATTGTTATATAATATTGAACCTAAACCTAACTAAATCTAACTTAACCTACGACTTAATTACTCCACGATGGAATAATAAGTGTGGGAAAAGAAGAAATTCCTTTCCCACCGGCGCTGTTCACCCGATCTCTACCTTGTCAGCAGTTTGTGGCGCTCGGCCGCCTATCAGACGGACATATTATAATATTAAATAAGTGTTCCGCCTGTGACACCGAGCGCTATATAACACCTGGTGTAATTGTAATCAAATAAACACAAAATGCCTCAAGAATTTAGCGGTAAGTAAGGAACGGAAGTGTCATTACGGGAATAGAATGTCTTAACACTAGGTTCCCTCTGCCGAAATACAGCGCGGAAATGAGGATATTAAAAATTTTGTTCCTCCGAGTGGGTATCGAACCCACAACCATCACGTTCTGTTTTACTGAGATATACTAAATTTCAATATAATAATAATAAGTCCAGAGTGCAAACTGTTGAGCAGTGGCGACTCCACGGACCTGAGTCGTCCGGAGGAGAATTGTAATATTGCAGAGTGGAACGCAAGAGTTTTATGATCGAAAGGGTGAAAGTGCCGAATCTAAGTAAATAGTGGTGAAACTAGCTCACGAGATCGCCATGATGGTGAAACCAGTGCACATATCTCGACACACTTAGGCAACTATGCGATACTGCCTCGACATTTCGCCATTTTGTTGGGCCCATCTAGTGGGAGGCGAGTCACCGTTTTCTATATTTTCATAGTCCCACACATAATCTAGTGACTCTTTCTGGAAATTATCTGTGGTTACTCCCAAGATGGATCCCAGACAGTGCGTCACAGTAAAAAAAACATTCTCTAAGGATCATCTACTTGTTGGACCTGCATCCCCACGTAAGCTTTACAAAGAACTGGGTTCTTTTTAAGCCGAGAATTCCAAAATAATAATAATATTATCATCATTAACCTTACTCACCTAATTCTCACATAAAAGAAACAACAAAGACGGCGCAGCATTATAAGACGAAAGAAAACAAAACCAAATTTCACAATACCAATTATGGCGTAAGGCTTTACAAACCAAAATTTAATTACAAAAAGTATTTTCAGTGTGTTTTAATTATGAGGGAAGCCGCAACGCTGTGGGCATTGATTAGCCTAACAATGGTACCTATGTATACGGATAAACATTGTTTTACGAAGGGCAGTAGGGAATACGTTTGGACGACCATGTTTGTTTTCTTTGCAAAATAATCTTTTGTAAATATTTTATTTGAATATAACCTTTTTTAATGAGTCTTTTTGCGATAAGGTTAAGTTTTTTAAATATATTTTTTTACATTTTTTGCCATTTTGTTGAAAATTTTGAGGTACAATTGGCAAATGTCTGTCTACTACAACGGTGTTGTTGTTGAGTGGCAGAACTCAACGCCGCGCTTAACCTCGATACCAGAGCGAAGAAGTGGAAATATAAATTTAAGTAAATATTTCATCTCCTCGAGTGGGCATCGAACCCACAACCAGTCGGTTTTGCAGTCACAGCTCGTGCCGCTGCGACCGGCCTCAAGTTATATAGTTTCTCTCTTGCCAAACGATAATTCTTAGTAATTATCTTTGGGTAGCGGAAATTTGTAAAAGTCTCCCTACAGAGATGCTAACAACATGAATAAGTTGTAATAAGCGTATAAAAATTTCGACGTAGCTTGGCGAGAACGCATGGCTTAGTGGTCAGAGCGCCTGGTCGGTTTTCAGGAGGCGCGGGTTCGAGTCCCGCTGCGTTCAAATTTTTATACGTTTCCTAAATAAGTATATGACACATTTATTTAACTAAATATTAATTAATGAACAAATATCAATTTAATGGGCAGCAGCAGTCCACCATAGTTCTAATACATAAAAAAGGAGATAAAAACGAAATTAAGTAATAGTAAAAGTAAAGTTATCTAATATTTACAAAGTTTTTTAAAAATAGTACTAGGTTGAATTACAAAACAACTCGAAGAAAATCAAAAAAACAAGTGCGATTTCGTGTGGATTATTCTACCATCGACCATGATTATACTCGTACATGTAGAGACAAAAATAAAAGAAAAAAATATGGACAACATTACTATATGGCATTCGTCGATTACAATAAGGCTTGCGACTCCCTATGTCATAATTATTTATGGAAAATGCTAGAAATTTAAGGCATACACGGAAAAATTTTAAAAGAAATTTATAAAAATACTACAGCGACGGTCCAACTAGAACAACCGGGAGAGGAGTTTAGTGTCCAACGAGGTGTTAGACAAGGGGATCCACTCTCACCAAAACTTTTTATTGCAGTATTTTAAAAATCTAAATTACGTAAAATTTGCCGATGACATCGTCATAGTTGCTGAAGCATCTAGTATACTGCAAACTATGTTGCAACAGCTAAATAATGAAAGTAGGAAAGTAAGCCTATCTAAGAACCCAACGAAGACCAAATTAATGACAAATCAAACAAATCTATTAGGGGAAAAAATTAAATAGATCAGAAACTTATGGTTTGTCCAAGGAACATGGAGCGAAGTATGCTGAACATAAGGCTGAAGGATCAATGGATGACTTTAAACATAAGGAAAAGAACTATGGTGAGTGATGTAATAAAGAATGGAGAAGGTTCATTTGAAACAGAGAATAGTGGATAGTGATAGGGGGGGGGGGGGGGGGGGTGTCTATGTAAAGGGACAACCTGACCGAAAAATTGGCAGCTAAAATTTATTATTTGCTTTATAAATGTTTTTAATTTTAAATCTTTTTATTTTTTGTTGTATACTTAAAATAAATCAAAAAAATGTTCTATACTTACTTTATCTTATTAAAAAAAAATTGAAACGGTCAGCGAATAAAGTCTTATTTATATATTTATTTATTTATAGACGCGCACATTAACTGTTTTCGCAGCAACTTATATCACTTTTTACAAAAGTGTTATATCACTTTATACAAACATGTATGGATTATATTTATTATATAAAATTCATGTATTTTTTATGCATTATTTTAACAAAATATTAACGTTCTGCACTCCTTCTCTATATAAACTGTGCCAAATTTCATACTACTCGATCTGCATAATTTTAAGTAAAATGAGGTACATTTTTTTTTGCTTCACGTATTAATATCCTATGCATTAAACAGAATATACTTAAAATATTTTGTATCGAAAGTTCTTATATTATAACATATAACAACATATTAAATTATATTATAACAATTAAATTAAATTCCAACAGTAATATGTAATTGTAATTATTTATAAGTAATCATATTGTAAAGAAAATTTGTCCTAATAATTATTTGAGGCCAGTCGTGGCGCAGTGGCACAAAGTGTGACTGTAAAAGCGATTGGTTATGGGTTCGATCCCCATTCGAGGAGATGAAATATTTACTTAAATGTATATTTCCATTTTCTTCGCTTTGGTGTCGAGGACGAGCGCGGCGTTGAGTTCTGCCACTCAACACGCAATGCCTCCAGAATTCGACAGAAAGTGGGGAACGGAATGTCTTAACACTAGGTTCCCTCTGCCTACCCTGCTGTGTGCGGGATACAGCGTGAAGCTGTTTTATTTTTATTTATTTTAATGAATATAGTGTAAAGTATAGAATGTAACCGAGAGTCGTAGCGGTGTGACGCTTTCGTATTGCGTAAAGAAATATTATCATAATTTTGTTTATTATTGATATTGATGTATCTATTTAATATTTATATATTTTACTTTCATATTTTGGTTAAAATCTCAATAAAAAAGATCAACGTGGAGCAGCAGCACAGTGACTGTAAATCATTCTCATTTCCTCGCTCTGGTAACAAAACAAAACGAAGCATTGACTTCAGCCAGTCTACACGCAATGTTCTAAAAATCGGTGGATGAGAAAAGGGTTTCCCAACACTAGGTTTTCTCTGCTTACCCTTCTACATACGAGATACAGCGTGAAGCTAATAAAAAATAACTATATACACTTTGAAAACAATCCCTTTTTCAAATCTACACCACTTTAGAAGTTTTGGAATAACAAAAGCTTTCTCTTTACATTAAGATCGTCACACGCATCTCCTGCTACTCCCACTCCGTGTAACGAATTGATAATTGTTCTCAAATATTTTAATTTGTGTAGCGAAGTGTCTTGTATTTGCTGAATAAATTGTTTGTTTGGCTTCAATCTCGTAATGTCGTGCAAATTTCGTTAGCGTTCTCATAATTTTAATTAATTTCGAAACAATGCCCCAATGCCCGTATATTTGGTTTAATTAAATTTAAATTTCAAATATATATTTTTATATTTCTCTCCTTTAAATAGTAAGTTTTAGTCCTTTAAATAGTAAGCTTTTGTTTTATTTTTTTATTGTGTGTATCACCGTTAAATATTATTCAAACACGGAAACCATCATGATATAAAAGTGTATTTCTTTTTTTTTTATTTACCAGTTTCACGCTGTGACACTCCGTTCCCCACTTTCCGCGGAATTCTGGGGACATTGCGCGTTGAGGGGCGGAACTCAATGCCGGGCTTTTGCCTCGACACCAGAACGAAGAAATGGAAATATACGAAGAGTGGGGATCGAACCCACAACCAGCCACTTTTAAAGTCACACTTTGTACCTCTGCACCACGATTGGCTTCACTTCACATTTTATGACAAGAAGAAGAAGGGTAGCCAGAGAGAACGGGGCATCAAACGCTACTCTGCATACCGCTTTTGCCTCGTCCACTGTTATCAAGTTTCTCCAGAGGGTCTTTATGTGTTTTATGTAACTTTCCTTCAATATCATCGATATCTCATCGTATTCTTGATCGACCAAGGTCTTCCCTTGTCTCTCTTTCCGCTGTTTTATATATGTTTATTTTTTAATTCTTCGGTCACTAATTTTCCTGACGTGCCCAAGCCACCTGATCACGTTTTTCTTCATCCACAATATGAACTACTAACTAATACCTGCCATTCTATATCTCTTTTAATTTGTTATACAAATACAAAATCAAATAAATATTAAATACTTTATTATACATATATCAATAAAAGGATTTTAAATAAAAAATGAAAGCTTATAATGACATCACAATAAAATATCGAGGAGCGAGGATAAAATATAAAACAAAATACGATATGAAATATTTCGGTTGTATGCATCCAATGAAAAGAATTTGCATGTGAACAATGTATAAGGATAAAAAATGTAGATTTCTAGAGGTAGGTTTCGAGAGGTACGCACGGCGTCAAAGGCAGTGATTGCCTCGTTAACCTGCGGGGAATGTTACAAAGATACACATTAACACTGGATGGGTGTTAATGTATTTATTGGATTTATTTTAAAGGATTTTTTTTTATTTTAGTTTTATTTAATTTTTGAAATTACATTTAATTTTTGAAATTTTATTTAATTTTTGAAATATTTTTACTATGAAGTTCTCACTGATCTAGTCGGTATTTTATCTAATGTGTTACTTATAAAATATAACGAGTGAGTATTCATTTTCACTGAAAGATGTGGGCAATACTTAATAAAAATTATTTTTGCCTTGCATACCACAGAGGAAGTAGAGAATGTGAAACGTGACAGCTGTGAGTCCATTAAGAGTTTCACCACCCAACAAGCAATATCTCAAAAATTGAGTGTTACGTGGGCAACGAACTGTCCTAACACCAGATTCTACCTACCTACCCTACTATATTTGGAATACAGCATAAATCAAAAGCTTGTTGATTCAACTACTGAACCACGTCAGTCTACAAAGTCTACATACTACAAAATGGCTATAGGACCGATTCCAGCGTACAATTTGCTTTCACTTTGTGCATTTTTCAGTTAATCGCTGCGGCGTGGTGTGCGGTTACCAAAACCAGATGATGTCAATATTGCTCAATTTATTCGTGGATCATTTAAAATTTTGTTTTATTCGTGTTTCTATTGCATGAAACATTACAAAAAAATCTCTTTTCTCGAATTAGTGTAATCGTATTTCTTATCACGGAAATTAGAAACATAAATTATTTATGTAACTTTACCTTTTTTTCTCATATTATTACATATTAGAAGTTATTTTAAATTTAGATTTTTTAATTAATTTGATTACAATATATTTTTTTAATAATTCAAAAGTTCTATTCCAATATTTGAATTTTCGTATTGCTTTAGAAGTTTTCTACGTAAGTTTGAGCTCAGAATGACAATTGCCAAAACAATGTAAAATTGTAAGGTTAACTACAGGTGTGGGAAAATAAATCATTGTTGTATTTCTACTAATAAACGTCGGTGAGGCTCAAGGGAAATCTAACGCCCTGTACAAACGGATTTAATCTTAGGAAATAATGAAGTTTACCTCAAAACAGATATGTATTTAACGCTATACATAAAAAAAATATTTAGTTATAATACATATTTTATTTTTATATAACACTTTTATAGGTTCATGCTGTGTCCCGCATGGTAGGCAGAGTGAACCTAGTGGTAAGTCAGTACGTTCTCCATTTTCTGCTCAATTTGCGAGATATTTCGGCAAAATCCAACTACGTATACCAGAACGAGAAAATGGAGAAAATGGACGGTTACGAACCCGTAGGCGTCCCGTTTAAGTCCTACGCTTGTTCCTACTACTCCAAGCCGCGTGACAACCTCTCTTTTAGTCAAAAATCTTCTTTTTATTGTTAAACACGTAATATAAATATTTGAGGCCGGTCGTGGCGCAACGGCACGAGGTGTGACTGCAAAACCGACTGGTTGTGGGTTCGATCCGCACTCGAGGAGATGAAATATTTACTTAAATTTATATTTCTATTTCTTCGCTCGGGTGTCGAAGTAAAGCACGGCGCTGAGTTCTGCCACTCACACGCAATGCCTCCAGAATTCAGCAGAAAGTGGGGAACGAAGTGTCTTAACACTAGGTACGTCTGCCTACCCTGCTGTGTGCGGGATACAGCGTGAAGCTGATTTATAAATATTTAAAACATTTATCACTCTTCCAGTAAAAGTATGTCAAAATTGGGCTAAATCATTCGTTTTTAGGCAATCAGTAGAATTCTCAGCGGACATAGGGGTGAGGTGTTCGTGTATTAGAATTCGTAAATAATTCATAACGTTTAAAATTGACTGCCTTCAATAAAATTATTGAATAACTGGATGAGTAATTTACAATGGAAATGATGTTTACCATAATATTGAATTTATTTCTACGGATATACTTAATATATTATGTACATGTTGGCGCTAGCGCTTCTATGAATCGGTGGCAGAACCACAAATAAATGTGACCAGAATCACGTCACTATTAGGCGCGTCATTAATCCCTTTTCATTCTGTTAATTTCATTTCATTCTCAGTTTTAAGATACAGCTTATTTATTAACAATTATATAAAGGGCTGCACGGGTTTCGTACGAGCTTAACCTCCTGATCAGCGTACACAGTGCATTCCCCTGCGGTTAATAGACATTCATTGAAGGGGTGACGCCCCTTCAATGAATGTCTATTAATGCTTGTAGTTTTAAAGGTGACTGTAAAGAAGCTGTAAAGATCGTCTCAGGTCACAGCGGCCCTTTCTTCTGTATTCTTGTCTCTGGTGCGGCTGGGAGCACTCCTCGTGCTCTGCCACTAGCTAACCTCGACTATTCGGATAATTGATTATTTAATTACCTAATAAATTATTATTTTAATTATGGATCTGGTTAACACCTATTTATAATTATAATATTGGACAAAAGCGGTAAAGGCGAGCGTAGCCTAAAGGGAATTGTACAGTAAAAGGAATCCCTGAAACCTACCCTTGTGGTTGCAAGTCCCAGGCACTGCTCCAACCTTCACACAATATAAAGACATGCTATGCATAACTTCAAGTTATCGTGATTTAGTTTATTAATTGAAATGAACGAGTAATAAAAGTAATACGTGTGAACGAGGTGAATGTAATTCCATTCATCCTATTGTTAGGCGAACCAACAAATCAGACACAAAATCCAACTTTTACAATAAATTTATTTACACTTGCTATATACACATATACTCTCGTAGTCACAATATTGAAATATGAATTGTAATGACAAGTTGTCTTGACAATATCTTAGAACGTAATGAACACGAGTGCCGTGTCGTTTGTGCTTATATTGGAAATCCACCGGAAAAGACGCAGCACACTACCGCCACTTAATACAATCGATAATGGAAACAATATCAAATGTAATTACAGTGACACCTATTACTACATTATAAGTAACTTATGCTAACACTATTTACTCTCAGCGCAAATTTCCGACACACATATCGCATATCTAGGAATACTTTTTCCATTGTTAATTTTTTGTCTTCATCTGTACGATGAACATTTAGAGCTTGATTTGATATTTTTCTTATAATATTTTGGGACGTGTTATCCAACAAGCGGCCCCCTTTGCAGCTGCGCCCGCTTGAAATATACGAATGTTTATTTAAGTATATTTAAAAAATATCTGCCAAGCGCGAATGGGACTCGCTCACCGAGGGTTCTGTATCAATTTCAGGGTTTTGGTTGAAAATTACTTTATAGGTCTTAATATATTTATTTTGTATGAAACAAACTACAAATAAAAGTTTGTAATGACTTTTTTCCACGAAACATCTATAAATCTATGGAAAGTACACTATAGGTTTTGGCTATTAATTTGAATTTAGTTTGCAAAAATTGTCGTATTCAATAAAAAATGTATAGATATTTCACATCTTCGCGTACGCGGGAAACTTAGTTTTTGTGTCCACATAAATTTCGATTCCGCAAAAACTTCGCGTTAAAACAAAATTTATATATTGCTCTACAAATCTCTATCTATCATTGAGAATTGCAAGCACTACGTGGCTGCTTGAGAAGGTGTCAACTTGTATTCTAAACCCTAAATGTTAAATTCTTGGTCAAATTTTATAATCAAACAATATGGAGTTTTTTCTATCATCATATAAATAATAATTTACAAATAAAATCAAACAACAAAATATTAAAACTAAAGATTTGCCCAATTAAATAAAATAGTTTTGTGCCGTGTGATCCGTGCGCCTCTTACGACACACAGTCGTAAGAGGCGACTAAAGTACGTGTGGTAGAGTCACGTCGCCAACAATGGCAACACGCATGGGCAGATATATTTTTAAATTTAAGTACCGATTGTAATAAAATAATACCTATATGTAAAAGGAAGCTTGCCAAAATTCAATATTGCAAGCTGCTTTTAAATTGGTTAAGCTGATTCTGAGATTAGCGTGAACAAACGCACAGACAAACGGATATACGGACAAAATAGACAAATAAAAAATAATAATAATAATCATTAAATTAGCTTCACGCTGTATCCCGCACACAGCAGGGTAGGCAGAGGGAACCTAGTGTTAAGACACTCCGTTCCCCACTTTCTGCCGAATTCTGGAGGCATTGCGTGTTGAGTGGCAGAACTCAACGCCGCGCTTAACCTCGACACCAGAGCGAAGAAATGGAAATATAAATTTAAGTAAATATTTCATCTCCTCGAGTGGGGATCGAACCCACAACCAGTCGGTTTTGCAGTTCATTGTTTTGGAAATTAATAAAGGTCCCCATTATATATTTTTTATATTATCATTATATCTTAATACACAGTTAGTAGTTAAACATTTAGTAGTTAAAAAGGTTACAATGGTAACCAAAAGGTTTCATTATATCATTCATTTATTTTACTTAAATTACAAGTTCAAAATATCAGATCCTGCACACAGCTGGTAAAAGCAGAGGGAACCTAGTGTTAAGACACTCCATTCTCCACTTTCCGCTGAGTTTTGGAGACATTGCGTGTTGAGTGGCGGAACTCAACGTCGCGCTTTGCCTGGACTCCAGAGCGAAGAAAAGGAAATATACATTTAAATACATATTTCATTTCATCGAATGGGAGTCGAGCCCACAACCAGTCGCGCTTACAGTCACCTTTTGTGCCTCAAAATAAAAATAGGAATAATACTTATATTTGGTATTCAGGCAGGCACTCCTTTAGTCGCGAAAATAGTAGAGTCCCAGAGAGTTCTTTGTAAGAAAACTGGTTAAATATTTACAAACAATAGAACTCAGAAAAAAAGATAGTAAAAAACGAATACTACAAGAAAATATAGTATTTTTTATTTTATATAATAGCAATGACATTAAACAGTGAGAACTTACCATAAGGATTTTGATTAAGCGCATTTCGTTGCTAACATACTGTCTTTGACGTGTAATGATATAGATATTCTAGAAAGGGCATGTTTTTTATCAATTTTAAATTTACACATTAAAATTATGATATTATCACGACGCTATTGCCATACTTTTTATATTTGTATATGTGATTATTTCTTTAGCTTCACGCTGTATCATGCACATAGCAGTGTAGGCAGAGGAAACCTGGGAACATAGTGTTAAGGCACTCCGTTTACATTAAGGCTGCTTTTTTTCGCTGTATTCTGTAGATTTTTTTAAAATGTATTTATTTAAAACGTTTAGCAAAGTTATACTAGAAACAATTTGTACGATAATAACCGCATTAGTTTAACACTGTGTTACGAAATTACCGTTACCAGAGCGAGGAAATGAAAATATTAAATATTTTATTTCCCCGACTGGAAATTGAACCCACAACTTGACGCGTTTACAATCGCGTGCTGGTTTCGCTGCGCCAGGACAGGCCTACGTATGTATTATCAGTGCTCACTTACTCAAGAAACCTATATGACAAATTTTATCTTGTTTTTGTTGTTGATCTTTGCTTATGGCGCCTCGAGCGTGTCTACTGAGCACTAATCACTTCGCCAATGTCATGTAGCTTGGAGAACACAAAAAGGAGGATGTACGGTAGAAAAGAGATGATATTACAAATGTTACCTTCCTAACTAATTTACATTATCTGTCACGGACTCAGTAATGGAAGACTCAAGTCCTCCTATACATATACATATAACGATGCTGGCCAACTGTACTTCGGCTTCGCGAGTCACGTAAGAGCCCATCATAACACCAAATCTAAAGAAAAATAAAGTGAAACTTGCAAAGAGTCTAGTTAGTTTATTTATTTATTTCTCGCATCGTTTTGCACCGCATTAGGCCTGCACTTTTAATTATATTCTTTCGAAATCTCGTTTCCTGGAAAATATCACTTATAGTGACGCCGCCTTTGTGCATTTTGTTTTAAGAAGTTACTCTATTGAATCTTTTCAAATGTGCATTAAAGAATTTTATTATTAGAGTTGTCGATGTAAATTGTATGAAAATGTATACATGAAAGTTCTCGAGGTAATTCTGGTGGCAGTAGGTTCTTTTTAAAAAATGATAAAAAACCTATGTTATAAAAAAGTCCCTTATCCCTATATAAGGGACTTTTTTTAGTAAATACAATATATCGATCCCATGGTTTTCTTAAAATGAGCTTAAAATCAATAATAGTGACAGATATTTTTTAAAGTACCTTTATTACTCTGTAACGATTGTAATACAGCCTATATAGTCTTTCTCAGTAAAAAATCATTTCAAATCAGTAATTTCTGATGTTAGAGCGCTCAACCAAACAAACCCTTCATATTTATAATATTGACTACATACAACAATCTAGAGACATTCAATTTGTCACTTCCGAACAATCATACTCCTCGATATAGGTTGAATTACACACATACCACGTCTCTTTCTCATGTCGCTTATGAGACGAATATTAAGCGTGGGGATATTTACAAGGGAATAAAAATATTTTGACGCCATTTTTATCGTGTGCCTTTGTGCGGTGGCCATATAAAAGCATTTTACACGTTGTTTGAAGGCTTGTTATGCGTGTTTGTCATAATTTCACTTTTGATAAGATCTAAATAAAGATACAATTTGGTTTTATTTATTTTGCTTCTATGTGAAATGAGATAAATGTTTTTTTTTTTATTGAAGCCACCTTAAATATACGAAGAGGATGAAAGGAATGTTGTTTATGCTATGGGAATGTTATACGTTGATGTCATGGAAAATGTTGTAAAGGAAATATCTTGGAAAATATATTTTGTTACTTTTAATAGAATAATATGAAAATAATGAACTATACTAGCTAGAGTCAGCACTAAATAAATGTAATTTTAATTCTTTTATTTTGATATCCTAGACTAAAAGTCTTAGCCCAAGATCCCAGCCTCCTCCAGAGTCTCCCTGGGATCTCAGTCTATCTTATTTTGTCAGAATCAACGACTACTTACCGATTATTATTATTTTAATTAAACGTATGAGATAATTTATATATGATGATGTTAATGCGTCTAAGAACAATTGTAAGTTAGACGACGGTTGTGGATTCTCTTACACGTAGAGTAAGCACTTTAATATTATGTTTCCTGTTTCTTAGTTCCTCAGTTTATGAAGACAAAGTTCGAGTTAGAATATGATATTTCATATTTGCACTTCGGTGGTCTCTTTTAGATGTACGCTGAATCCCGCACTCTGTGAAGTAGGCAGAGAGATGGTAATTTCTGGAGGTATTGCGTGTTGAGTGCGAAACTCAACGCCCCGCTTTGCTTCGATACCTGAGCGAAGAAATGAAAATATATTTTTTTCATTTCCTTGTGAGGGAATCGAACCCATAACCTCAGTTAGCCTCCGTTAAACCCCATAACGTCGTTTACAGTAACACGTTTGTACTCCTGCGCCATAACTGGCTGCAGTGGTTTGATTTATATATATATAGATATATTTCTATGGTACAGGAAATTTTACCTACATACACTAATACACAGTTCGTGGCTTTAATTATTAACCTAGTTAGATACATAAGGTGAGTATTAGCGAACGTTTACAGTACTAAAAAGTTATCTTAGTCTAGCTACAGTGCAGCTCAAGAGATTTTGAATCTACATACTATTGTTTAATTAGAAGCAAGGATTTTGTACATTACCGTTACAATTGTGGCAAATCTATGAATAAAATATAAACAAGGCTGTGTTCTGTGAATAAGTATAGCAAAATAGTTTTCTAAATGGTGTGGTTTTTTTTTTAAATAGAGGAACGTTTCAGGCAAGCTGATTAAGAAAATACATTTTATGATTAATGATTTTTTAAGTTGAGACTATGACTTGTTTGATTTAGAAATATCTCTAGTGTATAGTTGAATAAGTGATGATTTTGGGTAAAATTATTTTAATTTTTTTGTGTGGCAAAAAAAGCATTGTCTAAAATAAAAAAAAATCATTCAAATAGAGAAGAAAGCAACATTACATAGAAAGGTTTATATCTATTTTAAACTATTTAGTAGTTTTTTAACTTTTCAAAAACGATTTATTTACTCAATCTTCCCTTACGCAGCTCGAATAAGATGGATTAACAACAATCCATAAAATAATCTCGTCCTAATGAACGGACGATAGCGAAACTAGGTTACTCTGTCTATAGAATTTCACTTAGAAATCAATCTGAGCCAAAGTCGATCGACTATAAATTACGTTATGTATAAGTAAAATTGATATGTTCGTCTGTGATTTCAAAATAACTGTATTTTTCTAAGTACTGAAATATACAATTAAAAATGTTGTCTGTCTGTACGTTTGTCGTTTGTTTGTCTGGGCTTATCTCCAGCTAATCTCTCTCTTATAGGAACTATATAACACTGCAAGATAATGGGACTTGCGGAGTAACTTTTATATATCCCGGAATTCCCGTGAGCTTGGGGCTCACGCAGGAAAAACCATGTTTGTCGTGCGTGCATACCTACCGCCTACCTAGATAGATATGATATAACTAAACATTTTTTTAATACGAATTTCTCTAAATACATTTAAGTATTCTATACTTATAATAAAATCGTAGCGGATCGGTGTCTATACATGGAAGATATATAAGAAAAAATGTTGATGAGGCCTTTTAAACGTAACAGAACCCAAAACAATGATTTTTTAAAAAAAAGTCTCTTGTCTGTTTGTCTGTGCGTTGCGATTTAAATGAAGTTTTCACTATTGGATTCTGGCAAGCTTTTCTTAACATATATATGGATTGTTTTATTACAACCGGTTCATAAATAAAAAAGTTATATCAATTTAAAATATTAATCTTTTAATTTTAATAATGATAGAAAACACTCAGATTTCAAGATTCAAGGTTTAAGAGATCGGAGTTTATGCGGGAAAAACTGCGCTTAATGTGCACGCGTACTTACCGTCTACCTAAATAACGCATAGTTAAATATTTTTCTTTAAATACAACATTATTTAAGACTTAATGAAGCTGTCGCGGTGCAGGAGCACAAGCGTGTGATTCTAAACGCGATGGTTGTAGGTTCAGTTCCCACTCGGGGAAATTAATTATTATTCATATTTTCATTTCTTCGCTTTGGTAATAATGCAGAGTGGCGTTGAGATCCGCTTCACAATACGCGATACCTTGAAAATTGCTCGGAAAATGGGGATATTTGATGTAGCGCAAAGCTGAAAAAAAAGCTTAAATTACTATATTTATACATCTATACATACATACATATAAATAAAATTAATAAGTCGGTCCGTGATATCAACATAACTGTTATTTCAACTATTTTATTGAATTGGTTAAATCTTTGGTTATCAATGTTTTGTTGGTTGATATTGTTTGCAAATTACTATTTGTAAGATGATGGAAAAATCTCCAGAATGTATGATTATAAAATGGACCGAGATTTAGGACTCTCCAATGTAAGTATACCCGCTCAAACTGCCACGTACTGCTTGTAATTTCTCAATGATAGTTAGAGATTTGTGGAGCATTATAAAATATATGTTTTAACCTCAAACTTTTGCGGAATCGGAATTTATGTGTATGTATACTACGTTTGCAACTTTTATCTAACATGCAAAATCAAATCAATTTCCAAAATATTTAAATAACGTTCACTTTTAAAGTAGTGTATCTTAAAAGGAAAAAAAACGGAACACTTTGTTCCTTATCTGTCCGTCTGTCAAGACCATTTTACTTGAGATCGCGTTGAGGTATCAATCTGAAATCAATATCAGATATTCAGGCTTACAGTTCCTTGGAGCACAGAAATTACGCTTCTAATACAACACATTCAAAAGATATGAGCACTTATGTATCGTTTTTTATTCATTCTGTATGAAATTCACCGTGTAATTGAAACCTATAATGTACTTCCCGTAGGCCTATAGTTATAAAATTTAAGACATAGAAATTTAGGACTTATAATACTAATAAAGGAAACAATCCGAAAAGTAAAATTTTATATATAATTTATATATATTTCATAGAAAAATATAATTTAAAACTTATAATTGTAGTTCATCTGATACAAAATAAGTGTTATATACGCGCAAACTTAAGTTTGTTAACTATATTCGTCACATCATCGAAACAGGTAATAAAGTATTTCCCAATAACAATTCTGAAAATGGACTGTCGGAAGGTGGTTGGTCTAAATGTATAAAAAAAATCGTTTAGTTTCACGCATCTCTCGGAGTTTTTAAAAATGGACAATATTTTCGTTGTTCGGTTATTGTTGATTGGCGGAACTCAGCGCCGTGCTTTGGCTCGTTACCAGAGTTCGTGGTTCTGGTTCGTAATTTGAAGTATTTCAATTTCTTGAGTGGAAATCGAACCCACAACCTGTCTCGTTTACAGTCGCACGCTTGTGCCCTTTTAATATGTGTTGCCTCTATAAAATATTTACTTTCTTTTTTTTTTCAAATTGATGTGTCACACAGCTATAAATACTTCCTGTAGTTTATTCTGCGGGGAATGGTCCTCAAATAGCGCCTGCGTTTTATTATCTGAGATTATTTGTTGACCTTAACCTAAGTTTACTGTATATAAGATTAGATTTTTGTATTACCTTATTAGTATTATAATCATTATTTAAGATAATAATCATTTAATGACCGATTTGTTGCTATAAATAAAATATGTGCTTAATACTTTTCGCATTAAGTCAGAAAAAAATATGTTTCATTGAAAGCTTAAAGCTACTTGGTAGAAATATCTACATGTGTGTGTGTCAGCGGGACTGGGACAGTCTCTGACCGAAAGGCAATGGTCCTAGGTCGATTTTTGGAAGGTTTGGCTAGGGTCGAAAGAATGAATATTTTTTTATTCCCCGCTCTGGCAAGGTGACTCTAAACGTGACGGTTGTGGGTTCAATTTCCACTAGAGGAATTTCACTAGTTCCGCCATACCACACGCAATGCCTCCAGAATTTCGCAGAAAGTGGGGAACAAAAGTATCTAGTTGAGAGCGGAGCGAATTGACACTAGGTTTCTACTGCCTACGCTGGTATGTGTACAGAGTACGGGCATATAGCGTGAAGCTAAAAAAATACTTTGTAATACAAATATAAAAAAAAAATCAGCCATGAGGCCAGTCGTGGCTCAGCGGCACAAAGTGTGACTGTAAAACCGACTGGTTGTGGGTTCGATCCCCACTCGAGGAGATGAAATATTTACTTAAATTTATATTTTCATTTCTTCGCTCTGGTGTCGAGGCAAAGCGCGGCGTTGAGTTCTGCCACTCAACACGCAATGTCTCCAGAATTCGGCAGAAAGTGGGGAACGGAATGTGTTAACACTAGGTTTCCTCTGCCTACCCTCCTGTGTGCGTGATACAACGTGAAGCTAATACAAATATGTTTTTTTAATAATATATATAACATTAGTTTACCCAATATTAATATTATATATGAATTATATAAAAAAGTATTCATATTGTATAATTTTATTAAAAACTAGATGCAGGTATCACGTTTTAGCTTTGCATATGATGTACATACGCTCGTAGGTGTGTTCGCGGAGACGAAAGATATTAAAGTTACCTGGAGCCAGAGCGATGCTCTTCTTATGGGCGATATTATTTTACTTTTATTTCTTAGTGAATTTTTACCACTATTTTTTCACGTTTTTGTTATTGCTTTTTACAATTGTTCATGATTATAGTATTTTAGAATTTTTAAGTATACAAGAGGCCGGTCGTGGCGCAGCGGCACGAGGTGTGACTGCAAAACCGACTGGTTGTGGGTTCGATCCCCACTCGAGGAGATGAAATATTTACTTAAATTTATATTTCCATTTCTTCGCTCTGGTGTCGAGGTTAAGCGCGGCGTTGAGTTCTGCCACTCAACACGCAATGCCTCCAGAATTCGGCAGAAAGTGGGGAACAGAGTGTCTTAACACTAGGTTCCCTCTGCCTACCCTGCTGTGTGCGGGATACAGCGTGAAGCTAATTAAATTATTATTTTATTAAGTATACAAAAAATCTAATATTTTTAAACGCAAAATGTATTTTTTTTTGCTTTTGGCGATTTTAAAATATTATATAGATTTTTTTTCTTTTTCATTTTTATATGTTTATAATATTTAACTGATAATTAAATGATTCAAATGTCTAAAATGTCATTAAAATTGTAAAGGGGCAAAGACGCTGGTGGCTGTGACACAGTTTATTCTAGTACGGCTACCAACGCACACCTCTTGGTTTAAGAGGCAATTTGTTAAATTTAATTTGATGAATAAATATATTATTATTATTATTTTATTTCATTAAGAGAAATATTATATATATACTCTGTGGTAAGGTTATTAGATAAAAAAGAAGAAAGTAGGATGTGTTAAAATCGATATAGGTGAAATGCAAGTATATCAATATATATTGGTATTAATTGTAAAATTTATAATATTTAAATATCATTAGTTAATAAATCGATTGGCCTGATGCAATCATGAATCGTAATAATAATATATCAAGCGAACTATTACCGCTTCAGTTGAAATTTATGAAGAGCTCGTAACGTTAAGATAGGTGAGAGCGCAGAGGTTTTTAAACTTAAATTGCATTTGTTATTCTATCAAAATTGGAAATATAAAATAATATTTCTATACTTTATTTTATATTAGTATGTCGGCGACGGTTGTAGGTTCGATTTCAAGAAGAATTAATTCCTTTCAACTCTTCCCTTTGATAACAAGACAAAGTGATTTAAGCAAATCGTCTTAAACACACACAACAATAAAATCAGTCGATTATGCAATATAATCAAAACTAAAGGTACCTTATTGTTTCAAATTTTGTGGAGTAATGAAAATAACTTGAAATGAAAATGTAATTACTTTCCGGAGTATAAATCAAACTCTTAACTTTTACGATGATTGCTATACACTCACCCACTATACCGCGGTGGCCTTAAATTCACACTTTTAATAAATATTTGTAAAACAATGCCTTATTAACATTTAGCGCTTTAATGGTAATTTGTTTGTAGAAATTTCCGTTAGTGTCACCGGGAAAACTTTGAGAAACTGAGCTTTAGTTGCTGAAAATTTAGTAAGTCTAAAATACTGCAGTACTTAATACCAAATGATATAATTATATTCAATGTTCGCAAATACGCAGAAAGTGATAGTTCAAGCTTTTTTGATATCAATTACCTACTGATATTTAATTTTTTAATTATTTCTATATGTATAGCGGCGTTGGCGGTTAGCATTGGCTCTAAATGCGATGGCTGTGGTTTTCGCTCAGGGTAATAAACTTAACTTAACTTAGCTTCACGTTGTATCCCTAGTGTGGTAGTCAGAGAGTACGGAGCGCCAAACGCTGCGGTCTCTACATATTTCTTTCGCCTTGTCCACTGTCATCAACCTCTTCATATATCCCCTCCGGGGGGTCCTTATGATCCCCGCTCAGTGTAATAAATTAGTTTAATTTTTCTCACTCTAGTAATAAGAAAAACCGCGCCGTTGAGTTCCACCACCCAATTCACAATGTCTCGGAAATTGGACAAAAAGTGGGGAACAAAGTGTCTTAACATTCTGTCTATCCTGCTATGCGGGAAACGTTAAGCTGTTTACTTGCCATATTTTTTTTCTCTCTTTTAAGCGTAAAAAGAGAGAATTTCAGTTGTCTTTCATAAATTACTAGATTATTGCGTAGAATGCAATGATTATTACTCTTTCTCACCACTTCGCCTACTTCCATTTATAAAGATCATATTTTTTGTGTAAAAACCCAACATCTCGGTGTAAATAGACACATAAAACAACTATTTATATATTTGAACTCGCAACCATCGATACACATCATATTAATTAAGCCACTAAGCATTTATAAAGTAATGTATTTCAAATTTAAATACTATAAGCGTCTAAAAGATGCAACTAATAACATTATAATACGCTTAAGCCGCTTGAAATGCCTTCCGGAGTGACTCCGCCGTCTCACCTCGCACAAATTTGGTGGAAGTTGAAACATTTGCATGAATAATAACAAAGTCAGTTTCGGCTTTTAATTCTATCTAAATTTTGGAGTCACTTCCTGTAAAGTTTCTTGATGTTGATATTTACATTTTTATTGTTGTTATATTTTATAATATTTATACTTTCATACTTATACTATAGCTATATCATTAGATGATACATAGGTCCATAGGTCGTATATCTGATTAATATGCTGTTAAATTCTCACGAACCAATCAATTATGTAGAAATTAGTTTAATGAAAGTCGTCTTAGTGCAGTGCGACAGTGTTTGACTCTAATGACCTGGTCGTCGTTGGTTAGATTCCCAATCAGGGGAAGTAATATATATAAATTATTATCATTTCTTCACTTTAGTAGACATAAAATAACTTGAATAGAGTATTTTTATACTAGACAAGATTTTTTAAGCTTAAAAAGGTTATAAAAAGCTTTAGCACAAAATTAAAGAAAAGTTAAAAAGACATGAGGGACAAATTATATTATATTAAAATTAAATCAAATCAGCTCAGCTTCACGCTGTATCCCGCATATAGCAGGGTAGGCAGAGGGAACCTAGTGTTCAAACTCACTATTTCCCAATTTCCGCCGAGTTCTGGAGACACTGGGTGTTGAGTGGCGGAACTAAACACCGCGCTGTGCGTCGACACCAGAGCGAAGAAATGAAAATATAAATGTTAGTAAATAATTCATTTCCTCTAGTGGGGAGTGAACCCACAAACAGTCGATATTACAGTCACACTTTGTGCCCCTGCGCCACGACTAATAATATATAAATAAAAAAAAATTATATCATATAATTTGTCCCCTCATGTCTACAGTATACATATTCTTAAACCCAAAATTTTTCATACATTTTACAGTATTTTACAGTAGACTATAGCCACAGAAACAGATAGTTATTGATATAAATATTATAAGCTTGTAAACGCGATGCCTGTACGTTCAATTCCAATTCACGGGAATTCAATTTAAATTAAATTGAATATTCGTGATTACCTGCAGTAGTAAAACAAATCGCGACGTTGAGTTCCGCCATCCAATCTCTGGATACTGTATTTCTACTCTGCTACCTACGGAATAAAAGGTGTAACTAAAAATACATATAATTGTATCAGAAAATTAAAATAAATTTGACAAAAAAATAACAATTGAATAAGCAAAACATTGTTATAGTTCTATCGAAGTAAATTAGTGTTATATTGATCATTTTCCGACAAAATCCGATATTCGTTAGGGCGTGCGTGTGAAATTTATAAATATCTCCCAACAACCTATTTACGTGACTAGATATTTTGACTCTATTAAAATTTTATGTAATTTTGTATATTTTTATACGTTTAATCCATTTTGTGAGCCACTGTATGATGGCACAACGTCTGACAGTAAGTGTAACTGTGTAGTAGGTTCGATTGCCACGCGAGGAAATGAATTATTTTCATTTCTTCGCTCTGGTATAAAGACAAAGTACGGCATCTCCACTAAACTAAAAAACAAGAACGAACGAGATACAATGTGAAGCTACAATTTGAGTATTTCAGTTAAATACTCTTCATAAATAAAAAAATATTTGTAAAAACAAAAACCCTGACTGCATAAAACTAAAAAGAAAATAAACAAGTCCAATAGTTTATTAGGATTAACAGGATGCAGTCGGGGATTTTGTTTTTACAAAAATTTTTTTATTTTTCACTTTTTTGTTAGAATTCATTATGGTAATCATAATCATGATATACCTTTTTGAAATCCTCGTAGTAAGCTCTTGAATTTGAGACCCATATTGTGGTATTCGATACGATTTTTTTTTTTTTCACTAAGTCCAATGGCCATGCGTCCCACAGCCGCTATGATTGTTTTTATTTAACTTCACCTATCTAAGAACACTTGGACTGCTAATACAAATCTACCGATACCTCAATTATGTAAATCCGTTCAGCGGTTCTGGAGATATGAGATAATAAAGAATAATACATACATACAAGATACGCGCGAAAAGAAAAACATAACCCTTCCTTAGCAGTCGGGAATAATTCGCTAAGCGCGGCGTTGAGTTCTGCCACTCAACACGCTATGCCTCCAGAATTCCCTTTCCCATTCCCTCTGCCTACCCTGCTGTATGTGGGATACAGCGTGAAGCTGATTTATTTATTTAAATACTCTTAAATATTTCTCCAAGTGGATATCGTGCAAACAAACGCAAAATTTATAAAATCGTCAAAAATTATGATATTTAAAATGAAAATTCCAAACAATTCAGTCGTACGAAGGCCTGATCAGCGTTATTTATTTACAAGGCGCCCGATTCACATAACTAGGGCGTTGCACAAATCAAATCACTCGACCCGAAGGCAAACATTTTTCAATATTGCCTCGGAAAATCTGAAAATATGCACGAACGATGTCACTTCGGATATGATAAATCGCGAGATATAACCGACGGCTTGTGTTTATTTACTTGGATTCCTCTGTAATAAGGATTTTTTTATGATATATTGCGTTGACTTCATCGCGTTTGCTTGCGTTGATTATTGTGGGTTTGATCTCCACTAGGTAGGGAATTAGATGGATAGATAGGTACGAGGCCATCGTGGCGTAGCCAAGAATGTGACTGTAAATGCGACGGCTGTGGGTTCGATTCAAACACGGGGAATAAAATATTTAATATTTTCATTTCCTTGTTCTGGGAACGCGGCGTTGTTTTCCGCCTCTCACCACTCAATGCCTTAAGAATTCGGTGGCTTCACACTCGGTTCCCTGACCTGTTCTCTGGCTACCCCGCTATGTACCTATGATATTCAACGTGAAGAAAAATTTATTTAAAAATTAAGCCTTGGAAGGTAAATAATATAATAATAAGGATAAATTAATTATTTTTATTAAAAAAGTTTTTTTAAATTTTAAAATCTATATAACCTGGGAACCTAGTGCCTACTCACTTTAAGGCTCAACTCGCATTAATATCACCTTCCACCCATTCCCACTATCCCCACTTCCCGCTGAATTCTGAAGGCATTGCATGTTGAGTTTGTCTATCATATTTTTTTTTTCTAAAAATATAAATATTTACTTATCTAAATATGTTCTCGAGTTATAAGTGCACTGAAAACAAATCAATAGTACTTTACAGGAAATAGATTTGATACCAGTCCAAACAATTGAGGGAAGTGCTTCTAAAAGTGTCGGTTTTATCTAGTCCCATCCGGTTCTATCCAGATACGGTTATGTCCGCGCGACATGTGACACAATCGTTATTTTATTTGCATCTGTCAGTTCGTACGCGGCAAACTGGGAACTGTTCGATTTATTTTTATTTTTTTTCATTTAAAGTTTCACAGATAACCCTTGTTTGTTTAAATCTATTTAAAGCGCGACTGTTAGTAAAGTAAATTTATCTTTCTATTTGTGAAAATACGAAAAGAGTTTAAAGTTAAACTAAAAAGGTCGCTGAATTAAACATAGTGTGTCCTTGATGACTTTTTTTTATTTTTTTGATATTTTTATACTTATGAATATTTAATGAATGAAAAAATAAAAAAATGAATATTTAGATTTGTATGATTACATATATATTAAAAATTATATTTTCTTAATTAAAAAGTAAAAAAAAATCGAGAACCTTAAACACCAGACATAATCAAATAAAAAAAAATATCATATCACTTAATAAATCATAAACAACAATTCATTTTGCACAGATTATTAATAAATAATTACATATCACAGTGGCTGTATGTTCTTCATTATAACCATTTTACATTTCAGTCTCATTAAACTTTAACATTTGAATATTTGATAGCCTATCACAATACCGCATGACAGCTAATAATTAATATGGCTCATATAATATAAATCTTATTAATCTCGAATATAATATGATACTGTGTGGAATTCTATTATAATATCTTCATGAAGTATTAACGTTGTATTTACTTTGTCATTCAATTAAATGTCTCTTGTGATTTGTTGGTTTATGTTAACCATACGTTTATTGGTATAGTAGAAGTAGCGTGATATTAAGTTTCGCCTCTCAATAATCATTGTCTTGAAAATTAAGCAGCAGGGAACGGAGTGTATTAGCACTAGGTTCCCTTTGCCTACGCTTCCATAACTAAACTAAAAAATAGTATTCAAAATATGTATAGTAAATACATTGTTTAGTGCTCCATCCAAATACGTTTCTCGTAAAATATTTCACGGTTTCTCCACAATCTGTGCGTCCATTCAGAATAATAAGAGGAGGCAGATGCTTTATATATTGGTAGGCGTATTTTACGTTATATATCCAGATTTTTTATGTTTTCATAAATGAAAGATGACTAAGGACCTACTAGGGCTTTGCCTGATTTCAATATTATATTTGTTATAGAGATATTATACTAGAATAATATGAGGCCAGTCGTGGCGCAGCGGCACAAAGTGTGACTGAAAAATCGATTGGTTGTGGGTTCGATTCCCACTCGAGGAGATGAAATATTTACTTAAGTTTATATTTCCATTTCTTTGCTCTGGTGTCGAGGCAAAGTGCGGCGTTGAGTCTGCCACTTAACACGCAATGCCACCAGAATTCGGCAGAAAGTGGGGAACGGAGTGTCTTACACTAGGATACAGCGTGAAGCTGATTTATTTTATTTTATATATCTATCATTTGACTATTGCTAGTACTTGATGGTGTTTTTCTTTAATCGAAATAGTTTTTTTAAATATCAACACATATAATAAAATTTTAACTGATAGAAAGAAGGATAAGAAGGAATAAATTAATTGAATACAGCGCTTTGATGGCTTCCAAGGGGTGTCTATCAATGCGCTGCTGAATTTAAAATATTATATTTCAAAATCTTATATTTCAAAAGTTTTATATTTCAAAATCTTAAACAAAAATCTCTTGCTGCATGATGCAAAATATTGGTTTTTTAGCTTTACGCTGTATCCTGCACATAGCGGGGTAGGCAGAGTGAATCTGGGAACCTAATGTTAAGACACTATGGGGAATAGTGTCTTAACTTCTTACTGCCGAAATCTGGAGGCATTGCGTGCCTAGTGACAAAATTCAACGCCGCGCTTTGCCTCGGTACCAGGACGAGGAAATGAAAATATTAAATTTCCTCTAGTGGGAATCGAACCTGTCGCATTTAGAGTCAATTATGCCCCTGCACCACAACTGGCTTCAAAAATTTAAAAAAGCAAAACAAAGATTTTATTTTTTAAATAAAATTAAAGTAATTTTGGCTCTTCTTCAACAATTTCTTTTATTTTAATTAATTGCATACAAAATTTTAACCACATTTCTGATACAGTTTAACCAAAACAGTAAAACAAGACCCTAGGCGAGTATCATAAATAATAGATAAGTGACTATCATCAATGCCCGGCTCGTGCTCTGGCAGACATTTCAATTTCTGCCGAAAACGCTATTTCTCACGCAATACCAAACACGTACATATGTTGAATTTATTATTTTATTAAATGGAATGATATGATTTAGTGATATGCAGCATTTCTTGCAACCTTTTTTAGGTTTATGCAGTCACCCACACACGGCAAGTTAAACAGAGGAAACTTGGGAACGTAGTGATGCGACTTTCTGTTTTTCTTTGAGATACTTTCGTTCCTCATGTTCCACAGAAGGGTTTAGTGTTTGGTGGTGAAACTCAACGCCGCCCTTTTTTATCAGAACGAAAAATGATATTCATATTAGGTACGAGTACAATCGAATTAAAAACACGCTTGTGTCTATTTGCTACGACGATTTCACTTACTCACTTCCTATTACTTTATATTTTAATAATTAAAAAAAACATTGAAATGCAATATTAATCACTTTAACTTTGGTATCATATTAAGAAAAGAATTAAAGAAATTTAAATTTTTGTAAACTACCGACTACCGAGTGAGATTGAACCCACAACGAATAACATAAAATTTATTTAAACTATAGCGTAATTTCATTCGTCAACGGCGTGAATATTATTAATTATCTGTTATACGTTTTTTTTTTAATTAGAATCTTTACACAACTAACTAAAAAAGTACACCATGTATATAGTTTATGTCGATTTATAATTACATTCTGTTAGCCCAATGTCAGAGTTACACGACATTTCCGCACCCATTATACGGGACCCTTGTAAACTTGTCCATCAAAAAGAAAACTGCGCACTCATAAGAAGAGATTAAATTTTTGTGGCGGCCGTTTTGCTTTTAAAAGTTTTTTTGTGGAATTTTTGTTGTTCTATAGTAGGTATACATACATATATAATTATAACAACAGTAGGGTTGACGGCTCGTGGCCTTCCTGAAGTAAGCTGTAGATAGACATGTAGATCGTAGATTTGATTTTAATTTTCACTTTTATCACATTTGATTTTCTTCCCGACTGAATGGAGCCGAGCTGTTAAGTTATTCAAGTTCCTTGAAGTTATTCAAGGCGGTTACAACTTGACGATCGTACTTTATATATAGGTTCTATTAATAAACATCGAGTTACAATACAAGTTACCTACCATTGCTTAAACTTTACGTTAAGTTAGTGATACTAGACACTACTCTCAACGCTTTTCAATTACACTGTTGCCGTTCAATCCCGTTCTAGAATAGGATCATCCTCGTACTGGTGGTGTCGTAAGAGGCGACTAAAGTACGTGTGGTAGAGTCACGTCGCCAGCAATGGCAACACGCATGGGCAGACTTGACCGGATCATTACCACCCTCGGCATTTAAAACCGGCGTTAAGTAGAGGCTTTAAGCCACTGCGTTTCGCATCAGGTAATGCCGGGCTCCGGCGCCCAACTCACCTTGTCGGCCGGCAACGCACCTTAGCTCCTTTGGTGTTGCACGGGATCGTGGGCGGCGGTAATCACTTACCATCAGGTGACCCGAACGCTCGTTTGCCTTGTCCTTTTCCATAAAAAAAAGACACTTGAACACAACATGTTCACACATTGGGTGATGATACATATTTCACATATTAGAGACACTTGTGTTTTTGGCAACGTTCGAAACGCCATAAATAAGGCACTAAACTAAACTGACACTCGTTTTCATACAGAGACACTCAATGTATACATTGAGTGTAGAGTGTATAGTGTCGTAGTCTATTATTATCATACGATTAATATAATATATCGTTAATAACAATTAGAAATATACATAACAGACAATACAATAAGGACTTAACAAAACCATAATAATCTCATAGAGAACGATTAGTGAAATAAATATAACTATATAGTAACAAAACTTACGTGCCAACCAATTAACCGTAAAGGACCAATTAGTTAGGAAAATTGCAGAGTTAATTCTGCGATTTACGAGTTAAATACAACCGTTTGCGTGAGCTTAGTTTGTTTAACAACTGCTTATGGGCTTATAAAAGTGAGTTAATACGCGTGGCGTGGAGCGTTTTATTTTCGTTACTTTTTTTCTCTTTTCTCTGTTTTTCTTTTTTTTGTAATTATTGAGATAAATGTAATTGAGGCTGTTGTTTGATTTTGATGTATGTTGTTTTTTATTATTTTTTCTATTTTGCATATGCTCGTTTTCAATCTACTTACTCGATTTTAAGATATTGCGTGTGGAGTGGTGGTAGTCGCTCTTAAGTCTGAGATTGATCTTAAGATGCCGTTGTCATTCATATTTCATAATCTATGAATGAAAAGAGTATCTCAAGTTCGTTTTTAAGATCGATTTCAGAGTTGAGAATTGTTATAAAAGGGCCTAGGTTACTTATGTGTTATCGTGTATGTGTACTAGGTGTGTATTACCTTTTTTAAATAATATTTACAACTATTTAAATAATTTAATTAATGCTTTATTACCGTTGAATTTTTTATGAGCTTGTTTTTTCTGTTATTTTTTTTATTTGACCTGTACTGTGGAGAGGACCTGGGTACCTAATATTATACTCTATTCGCTTTAGAACACTTACGTTAACGAACACCTACTTCCCGTCCAATTTTGAAGGCATTTTGTGGCGGAACTTAACGGCGCACTTTGCTTCTATACTCGAGCGACAAAATGAAAATATTAAATATTGCATCTTCTCGAGTGGGATTTGAACCCACAATCTGTCTTGTACAGTTACATACATGCTTGTATTCCTGCACCGCGACTAGCTACAAAATATAATGTTTGCAAAGCTAACAAAATATAAAAGTAATTAGTAGAAATTATTTTCTAAAATTCATATAGAAGAAAGGTAAATATATTCTGTATGGTATAATTAGGACTTGTTCGGTTAATATCCCGGAAGGGATGGAAACCAATTATAAAATATCTTTTAATAAGGGATGGAGAATAATCAAAGGCATATTTTTCTTTCTCAAAGTAAATTTGAATTGATAATTCGATGTTTGGAAAAGGAGTTAGCCGTTTCCGGTGCATGTAAATTGAGCAATCCAGAGGGCACTTTTGATATGAATATAATAGAAATTCCACGAGTGGCACACCTTCTGATTTTGTAGGCGATGGTTGTTGTTGGTTCCTACTCAGCGGAATAAAATATTCTTTATTTTTGTTTCCTCAATCTGTTAACAAAACTGAAAGACAGCGTTGAGTTCCGCCACTGGACACGCAATATCACGAAAATTGGGCGGTACGTGGAGATTGGAGTGTTTTTACACCTAAGTACCCTTTGTCTATCTGCGGAATATAGCTATAAAAAGGATTTTATAATATAGTGATTTTAACCCACATGCACGCATTGACTAACTAGGACTATTTTAAATTCATGCCTTACTTCGCATATAATAGAGTAAACCTAGACACTAGGTATTTGACGCAAAATTGAAATGTTTTTTCGTCAATAAAACGAAACATTGTTGTCACTCGATACAATAAAGGCTATATTCCGTTGCACTATGTACTTAGAATTAAACAAAACGCTCTAATGGGTAATAGCTGAGCTTTCAAGCAATAATTAGCCTTAAGCCGTCCGCTCACCCGCCAGATTCGCTCGTAAACCTAAAATTAAGTTGTTTGGATAGATTTTACTAAATGTTCTCGAAATATTTTTTGAAGGTTCGCGCTTTTTTTTCCTTATAATTAGAAGCTAGTGTCAAAATACTCTCATCTTTATTTTTTTTGATTAACAGAACGCAATGGCGCTCTTTGTATTACCAGGGCGGAGAAAAATATTATGACGATAATAAACGGATAACCAAATAATAATTATGGTATACAGATTGCTTTCTATTAAAAAGTGTTAGTTAATGAAGTAATAACTTAAGAAGCAACATTTTTATTAACCTAAATCACAATCCAAATCTAAGAATCGACATGCTTACTAAAATATAAATAAAAGAAATGAATAAAGAAAATATCAGTTATTTTGCGCACTCGTGACGCACAAGCGTGTGACTTTAAACGCGACAGGTTGTGTGTTCGATTTTCACCCGAGAAAAATGAAATATTTAACACCATTCAACACGCAATGCTTCCAGAATTCGCCAGAAAATGGGGAACGGTGTGTTTTTACACTTATACATATACTAAGATTCAATCTGCGTACCCTGCTATGTGCGGGATATAGCGAGAAGCTGAATTTTTCTTAGAATTCCAAAAAAAAATTCAATTTTTAAAAGGCTTATTACTTTTTACCTTCAGCTTTTTTGTCGCTTTAGAGCAAAACGTGTATGTGGCATTACTACCTTCTATTTATCTGCTATATACGGAATACAGCTCAAAATAGAAAATAAAAATAAAAAACACATTTTTCATTTATCTCTTCATTTTTTTAAAACACTAAGAACCATTAGTAAGGGTGTTAGGTGAGGCTAAAGAACAGCAATACATTAAGTGAAGTGACATAGCTTTTGTCCGCTGCAAGTTTCCGCCTGACCCGGTTGCTCATTCTGTTTGTACATTATTTTTATTTCAATAGATGCCGTTTGAGTCGCTTGTTTTTATATAGTTATTATAACTTCTTTTAGTTTATATAGAATGTATGGGAATGGCGAAGAAGACTGAAGGAGTCAGGTAATATTATAAATGTGAAAGTTTTTAAGATGAATGTTTGTTCTATGTTTACGCGAAAACTACTGAACGGATTTAGATAAAACTTTATAGTCAAATAGCTTATATATCAGAATAACACATAAGGTATAATTCATGTAAAGATTTTGACTATTATTTTATAGTTAAGAATTTGGCTATGATACATATATAACCTATAAGTATAAAGCGAAGCTGCATTTAAAGTCGCTAGTATAATTTTAATTATAAGCTAAATATTTCGTAATTGAGACCAGTCGTGGCGCAGCGGCACGAAGTGTGACTGTAAAACCGACTGACTGGTTGTGGTTCGATCCCCACTCGAGGAGATGAAATATTTACTTAAATTTATATTTCCATTTCTTCGCTCTGGTGTCGAGGACAAGCGCGGCGTTGAGTTCTGCCACTCAACACGCAATGCCTCCAGAATTCGGCAGAAAGTAGGGAACGGAGTGTCTTAACACTAGGTTTCTTCTGCCTACCCTGCTGTGTGCGGGACACAGCGTGAAGCAGATTTTTTTTTATTTCGTAATATATTTGTGCCACTCACAAATTTATTTTATTTGATATTTAATGTATAAATAGATTAAAGGTGATTATTCTTGCACATTATACTAATCAATTCCGTTAAACGAACTTTGCACAGGTGTTATGCGTTTGTCATCAAATATTAACACACGCGCTTACAAAATTTAGTCTTCCATTTTCCCGCATAACGGTGTAGACAGAGATAATCTATTGTTTAGACACTGTCCACCGGTTTCCGACCGAATTTGAGACATTGGGCATTGAGTGTAGGAAATTCAACACCGCGCGATGTCTTTACAGAGTTATTTACTAATATAAAAGTAGTATTTTTTTGTCTGACCTACAATTTTTATTATTTTTATGATATAGGAAATGAACTTTAAATAACCTTTTTGATAGCTCATGTACACTTTTAAGGGTTTCGTACCTTAAAACGGAACGGAAATCCATTTTGGTTTAAACGGAATCCTTATATGAATTCTTTGTTGCCCGTCAAGACCATTTATATCAAGATCGCCTGAAGCTGAAGTCTACATCAAATGTTTATGTCAACAGTCCCTGGAACCACAGAAATAAAAAATCAAGATTCTAATTCGACGCAATCAAGAAATATGTGCATTTATGCATCATTTTTCTGGATTTTGTATGAAATCAGCCTCGTAATCAAAACAAATAGAGGGAAAAGTCCAGAAAGTGAAAATTTATAGATAGTTCATAGACAAAAATCATTACTAATTATATTTGTAGTTCATTCCATAAGAAATGAATGCATATGTTTGGTATCATAAACATAAGTTTGTCAACTTTTATAAAAAAAAGGCCAGTCGTGGCGCAGCGGCATGAGGTGTGACTGTAAAACCGACTAGTTGTGGGTTCGATCCCCACTCGAGGAGATGAAATATTTACTTAAATTTATATTTTCATTTTCTTCGCTCTGGTATCGAGGTTAAGCGCGGCGTTGACTTCTGCCACTCAACACGCAATGCGTCCAGAATTGAGCAGAAAGTGAAAAAAAAGGAGTGTCTTAGCACTAGGTTCCCTCTGCCTACCCTGGTGTGTGCGGGATACAGCGTGAAGCTGATTTATAACTTTTATAAATTGTACTTCCTATTGTCCTACAGTCCTGAAAATGGTATGGCAACCTCTTTGGGCGAGTTACTTCCACTTAACAGATTTTTTAAAATATACCTGAGTTATAGCTCATTTCATCACTCAACCATCACTCATCATGCATACATACAATATTATGTTTATATTTAACTTGGAAATATTTTTGTTATCTCCGAAGAAAGTTTCACTCATGTTTTATTCAACACTGAAGTTTCACTTGAAAATTTATTTTTATTTTCGGCAAGCTTACTTTAACTTTAATTTGTGTTGACGTTACTTCTTTTTGATATATTGTTATTGAAGTACTAAAAAGGTTTAGATAGGTATTTTTTTATATAAAGCTTCTTTCGTACGTCCTTTTTAGTGAATCGTCCGTCCTTGAGAAGAAACGTAATTGACTGTGATGTATATGTACCTATTGTTCACGTATTGTTCACCTATTGAATTTGGTAACTTATTTATTGTATCTCTGTCTCCTCTGTCCATGAATAAAGAGATCGATAAAAGTACAGGACACCTTAGATCTAAGTAAAATTTATAAAAAAATATGTTAAAATAAAAGTAATATTTTCTTATAATATGTGTTAATTGTATGTACAATATAATGCTATTAATATATATGATAAGAAAATTAGATATAATAATAAGGTAAAAAAGAGTACAGGCCAAGTGTCTGTAGTGCTGAACTAATAAAAAAAAGAAATATGTGGAGACCGTTAGTATAGCGTTTGGGGCTCGTTCTTTTTGGCTATCCTGGCTAGTCTTATAATATACTAGAGGGAGCGCGCGGCTTCGCCCGCTTATTAGGAGTGAATTCTAAAAAAACCACGTTCAATAAAATCTTTTTAACAGTCTGAATTTAATTTTTTATAAAAATCGATGGCAATTTAAAGATTTTTCCATATAAACTTTCAACCCCTTATTTGAACCCTTAGGGGGTGAATTCTTAAAAACCATGAAACATGTATTCAATGAAATATTTTTAAGAGTCTGAATTTCAAATTTTATAAAAATCGGTGCAGATTACATTTTTTTTCCATACAAACTTTCAACCCCTATTTCATCCCTTTAGGGTTAACATTTTTGAAATTCCCTTCTTAGTGGATGTCCAGAATATGAAAATAAATATCTGCCCAAGTTTAACGTTTCTACCATCAGCGGTTACGGCTCTGCGTGCGTCTTACCTCAGTCAGTCAGCACAAGTCCTTTTATATATATAGATACACTAGAGGGCGCGCGCGGCTTCGCCCGCTTATTAGGAGTGAATTCTAAAAAACCACGAAACACGTGTTCAATAAAATATTTTTAAGTCTGAATTTAAATTTTTATAAAAATCGGTGGCAATTTAAAGATTTTTCCATATAAACTTTCAACCCCTTATTTGAACCCTTAGGGGGTGAATTCTTAAAAACCATGAAACACGTGTTCAATGAAATATTTTTAAGAGTCTGAATTTCAAATTTTATAAAAATCGGTGCAGATTAATTTTTTTTTCCATACAAACTTTCAACCCCTATTTCATCCCTTTAGGGTTAACATTTTTGAAATTCCCTTCTTAGTGGATGTCCAGAATATGAAAATAAATATCTGCCCAAGTTTAACGTTTCTACCATCAGCGGTTACGGCTCTGCGTGCGTCTTACCTCAGTCAGTCAGCACAAGTCCTTTTATATATATAGATTATTATATCTTCGTTTTCTTAAAACGGCGTATAATAAACTATATATTTTGGTCCGTTACAAGATTTTGTAAAAAAAATTACTTGGGGTGATAAGAATTGGGTAGGTACTATGGTAGTATAGGTCATAGTTGTGATCAGGCACACAACTATGGTTTGGTTCTAATATCTTATAAATAATATGATATTCTGAATAATCACATTTTATTTTTTTTATATCTTCACTTTGTTTATCGCAGGGAAGTGAGAGGGAACCTAGTGTTAAGACACTCTCGTGCTGTCCAATCATCAAAACATTGCGTCTTGAGTGCCGGAACTGAACGCCGTGTTATGTCTTTTCACCAGAAACATCAGGAATTGAAAATAACGGCACGGTCATTTCAATAAATAATATTTATTTATATATAATATCATGTATTTTATATAAAATTTTATATTTTTTATCTAATATATAATTAGGAAACGCCAGTCCATTGCATTGTTACAGCAGATATCCGCCCGTCTCATAGATCACAGAGTACCAACCATTTGTCAAAGCTCTTATTGGTCTTGTTAAAGATTTTCCTTATTTTCTTTAGAAATGCTACTTCGGCAGAATCGTCATAAAGGAGACAATAAGGAAATATTTTTTTGGATTCAACGTTTTGTGTTCTTGGTATGAATTAATGTGCTATTTTATTTGGGATTAGCTAAAATTTCATTTTCACCTAAATTACTATAATAAAATAAAATAACTTTAATAAATAGCGGAGCAATATATGGCTTAAATAGTGGTAATGTCCTAGCACTAGCCTTCCTTTGCCTACCCTGCTACTGAAGCTAAACAACTGGTTGTCTTTAAAGTCATAGTCATTGATGAAAATTTGCATAATTTTATTATTTTTTTTAAATTATTATAATCATTTTTCATATTATAATTTTTTTGTATTATATATTTTAATTTTAAAATAGAGAAAAAAGTGCCTTGTCACCATCACTCTCTCCAGCATAAAATAAAATGTGTAACAAAAAAATAACTTTTACTTAACCATAATTTAGTTACGCTTATAGTGTAATAGAAATAGTAAATTGATTGTATTATACCTTAATCTATCAAATCCATTAAACCCTTACTTTACAACGTGATTGAATAACAAGGTCTTGTCAATATTTAATATTTACTTAATATTTATTCATAGTAATAGGGCTAAAGTGGTCTTTAAAAGCTTATATTCTGAAATATAAGAAACTAATCGAAACCCGCAACTTTTTTTTGTGGATTTTTATATGCTGAGTGGAATTTTCAACTTTTTCCTACATTTTCCCCTTTCATGAGAAATTTTAGAAAATCAAGGGTACAAGCGTGCGACTGTTAGCAAGCCGGTTGTTGGTTCGATTCCCACTCGTGAGAATGAGGTATTTAATATTTTAATTTCCTCGCTCTGGTAGCGAGGCAATGAACGGCGTTGAATTCCGCCACTCATAGTGCGTTGCCTCGAGAATTCCTTAATTAGAACGGAGTGTATACCACCAGGTTCCCAGATTCATTCTGTCTACTGCTCCCACATACAGAGCTCGGAGCTAAAAAAAGAACTTTCTAAATATGATACCGTAGTCTGTCGAAGTGTAGTCGATACGTGCCTGAATCTTATAGAATATGCGCGTTAAAGTTGTATAAAAAAAATGCGCCAAATGTATTCAAATAAAATCATAGGCTTTGCCCTAAAAATACGCAACCGCAATTGCGGACAACAACTAACTTATACATAAAGTTACATAAGCCTAGACCAACTCATATTATTTTATAACGCAATACTGTTATACATATTTTAATCAATTTAAGTTTGTCTTTTCAAAGTAAGCACAGGGGAATCGGTAGCTTGTGTAGCAACCCGAACTTCGTTCTATATATTAATATATGGTACTCTTTGAACTATATATATTGCTGTAAACATATATTATATTAACAAATAATATTAAAAGCTAGATTAATTTTGTAATGAAATACTGGTAAAGTTGTATAATTAAGTTGGTTATAAATATAGTATTCATTAGACTTTTGACAATATGCTATTGAGGCCCTTGTGGCGCACAGGCAGAGGTTTTGGGTTCGATTTCGACTCGATACCACACTCTGCTTCTGTGCCACCCTCGGAGGAATAAATTAATTTCATTTCCTCTTTCTAGTAACAAGATAAAACGCGGTGAAAAATTCTGCCGCCCAACACGCAATGTATCGAACATGGAGTGGAAAGTGGATATAGTGCGAAGATTAATTAAAAAGTCCAGAGGGCAGTCGTGGCGAAGGCGCAGGGGCACAAGTGTGTGACTGTAAATGCGGTTGATTGTGGGTTCGATCCTCACTCGAAGAAATGAAATATTTATTTAATTATCCGTTATTGTATATTTTCTTTTTTCTTCGCTCTGATGTCAAGACAAAACGCGGCCTTGAGTTTCGCCACTCAACACGCAGTGCCTTCTGAATTCGGCGGAAAGTGAGAAACTACTTGTCTTAACACAAGGGTTCCCTCTGCCTACACTGCAGTGTGCGAGGTACAACGTGAAGCTGATTTATTCATTAAAAAGTTATAAATTTAAATAATATTATTTCGAAATCCTAAATTAAAAAATACCTTTTATTTAACAATTAATAATACAATTTTCCATAAAAATAAATAAACTACTAGTTTGCCTTACAATGCCACGTTGATAGCCACAAAGAATATAATGAAAAAGTCAAGAAGCGAACTGTTCAAGCAAATTACGCCAAGCAGCACCAAGTATTGGCAAATGAGAACGAGAAATACCAATTTCTATAACGATTCAGGGACTTGTTGATATCGGCCTCTTGACTCGGGGTGTACCTTAATCTCCAATATTACAGGTGCCTATTGTTTCCATATTATGTCGTGGAAAGGATTTCTTTTTCTTTTTTTTTGATAGGAAATATTTTTCAATAAATAGTCTGTATATGTGATATGGGTTTTCGAAATAAACGTGATATGATTTATGATAATTGACTCATCACTCTATTATATGATTTTGCACAAATTTATTCTGTTCTTCACATTTAATTGTAGTACATTTTTTGTTGCAATATTAGTAGTAATGCTCTGGTATAGTACACATTCTGTACTTTGTTCTTCTGTGCTTACCTCATACAATGTGTTAAAGTATCGGAAAAAATAACTTTTACTACTGACACAGATAATTCTCCAACGGTATGAAAAATAATTGAATTGTAGTAAAATACTAAAAAAAAATAACTGAAATTAAAAAAGTTTTTAACATTAGGTTACTGCGGTGTACCGTGTGCCGTTAGCGGGAAGGTAAAAAATATATTTTCCAGCTTTACGCCGTATCCGACATTTAGTAGGCAGAGGGAGCTTAGACAACATTCCGTTTCCAACTTTCATAATAATGAACAAAATATTAATAAAAATTAAACCATTCCCCCGAGTGAGCATCGATCCCATAACCATCGCGTTACAGTCACACCCTATCCACTCAATTCTTAATCGGAGTGTCTTAATACTAAGTTCACTCTGTCTACTCTGCTATATGCAGGATACAGCGTGAAGCTGATAAAAAAAAGAATGGAACTTTTCTTAGAGGGGAGTAAG
The DNA here is from genome assembly GCA_021202915.1 of Heliconius himera. Lineage (NCBI taxonomy): Eukaryota > Metazoa > Arthropoda > Insecta > Lepidoptera > Nymphalidae > Heliconius > Heliconius himera. The sequence goes on from JAJHJA010000092.1 coordinate 189,533, forward strand.
TAAAAAGTCAACAAGCGAACTGTTCAAGCAAATTACGCCAAGCAGCACCAAGTATTGGCAAATGAGAACGAGAAATACCAATTTCTATAACGATTCAGGGACTTGTTGATATCGGCCTCTTGACTCGGGGTGTACCTTAATCTCCAATATTACAGGTGCCTATTGTTTCCATATTATGTCGTGGAAAGGATTTCTTTTTCTTTTTTTTTGATAGGAAATATTTTTCAATAAATAGTCTGTATATGTGATATGGGTTTTCGAAATAAACGTGATATGATTTATGATAATTGACTCATCACTCTATTATATGATTTTGCACAAATTTATTCTGTTCTTCACATTTAATTGTAGTACATTTTTTGTTGCAATATTAGTAGTAATGCTCTGGTATAGTACACATTCTGTACTTTGTTCTTCTGTGCTTACCTCATACAATGTGTTAAAGTATCGGAAAAAATAACTTTTACTACTGACACAGATAATTCTCCAACGGTATGAAAAATAATTGAATTGTAGTAAAATACTAAAAAAAAATAACTGAAATTAAAAAAGTTTTTAACATTAGGTTACTGCGGTGTACCGTGTGCCGTTAGCGGGAAGGTAAAAAATATATTTTCCAGCTTTACGCCGTATCCGACATTTAGTAGGCAGAGGGAGCTTAGACAACATTCCGTTTCCAACTTTCATAATAATGAACAAAATATTAATAAAAATTAAACCATTCCCCCGAGTGAGCATCGATCCCATAACCATCGCGTTACAGTCACACCCTATCCACTCAATTCTTAATCGGAGTGTCTTAATACTAAGTTCACTCTGTCTACTCTGCTATATGCAGGATACAGCGTGAAGCTGATAAAAAAAAGAATGGAACTTTTCTTAGAGGGGAGTAAGTTGAAAATTTAAATTACAATTCGAAACGACTCTAATGTAATAATTCATGCAAATGTATAAACTTCGAAAGAATATGACGAGGTGAGCGTCGACGAGAAAGATTTTAATAATATATTCTAAAGGTATGACGTTAGATGGTAATAGAGTGCCTTTTTGTTTTTAACTGGGAGTTCACTTATGTTTTTTAGTCTCTTTTAGAAATACCTTTTATTGAACACGACATACAGTTTTTCTCTAGTTAAAGGTAAATTTTATTTCTACGTATGTTACGTGTCAGACTTTTTATAATTGCGCAACCCTAATATTTATTTAATAATCTAGGGTTACGACAGTCCATTTCTCATTTTTCGCCTACTTTACGACACATTTCGCATTGTTTGGCGCATCTCTACTTATTTTCTAGAAAATAAGAAGAAAAAAGTGAAAATAATAATTCACCGAGTGGAAAATGCGATCTACAAGCGTCACATTTATAGTCGGATTGTATGCTACGACAACATCATGTTCAAAATCTTGATTATATTTAAAAAAAAATTGATGATTCTTCGTTATTTATTTTAATTAAAATAACATTTTCTAGTGCTCAACAATTATTATGGCGTTGAAATCTTAAAAATGTTAAGGAATTCTAGGTGTATCTTGGTTGTAAATTTAAATCAAATTCGGGATTCATACTAACGTTAATGATGTAGGTGTTTCTAGGACAGGATAGCGACATTTATTTCAGCCAACTACAGTGTGAAAAATGAAAAGAAAAATCTTTTTATTACGTAAAGTATATTTTGCCTATAATAAGGACATTGAAATGATTTTGGTATTAATTCTAAATGAATATCTTTTATACACCTATAAAAAGAGGTACAATCGTTTGAATTTCCCATCAAACCATCGTCCTTACAAATTGTGGTCTCTTCAGGAGTTTCTGAAAAAAGTAAGGTAATTTTATTTAGAACGTGTAATTATAATTTATAATAAACAAAGTAAATAAGTTTCTATTAATACCTAAAGTAGTTGAAGGAATCGTAGAAGCAGTCGAAGAAGTTGTTATTACAACTTCTTCGACTTTTTTATGCTTGTATATACTGATGTAGTAGTAACAGTAGTAGTAGATGTAAGAGGTGGGGATAAACTATAAGAAGTTATCACTGGTTTCCCTAAAGCTTTGTTTATTGATTTAAGCAAAGGGTAACTTTCACCACAAGTGCCATGAAAATCGTCAGTTTCAATACTCCAAACCATAAAACCAGATATATTATATTGTAGACTGTATTCAATTTTAGCTGCAAATGAATCGGCATCATCATAGGAAAACCAGTTAGTTCCTTGGGTCGCGTAAGGCACTTTTGCCAAATTGTCATAGTGCACCGTCCAATTTTCTGTTTTTTGTTTTTCACAGAACTGTGAAAATTTAATCCGTATAGCTAACAAATATTTGTTCCCTTAGGTAGAGAATAATCTACTACATATATGTATATATTTTTTCATTTAATAGATAACCAACTCTGGTAATTAGGCAAAGTGCGGCGTTGAGCTCCGCCATACAAACGTAATGCCTCCAGAACTCAGCGGAAAGTAGGGAACAGAAGTGTCTTAATTGGAACGAAGTATCTAAGCACTAGGATCCCAGGTTCCCTCTGCCTACTATACTATACTATGTGCGGGTAAAGCGTGAAGCTAATAAAAAAAAATAAAAAAAAAACTGAAATGTAATTGCACGAATTATTAAATAGTTATGTAATTTCTATATTTTACCATGACAATAATGTACGAAGACGAAAGATGAATTGAAAAATACTTAAATAATATTCAATTTCACGCTGTATCCCGCACACAGCAGGGTAGGCAGAGGGAACCTGGTGTTAAGACATTCCGTTCCCAACTTTCCGCCGAATTCTGTAGGTAATGCGTGATCAGTATCAGAAATCAATGTCGCGCTTTTGCCTCGACACAAGAGCGAAGAAATGAAAATATACATTTTAAAAATATTTCATTTTCTCGAGTGGGGGTCGAACCCACAACCAGTCGCGTAATAAACAATTTTTGGACTTTTTAATATAACAGTTTTTAATTTCGTGAATCTTATGAGAGGTAAGGCTGGAGGAACCTTTAGATTCTTCACTTTGTTATTAACTCCATTCTGTCCCTATTAAATAAATTATGGTTTTAATCGCAAAAAAATCCCTCGCAGGTTAAAGAAACTAAACAAAGTAACAACAATATTGTAAATACAAATATCCTCTAGAATACTACTTATAAATATCATACTTGCAGTCAATCACTTTTAAAATTACTACACGCTAACTATCATTGGATCTATATTTAAATAATTTTTAATTAAATTTTAAATGAATATAACATAAATTAGTAAATATTATTTTTTTTACTTCATTGTAACCCATGACCCCTTTTGTAGCGGTATATGGACCAGCTATTCCCGGTCCTTTAGAGGGAGCTCGTACACCGTTGTCATTGGCATTGGATAGTTTAAATGTATGACCAAAGGTTGGCAAGACAAGAACAATCTTTTCAGGTGGGCAACCTTTAACAAATAATTAATAATTTTATCCAAATGTAAGTCAATTGTACTTATTTAGAAAACATATAAAAATTTTAACGGCGGGAATCGAACCCGCACCTCCTGGAAATCTACCAGGCGCTCTGATCCCTAAGCCAAACGTTCTCATCAAGCTACGTCGAAATTTTTATACGCTTGTTACAACTTAGCATCTCTGTAAGGAGATTTTTACAAATTTCCGCTACCCAAAGATAATTACTAAGAATTATCGTCTGGCAAGAGAGAATGCTATTTATTAAATATTTTAAACATTTTTAAAGTGTTATTCCACACTTAGGAAAGAAAAATACTCGGTTCGAATCCCGCTCCGTTGAAATTTTAATACGTTTTCTAAATAAGTATTTTTCTTTCTTAATTTCTAATAACACTTTAAAAATGTTTAAAATATGTCAATTGATTATAAAATTACATATACTTTTACCACTACTCTAACTAGTATCCTCTAATGGAAATTGATCCGTCTTTAAATTAAAACAAAATAATAAAATGATTTAAGTATAATTTTTTTACTAATACCAATATAATCTTACCTTGTCCAAGCCAATGTTCTAATGCAACATCTACTGAGTATATGTTGTCTCTGGGTGCATTTTCATCACCTTGACCCTTGTGAAGTTGTGCATTGTGACCAGTTACCGTATCCCATGGTCCATAAAACTCGTATGCCATTATATTAACGAAATCTAAATATCTGAAACAACATTATTACACTTATTTATATTTAAAAAACGAAATTATACTTATACTAAAGTATTATATTTATTTAACTTTTTTTTATTATTTAAGTTGTAATCCACACTTAAGAAAGTAACATACTTATTTAAAAAACGTTTAAAAATTTTTACTATTCCCACTATGTTCAATTTTTATACGTTTTTTAAATAAGTATTTTTCTTTCTTAAGTGTGGATTAACACTTTAAAAATGTAAAAAACATTATTATACATTTTTCTGAGAATTAAACAATACAAAATAAAAAAGGCGCTATATGCTTTAAAAATAAAATTATCAATCGATTAATAATATTCTATCTGTTTATTAATATTATTTAATATAAACAATAATTTAAATGAATTCATAGATAAACTAATGATATGTGCATGTGTATGCCTAATCTATTATTACAGATCCAAAGTGTACTTACTGAACAATAGTGGGTATGTCGTATGATTGCGACGCACCTTTGACTGCAGATACTGCAGCGCTTAGTAGAAATCCATGTTTGATAAACTCTTGCCTTAGTTCTTTTAAAAGTTGTGAAAAATTATTAATATCAGCTTGGCCATTGACAGAATCACGACGATGAGGATAATTCCAATCAATATCTAAGCCATCAAAATCAAATTCTTGTAGAATATGAAGTGTACTGGTAATAAAATTATTTCTTAACGTTGATTTTGCTGCCATCTAGAAAAAAATAACGTATTTATTTATATCATACGAAATTTATTTTTATTATGAGCATACAGTTATAATCTCTATATATAATAAGACAGTATAAATACTAATTTTGTCTATACATTTAGTTATTTTGACTGAATTGGATAGAGGGAATAAAAAAGAATAATAGAAAGCAAAAATATTTTTTTTTAATTTCATGTCTGTTTGTCTGACGATATGTATGGTGACATTTTTCTATGAAAGTACTGAACCGATTTACTTAAAAGCTTCACTAATTGATTTATTTTAACTCAACTTAACAATTAAAGTTTGCTTCATCAAAATCGGTTCGTTAAAAAAAAAGTTATCGTCAATTGAATGAACTCAAGGCATTAGTTTGCCTGCGAATGTTATATAGCAATCGCGCTGGTAAGATTCTTGGCCAAAGAATGCCCTTCGAAACGTCTTGGTTATATGACTGTTGATATAAATATATATTTTTGAAGCACTATTGTACAATATTTTATACTATAAAGTAAACAAAATTGAATTCTTATTGGAGATTATCTTCATAAATCATAACAGTTAAATTTAAGTCGTAATTAATTCAACACAGAAATAAAGACCGATTTGTTCTTCAAAGAAATATTAAGTAAATATATAGATTATTCGGTTCATTTGTTTGTTTGAAATAAATCTATATAAAAATGCCTAAAAACAGCCTTTCTACGTGTACTCTGTAATAACTACATATTTACCAATTAAACATTTAGCTAATAAATAATATATGTAACTAATTTAAAAACTGTACAGAAGTTAATATGCAATCATTACAGTTATTTTACAAAGAATATTATGAATCCTGACTTAAATCAATAATTTAACATTCAAGGCTATTTCTGAAGGAGTAAATTAAATTATTCAGTGACATCAGCAGATTTAACAGAGTTTTAGAATTATGATGTACATAACATAGATAAATAGAACATAACGTTACAAAATATACGTGTAATAAATAATTAGCTTTAAGTATATTTTTTAAATATATCAACAATGGTCGTATTTTTTAAATCAAAACAATCAAAAATTCTTAGAGAAATTACGATAATGTAGTAAAAAAGTCATATTAGAATATTACAGATTAAAGTAATAAAAAATCATATTAGAAGTCATTATAATTGTCAATCAATTTTGTTTATTAAATCAATAATCATGCAGTTAAAGCGGGCGAAGCCGCAGGCGGACCGCTAGTGACAAATATATAAAAGGACATGTACCTGACTGACTGAGGTAAGGCGCACGCACAGCAGTAACCCCTGTGCGTAGAAACGTGAAATTTGGACAGATGTTTATTTTCATAATCTGGATATCCACTAAGAAGGGATGTTAAAAATTATAACCCTAAATGGATGAAATGGGGGTTGAAAGTTTGTATGGATTTTTTTTAAATCGCCACCGATTTTTATAAAAAATTTAATTCAGACTGTTAAAAATATTTTATTGAACACGTGTTTCGTGGTTTTTTTAGAATTCATCCCTAAGGGTGCCAATAAGGGGGCGAATATGCGCGCGCCCACTAGTAACAAATAGAATAGAAATACGCAAATATTTGAAGTAGACAAGAGCAAGAATTTACACTTACAATTGAAAACTTAGCAGATCCTTCATTCCATCCACCGACTGCCAGCATGGTTTTAAGATCAGGATTCTTTTTTTTCAGTGAAGTAAACTTTCGGAAGTTATCTGAAAATTTGGAAAATATAATTTAAATTCTTTTAATAATTATCAGAGCTTTTATAAGTTAACATTTATATTGATAGGAATTTCACCCTTCATTTGATTTATTGAATTAATGTGAAAAGGTAATTTATTTTAGGCACATATATGTATTTATTTATTTTTTAATTTGATATAATTAATTTGAACATATTTTGGTATATGTATACTTACATTTTTTATTATTTTACAAGGCATGTAAGAAGTTAAGGAGTAATACGAAAATTACGATTAATTTTCGTATTATTTCTTAATTGCATAATACTCTCACTCGTATTATTTATTTCTCTTACCGTTACCATCAGGCAAGTCCAATTCTGGATCTAAAGATATAATAGTTCCATTCGTATCGATTCCAGCGAAAGTATACATTAGATGTGTGCATAAGTGTACATTTATGTTGCTAACGTTAAATTTACCCAAACCACTTCTATATGTCGCCCACGATCCATAGTAGCCACTTATGATTTCTAAATCAATAATAAAAGGTTTCTTGAATTAATTTCAATATAATAACTGTTAATTAACTAAATAATTTAATAGTTGCGAACTGCTGTAGGGGTTTTTAGCTTGATTCCTACTCTGTTAGCTGTTTACATATTATCGTGTTTCGGTTTTGTTGAACAAAGTGCATGATATTGGGACAAATATATATTTGAAACAAATATACTTTAGAACTAATAGCGAGTGGCTCAGCGCGTGGCAATGGGACAGCGTCTGAAACTAAGCACGATGATTGATATTCCGATCCCTTACGGAAGTGATTATATTATTTAAAACTACTTTAACTGTCGTTGCATTCTGTCACTCAATACCTAATATATTATTTTTCAATATCTAATATAGTGTTAAATTATAAAAATAGAAAAATTACAAACCACTTCGTCACATTTTTTTCAATTTATTTGTAAGCCTAGCCTATTTAACTAGGCAAAATGTAAATTCGAAAGAATTTCACAAAAATGAAATTTGCTGTTTAGTACTTAATATGTGAAGAAACCCATATATTTATAAGAAACGAAGATAAATGAGCACATTTAAGAAACTTATTACACGAGCTACCACAAACTTTGTTATTCATTGAAAAATTAGTTACGCGTAACTCAATTGTATCAGATAAAAGTTGTAAAAGCTTTACACATCACTTATTTATGAATATCCAAATTATTCTTTATATTATGTTAACTATTAATTACATTTTTTTTTCATTATATGTTAGCATATTATATGTTAACATATCAAAAGAATTAGAAACTAGAAGAACTATGAACATATGTGAATAATTACTAGTGTCACTATAAGTTTTTTTTTTATTTAAGTTATTTTGGATATAAGTATTAGGTTATTAGAATAGAAATGTTAGATTAGTTACCATTTAAATTATATCTCTTTTCACATTATTTTTGGACACTCCGTCCCTATTAAGACTTCATATTAATGAATTATTTGAAATTTTTGCATTTCTCTGCTCTGACGTCGAGGCAAAGCGCGGCGTTGAGTTTCGCCACTCAACACGCAATGCTGCCAGAATTTGGTAGAAAGTAGGGAATGGAGTGTTTTAATACCAGGCTCCCTCTGCATACTCTGCTGTGTGCGGGATACAGCGTGAACCTGTTTTATAAATAAAACATATTGAAAATACTTACTTCCATTTGAGAAGACTAGACTAGCTGTTAAAGTAATAAACGTGAACGTTACAAATACTGAAACGTTCATTTTGACTTCAACAATAACTTGACAGATATTATACCATTTAATATTAAATTAAATACAATAACTACAAAGCTTTCCTTTTAAGTCGTTCTTTACCAATCAAGACCGTCACTTCTTAAGAGCCGCTTTAGATTGATAATCATAAAATTAAAAAAATCAATTAATATAACATCTGATATTAATGTAACATCTGAGTAAATACTGACAAGGTCTTTGTTTGCTTTATACTTGCATTGTTTCAAAGTCAACATTTAAATGCAATCAATATTTATTACAGAAAGCAGTATACTAGTTAATTTATTAGGAAGACCGTTTTTTAATGAATTTATCTTTAGTTCTCGTTAAGATTCTTCGTTATTTATTTTTATGTTGTATTCGTTATGTTGGCGTTGAAAGCTTTAAAATATTAAGGAATTCTAAGAGCATCTTGGTTGTAAATTTAAATCGAATTCGGGATCATACTAACGTTAATGATGTAGGTGTTTCTAGGACAGGATAGCGACATTTATTTCAGCCAACTACAGCGTGAAAAATGAAAAGAAAAATCTTTTTATTACGTAAAGTATATTTTGCCTATATAATCTTCCTGATTTCTTTATGGAGTCAATTCAATTTACATATAGTTTGATCTGGATAGTTACAAGCCCAAGTTACTCGGTCCCAATAAAGATAACCAGGACATTGAAATGATTTTGGTATTAATTCTAAATGAATATCTTTTATACACATATAAAAAGAGGTACAATTGTTTGGATTTCCTATCAAACCTTCGTCCTTACAAATTGTGGTCTCTTCAGGAGTTTCTGAAAAAAGTAAGGTAATTTTATTTAGAAAGTGAAAATGTAATTTATAATAAACAAAGTAAATAAGTATAAATAAGTTTCTATTAATACCTAAAGTAGTTGAAGGAATCGTAGAAGCAGTCGAAGAAGTTGTAATAATGCTTGTAGATACTGATGTAGTAGTAGCAGCAGATATAAGAGGTGGGGTTAAACTACTAGAATTTATCACTGGTTTCCCTAAAGCTGTGTTTATTGATTTAAGTAGAGGGTAACTTTCACCACAAGTGCCATGAAATTCAATACTCCAAACCATAAAACCAGATATATTATATTGTAGACTGTATTCAATTTTAGCTGCAAATGAATCGGCATTATCATAGGAAATTCAGTTAGTTCCTTGGGTCGCGTAAGGCACTTTTGTCAAATTGTCATAGTGCACCTCCCAATTTTCTGTTTGTTGTTTTTCACAGAACTGTGAAAATTTAATCCGTATAGTTAACAAATATTAGTTCCCTTAGGTAGGTAATAATGTTGTGCTTAAAATAATATTACTAAAAAACTATTTATATACAAAAAATCAGCTTTTCGCTGTATCCCGCACACAGCAGGGTAGTCAGAGTGAACATAGTGATAAGACATTTCGTTTCCCAAAAGTCTGGCGTTGAGTTCCGCCACTCAACACGCAATGCCTCGAAAAATTCGGCGGAGTTTGGGGAACGGAACTATTTATATTATATAAAATTATGCCATGTATTATTTCAGAGTGCATAATTGAATGTATGCACATTTAAAAATTATTTATGTACAAGACAGACGAACACTCAAAGGCACATCTGGTTCCGACATGATATCATAAAAGAATTAATTTACAAAATTTATTCCAAAGCATATTTGTTCCGGATTCATTTTTGTAAATGATATGATGTTTTTATGCATAAGCTATAGATATAATAATCTCAAAAATAAAAACTGAAATTATTAAATAGTTATGTAATGTCTATATTTTGCCATGACGATAGATAATGTACGAAGACTTGAATTTTAAAAAATACTTAAACAATAATCAGTTATACGCTGTATCCCGCACACGGAAGGGTAGACAGTGGGAACCTGGTGTTAAAACATTCCGTTCCCAACTTTCCGCCGAATTCTGTAGGTAATGCGTGATGAGTAGAGCAAATCAACGTCGCGCTTTTGCCTCAACACAAGAACGAAGAAATGAATATATATATATGTGGTCACGGCCTCAAAACAAATCAACTCAAACAAACAAATTACTATGTTTATATATTAAAAAAACATTCAAATGATATATAATAATTAACAACAAAGTAATAAATAATATTTATTTATTATTGATATTTATGAAATATCAACTGACTGGCCGTTGGCCGTCATCGCCGTTGGCTTGAAACACAAGCAGCGATTAAGCTTCATTCGTAATAAACAATTTTTGGACTTTTTAATATTACAGTTTTTATTTTCGTGATTCTTATGAGAGGTAAGGCTGGAAGAACCTCTAGATTCTTCACGCTGTTATTACTCCATTCTGTCCCTTTTAAATATGTTATGGTTTTAATCGCAAAAAAAACCCTCGCAGGTTAAAGAAACTAAACAAAGTAACAAAATATTATAAATACAAATATCCTCTAGAATAATACATATAAATATCATACTTGCAGTCAGTCACTTTTAAATTACTACACGCTAATTACCATTAGTTCTATATTTAAATAATTTTTAATTAAATTTTAAATTAATGTAGCATAAATTAGTAAATATTATTTTTTTACTTCATTGTAACCCATGATCCCTTTTGTAGCGGTATATGGACCAGCTATTCCCGGTCCGTTAGAGGGAGCTCGTACACCGTTGTCATTGGCATTGGATAGTTCAAATGTATGACCAACCCAAGAGTAAACCAAGAACATTTTTTTCAGGTGGGCAACCTTTAACAAATAATTAATAATTTTATCCAATTGTAAGTCAATTGTACTTATTTAGAAAACATATAAAATTTGAACGTAGCAGGATTCGGAACCCGCGCCTCCTGGAAACCTACCAGGCGCACTGATCACTAAGCCATATGTTCAAATTTTTATACGCTTGTTACAACTTATTTATGTTGTTAGCATCTCGTTAATTACTAAGAATTATCATCTGGCAAGAGAAAATTCTATTTAATAAACATTTTTTACATTTTTAAAGTTTTAATCCACACTTAGTAAACAAAAATACTTATTTAAAATATGTATAATTTTTTTTACTATTCCCGCTACGTTCAAATATTTATTTTTTAAATAAGTATTTTTCTTTCCTAAGTGTGGACTTTAAAAATGTAAAAAAACATTATTATACATTTTTCTGTGAAAAAACAATACAAAATAAAAAAGGCGCTATATGCTTGAAAATAAAATTATCAATCGGTTAATAATATTCTATCTATTTATTAATATTGTTTAATGTAAACAATAATTTGATTGAATTAATAAATTTATTAGATTGAGATTTGAGTTCTGCCACTCAACACGCAATGCCTCCAGAATTCGGCGGAAAGTGGGGAACGGAGTGTCTTAGCACTAAGTTAAGCTCTCTGCCTACCATGTTGTGTGCGGGATACAGCGTGAAACTGTTTTTTAAATAAATAAACTAATGATATATGCATGTGTATGCCTAATCTATCATTACAGATCCAAAGTGTACTTATTGAACAATAGTGGGTATGTCGTATGATTGCGACGCACCATTTTTGGCTGCAAATAATGCAGCGCTTAGTAGAAATCCATGTTTGTCAAACTCTTGTCTTAGTTCTTTTAAAAGTTGTGAAAAATTGTTAATATCAGCTCGGCCATTGACAGAATCACGACCGTTAGGATATTCCCAATGTATATCTAAGGCTCTAAGCCATCAAAATCAAATTTTTGTAGAACATCAATTGTACTGCTAATAAAATTATTTCTAAATATTGGATTTGCTGCCATCTAGAAAAGAATGACGTATTAATTTATATTAGACGAAATTTATTTTTATTATGCGCATAATGAGAAAATAAGCAAATATTTGAAATAGACAAGATCAAGAATTTACACTTACAATTGAATACTTAGCAGATCCTTCATTCCATCCACCGACTGCCAGCATGGTTTTAAGATCGGGATTCTTTTTTTTCAGTGAAGTAAACTTTCGGATAATTTGTAAAATATAATTTAAATTCTTTTAATAATTATCAGAGCTTTTATAACTTAATATTTATATTGATAGGCATTTCATTCTTGATTTTATTTATTGAATCAATGTGAAAAGGTCATTTATTTTACTTTAGATTTGTCTTTTTTCATAATCCGTTTTGAGAGAATTGAATATTTTAATTACGCATATATATGTATTTATATTTTTTTATATAATATATATTAAACTTGAACATATCTTGGTATACCTATGTATATTTACATTTTTTATTATTTTACATGGCATGTAAGAAGTTAAGAAATAATACGAAAATTACGATAAATTTTCATATAATTTCTTAATTGCATGATTCTTTATCATTGTCGTTCAAATGTCGTATTAGTTATTTCTCTTACCGTTACCATCAGGCAAGTCCAATTGGGGATCTAAAGATATAATAGTTCCTTTCGTATCGATTCCAGCGAAAGTATATATTAGATGTGTGCATAAGTCTACATTTATGTTGCTAACTTCAAATTTACCCAAACCACTTCTATACGTCGCCCACGATCCATAGTAGCCAGTTATGACTTCTGAATCAATAAAAAAGATTTCTTGAATTAATTTCAATATAATAACTGTTAATTAATTACTTGATTTAATAATCGGGAACTGCTGTAGGGATTTTTGGCTTGATTTCCACTCTGTTATCTGTTTACATGTTATCTTCTCTTCGTCTCGTTTTTATTGAACAAAGTGCATGATATTGAGAAAAATTGATATTTAAAACGAATATATTTTGGAACTAATAGCTAGTGGCTCAGCGCGTGACAATGGGACAGCGTCTGACGCTAAACACGATGATTGATATTCAATACCTAATATAGTGTTAAATTATAAATTTTCAAATCTTGGATTTTAATAAAAAATAGAAAAATTACAAATCACTTCGTCTCATTTTTTTAAATTTATTTGTAAGTCTAGCCTATTTACCTAGGCAAAATCAAAATACGAAAGGATTTCACAAAAATTTAATTTGCTGTTTAGTACATAATATATGAAGAAAACCATATATTTATAAGAAATGAAGATAAATGAGCACATTTAAGAAACTTATTACACGAGTTACCACAAACTTTGTTATTCAGTCACTCAATTGTATCTGCGATAAAAGTTGTAAAAGCTTTAAGCATCACTTATTTATGAATATCCAAATAATTCTTCATATTATGTTAACTATTATTTAAATTTTTTTTTCAATATGTGTTAACATATCAAAAGAATTAGAAACTAGAAGAATTATGAACATATGTGAAAAATTACAAGTCTCACTACAAGTTTTTTTTATTTAAGTTATTTTGGAAATAAGTATTAGATTATTAGAATAGAAATGTAAGGTGAGTTACCATTTAAATTATATTTTTTTTAATTCACGTCGTTTTAGGACACTTCGTCCCTATTAAGATTTAAATACTTCATATTAATGAAATATTTAATATCTTCATTTTTCCGCTCTGGCGTCGTGGCAAAACGCGGCGTTGAGTTTCGCCACTCAACACGCAATGCTTCCAGAATTCGGTAGAAAGTAGAGAATAGAGTGTTTTAACAACAGGGTCCCTCTGCATACTCTGCTGTGTGCGGGATAAAGCGTGAAGCTGATTTATAATTAAAACATATTGAAAATTTTTGAGATTTGAGAAAACATTTGAGAAGACTAGACTAGCTGTTAAAGTAATAATAGTTAACGTTACAAATACTGAAACGTTCATTTTGACTTCAACAATAACTTGACAGATATACCATAAAATATTAAATGAAATACAATAACTACAACGCTTTCCTTTTATGTCGTTCTTTATCAATCAATACTGTCACTTCTTAAGAGCCGCTTGAGATTGATAAATTCACATTTTCACCATAAAATTTAATTTTTCATTCCTATTTTAAGACTAACGCCACTCCCGACTCCAGAATTAAGTTTTTTTATACTTATATTTTGTTACCTAATGCTAATTTGCAAAACTATTTTTGCTTTAGGAATTAGAATCTTTACATTTTGGATTTGAAACTGTACTGACCACAAGCTGTACTCAACTGGGGGCTCATTACTTTGTGCTGTAAGTACCTTATATTAACTATCATCATCATCGTCATAATCATCTGTGAGATATAATTGCTGAATAGTTATTTCACTTCTAAACTAACAAAATTTTGCTGATACTAACAGAGTTATTTGACAATGTTATCTAACACTTTCTATGATTAATTTCTAACGCTTCTTATGACGCAAACGTGAAAATACGTAAAATCCTTATATCCACTATATCAAGTGTAGGAGTCCATTTGTTTTACATTTTCTACTCAAAATGATCACTTATGTTTAAATAAGAAATGACTGACTACAACTAACTACTACATAAGAGATGACTGACTACAAAAATGTATAGTCAACTAAAAATCCATTTAGTAGTTGTCATACAGAGAAATAGAAAATTCTTTCTAACGCAGACCCGAAAAGCGCGCGTGGCTACCGGTTAGCAACGACAGTTTTTCGACTTTTATTTGAACCAGCCACCAGTACCGCTAAATTATTACTAAAATGTTGCCACAAATAAAACTAAAAAATACACTACATAAAAGCCTCGTATGGCTTAAAAAATTCAATTTTCGTTACGTAGGGTATCTCGTTTGGATTTACCAAATTGATTTCTGGACTATTAGCACTGCCCGAAAACCAAAGACATACATTTCGAAAGATTATAAAATCTCTGGTTGTCTGAAAATTTATTAACTAAAATAAAAACATTATCTTTGGATATACTCGTAAGTAGCTTTCTAATATACATACATATGTAAATGTGTTTAGTCGTTGCAGGTTTTTTTTAATATAGAATTCATGCCCAAGCATCGTCGCGGCGGCAATTGCCTTTTAGAAATCGGCATCACAGGTTAATTTTTAGTAAAAAAAAACCCACGCCTGCAAATCGTTGCACGTGGCGATGGTTTGCTCAAAAAATATGTGGCAAAATACACACGAATAGAACGCTAAAAAGCACGTAGAAAATACGTTGTGTTTGTTTGTCTGTCTGTTGTAGAATATGTTTAATTTTGTCTTTGAATATGTCAACAAATGTTACCTATAGGTAACAGTACAGTATATATAACAGTACAGTACAGTATATATACTACGAAAAAAATCCTCTCTTGTTGGATTTTTTGTTGACTGTTGAGTTTGAATCTTGCTTATTGATTTGTTACTGTGATTATTGCCCAACATAATAGATTAAGAAAAAATGTCATCCACCAAATATCAATAAAATGTTATTTTGATATAGAAAGCACAACGCTTGACGCGCATGGATTGCGATGGATCTAATCATAAAAGAAGTATTTGTATATATTTAAAAAAAGTGAGGCCAGTCGTGGCGCAGCGGCACGAGGTGTGACTGTAAAACCGACTGGTTGTGGGTTCGATCCCCACTCGAGGAGATGAAATATTTACCTAAATTTATATTTCCATTTCTTCGCTCTGGTGTCGAGGTTAAGCGCGGCGTTGGGTTCTGCCACTCAACACGCAATGCCTCCAGAATTCGGCAGAAAGTGGGGAACGGAGTTTCTTAATACTCGGTTCCCTCTGCCTACCCTGCTGTGTGCGGGATACAGCGTGAAGCTGATTATAAAAAGTGATTTTGATCTACTTAGACAAGAATTAAAAAATATATGTATAGTGTACTATGTGTTGTGTTTGAAATAAAAAATATTTTTTCTTTAGTGATTTTTGACGTCTCATTTGAAGCGAAAAACAATTTTGTTTTTATATACAATTGTTCCATATTGAAGTCATTATATGTATTTATTTGTATTTGAAAATTCCGCTTATATCTCAGAGTATACTTCACTTCAATTACTTATCAATATGTGTAGTGGAATTCTCCCTCTATCAGGTTTACTTCTTAGAGTAGTAATTAAAACAGCAAAATTTTATGTGTGGACACGTGTAATTCTCGAGTTGAACCAAAAAGTAATACAATGCTATAGTAGGGTAATTGTAAGATAAAAATACATTATTTATCACTTATGAGCATATGTGTAATTAAAAAAGGATTGCTATAAAATTATAACAGGCGTTTGGCCTGAACATGCCCCCGGACGTTGAAAGGTCAAAGGCCTTTCAACCAATTTAGTTAACCAAGGGACATAATTTGATAAATGACCTTCGGATGATACCGTTTGCGGTTTTGACGTCAGCCACACGGTTAATGCCATCAGCTCCAGGATGAACAGTCACAATTCGGCCCATTTTCCATTTCAACGGCGGAAGATTTTCATCCTTAATGACAACTAAAGTATCAAGTTCCAACGTTGAATTCTTTGAGCGCCATTTTACTCGTTGTTGCATCTCACTATAATAAAACAATAAAACTCACTTTATCTTATGGACTCCTCCAATGTATTTCTTCACCAGTGGTACTATATCTAGCCTCGATGCCGTTTCGGGAATAAGCCCATCCAATACGATGTGTACCGCTTTTATACATTATTTATTTATTAACTACCCTCTCTATTTTTACAAGACCTAACACTGGTCGATTTTATACCATTATTAATTTATCAACAACCCTCTTTTATTCAAAACCTAACACTCGACCATCCTGACTTCGTGCATGTCCTCATGCACGTAGTTAAGCCTAACACTCGGCATGGAGGCTAGATTTACAATAATGATTTATAACTATTTAATACATGTGTTTACAAAAAAAAACTTTAAAAACTTTGAATCAATTATCATTTATAAATGTTCCAATAATGAACTCATCCATTCTCATCATTTTACTCAAAAATCTATACGATTGTGAACCCATCAATTCTCACGATCGTAATTTATAACTCTATCAATTGTTACAATCAAAACTTATTCGTCACTTGTAACTCCATCAATTGTTACAATCAAAACTTATTACGATCGTCATTTATAACTCCATAAATTGTTACAATCAAAACTTATTACGATCGTCATTTATAACTCCATAAATTGTTACAATCAAAACTTATTCATCATATATTCAAAACTTATTCATCATACTTACAATCAAAACTTATTCGTCACTTGTTACTCCATCAATTGTTACAATCAAAACTTATTACGATCGTCATTTGCAACTCCATCAATTGTTACAATCAAAACTTATTCATCATAGTTACAATCAAAACTTATTCGTCATTTACAATGAAAACTTATTACGATCGTCATTTGTAACTCCATCAATTGTTACAATCAAAACTTATTCATCATAGTTACAATCAAAACTTATTCGTCATTTACAATGAAAACTTATTCGTCATTTACAATGAAAACTTATTACGATCGTCATTTGTAACTCCATCAATTGTTACAATCAAAACTTATTCATCATAGTTACAATCAAAACTTATTCGTCATTTACAATGAAAACTTATTACGATCGTCATTTGTAACTCCATCAATTGTTATAATCAAAACTTATTCTTATGTTTTAGTGATATGTGAACCCATCCATTCTCACAATCACGTATATCAGTAACATCAACTTATTTTAAAATGGTTACAAATATAAAAAAAAAAATATTTAATATATTTACACTTACTTATACATAAACTTTGAATCAATTATAATTATAACAGTAACATTAACTTTTTTTATAATGGTTACAAATATTAAAAAAAATATTTAATATATTTACACTTACTTATACATAAACTTTGAATCAATTATAATTATAACAGTAACATGAACTTATTTTATAATGGTTACAAATATAAAAAAATATTTAATATATTTACACTTACTTATACATAAACTTTGAATCAATTATAATTATAACAGTAACATGAACTTATTTTATAATGGTTACAAATATAAAAAAAATATTTAATATATTTACACTTACTTATACATAAACTTTGAATCACTTATAATTATTATAAATGAAGTACTTATTCACTAATGCATTTTCACAATATATTAACTTTTAAAACAATTACTTAATACAATTATCTCAATATTAACATTAAATGTTTATGAAACGTGACCATGTCGTCATATATTTATTACTTACAACTATCAATAGTATAATTTTAATAACTTAATCAAATAAAATTAACACTAGTCTTTTTAATTGATCAGTTTAGTGATTTACTTTTAATAGTATTTATTAATTATTTATCAAAATTAGTTATCACTGCCATTGTCAGTCTGTTTTGCTACTATTAATTTCCTAAGTCAGTCTGTTATGACTAAAAAGGGCGCTTTTTGAATCCGACAGAATAACAAATTTCTTATTGAAAGAAGATAAAATCAACGATAATGCCTCAAGGATAGCAATCATTTCAATGTGCATGATCGAAATATTTACATCAATTCAAAATTTTAAGGTAATCTTAGCTAGAGGGTCAAAAACCACCGCTTCTGATCGATTTTCATTTTTAGAACCATCTGTATATCATTGATAAAAGGAAGTATATTTATTATAAAAACAAAAAAAATATAAAAAAAAGTTTGACAATTATTTAAAATTTCAAAGTAGCTCCATAATGATTTTGATCAAGTCACACCCTCAACGTCTAATGAAATATTTTTCTGTGAACGTATACTTAACATCTAACTCTTCTCTCTTTTTTTAAGAAATGGTCTCAAGTGGTCAATATAGTAGAATAGAAATTGGATATAAATAGCTTTATATATAATATACACGCTCTGTACATGCTAGAACTCTTTATAAATATTGCCATTTTAAGGAATTAGTATAGATTATGTGCTACCCACCGCATTTTATTTTGATTGCCATTTAAATACTTATATCACTATATATAATAAGACAGTAAAAATATTTTGTCTATATATTTAGTAATTTTGACTGAAATGTATAGAGGGACATTTAAAAAGAATAATAGAAAGCAAAAATTTTTTGAATTTCTTGTCTGTCTGTCGATATATTTATGTCCACAATTTTTCTCTGAAAGTACTGAACCGATTTACTTAAAAGTTTCACCAATTGCTTTGTTTTAACTCAACTTTACTACTAAAGTTTAGTTTAGTCATATGAATGAACTCAAGGCATTAGTTTGCCTGCAAACTAACGTTCGCAATAGCAATATAGCAATCGCGCTGGTAAGATTCCTGGCTAAAAAAAATGAGATTGTATGACTTGATAAAAATAAATAAATTTGAAGCACTATTATACAATATTTTATACAATAAAGTAAACAAAACTGAATTGTTAGTGGAGATTAATTACCTTCATAAATCATAACAGTTAAATTGAAATCGTAATTAATTCAACACAGAGATAAAGAATGATTTGATCTTCAAAAAGATATCAAGCAAATACATATATTTTTTTGGTTCGTTCGTTTGAAATAAATCTTATTAAAAGTGCCTAAAAACATCCCTTCTACGTGTACTCTGTAATAACTACAAATAATATTATGAATCCTTACCCAAATTAATAATTTTACATTTATGGCTGTTTCTGAAGCAGTACATTAAATTATTAAGTGACATCAGCACACTCAACAGAGCTTTAAAAACATAATATAGGTAAAAAGAACGTAATGTTACAAAAATATATACATATAATAAATAATTACCTTTATGTATATTTTATGAATATCAAATATCAGCATTGGTCATATTTTTTTAGCTCGAAACAATCAAAAATTCTTATAGAAGTTATAATGTCGTATAAAAAAAACATATTAGAATATTACAGATTAAAGCTTTTGTACAATTTAGTCCATTATTAAATAAGTCAGTTATAAGTATGTCACAGATTCTGTTAGAGTCACAGTCGCCTTAAAAGGCTGTAACCAATTGTCTTTATTTACTATCATAATTTTAGGATATTGATTCGAAATTATTTAGTTTCGTTATTAATTTTTGTTTCATAAATATTGAGCGTAAAAAAAATATACAAACTTATTATTTTTAAAAACACGTCCATGAAGATAAACCTTGAATTTTTTTAATGAACATTCATTTTCTTAAACTGTTCCCTTTCTATATGAGATCTATTTAAATTTTTGTTACGTTTGTACACTCTAATTCTTTTATAGTAGAGGTAAAATAACGACTATACTAGTACTTAGAAAAATATTAAACAACCATCATTTCTGCAGTTTCTTTTATTGTCTTTATTCGTTTAAGGTGAAATTGCTAAAATTAAAGAAAAGCTAGATGAGATAGCCCGATCCTTTAATATATTCTCTCATAGAACACTAATGTCACGTGCGGAAATTTAGAAATATCGACAATGTTATTTTGAATTTAGTATACACAACCGACTACACTTATTTGATGTCCAGATTTCCCTATTACATGATCTTCACTACTCGCAAAGTAATTGAACCGTATGTAAAGACGGAAGCTCATTAGTAGTGTCATAAATCTTAATAAACCAAGTACTACCACTACTAACTATTAACTAAGAAGTTCCTTAGCACTCTCATATACTTCGACATTAGCACTGGTAAATCTAAATATTCGTCTATTACCTAATCACAAATATCTTGTCGACTCCGTCAATAATTAATGAGATTTGAATTTGATGCAGAACCCCCTAAATAAAATGTTTATACTATAATCTACAAAATTTTTACCAGCCAGTTATTTATTAATGAATTTAGATTGAATGCTAGAGTTAGGTATAAAATTATTTTGATATAGGTATTTATTTGTGTTGGAAAGTTTATTTTCAGTTGTTTAACTTATATAATTACAAATTTTGCATTAAATAAGCGATTTCTGATATTTGAGAAACGAATTACTCGTTCTGTTTATAGTTTCAACAGAATGTATTATTTTGTAGCAAGCTAGAATTATCAATGCTTTTTGAGATTTTAATCGTAAACTTTAGAAACTATACGTAACTATGCATGTTAAAAATAGAATGAAGAATTATTCGTTAAAAAAATAATTGTTTGTTTCGTCTTTACAAGTCATAAGATATTGCAATAATTGGTCAGGCTCAGAATATCTCAACGCGTTTGCACTAGATCTTGTAGTTTTGTCATTTAAATCATATATTCAACAGTCACTCTTCTTTTTCATTCTTTTTCTCATAATAATATACTTCTAGGGACTCATTATGTTTAAATTTCATTTAAAAATATCTTGTATCCCTTACCATAATTTTATAACTTTATTCAGATGGAAATGTACTCAAATTTAACATTCATAAACCGTTCTGATACAATATTTTTGGTTACTAGATAGTGTAGTTGCTAAGCTTACTGACGAAAAATTCAAAATTTGTAAAATATTTTTAGAAGTGAATGTTATACTTTCTGACCTTTTACCTTTTCACTTCGATGGATCCCCACGATCTCTTTTACGATAATTGCTGCTTCGGTGGCGGCCCGCAACAGTTCCCTGCCGCGACAGCTCCCGGCCGCGACAGCTCCCGCGGCGACAGCACCCGACGCCGACAGCATCCGGCTCCGACAGCATCCGGCTGCGACAACTCCCGGCCGCAACAGCTCCCGGCCACGACAGCACCCGATGGCGACAGCACCCGGCGGCGACAGCTCCCGGCGGCGACAGCACCCGACGGCGACAGCATTCGGCTGCGACAGCTCCCAGCGGTGACAGCACCCGACGGCGACAGCTCCCGGCGGCGACAGCACCCGACGGCGACAGCATTCGGCTGCGACAGCTCCCAGCGGTGACAGCACCCGACGGCGACAGCACCCGGCTGCGACAGCTCCCGGCCGCCACAGCACCCAGCCGCAACAGCAACCGGCTGCGACAGCACCCGGCGGCGACAGCTCACGGTCGTCATACTCCATTACCGCTTCTCCGTTTTAATCGGACATCGATGCTCTGCTGCATTGACGTCTCGTCGCGTTTTTACCATAAATACAAAATAACACGTATCAGTGAAATATTGATTATTAGTTTTGAAATGCTTTAATGTTGGGTAGACTACACAAAAAATAAATACCGCCATGATAAATGAATTTATCAAATTTGCAAATCGATATAATTTTTACTCGAGGGTACATTAAAATAGATTTATTCAAATCATTTAATATTTTAATATTTTAGATTAGTAATATATATCCGCAGGTATTTCAACAAAATTATGCATATAAAAATTACGCGATATTTACAAAACAATCTCTGCCTAACCTGCGTTACACGGTCAGAGAGTAGCCCTAACCACGCGTCTCACAGGCTAAGTTACTTTGAAATTGCTTGGCAAATTGTTTATTCTTTTATTAAAATTATATCAATATATAATCATTCTACGTGTCACATTGTCAGAGAGTGGCCCTGACCAAACGTTTCACGAATCACGATTACATTTGCAGCAAATATAAAATGCAAGTAAAACTCAAAGAATAGAAAAAACATGCAAATATTTTTACAGAGTTACATATCCCACTTCTGAAATATAATAAAACAATAAAACTCACTTTATCTTATGGACTCCTCCAATGTATTTCTTCACCAGTGGTACTATATCTAGCCTCGATGCCGTTTCGGGAATAAGCCCATCCAATACGATGTGTACCGCTTTTATACATTATTTATTTATTAACTACCCTCTCTATTTTTACAAGACCTAACACTGGTCGATTTTATACCATTATTAATTTATCAACAACCCTCTTTTTTTCAAAACCTAACATCACTAATATACTCTTTGGACCACCTGACCCAAAAATCTTGACGTAGTTGCTCCAATCTTTGGAATCTGTTCAAACAGCTGGTAGGGCTGTCTTTATAATCAGGTGTTGGCAGGGCTGTTAAAGGCTTCCCAATTAGAAAGTGGCCTGGTGTAAGCGGCATGAGGTCATTTGAGTCACTAGAAAGAGGGGTGAGCGGTCGAGAGTTAAGGATAGCTTCTATTTCAAATTACGACGTCAAGAGTCAGAAAGCTTATGTTCATTTTCAAAAATCTAAGATCAACCCTAGACGTGATAACATTGAAAATGGTTTATTACGCCCTGGCACAAACGGTATTATGCTATTGTATAACCGTCTGGGGAGGTACTGGAAAAACTAGACTTCTGTCTCTGGAAAGGGCTCAAAGAGGAGTTCTTAAGGTATTGTCTTTTCGTCCGATTCGTTATCCTACTTGCGACCTATATAATGAATTAAAACTATTAACAGTGAGAAAACTTTACTTATTAAATGTAATCTTACGAAAGCACTCTGAATTGCCATATAAAACCAATCCCAATAAACGTAGGAAAGACAGAGTCTGTACTATAGAATACTGTAGGGTGGAGATAGCCAGAAGACACTATTATTATTTCGCTTGTTCTCTATACAATAAGGTCAACAAAATATTAAACATTTATCCTTTACTACCAAGGAAATGTAAAGAAAATGTAGCACAGTGGCTACTAAGCTTAACCTATGATGAAACGGAAAATCTTATCACACGAGAGCTGTAAGCTACAAACATTAAGTTTTTAGCTCACAGATTATGGATGCATACAAACTCACGATCATGAACACATTTCCACACCACACAAATATGTACACACACACTCTGTCTCTCTCTCACACACATACACACACACACACACACACATGCGCGCCGTTGCGCGCACACATACACACATTCACACACATTCGCACACATGCACACAGGACGCACAAACACACAAACAAACTTAACTACTTTTTATATTGTTATTCTAATCTTGCATGCTTTTACTTTAAATAAGATACTAAATAGTGTTTTGGAACTTTGTTATCACTTTTGTCCTATTGAGGTGGGCGTTAATGACTGCAATACAGTTCCTACTAATGCGGTCATTATCGAACATTTTTAATTTTGTAAGTTTGTTATTTTAGTTCCCAATAAAGATTATTATTATTATTATTATTATTATTTGTGTTAGGACAGTGATCAGTTCCTCGTAAACTAAATGACAATTTCCCAATACTCTATTTAAGTGAAACTTTACAGCTTTTACACCAGCCTCCCAGAGACCCCCAAAATGAGGAGAGTAAGGTGGACAAAAGTGAAAATTTATACCTTCATTGGCCAAACTTTCAGATAATGAATTGCAGTTAGTCTTTAAAAATTTACATATATCATTATAAGCGCCCACAAACGCTGTGCCATTGTCAGAATAAATGTCTGTTGGCTTTCCTCTCCGTGATATAAACCTACGTAAAGCAGACATAAAGTTGTTACTAGTTAAGTCGCCTACTAGTTCTATATAAATTGCCTTAGTTTTAAAACAAACAAAAATTGCTATATACACTTTAACAATTCTACAACCTCGGCCTTGGCGACTTGCTGATGAGATAGGACCAGCATAATCTATCCCTACGCAGTCAAAGGGATGACCCCCTGGAGTTATACGCTGGGTAGGCAGATTTCCCATAAGCGGAGTAATTATTTTACTTCTCATACGAGTACATCTAACACACTGATAATAAGTTAGTCTAGCTAAATTGCGACCACCAAGAGGCCAATATCTTTCTCTTATCGAAGCTAATAATAATTGAGGACCCGCATGCAATAATTTAAGATGTTCCGACTTAAAGACAAGTTTTGTAAAAATATGAGTGGACTGTAAAATAATAGGATGTTTTTTATCATACGAAAACATGGAGGCATTTTCTAACCGACCCCCAACACGCATTATATTATTTCCATCCATAAAAACATTTAACTTGCTTAATTTACTATTTAACGGTATAGGTTTATTTTGAAGTAATATCTTATATTCAGGGAAACATTCTAATTGAGAAAGTTTTATTATTAAGTTTAATGCGCATTGTAATTCAGAAGTATTTAAATAAGTAGTTTTTAAAGAATTACCCTTACATAAAGCTATAAATCTAAAAACATAAGCAATAGTACGCTGCATTCTAAGAAGATTAGAAAAGCGATTAAAATTTATTAATATGTCCTGTTTAGACATGGCGTAAAACGAAACTTCAGGTCGCGTTTCTGGAAGTTCTTCAATATTTGCAAAATTATCTGGCCAACACGAGCTATCTAAAGAATCACGAGCTATCTTAAGAGTTGGCAAGTCATTAACGTCAACTCCACGTGATACGTAATCGGCAGGGTTTTGTTCAAAGGGGACATGTCTCCAAGAACAGCTTACGGTTTTTTCTAATATTTCAACAGTACGATTACGAACAAACGGCTGAAGTTTAGCTGGTAACATTTGAAGCCAACCTAGCACGATAGTTGAGTCTGTCCAAAATGTTGTATGCCTAATCTTAACACGAAGTGACTAAATAGCCTTTTCATATAACCGTACACCCAGCAACGCACCGCAAAGTTCTAATCTGGGTATTGTTGTTGGCTTTAAAGGTGCAACCTTATTTTTGGCCAATAATAACTGTACCGAAGTTTCACCACGATTATTTACCTTTTAACATAAATACAGGCACCATAAGCATTTTCTGATGCGTCAGAAAAAATATGAAATTCCAACAAAGAGTATGAATCACAGACCACGAGACGAGGTACGCGTAATTTATTTAATAAAGGAAGATTTTTCAAGACATCGTACCAATTTCTTAAAGTCTCCGTGGGCTAATGGTTCATCCCATGCTAATTTAATAAGCCATAATTTTTGCAATAAAATTTTCATTGTAATAACGCATGGGCTAACTAACACCATGGGATCAAAAATTTGCGCAATTATTGATAATACAATTCGTTTCGTAAGCTCTTTCAGAGTTGAAGGATTAATATAAAAACAAATTTCATCAGATTCTGTTTGCCATCCTAGTCCTAAAGTTTTTGCGTTTTCAATAGCCCCTATATTTAAATCCAAAGACGAACCAACTGTAGAAGAAGTTACAAGTGAAGCATGATTGGATTTCAGATTTCATTGGATTCAGCTGAAGCTAGCTCAGCAGTGACTTTATTTTTTATATTAAAAGATTCTAGAATGGAATCAGCACCAGTCAGCAGATCATCGACATAAAAATCATGTTTTATTATGCTGGATATCAACTCATCCCTGCATTCAAGGCCAATTTGCTTGAGGCATCTAGTAGCAAGAAAACTAGAGCTCGCACAACCGTATGTAACCGTGTTAAGTTGATATACATTAAAAGGATCTGATGGATGGCTACGCCAAATTATTTGCTGAAGATGTCGGTCAGATGCATTAATCATTATTTGCCGATACATCTTTTCTACGTCAGCAGCCAGTACAAATTTATAAAATCTAAATCTAAGCAATATTGAAAGCAAATCGTCTTGTACCTTAGGACTTATCATCTGAATTTCGTTTAGGGACAGCCCTGATGTAGTTTTACTACTAGCGTTGAAAACGACCCTCAATTTAGTAGTACTGCTATCTTCACGCAATATACCGTGATGAGGAATAAAGTACGGATTTAAATTATAATTAGCTTCGCACTTAGACATGTGTCCAAGAGCTTCATATTCCGATAAAAATTCAATGTACATACGCTTAAAAGTAGGCTGATTGATAAGTCTCCGTTCCAGAGATAAAAGACATCGTTTTGCTCGTTGTAATGAGTCTCCTAGTACCTCAGGCGATTCTTTCAACGGAATTCTAACGCAAAAACGACCATCTTCTATACGAAAAGTATGTTTAATAAAATGTTCTTCGCACATTCGTTCTTCTAAAGAATACGATGACTTGTGACTAACCTCTTCGAGTTGCCAAAAACGTGATATCATTTTATAAATGTCGTCATTCTCAGAGGCAGATAAAACGGGTTCATTATTAAAATTAATATCTGCCATTTTACTGTAATTACATATTATGGGGGACGACGTACATCGTCCATTAATAGGACCTGAGACCAGCCATCCAAGTCTGGTTTCCTAAAGAATGGGTTGATTTGTGCCTAAACTAATTTTCTCCGAACCAAGCAATTCCCAAAATATGTTTGTGCCAATAATCATATCAATATCACCAGCCTTAAAGAAATATGGATCTGCCAAAGTAATATTGTGCGGTATATTTAAATGTGAAATATTAATTGAACGCGATGGTAAGCTATCTGTTATAGTTGACAAAACGTAGCAACTTAAATCTTTAGAATAATTCTCAGTTATGGAATGAATTTTAACGCGACACATTTTAGTTGTGCTTACCTTTGTCTTATTTATTCCATATATAGGCTTATCTACAGTTATATATTTTAATTTCAGTGACTCACGTAAGCTTTCGGTAATAATACACGATGAACTTGCACAATCTAATAAAACACGTATAACGCGTTCACATCCATTAACATCAAATACTTTAACTAAAGCTGCGGACAATAGAACATCTTGTTCCAATTTTAAATGTACATCATCGGAATATGTTGTCAGCGTCGTGAGTGTTTGTTCCGCTTGATTGTTGGATGAAGATTGCGATTTAAAATCATGATCACTTGCTCTTACTGAAATGTTTGGATTGGGCTTTTTAATATTAGATATATGAATCAACGTATTATGTTTGCGCTTACACACCTTGCAGCCTGGTTTCTTACAATTATTTGAATAATGACCGGGGCGAAGGCAATTATAACATATTTTATACTGGGAAACTAATTCAAATCTTTGTTCATTGGTTAAATTAAGAAACAGAGAACAATTATGTAAACTATGATCGCCTTTACATTTAGGATATGGCTTTATAGATGAGTTGCAATTATGATCTTCGCATACTGGTCTAGAAACATTATTACCTAAAGAAATCATTGCCCTAAGCTTATGCGCGTTTCTATTAGGATTTATCATGTCGTTATTACGAGACAGCTCCATAGTTTCTAATAGGTCAGCATGGTTACGAAGAAATTCCAGAAACACAGACATCGAAATAGGGTCATTTTTATTTATTCTACCTTTACACTCTTCCCACTCACGAAAAGTTTTCTGATCGACTTTCCTAGTCATGATGTGAATGAGGAGTGTATCCCAATGTTGAGTCGGCTCGCCTAACATTTCCAAAGCACGTAAGTTTTTATTAAATTGATCAATCAATCGTTTTATGTTAATAGAAGATTCACTTTTAATTAAATCAACATTAAATAAATTATTAACATGATTTTGTACTAGCAAACGTTTATTGTTAAATCTAATACATAATAATTCCCATGCAATAGCATAGTTGCTAGCCGAAAACTCCATGGATTTAATGATCAAAGCCGCAGATCCCTCCAGAGACGACCTAAGATAATGAAACTTATTTATTTCATCCATTGCATCGTTCGAATGTATGAGACTGGTGAACATACCATGAAACTCAAGCCAATTGTCATAAGAACCATGAAATTTTGGCAAATCAATAGTAGGCAACTTAACTAGATTGTGATTACTTAAACGAGAGTTATCCACATTATCACATCGTAATATTTTAGTATTAGAAGATATTAATTCTTGAGCCTTTGAAAGTGATTGATAATCTAAAGATTCAAAATCATTTCTTTCGCTTGACTGGGCATCAATGTCATCGACTAAACACTCAATTTTTAATTGTACTTCATCATAATGATCATATAAACATTCGATCTTACCTATCCGTAACTGCAATTCATTTACCTGTTGTAGACTCAATGAACCAGATAATTCATTTACGTACTTAGTAAAATTAGTCAACCGGCCTTTATAACTAGCTCGTTTTTTAATAAGTTCTTTTTCCTCTCTCTCCGACATGTTTGGAATCTCGGGAGTGAACAAGCCTGAAATTGAAATTGTATACAATGTATAACTGATTTAAGATTTTTTATATATATGTGTACTTACAAGCATGTAAATAAATTTGTTTAATTTTAATACACAATATTTTTTTTTTATTATTAAAATATCTATTTAACTATTTAAATTTTGTCTTAATATTTTGTAAGTTTTTATTTTATTTTTATTTATTTTCAATTACCAATTAAAACAAAATCAAAGAATTAATATTTTTTACAAAATTCAGTTAATATATTTTATAAAGATGTAAACTATTCATATGCTTTTATTAAGTTGTAAAACAATATAATTATTGTATTAATACAGTAACAAAACTAGCTAACACTTATTAAATTACTTATTACACAATAGGCAAATCATTTTTATTTAATAATGTTTAAATAATGAAATACTAAACATTTAAAGTTATATAATTTAAAAATAAATGATGATTATATGAGAAACTAGCGGCCTGCTCGCGGCTTTGCCCGCTTGAATTACATGATTATTCATTTAAGAAATATAGATATACAAACAGCCTGGCTGGCCTGGTTTGGATAAGTACTCACGATATTCTTTGTAAAATAAATTATATTAGCTCCTGTATAGTTTTTAAATTGGTAACATATATTATTAGTTAAATATATAATTGGTATACAGAATATACATAGAAAGCACGTTTTTAGGCATTTTTATATAATCTATAAAATAATCAACATTTTCGGTCAAGTTCAAGTCGTACTCACGCCCCGAGAGTTTCGTACCAGTTTCATGAATATATACACCAAAAGCACCAAAAGAATAACTAATTAAGTTGTCATTTTGTATTAAATTAAGTACAGATTAAAATTTGTACCTAATGGTTTTTTTCTATGACACAAATACAATAAATATTCAATTTTTAAAAAATAATTTTGGAATTTTCCTTTATACGTGCCGTAAATTTTAACTTCTTAACAAATTTCGTAATTGTATATCAACGGGAATTATCCTATAGTTATGATAGAAAATGCGACAAAAAACGAAGCATAAACCCTTATATTTCGTCGTCATTTGATTGCGATGATTTAGAAGATAGATTTTTTGTGCTCTAAGGGAATATAGACTTGAACATTGAGGTATCTAACCTTTAACCGATCTTGTACAAAATAGTCTTGACAGACGGACAGACGGACAAACAACAAAGTTATCTTATAAGAATTTTGAGGTATGTACCCTAAAATACCCTTGGCACATACATACATGCAACATACAGGTGCAATAGTGCAATGTCGGTACGTGTCGCTTGTAAGTTATGAAATAATACTGCGGGATATTTTTATAAACAGTGTCAGAGCATTTTTTTCTTGAGACACAATTTTTTAGAGGTTGCTCCCAAAAGTTAAATATTTTATACGTTTCTTAAAAAAATATTAATAACATAAACGAACGAACGGACTGAAGAACCTATTCAAAATATTTCTTTGAATATTAAGTCATTCTTTATCACTGTTATTTAACATAATTACGAATTAAGCTAGACTGTTACGAAGGTAATCTTCACCAACAATTCAATTTAGTTTACTTTGTAGTTAGTACTATGAACAATTGTACTTTAAAAATACGTAAATTTATCAACAGTCAAATAAATAAGACGTTTCTAAAGTCGTTCTTTTGGACTTACAATTGAACTGTAACCATTCGAACATTGTTAGAAAAATACTACTATGTTTATGTTAAATTTATTATAAGTATAGATTACACTTACATGACGTAATTAACGTTAAGCAGATAATAACTCAACAATATAATAACATTCATTATGATATGTAGTCAATCATTCATATCATTGAGTATGTTTCTTTTTTTTTTTTCAAATATAAATATCTTTAAAACTTTAAGTACATTATTTTTTGATAGAGCGTAGCGGTAATCTTTCCAAACTATATTTTTTTTATGTTTTTTATATTTATAATATATTTTACAGCGCCATCTTTTATCTATAGATCCCATCGCAATTAGTGATGAGCTTTACGTGTATGAAACATTCGTTAGTACCTATTTTTGTCAATAGATAGCGTTACTTGTGTCGATTTTTTATTATCTCAAATATTAACGTCTTGAAAACTTAAATACTTATATCTTTTGATAGAGTGAAGCAATTACAATAAAATAAACACTAAAACCTACCTTGATTTATTTGTAATTTTTATGTATAAAAATTGCTTAAATTTATTGTGTACTTTTTACGTGATGCGTGTTCACATAAACAGACAAACAGACAAACAGACAAACAGACAAACAGACAAACAGACAAACAGACAAACAGACAAACAGACAAACAGACAAACAGACAAACAGACAAAAATTCCAAAAATGTTGGAAATGGATTCTGTTAATTATCCTTTAACACCCTGGCTAATTTTTTTTTAAATATTTTCAATGTACAGAAACGACTTTTCTACAGATTTATTATAAGTATAGATTAACTTTTACTGTTTTATAAGAATAATCTAGTACATACCTGTTAAAACTATGAAATATTGTTAAAATAATAACAATTAAATATAATTGGTAATAAACAATTCACCAAATATACATAGTTTTACTTTAAAATCACAAATTAATGCAATAGGCAAATACTAGTAACCTGAATCGAAAAGAGTAATGGGTTAATTTTAATAATATTCCTATAATTAAACACTGATCACTTCCCTTATTTTTGGGCAATGCGGCTTGCTGGACCATGTAGTGGAATTCTCCCTCTATCAGGTTTACTTCTTAGAGTAGTAATTAAAACAGCAAAATTTTATGTGTGGACACGTGTAATTCTCGAGTTGAACCAAAAAGTAATACAATGTTATAGTAGGGTAATTGTAAGATAAAAATACATTATTTATCACCTATGAGCATATGTGTAATTAAAAAAGGATTGCTATAAAATTATAACAGGCGTTTGGCCTGAACAATATGTATTAATCTTATCTTTAAGAACTTTATGACCGTTAGCTGTTTTATAAGATTCTATAGAATGTTAATGTTATTTATAGTTTTCTATGATAAGTTTGTAAATGTTATGTCTATATACTAGTAAAATATAGACTTAATTCAGAAAGATCTATATTGGTTTTATTATATTGATTTCTAAATAACATTTAAAAAGTTCACTTGAATACGTTAATAATTAGGTACTTAAAGTATTTTTTTTAAGTATTCATTTAATTTTAAAGAAAGTGGGGAATGGAGTGTGTTAACACTAGGCCCCCTCTGCCTATCCTGCTTAGTGCGGGCTCTCTGCCTATCCTTCTTAGCTTGAAGATGAAAAAAAATCTATAAAGTGAATATTATTTAAATATTTTATTTTATTATTTAATAACATTTAAATATAATCATAATTCTATAGTAATCTATTAAGAGGTTGTGGATTCGACCCCCACTCGAGGAAATTCTGGTAACGAGACTAAGCGCGGTTTTGAGTTCTGCTACTTACATGCAAAGTCTCAAGTATGTGGTGAAACGTGGGGAACGGTGTCGTAATGGAAATGGAGTCTTAACGTGAATACAGAATCAAAGTGCAAGTTTCAAGCAAAAGTCGTCAGCTATCAATAATTAAGTAAATAGATAGATAGTACACTTAAAAGCTAATTAATATTTGAATTTTAAAGTGTATTTTATAAAAACCGATGACCTAATTTCTATTCAAATTTACTTTATTTTTTCATTTATATCGTTATCAATCACGTCTTGCTAAGTGAAAATATTATTATGCAGAAAATATATATAAATATTTAACTTGTTTTAAATATTTATGTAAACTGTAGTATAATTTTTCTGTGTCACGTTTTACCCCGCGTAGTAGGGTTAGGTAGAGATAACCTAGTGTAATAAAAAACCATTTTATATTTTCTACTTGAATTAAATAAGGTGTATAACTCACCGCCATGCTTTAAGGTGGGGATTCCATTGCATAAATGTATAGTGATCAGTAATTCTAATGAAATTTATATTTAAGAAGGATACATGATAGTAGAATAGATTACACGAGGGTTGCCTAAAAGAATCCTGCCGCGATCATCTAATTAATGTTTTTCGGAACTCGTTTTTGGAGAAAATTGCACTCATCTCTATATGTAATAAGACAGTAAAAATATTTTGTCTGTACATTTAGTAATTTTGGCTGAAATGGATAAAAGGAAACTTAAAAAGAATAATAGAAAGCAAAAAAATTTTTTTTAATTTCTTGTCGGTCTGTCTGTCGACATATTTTTGTCCACATTTTTCTCTTATTATTATTTATTTTATACTTATTATTTATTTTTCTCTGAAAGTACTGAACCGATTTAAAATTTCACCAATTGCTTTGTTTTAACTCAACTTAACTACTAAAGTTTAGTTCATCAAAATCGGTTCATTAAAAAAAAGTTATCGTCATTTGAAATAAGTCGTAATTAATTCAACACAGAGATAAAGAACGATATTGAAAGAAATATCAAGTAAATACAAAGATTTTTTGGTTGGTTCGTTCATATAATATATGTAACTAATTTAAAATCTGTACAGGAGTTAATATGCAATTATTACAGTTATTTTACAAAGAATATTATGAATCCTTGAAATCAATAATTTAACATTTAAGGCTGTTTCGGAATAGAGTAAATTAAATTATTCACTGACATCAGCACATTTAACATAGTATATTATATTGGTAAAAAGAACATAAAGTTACAAGAATATATACGTGTAATAAATAATTAGCTTTATGTATATTTTATAAATATCAACAATGGTCGTATTTTTTTTATTTAAAACAATCAAAAATTCTTTGACGATAATGTCGTAAAAAAATCATATTAGAAGTCATTATAGTTGTCAATCAATTCTGCTTATTAAATCAATAATCATGTATTTTAAGCGGGCGAAGTCGTGGGTGAGCCGCTAGTACTTAATATAATTAAAATAATCATTTAACAGGTGAACAGCTAGAATAAACATTAATTTCAACATTGACCTTCTATTATATAATATTTTACTTTAAAACATAAGGCAAACCAAGCATTTCATCATCTATTCTCAGTCAAACGGAATCGAAATAAAATATTTCAAATGATGGCAACCATTGCTTGCGGCAGTCATTTTCCAAGCAACCATGTGTTTTAGTGATGAGCAAAAAATAAGCTTTAATTTGATATATAATTCATTAAAAAACACATGAGTGCAAATATTAATATTAAGTGACCTGTTTAAACCAGGCAACCCTGGGCTTGCGGCAGACTGAGAGCTGGCAACTATTGTTTTTCCATTTCCTTATGCGATTTTCTTTCAAATGATGTGCAATTCACATAAAAAACATATGAATGCAATTTTCTCCAAAAACGAATTACGAAAAACATTAATTAAAGGTGATTGCGGCAGGATTCTTTTAGGCAACCCTTGTGTAATCTATTCTACTATCATGTATACTTCTTAAATATCAGTTTCAGCAGAATTACTGATCCCTACAGATTTATGAAATGGGATCTTTGGCCATTTGCCCTAAAAGAAAGGGGAAAGGTTGGAAATTAAAGTCAATATGACTCTATTGTGATACAGTAATAGTCGCGATCTGCTGTAGGCTACAGTAGGTTCAATTAAATTTAAAAGAATTTTAGTTTTAAGACAGGGTGGATTATACAGCATACGATGTTTTTGAGGAGCTAAATATGGATAATATTATAGTAGCTATCTCTAGGGGTAATTGAACGACTGGAAACTAACCAATTTTCCCAATATTTCTTATTTTAAAAATCTGGTAATTAAAGTTTGCCATGTATACTTAGGCGATCTTTGCGCATGCAGTAGGAAAACATCATATATTTCTTGAACACTTATATTTCGCGATGGTTGGCAGTTCGATTTCACCATTAAATTTCCGGAAAATAAAGTATTTTAATAGATGTGTCACACTTCATTTTGCTATAACGTGAAGATTCAACGTCATTCATGCATTGCTACCGGGTAGCCAAAGTACTCTAGTCTAGACACTCCGTTCTTTAATTTTCACTCAATTATCAAATCGTGTTGACTGACAGAATTAAACGCAGCCTTCTCACAATGACCTATGAACCGGAGAGGGGTATTAAAAATGATTTTAATACAATCATTCTCCCGAGTGAAAATCGAGTCTATGGTGGATAGCCTCATCAATGCATATATGATCAAAACATATATAATTTTAAAAATAAAATAAATAAATCAGCTTCACGCTGTATCCCGGGAACCTGGTGTTAAGACTTTCCGTTCTCCACTTTCTGCCGAATTCTGGAGGCATTGCGTGTTGAGTGGCAGAACTCAACGCCGGGCTTAGCCTCGACACCAGAGCGAAGAAATAGAAATATAAATTTTAGTAAATATTTTATCTCCTGGAGTGAGGATCGAATCCATATATAATTTAAGGTCGAAAAACAACATCTCATGTAGTAAAATGTATTATTTAAACACATTTGTTAATAAATTATCTACATAGAAAATGTACCTCGGAAATAAATTATCACATTCTTTAAACATTCAATTATCTTTCTATTTCCTGTTGAAGTACAATGAATTGTAGAGTAGCATTACTCGCTTCGACAGGTTTATACGATTCTGGTCATCGTATAAAAAATCTAGTTTGAATTAGATACAGCTGGATTACTTGCTTTTTGAGTTTGTCGTGGTTGCGTAGTGGCCACGTCAGACAGGCGATTTCCATTCCAGATTCCCGGGGAATTCGATTTCCACCTGGGGGAATTAATTATTTTCATTTTCTCGCTCTGCTTACAAGACAAAGCGTAGCGTAAGTTCGGCTACTCAACACGCAATGTTTCGAAAATGAGGGTAAAATGGGGATCGGAGTGTCTTAACACTAGATTTCTTATTGATACGAGAGAGATACAGCGTAAAGTTAAAATAAAATCTTATATCTCTGGCACTTTAAGCGACAGTCTCACTCAGATAATTAAATGTGCTTGTACTAAAAATTAAAGAATTGAAAGAAAATTTTAAATATTTAATTTTTTCATGTATTTTCGATATGAACACTTATATATATAAGGCCCGGCGTTAAGCTCCACTAATCCAGCCCACTCGACGGTTGTAAGCCGAGGTTCGAGCCCCACAGGGGGCGCCCTTACATTCGTCGACCCCCCGTCGAAATGCAAGCAGAAGTGCTTGCATTTCTTCTGGGACGCCGGTGTCGCTGTAAAAGCCCTTAGGGCTAACAGCATTAACCTCAAGTTTGAAAAAAAAAAGCTCCACTAAATATAATTTTTCTATTGTTTTTATTCAAATATCTAATAAATTAAAACAGGTACTATGTACTTTCAATATAGAAGTATATGGCCGGCTCCCTAGTGACCGAAGACGAGCGAGACTGCCGGAGCGCGTAATGTTACATTACAATGCATTGGATGTCACGCCAGGATTACGCGAATGTGTGTAATGGGCCAAAGACGCGTTGAGAATATAAGTCTAGACCGGCCTCTTGTATTTGGCAGTCTATTTCAATGTGCTATACAGATTTGTGGATTAGATTGTATGGGATAATTTTATTTGATGCCTTTCAAAGATATGACTTCTATTTTTAGTTCTACATCTACTTCTACTGTTGAGTTTCTTGCCGGCTCTTCTCAGCAGAACTGCCTTCCGAACCGGTGGTAGCTTTTCTTTTTCGTTTATATGTTCATTCGACGATTCAAAAGTGCTTATAAGAGTGTATTTGAATAAAGAATATTTTGAATTTGAATTTGAATTGAATTTAAATGACGCTGTCGTGGTGACGTAAAATAGTATCAAACTGTGTATTATGTGAATATGGATTTTAGATTCCTACTACTAAGTTAATTATTATATTTAAATAAAACTTTATAGTTACTTTATTAGGGAAAGAAATGTTCTGGCTTACCAGTTAGATCTAGCGTTGGGTTGTACGATGAAAAGTGTAATTTCTCAAAAACAATTAAAAAAGCGGATGTGTGAGTGTTATAACACTAAATTATCTATTTTTCTATCCTGCTATATATATATATATATATATATATATATACGTGCAAGGATAACGTGTAAAAAGATATTTCCCGGGTAAATCAGTAAAATCAATCACTGAAAGTCCAATAAAAATCAGTTCAGTTATTCTGGATATTAGCTCGGGGAAATAGAAAGACAGACAGAGACAAAAAATATATATTGTTTTTATTGTATTTGAGTATTATGTAAATAACTACATGCACCTGAAAAAACATAGCACAACACATTTAATTTTAATTCTTTTAAATATTTATTTTACTTTGATAATATTAATATTTTACTTTGGTTCGTTTACTTATATTTTTTTTCATTTAAATTAGTTACATATTTTCAAAAACAATTTCCTAAATATATCTAATAAGCATTCGTATAGTTTAAGCGGGCGAAGCCGCGTCCGGGTCCGCTAGTTTATTATAAGTATAGATTACACTTACATGACGTAATTAACGTTTAGCAAATAATAACTCAACAATATGTTTTATGCGTTATCAACATTCATTATCATATGTAGTCAATAAATATCATTGCGTATGTTTCTTTTTTTTTTCAAATATAAATATCTTTAAAACTTGAAGTACATTATTTTTTGATACAGTGTAGCGGTAACCTTTCCAAACTATATTTTTTTATGCACAGCGCCGTCTATTTAAGATTTAAAATCAAGGACAGTTTAAAAATGCTGTTTTTATGTTAAATTACACCTAACTGACTGAGTGAGTGAGTGAGTGAGTGAGTGAGTGAGTGAGTGAGTGAGTGAGTGAGTGAGTGAGTGAGTGAGTGAGTGAGTGAGTGAGTGAGTGAGTGAGTGAGTGAGTGAGTGAGTGAGTGAGTGAGTGAGTGAGTGAGTGAGTGAGTGAGTGAGTGAGTGAGTGAGTGAGTGAGTGAGTGAGTGAGTGAGTGAGTGAGTGAGTGAGTGAGTGAGTGAGTGAGTGAGTGAGTGAGTGAGTGAGTGAGTGAGTGAGTGAGTGAGTGAGTGAGTGAGTGAGTGAGTGAGTGAGTGAGTGAGTGAGTGAGTGAGTGAGTGAGTGAGTGAGTGAGTGAGTGAGTGAGTGAGTGAGTGAGTGAGTGAGTGAGTGAGTGAGTGAGTGAGTGAGTGAGTGAGTGAGTGAGTGAGTGAGTGAGTGAGTGAGTGAGTGAGTGAGTGAGTGAGTGAGTGAGTGAGTGAGTGAGTGAGTGAGTGAGTGAGTGAGTGAGTGAGTGAGTGAGTGAGTGAGTGAGTGAGTGAGTGAGTGAGTGAGTGAGTGAGTGAGTGAGTGAGTGAGTGAGTGAGTGAGTGAGTGAGTGAGTGAGTGAGTGAGTGAGTGAGTGAGTGAGTGAGTGAGTGAGTGAGTGAGTGAGTGAGTAAATAAATAAATAAATAAAGATTCAAACAAACAAAAAATGCTACTAAAACACGAAAATACATTTGAGTGGGAGTAGTAAAGCGTTTAGAAATAACATGTGTAGTAAAATTAGCATACCTATCTACTGAGTGCAGATAACCTGCATTACGCTACACAGATTGTCGACTACCATATGCATCTACATATTTTATGGAACAAAAAAATTGAGTTTTAGGGAAACATGGAAAGCAAAAAATATTTGGGCATTATTATTATTATTAATATATATTTTTTTTAATAAATAATTGATCAGAATTAGAATTTATGTAGCTCCGCGTCGTCGTGGTGCTGCGCGACAGTGTTGACTGTAAACGTTCGATCGTTGTGAGTTCGATCCCCATTCGACGTTATGATTATATTTTAAAATATAGTCATTTTCCTGCTCTGGTAGACTAAATACGGCGTTGAGTTCCGTCGCTCTGCGCAAAGTCTCGAAAATTGTGCTGAAAGTGGAAAACGGAGTATCTTAACACTAGATTCTCCTACCTTCCTTGCTTCGCGGGAAGCGTGAAGCTCTAAAAAAATGTGTAAAAAAAATATCTCTAAATATAAGTAGCTTTAAAAATATCAAGTGTATCTTGTATTTCACACAGAAGTTGAAAAGTCTTCGTGTTTAGTGTCGTACAATTTGTAGGCTAAAGTTGGACTGCCTCGAGAGCTCTCAATACTCACGAGTTTGCTTTATGAAGACTGAATAAAATTGATCATAATCTACAAAGTTATGTTTTAACATTAGATTATTGTTATAAAATAAGATTATTATTAATATATCAATATAAAAAGGCTAAGCGTTTGTTTGGTTGAACGGGCTAATTTCAAGGAATGTTTGATTCGGAAATTGTATTATTATTTTTAATTATATAGAATTATTTTTGTGGTATAGTCACTGGGGTCAGATAGTGACTTTGGGCACTTAGTCATATGAATAATAAATGTGGATAACTAATGAAGTATATTGTGCGGACGGAATATGAAATTTGACATACTTAATGTTTATATGCAGAAGAAAAAGAAATAGCCAATTTATGTGTGACTAGCGGCCTGCTCGCGGCTTTGCCCGCTTGCATTACATGATTATTCATTTGAGAAATATAGATATTACAAACTGCCTTAACTATTAATTAATTGATTTGGATAAGTACTCACGATATTATTTGTAAAATAACTTATCTAGCTCCTGTACAGTTTTTAAATTAGTAACATATATTATTAGTTAAATATATAATTGGTATACAGAATATACATAGAAAGCACGTTTTTAGGCATTTTTACATAATCTATAAAATAATCAACATTTTCGGTCAAGTTCAATTCGTACTCATGCCCCGAGAGTTTCGTACCAGTTTCATGAATGGAGATACACCAAAAGAATAACTAATTAAGTTGTAATTTTGTATCAAATTAAGTACAGATTAAAATTTGTACCTAATGGTCCTTTTCTGTGACACAAATAAAATAAGTATTAAATTTCGCAAGGGAATATAGACTTGAACATTGAGGTATCTAACCTTTAACCGATCTTTTACAAAATAGTCTTGACAGATGGACAGACGGACAAAAAGCAAAGTTATCTTATAAGAATTTTGAGGTATGTACCCTAAAATACCCTTGGCACATACATACATGCAACATACAGGTGCAATAGTGCAATGTCGGTACGTGTCGCTTGCAAGTTATGAAATAATACTGCGTGATATTTTTATAAGCAGTTTTAGAGCATTTTTTTCTTGAGACACAATTTTTTAGAGGTTGGTCCCAAAAGTGATTTTTTTATACGTTTCTTAAAAAAATATTAATAACATAAACGAAAGAACGGACTGAAGAACCTATTCAAAATATTTCTTTGAATATTAAGTCATTCTTTATCACTGTCAATAGATATCATTGCGTATGTTTCTTTTTTTTTTCAAATATAAATATCTTTAAAACTTTAAGTACATTATTTTTTGATAGAGTGTAGCGGTAACCTTTCCAAACTATTTTTTTTTATGCACATCTATTTAAGATCCCATCGCAATTAGTGATAGCGTTACGTGTATGAAAGAGAGTATCAAGATTCATTAGTACCTACTATTTTTGTCAATAGATAGCGTTACTTGTATCGATTTTTTACTATCTCAAATATTAACTTCTTGAAAATTTAAATACTTATATCTTTTGATAGAGTAGCGAAGCGAATACAATGAAATAAACACTAAAACCTACCTTGATTTATTTGTAATTTTTATGTATAAAAGTTGCTTAAATTTATTGTGTACTTTTTACGTGATACGTGTTCACATAAACAGACAAACAGATAAACAGACAAAAATTCCAAAAATGTTGGAAATGGATTCTGTTAATTGTCCTTTAACACCCTAGCAATTTTTTTTTTAAATATTTTCAATGTACAGAAACGACTTTTCTACAGATTTATTATAAGTACAGATAACGCAGCTTCGCCCGCTTGAACTATTCGAATATTTATTTCATTTTATTTAGGGTAAATAGATTTTTGTCGTTATAAATTAATTTAGAATGATTATAATTACTGTTTTGCACTTAACACAAAAAAAAATACGATTAATTTAAAAAAATACGATTTTTTTTTTCATTTTTTTCCCTCTGGTGTTGAAGCAGAGTGCAATGTTGCAGTTCTGTCGCTCAACACGCATTATCTCTAGAATTCGGTGCAAAATGAGGTGGGGAACGGAGTATGAAACACTAGGCTCACTCAGCCTACCCTGCTACATGCGGGGGACTTATACAAGTCTATAATATGTTGCTCCAACTCCAATCACAGCTAGTCTCGTGTAAAATCAGCTGTTCCCGAGATTAGTCCATAAAAAAATACATTTTTGTTTTGGTACCGTATAAATATACCGTATACATTACACACACAACCACACGAGACTACTAGTATATGCTATTAAAATACAATTTACACACAAGTTTGAACAAATTATGACAAATTATGAACAAAATATGAACAGTGATAAAATTTCACAATATTATAAAGTGATTGAGATTGAGCTTTTTCTATAGCCAAAAGATTATATTAGTAAAAAATATAATATATAAATAAAGCCATAAATGTGTAGTCCCACGTCCGGCGAAGCCACGAGTTGGGCACTATTTGTTTAAATAAGAATTCTACGACTCTGTATTATTTTGATTGTAGAGATTAAATAATTTGATTATCATTCTAAAGAGTGCAGATT
Source organism: Heliconius himera (assembly GCA_021202915.1). Taxonomy (NCBI): domain Eukaryota; kingdom Metazoa; phylum Arthropoda; class Insecta; order Lepidoptera; family Nymphalidae; genus Heliconius; species Heliconius himera. The sequence goes on from JAJHJA010000092.1 coordinate 231,089, forward strand.
AAATGTAACGAGAAAATCAGAAAATAATCAACTCAGTAAATATGTTTACTTGTTTCTTTGACAAAAAAAGATTTTTTCAAATATATAGTTTGAATTGACAGTATATATTTGAAAAATCTAATTAAAAAGATAAATTGAATAACCCTATAATTAAAATATAAAAGCATCTCTATTTATTATTATTTACATATTTATTTTAAATTCGTAATCCTTTATAAGATTTAACCAAATTGATCTTTTAATGAACAACATTTAAGGAAATGATATATCTATTTCTTCGTAACTCGTAAGCCTACAAGTACTTACAATAGAAGTGGTTTAGATAGCCTCAAGGCAGAGCTCTGGATATGACAATTGAAACATCCTAAATGTTTGAGATTGAATGAAACCCTATTTGAATCTTAATGTAACATCTGAGTAAATACTGACAAGGTCTTTGTTAGCTTTATACTTACATCCTTTCAAAGTCAACATTTAAATACAATCAATATTTATTATAGAAAGCAGTATACTAGTAAATTTATTAGGAAGACCGTTTTTTAATGAATCTATCTTTAGTTCTTGTTAAGATTTTTCGTTATTTATTTTAATAACATAACATTTTCTAGTGCTCAACAATTATGTTGGCGTTCAACGCCAACATAATTCAGCTAAGCATAAGCTTTCAAAGCTTAAAAATGTTAAGAAATTCTAGGTGTATCTTGGTTGTAAATTTAAGTTTAGTTAATGATGTAGGTGTTCCTAGGGCAGGATAGCGACATTTATTTCAGCCAACTACAGTGTGAAAAATGAAAAGAAAATTTTTTTTATTACGTAAAGTATATTTTGCCTATTTAATCTTAAGTTTGATCTGGATAGTTACAAGCCCAAGTTACTCGGTCCCAATAAAGATTACCAGGATATTGAAATGATTTTGGTATTAATTCTAAATGAATATCTTTTATACACATATAAAAAGAGGTACAATCGTTTGAATTTCCTATTAAACCATCGTCCTTACAAATTCTGGTCTCTTCAGGAGTTTCTGAAAAAAGTAAGGTAATTTTATTTAGAACGTGTAATTATAATTTATAATAAACAAAGTAAATAAGTTTCTATTAATACCTAAAGTAGTTAAGGGATCGTAGAAGCAGTCGAAGAAGTTGTTATTACAACTTCTTCGACATTACGATGTAGTAGTATCAGCAGTAGTAGATGTTAGAGGTGGGGTTAAACAACTAGAAGTTATCAATGGTTTCCCTAAAGCTTTGTTTATTGATTTAAGCAAAGGGTAACTTTCACCACAAGTGCCATGAAAATCATCAGTTTCAATACTCCAAACCATAAAACCAGATATGTTATATTGTAGACTGTATTCAATTTTAGCTGCAAATGAATCAGCATCATCATAGGAAAACCAGTTAGTTCCTTGGGTGGCGTAAGGCACTTTTGCCAAATTGTCATAGTGCACCCAATTTTCTGTTTGTTGTTTTTCACAGAACTGTAAAAATTTTATCCGTATAGCTAACAAATATTAGTTCCCTTAGGTAGAGAATAATCTCTACTACATATATTTATATATTTTGTTCATTTAATAGATAATCAACTCTGGTAATTAGGCAAAGTGCGGCGTTGAGTTCCGCCTTTTAATTTAACAGTTTAGACTTTTTAATTTAACAGTTTTTAATTTCGTGAATCTTATGAAATTAAGGGTGGAAGAACCTCTAGATTCTTCACTCTGCTATTAAATCCATTCTGTCCCTTTTAAATAAATTATGGTTTTAATCGCAAAAAAATCCCTCGCAGGTTAAAGATACTAAAGAAAGTAATAAAAATATTGTAAATATCCTCTAGAATACTACTTATAAATATCATACTTGCAAAAATTACTACACGCTAACTACCGTTAGTTCTATATTTAAATAATTTTAATAAATTTTAAATTAATGTAGCATAAATTATTAAATATTATTTTTTTACTTCATTGTAACCCATGATCCCTTTTGTAGCGGTATATGGACCAGCTAATCCCGGTCCGTTAGAGGGAGCTCGTACACCGTTGTTATTGGCATTGGATAGTTCAAATGTATGACCATAGATCGGCAAGCCAAGAACAATCTTTTCAGGTGGGCAACCTTTAACAAATAATTAATAATTTTATCCAAATGTAAGTCAATTGTACTTATTAAGAAAACGTATAAAAATTTGAACGTAGCGGAAATCGAACCCGCGCCTCCTGGAAACCTACCAGGCGCTCTGATCACTAAGCCATAAGTTCTCATTTTTAATTTTTATACGCGTTACGACTTAGCATCTCTGTATGTAGTAGGGAGATTTTCACAAATTTCCGCAACTCAAAGATAATTACTAAGAATTATCGTCTGGCAAGAGAGAATGCTATTTATTAAATATTTTTAACGTTTTTAAAGTATTATTCCACACTTAGGAAAGAAAAATACTCAGTTCGAATCCCGCTCCGTTGAAATTTTAATACGTTTTCTAAATAAGTATTTTTCTTTCCTAATTGTGGAATAACACTTTAAAAATGTTTAAAATATGTAAGTCTATAGATTATAAAATTACGTATACTTTTACCACTACTCTAACTAGTATCATCTAATGGAAATTGATCCGTTTTTAAATTAAAACAAAATAATAAAATGATTTAAGTATAATTTTTTTACTAATACCAAAATAATCTTACCTTGTCCAAGCCAATATTCTAATGCAACATCTATTGAGTATATGTCGTCTCTGGGTACATTTTCATCACCTTGACCCTTATGAAGTGGTGCATTGTGACCAGTTACCGCTTCCCATGGTCCATAAAAATCATATGTCATTATATTAACAAAATCTAAATATCTGAAACAACATTATTATACTTATTTAAAAACGAAAATACACTAAAGTATCATATCTATTTTTTTTTTATATTTTTAAAGTGTAATCCACACTCAAGAAAGTAACATACTTATTTAAAAAACATTAAAAAAATTTTACTATTCCCGCTACGTTCAATTTTTATACGTTTTTTAAATAAGTATTTTTCTTTCTTAAGTGTAGATTAACACTTTAGAAATGTAAAAAACATTATTATAATTTTTTCTGAGAAATAAACAATACAAATTAAAAAAAGGCGCTATATGCTTGAAAATAAAATTATCAATCGATTAATAATATTCTATCTATTTAATCACATTATTTAATATAAAAAATAATTTAAATGAATTAATAAATAAACTAATGATATATATGTGTATGCCTAATCTATTATTACAGATCCAAAGTGTACTTACTGAACAATAGTGGGTATGTCGTATGATTGCGACGCACCACTTTTGACTGCAGATACTGCAGCGCTTAGTAGAAATCCATGTTTGTCAAACTCTTGCCTTAGTTCTTTTAAAAGTTGTGAAAAATTGTTAATATCAGCTTGGCCATAGACAGAATCACGACGATTAGGATATTCCCAATCAATATTTAAGCCATCAAAATCAAATTTTTGTAGAATATCAATTGTACTGGTAATAAAATTATTTCTAAATGTTGAATTTGCTGCCATCTAGAAAAAAATAAAGTATTAATTTATATCATATGAAATTTATTTTTATTATGAGCATACAGTTATAATCTCTATATATAATAAGACAGTAAAAATATTTTGTTTGTACATTTAGTTATTTTGACTGAAATGGATAAAAGAACACTTAAAAAGAATAATAGAAAGCAAAAATATTTTTTTTGAATTTCATGTCTGTCTGTCTGTCTGACGATATGTATGGTCACATTTTTCTCTGAAAGTACTGAACCGATTTACTTAAAAGTTTCACCAATTGATTTGTTTTAACTCAACTTAACAATTAAAGTTTGCTTCATCAAAATTGGTGCATTAAAAAAAAAGTTATCGTCATTTGAATGAACTCAAGGCATTAGTTTGCCTGCGAATGTTATATAGCAATCGTGCTGGTAAGATTCCTGGCTAAACGAAACGTCTTGGTTATATGACTGTTGATAAAAATATATATTTTTGAAGCACTATTGTACAATCTCTTCTCTATATATAATAAAAGGATAGAAAAGTCAATTCTGTACATGAAAGATAAAAAAAAAATAAAAATTAGGTTGGTTAATATGTCGATAATAGAACCTAAAAAACCACTTAGCAGATTTCTTGTCTGTCTGTCTGTCTGTCGGTTTATTTGTTCGTCAATCACGCGAAAACTACCAGACAGAAATTGATGAATTTTTGCATGTTATTAGCATATTCTCAAGGTACATTTTTTTTGAGTTTCACTCCGAATTTCATTATAGTTTTCTTTAAAAAAATAAAAACTGAAAAATGTAAATTACTTAAAATACCGATAACTGCAGTATGAAATTAAATTATTTTTAGCATGGTAATAGTTCAAAGCCTAATGCAACTTATAGAATAGTTTTTATAATGCAGTACAAAGAAATTTTACCAGAAAAAATAATATAATTTTTTAATAAAAAAAATCGACTTTTTCAATTTCAATCGGATTTCATACTCTGAACTTAATCAAACTTTCACGAAACTATCTTTTATGTGTACCCTTTCTAATAAAAAAAGAATTATTAAAATCACTTGAGTTAATATTGAGTTATTCGTCCATATGTCGCGGACACACTTAATGTAAATTTGAGATTTATATGATTGTCTCAGATACCATTCTCGGTAATGAACTAAATTGAAATAGGACTATACGGGACGCACTAGCTTCCAAATATAATCATCAAAATCGGTTCACACAGTCAAAAGTTCTGAGGTTACAAGTATAAAAAATACAGTCAAATTGATGAGCTCCTCCTTTTAGAAGTCGGTTAATAGAAATCTGACATAATTAAATTACGATTATTTTATTTAACCACAATTTAAAAGAAGAAAGTGAATTGAGGCCGTTCGTCGCACAGGGGCACAAAGTGTAACTGTAAACTGGTTGTGGGTTCGATTCCCACTTGAGGAAATGAAATATTTATTTAAGTTTATATTTGCATTTCATCGCTCTGACATGACGTCATCACATTTAACAGAGTTTTAGAATTATGATACATACATAACATTGGTAAAAAGAACATAATGTTACAAAATATACGTGTAATAAATAATTAGCTTTATGTATATTTTATAAATATCAAATATCAACAATGGTCGTATTTTTTAATTCAAAACAATCAAAAATTCTTACAAAAATTACGATAATGTAGTAAAAAAATCATATTAGAATATTACAGATTAAAGTAATAAGAAATCATATTAGAAGTCATTATAATTGTCAATCAATTCTGTTTATTAAATCAATAATCATGCAATTAAAGCGGGCGAAGCCGCAGCCGGGCCGCTAATGACAAATATATAAAAGGAGATGTACCTGACTGACTGAGGTAAGACGCACGCACAGCAGTAACCGCTTTGCGTAGAAACGTGAAATTTGGACAGATGTTTATTTTCATAATCTGGACATCCACTAAGAAGGAATTTTGAAAAATTTAAACCCTAAATGGATGAGATGGGGGTTGAAAATTTGTATGGATTTTTTTTAAATCGGCACTGATTTTTAGAAAATTCGAAATTCAGACTCTTAAAACTATTTCATTGATTGATTTCATTGATTCATTGAACACGTGTTTTGTGGTTTTTTAGAATTCACCCTCTAAGGTTCAAATAAGCGGTTTAAAGTTTATACGAAAAAATCTTGAAATCGCCACCGATTTTTATAAAATTTTTAATTCAGATTGTTAAAAATATTTTATTGAACACGTGTTTCGTGGTTTTTTTAGAATTCATCCCTAAGGGTGCCATTAAGCGGGCGAATATGCGCGCGCCCACTAGTAACAAATAGAATAGAAATACGCAAAGATTTGAAGTAGACAAGAGCAAGAATTTACACTTACAGTTGAAAACTTAGCAGATCCTTCATTCCATCCACCGACTGCCAGCATGGTTTTAAGATCAGGATTCTTTTTTTTCAGTGAAGTAAACTTTCGGAAGTTATCTGAAAATTTGGAAAATATAATTTAATTTTTTTTAATAATTATCAGAGCTTTTATAAGTTAACATTTATATTGATAGGAATTTCACCCTTCATTTGATTTATTGAATTAATGTGAAAAGGTCATTTATTTTAGGCACATATATGTACTTATTTATTTTTTTAATTTGATATAATCAATTTGAACATATCTTGGTATATGTATATTTATATTTTTTATTATTTTACAAGGCATGTAAGAAGTTAAGGAATAATACGAAAATTACGAGTAATTTTCGTATTATTTCTTAATTGCATAATACTCTATTATATTTTTTCTTTAACCTTGTAATTATATGTCGTATTATTTATTTCTCTTACCGTTACCATCAGGCAAGTCCAATTGTGGATCTAGAGATATAATAGTTCCATTCGTATCGATTCCAGCGAAACTATATATTAGATGTGTGCATAAGTCTACATTTATGTTGCTAACTTCAAATTTACCCAAACCACTTCTGTACGTCGCCCACGATCCATAGTAGCCAATTATGACTTCTAAATCACTAATAAAAGGTTTCTTGAATTAATTTTAAATATAATAATTGCTAATTAATTACTTAATTTAATAATTGGGAACTGCTGTAGGAATTTTTGGTTTGATTTTCACTCTGTTGGTTGTTTACATGTTATTTTCTCTTTGTCTCGGGTTTGTTGAACAAAGTGCATGGTGTTGGGAAAAATAAATATTTGAAACTAATATACTTTGACACACATCACTTATTTATGAATATCCAAATTATTCTTTATGTTATGTTAATTATTCATTACATTTTTGGTACATTATGTGTTGACATACGAAAATAATTAGAAACTAGAAGAACTATGAACATATGTGAAAAATTACAAGTGTCACTACAAGTTTTTTTTATTTAAGTGATTTTGGAAATAAATATTCGGTTATTAGAATAGAATTGTTAGGTTAGTTACCATTTAAATTATATATTTTTTATTTCACGTCGTTTTAGGACAAATCAAAAAAATTAAATCAGCTTCACGCTGTATCCCGCACACAGCAGGGTAGGCAGAGGGAACATAGTGATAAGACATTCCGTTCCCACTTTCTGCCGAATTCTGAAGGCATTGTGTGTTGCAGTGGCAGAACTCAAGGCCGTGCTTAACCTCGACACCAGAGCGAAGAAATGGAAATATAAATTTAAGTAAATATTTCATCTCCTCGAGTGGGGATCGAACCCACAATCAGTGGATTTTACAGTCACACCTCGTGCCGCTGCGCCACGACTGGCCTCTTTTTTTTGGTTTTAGGACACTTCGTCCCTATTACGAATTCATATTACTGAAATATTTAATATTTTCATTTCTCCGTTTTTGGCGTTGAGTTTCGCCACTCAACACGCTATGCTTCCAGAATTCGGCAGAAAGTAGGAAATGGAATGTTTTAATACCAGGCTCCCTCTGCATACTCTGCTGTGTGCGGGATACAGAGTGAAGCTAATTTATAATTAAAACATATTGAAAATACTTACTTTCATTTGAGAAGACTAGACTAGCTGTTAAAATAATAAAAGTTAACGTAACAAATACTGAAACGTTCATTTTGACTTCAACATTAATTTGACTTAATTTGATATTAAATGAAATACAATAACTGCAACGCTTTCCTTTTAAGTCGTTCTTTATCAATCAATACCGTCACTTCTTAACAGCCGCTTCAGATTGATAAAGTCACATTTTGACCATAAAATTAAAAAAATGTATTAATATAAGATCTGATATTAATGTAACATCTGAGTAAATACTGACAAGGTCTTTGTTCGCTTTATACTTACATCGTTTCAAAGTCAACATTTAAATACAATCAATATTTATTACAAAAAGCAGTATACTAGTTAATTTATTAGGAAGACCGTCTTTTTTATGAATCTATCTTTAGTTCTCGTTAAGATTCTTCGTTATTTATTTTAATAAAATAAAATTTTCTAGTGCTTAACAATTATGTTGGCGTTGAAAGCTTTAAAATATTAAGGAATTCTAGGTGCATCTTGGTTGTAAATTTAAATCGAATTCGGGATTATACTAAAGTTAATGATGTAGTTGTTTTTAGGGTATAAAAGTCACTATGACTTTTATTTCAGCCAACTATAGTGTGAAAAATTAAGAGAAAAATCTTTTTATTACGTAAAGTATATTTTGCTATCTAATCTTTCTGACTTTTTCATCGAGTCAATTCAAATTACATGTAGTTTGGTCAGGATAGTTACAAGCCCAAGTTACTTGATCCCAATAAAGATTACCAGGACATTGAAATGATTTCGGTATTAATTCTCCATGAATATCTCTTATACACATATAAAAAGAGGTACAATCGTTTGGATTTCCTATCAAACCTTCGACACACAAATTACAAATTGTGGTCTCTTCAGGAGTTTCTGAAAAAAATAAGGTAATTTTATTTAGAACGTGTAATTGTAATTTATAATAAGCAAAGTAAATAAGTTTCTATTAATACCTAAAGTAGTTGAAAGAATCGTAGAAGCAGTCGAAGAAGTTGTAATAATGCTTGTAGATATTGATGTAGTAGTAGCAGCAGTAGTAGATGTAAGAGGTGGGGTTAAACTACTAGAAGTTATCACTGGTTTCCCTAAAGCTGTGCTTATTGATTTAAGTAGAGGGTAACTTTCACCACAAGTGCCATGAAAATCGTCAGTTTCCATACTCCAAACCATAAAACCAGATATATTATATTGTAGACTGTATTCAATTTTAGCTGCAAATGAATCGGCATCATCATAGGAAATCCAGTTAGTTCCTTGGGTCGCGTAAGGCACTTTTGCCAAATTGTCATAGTGCACCTCCCAATTTTCTGTTTGTTGTTTTTCACAGAACTGTGAAAATTTAATCCGTATAGCTAACAAATATTAGTTTCCTTAGGTAGATAATAATGTTGTGCTCAAAATAAACTATTTATATACAAAAAAACAGCTTTTCGTTGTATCCCGCATACAGCAGGGTAGGCAGAGTGAACATAGTGATAAGACATTTCGTTTCCCAAAAGTCCGGCGTTGAGTTCCGCCACTCAATACGCAATGTCGTGCCGTGCCGTGTGATGCCGGCCTAGAATAGGATCATCCTGGTACTAGTGGTGTCGTAAGAGGCGGCTAAAATACGTGTGGTAGAGTCACGTCGCCAGCAATGGCAACATGCATGGGCAGACTCGACCGGATCATTACCACCCCCGGCGTTTAAAACCGGCGTGAAGTAGTGGCTTTTTGCCACTGCGTTTCGCATCAGGTAATGCCGGGCTCCGGTGCCCAACCCACCTTAAAGGCAGGTAACGCACCTGTAGCTCCTCTGGTGTTATACGGGGTCGTGGGCGGCGGTGGTCACTTACCATCAGGTGACCCGAACACTCGTTTGCCTTGTCTTTTCCATAAAAAAAAATGCCTCGAAAAATTCGGCGGAGAATGGGGAACGGAATTATTTATATTATATGAAATTATGCCATGTATTATTTCAGAGTGCATAACTGAATGTATGCACATTTAAAAATTATTTATGTACAAACAGACGAACACTTAAAGGCACATCTGGTTCCGACATAATATCATAAAAGAATTAATTTACAAAAATTATTCTAAAGCATATTTGTTCCGGAATAATTTATAATAAATTAATTTATATGCATAAGTTTTTGCCGAGACAATAATCTCTACTACATATATGTATATATTTTTTCATTTAATAGATAACCAACTCTGGTAGGCAAAGTGCGGCGTTGAGTTCCGTCATACAACACGTAATGCCTCCAGAACTCAGCGGGAAATAGGGAACGGAAGTGTATTAATTGGAACGAAGTATCTAAACCAGTGTTTCCCAACGTGGGGCCCACGCCCCACTGGGTGGCAATTTCATAGTTAAGGGGGGCTATTCAAAAATGAACTCGGTACAACTTTTACCCTTTCGCTTCGGCCCATTATATCCAATGCATAGTCTAGTCGGTCATCGGTGCTAAATTTAACAAAAAAAGGCAAATTCTTAAATCATTGCCGGAAATAATTATCTCTATATCTTATAAAATAAGAACGCATTTCGTCTCTGTCTGGCCTTTCTAAGCGATCTTCTTCTAAACCACCCAACGGATTTTGATGCGGTTTTCACCATTAGGTAGAGTATTTCTCAGGGAAGGTTTATATATGGTTTATTACATGTATATTTTATTGTAATTTGACATAAATATTATAAATGTGCATAAAGTCCTACCCGTTGAGACACTTTCGCGCATGCGCTGCTTTAATGGTAAGTCCTACATGAAAATAATGTACTAGAGTATTATTCCTGTTAATAAAATCTACAAAAAAGTCAGCGACAGCATATTTGTATCTTCTAAGGATAACATACAGTGAGCATATTTCTGTCTAAAAATAGTAATTTGAATATATTTTTTATTGTGAGGGATGTTTGTCGATAATAGTATCAATCCTTATCCTTTTAAATAGTTTATTAATTTTCTACGTTAAACGAAGATAAAATTTGCTTTTTACACTAATTTGAAATTACGAATAGTTTTAGAGAAAAACGCATTTAATTGTTGACACATCACGCCAGCTATAAACCGCAGTTTTGGCGCAAGTTTCATTTATTACCTTACTCTCAGCGTATAAATAAGTATATTATTTACGTTGGCCATTTAATGGAGATCAAAACTGTCTTTTACTGTTTTTCATTTTAATAAGTACTTTAGAAGTTGTTACAATATCAAAAAATCCTTGCTGCGAAACGGCTCACCAAACGCCATGCGTCCCCCCGCGCCCCGCGACGCGTCCGCCGCGCCCGTCTCCCCGCCTGCCTCTGTAGCGAAGTAGACTTAGATGCGATTGTACGTATTGGATAATTAGAGTTTAATGTATTATTTCAGCGCGATATATTTAGTTTCATCTTTTTAGATTAGTAGGTAGTCTTTAGTTTATCATTTCTTTCGTTTAGGTATCCTATTGTTTATTTTGTTTACTCTTCTTCTGTTCTTTTATTATTTTTTTTACCTTTTTAAACATTTCCTTTTTTAATTTAATTATGCCACGAAAAAGTCGTTCATAGGTCGTAGAACAAGAAATGCAAATAAAAATCTTTTAAGTCTTACTAATGAAAGCGTAGAGGAGACGGAAATTAGACGGTAATTTAAATATATTTTCTTATTGTAAGGGATGTGTGTCCATAATGATATTAATCCTTATCCTTTTAAATAAGTTCTTAATTTTCTACGTTAAACAAAGATAAACTTTGCTCTTTACAATATTTCGAAATTACAAATAGTTTTAGAGAAAAGCTATATCGACTCATGTTTAACTCTTACTTTCAGTATATATATAAGTATAATAGTTACCTTTTGGCCATTTAATATAGATTAAAATGTTGTTTACTGTTTTTCATTTCAATAAGTACTTTAGAAGATTAGTAGCACAGATTTAAAATTATGGTACTAAAAAAATCTTGCTGTGTAACGGCTCGCCGCCCACCACGTGTCCCCCCGCGCCCCGCAACCTTTTGCTTATAAAAATGGATCCGCCGCACCCCCCTGGCTTCTTTCCCCCGGGCATGGAAGCAAGGCCTGGTCATCATGTTGCCCAAGGCTGGGAAGAGCCCGCAGCCTGAGGGATACCGATCTATAATCCTCCTTAGCGCGGTCGCCAAGCTGTTCGAGAAGTTATTCCTCTCACTTCTCCAGTCGCACATCCACCCGCGAAGCGAACAGTTTGGCAAGCGGGTATACCACTCTGGTTATACTACGCCGCAACAGCGATCAACCGAAAGGAGAGTGCAATAGTAGTCTTCTTCGATGTAGCGCGCGTATTCGACCGCGTTGGCACCCGGGCCTACTTCATTAAGCTCAGAGCCGGCACCCCCCAGCACGTCACGCATGTCTTTGCCTCCCTGCCTCAGTGACAGGACATATTGCGTGACAGTTGAGAGTTCGAGGTCTAGCAGCGACTCGATCGCTGCCGTTGTTCCCCAGGGCAGCATTTTATCACCTGCTCTCTACGCACTATACACTGATGACATCACAACGCCCTAGCGAGTATCACTCAACGAGAAATCCTGCAGGTGGTCCAGAACCTCATCCTCCGTCGAGTGACGTAAGCGCCATACTAAGTGAGGAACACCACGCATAATCGCAACAAAAAAATAGAAAGCCTGGAGGTACACATTGGTTGTCTCACGTCCAACGCATTCCGCTGCGCCAATGTATCACCTGCACCTAAGGAGCAGCACTCCGTGGCATACCCGGCCGCCCGAGGTCAGACGTAAGACTACTTCCGAGGGGCTTTCTATTCTCCTCCAAATCCGACTCATGAGCCTTGCATTGAACCTTGGTCGTTTAAGAAGGGCGTCCCTCAGGAAACCGAGGGTCTCTCCTGACTGAGTTGACCGCCTAGATGGCAATTGATAATCCTTCCAATTTCATACTGTGTCAACGCCCAGATGTCGTTCGGAGCTACTACGGAGATGGACGAGAGAATGCTTCAATTCTGCGCCTGGCTCTATAGCAAAGTTAATTTAGAAGCGATTGCACGTATTTTGGAGTTATCCAATAATTATGATGTATTTCAACGCCACATAGTTGGTTACATCTTTCGTTTAAGTATTTTTGGGTAAGAGTAATAGTAATAGTAGGTAGTCTGTTGTTTATAATTCCTTTCGTTAAAGTTTTCTGTTGTTTGTGTCATTTGTTTAAGTGTGTTTTTTTAAACAATTGGAACATCCTTATTGGAACTACGAAAATGCGGGTTGCATTAAGGTTTAAATAATTTTCACATTAGTAATCTTAAGTGTTTTGCAAACATAGCTACACTACATGAATAATTCAGTAGTTAAAGCGGGCGAAGCCGCGAGCGGGTCGCTAGTTAGATATAATTTCGTTTGACAAAATCAAAATATCAACTGGTTGATTGGAGTCTTCAAGGAGACTACGGGCCCATCGCAACGTAGTGTTTCACATCATTCACTTGGTGTTAATTTGAAATAAGTGTCTGTCAAAACTGTTGTAACAGTTCGTTGATTTAATATTCATATATATGGTATAGATATATTTGATAAGTATTTGATTTCAATTTTGTAATAGGGGGGCATTAAAAAAATTTGAAAGGTTAAGGTGGGGCATGGCACAAAAAAGATTGGGAAACATTGATCTAAACACTAGGATCCCAGGTTGCCTCAGCTTACTATGCTATGTAAAGCTAATAAAAATAAAAACTGAAATGATTAAATAGTTATGTAATTTCTATATTTTGCCATGACGATAATGTACGAAGACTTGAATTAAAAAAATACTTAAACAATAATCAGTTTCACGCTGTATCCCGCACACAGCAGGGTAAACAGAGGGAACCTGGTGTTAAGACATTTCCCTTCCCAACTTTCCGCCGAATTGTGTAGGTAATACGTGATGAGTAGAAGAAATCAACGTCGAGCTTTTGCCTCGACACAAGAGCGAAGAAATGCAAAAAAATATATAAGTTTAAAAAAATATTTCATTTCCTCGAGTGGGGGTCGAACCCACAACTAGTCGCGTTTACTTATATCATCTGACTTGCCGTTGGCCGTCATCGCCGTTGGCTTGAAACACAAGCAGCGAATAAGCTTCATTCGCTATAAACAATTTTTGGAGTTTTAATATAACAGTTTTTTTTTCGTGAATCTTGTGAGAGGTAAGACTGGAAGAACCTCTAGATTCTTCACGCTCTTATTAACTCCATTCTGTCCCTTTTAAATAAATTATGGTTTTAATCGCAAAAAATCCCTCGCAGGTTAAAGAAACTAAACAAAGTAACAAAATATTATAAATACAAATATCCTCTAGAATAATACTTATAAATATCATACTTGCAGTCAGTCACTTTTAAATTACTACACGCTAACTACCATTAGTTCTATATTTAAATATTTTTTAATTAAATTTTAAATTAATATAGCATAAATTAGTAAATATTATTTTTTTACTTCATTGTAACCCATGACCCCTTTTGTAGCGGTATATGGACCAGCTATTCCCGGTCCGTTAGAGGGAGCTCGTACACCGTTGTTATTGGCATTGGATAGTTTAAATGTATGACCATAGGTTGGCAAACCAAGAACAATCTTTTCAGGTGGGCAACCTTTAACAAATAATTAATAATTTTATCCAAATGTAAGTCAATTGTACTTATTTAGAAAACGTATAAAAATTTGAACGTAGCGGAAATCGAACCCGCGCCTCCTGGAAACCTACCAGGCGCTCTGATCACATACGTTCTCATCAAGCTACATCGAAATTTTTATACGCTTGTTACAACTTAATATCTCTGTAGGGAGATTTTTACAAATTTCCGCTACCTAAAGATAATTACTAAGAGTTATCGTCTGGCAAGGGAGATTGCTATTTATTAAATATTTTAAACATTTTTAAAAGTGTTATTCCACACTTAGGAAAGAAAAATACTCGGTTCGAGTCCCGCTACGTTGAAATTTTTATACGTTTTCTAAATAAGTATTTTTCTTTCCTAAGTGTGAAATAACACTTTAAAAATGTTTAAAATATGTAAGTCAATTGATTATAAAAATACATATACTTTTACCACTACTCTAACTAGTATCCTCTAATGGAAATTGATCCGTTTTTAAATTAAAACAAAATAATAAAACTATTTAAGTATAGTTTTTTTTTACTAATACCAATATAATCTTACTTTGTCCAAGCCAATATTCTAATGCAACATCTATTGAGTTTATGGCGTCTCTGGGTACATTTTCATCACCTTGACCCTTGTGAAGTTGTGCATTGTGACCAGTTACCGTATCCCATGGTCCATAAAAATCATATGCCATTATATTAACGAAATCTAAATATCTGAAACAACATTAATTATACTTATTTAAAAAACGTATAAAAATTTGAACGTAGCTGGACTCGAACCCACGCCTCCTGGAAACCGACCAGGCGCTTTGACCACTAAGTCATACGTTCTCATCAAGCTACGTTGAAATGTTTATACGCTTGCTACAATTTATTTATGTTGTTTGTAGGGAGATTGTTGGCGTTACTGGTGGTTTAATAAGTGGACTGTATAAATTAACATAGGCGTTTAATCAAGAAAAAATTAACAGAAATAAAATTCGGTATGCTTGCGACGCCCGATTCAAAATGCAAGTGGTAGCTGACCGTTAATGACAATTCTGTCCGCGCATGCGCACTGCCAAAACAGCGCCATCCCGCGGCGTGAGTTCCAAACAGGCTCCCGGGGTTGAAGTATCTTCAACAGTCTTCAGTAGGCAGGGCACAAATATTGTTGTATGCCCTTCGTATCGTTCCTCGGTTGGTTTTTATTTCCGCAACACGGTTTATTCCATCTGAACCAGGGTAGACGGCAGTAATTCGCCCGAGAGACCATACAAGCGGTGGTGTGTTCCTTTCCTTGATTATGACAAGGGAATTTGGCTGCAACCCTTCGTTGGATTTGGTCCATTTAGTCCGTTGTTGTAGCGATGTAATGTATTCGTTGGTAAATCTTCTCCAAAAGTGTAGTTTAAGAGCATCTACTCGTCTATGTCGCTCGAGTAGGTTGACATTGGCGGTTTCAGAGACCGTTTGATGTGGCACTGATGACGTGGTTCGTCCAATGAGGAAATGGGAAGGAGTGAGGGCACAGTAGACGCTTGGGTCGGTGGAAAGTGGAGTTATAGGACGAGAATTTAATATAGCCTCAATTTGAGTGAGACAAGTATACATTTCTTCGTATGTGAGGTGAGTCATGCCAAGGACTCGTCTAAGGTGATACTTAGTTGAACGGACAGCAGCTTCCGCTAATCCATTGAAGTGGGGAGAATAGGCTGGCGTGAATAAAAAGTTAATGTTTTCATCGGCTAAATTAGATGCGATACTAGGGTTAGAAATTATAGATTTTAAATCGTTACTAGCTCCCACGAAGTTAGTCGCATTGTCTGATAAAATAGTTTGAGGTTTACCTCGGCGCGCGGCAAATCGTCGAAGCGTAGCTAAGTAGGCTTCAGCACTTAGTTCTGTTACAAGCTCCAAGTGGACCGCCTTTACAGCTAGACATGTAAAAATACATATATAAGATTTGATTAGCTTGCAGCCACGCCCTCTCCTATTCGCTATCAAAATTGGCCCGGCGTAATCGACCGATGTGTTTAAGAAAGGAAATTCTAACTCTGTTCTAAGTGTTGGTAAATGTCCCATAATGGGTTGTATTTTTTGAGCTTTATGCCTTATACATTTTACACAATGGTGCACAATAGATTTTGCCAAATTTCTACCACCCAGTGTCCAATATGATTGCCTAATTTCAGCCAGTAACAATAAAGGGGAAGCGTGAAAGAGTTCAATGTGCTTAGCACGAAATATTAATTTAGTGACATGGTGCTTACTACACAGTAGCATAGGGTGCTTTGTATCGTAATTGTAGTTCGAATTGTGAAGCCTTCCGTTTGCTCTAATTACTCCACTGGAGTCCATGTATGGAGATAAAGAAAGTAATCTATTTTTACGTGGCAATTGCTTATTCGATTTTAGCAAGAGGTATTCATCGGGGAACATTTCAATCTGACATTGTTTTAATACTATATTTAATGCATTATTAAGCTCCTAAGTGCCAAGATTACCATTAATTTTGTTTTGTTTTTGTTTACAATTATTTATGAAACGATTGACATAGGCTACAGAATGTAAGAGACGTTTGAAATTAGAGTGTCTGTGTACTAAATTTGAAATTGGATTTGTGTTGGTTGTGCTATGTGTGTTTTGAGCTATGTGGCAAACAATTTCTGGCAGATCACGCTCGCTGGAATTCGGCATTTTAGGCCATGATTCCTCACTGTTTTGTAAAAAAGATGGCCCCGACCACCACATAGAGGATGAGCTGATGACATCAGCCTTCACCCCGCGAGAAACGAGATCAGCGGGATTCTCCAGAGACGGCACGTAACCCCAAGCTTTACCGGCAGTAGCTTCGTTGATTTCGTTTACTCGATTGCGAACAAACGGTTTGAGCCGACTTGAGGCCATGGTTAGCCAGCTTAGTACGATTGTGGAATCGCACCAATATCTGCAATCAACCCGCAACGTAAGTGAAGTTAACACTTTAGTACACAGTCTCGCAGCAATAAGAGCAGCACATAATTCTAAGCGCGGCATAGTAGTAGGTTTCAATGGTGCTACCTTGTTTTTTGATGCGATTAGTGACGTGTGAACAGAGCCGTCGTCACAGACAATGCGAGCGTAAACGCATGCGCCGTAGGCTCGTTCAGAGGCGTCTGAAAAGGTATGCAGTTCAGCTTTTATGTAATTGTCATACAGTACCCATCTGGGTATTTGAATACTATTTAGATATTTTAATGTGCTAGAGAATGACAACCATGCTTGTTTAATATCAGTAGGAACTTCATCGTCCTACTCTAACTTAGACATCCACAGCTTTTGCATTATTAACTTTGCCTCTATAGTAGACGGCCCTACGATACCTAGAGGGTCAAAGATTTGACTAATTACTGACAAAATGTGACGTTTGGTTACTTTATCACGCAAATTAATGTTTATTGAAAACGACAGTGTATCTAAGTCACATTGCCAGCACACACCGAGTGTTTTTGCTGAGACGGTTGGATTAGTTTTAGATAGATTCAAGATGTTAGTATCACATTTTTCATTCGTAATTTGCTGTATAATATAGTTACTATTAGACTTACATTTTCTTAGGTTGAATTGAGCTGACGAAAGAGTAGAGATTACCTCTTTGCATGTCTGGATGATGCCTTCCTCAGTGTTGCCTCCACTTAGATAGTCGTCTACATAGAAATCTCGCTTTATTGATATCTTAACTTGATCATTATCAACACTATCGGCTAGACTACTGAGACACTTTGTAGCGAGGTACGGCGCCGACGCTGTACCGTATGTAACCGTATTTAAGGTAAACGTTTTTAGTGGCTGAGAAGGGTCGTCACGAAATATTATTTGTTGCAGGGAACGTTGTATTGGATTAAGCTCGATCGCCCGGTACATTTTTTCAATGTCTCCTGCGACTACGAATTTGTGTTGGCGAAACCTGATAAGTATAGATAATAGATCGTCTTGTACGGTTGGTCCGACCATTTGTATGTCGTTCAGTGAAAGGCCTGTCGTAGTTACAGCTGACGCGTCGAAAACAGTACGTAGTTTCGTAGTTGTACTCGATTCTCGAATCACGCCGTGATGTGGGAGAAAATATTTGGTACATGATGTCGTTTTATTCAATGTATTTTCAGTCATGTGACCTAATTGTATGTATTCTCTCATAAAATCTAAATACATATTTTTGAAAGTAGGATCTCTTTGAAATTTACGTTCTAATGAGAGAAAACGAATTTTAGCCATTGCATAAGAATCACCAAGTTCTGAAGGATCTTTTTTTAGTGGCATTGTGACTACGAATTGACCATTATCTTTTCGGTAAGTACTTGTATAAAATAGATTTTCACATTCACGTTCTTCGGTGGTAAGGGAGTGTTTGGGTAAGATACTGTCTAGCTCCCAGAATCTCGATAAACTTTCCTCTTGGTTTAGAAAATGACAATGATGTGAGGACTTAGGGCCTGCAATATAGCCGGAAACTAACCATCCTAACTTAGTCTCGTAGAGTTTGGGTTGGTTTTTTCCTAAATCGATAGAATTGTTACAGATTACGCTCCAAAATGTCTCAGCTCCAACCAAAATGTCGATGGCCGACGGAACACCAAAGGAAGGATCAGCCAGCTGCACACCGGTAGGTAAACTGATGTGGTTTGTATTTATTAATTTAGACGGTAAGGCTTTGGTAATTTGTGGTAAAATTAAACAGTTTACATTAGCTTGGTAGTCACTATATAACGATTTGATAATAATATTGCAAGACTTTGTACTGTCACAGGATTGAGTGCAGATACCTGATATAGTAGAACGCGTTTCGCGTTTCTGGAGTCCCAGCTTACTGCAGAGTTCGTGCGTAATGAAGTTTGCCGTACTGCCATTGTCGAGCAGCAGTCGAGCTTTGTGTGTACTCCCTTTGTAGTCGAGTACGTGCACCAGGGCTGTCGATAGAAGTACATTGGAAGATGTAGTATGCTGATGGGTGCTTGTGGATAGGGCGATATCATTAGTAACAGTAGATTGAGAAGTGTCAGTCACAATTGATGAGATAGGTAAGGCGACACTCTCTTGTATAGGTGCAGTAGAAGCAGGATTTGGATTTTGTATTTTATTTGTATGTAAATGTAGTAACGTATTGTGTTTGAGTTTACAGTAGCGACAGTGAGTTAGGGTACAGGTTTTATTTGAGTGGCCTGGTTTTAGACAATTAAAACATAACTTACATTCCTTAACCTTGTTGATGCGACTTTCAATTGATAAAGCTCTAAACTTTTCGCAAGAAAATAGTAAATGTTCACTTTTACACATAGGGCATGCATTGTATTTATTATACTTCTTATTAGATTCGTTATTTCTTATGATAAATGATTTTGTTTTGACGTTTTCAGGATTGGTAGTAATTTTATTTTCAAGACTTTCAAGCAAGTCTGCTCGGTTGCTTAAAAAAGTACAAAATTGTGAAAGAGTGGGAGGTTCACTCAGAGTGTTTCGGAATTCCCCCCAGTACCGACTAGTAGCTGAATCCAATTTATTAGACATCATATAAATAATTAAAGTATCCCAATGCTGGGTGGGTTGCTTTAGTACAGTAAGAGCTCTAATATTTTTGTTGGTTACATCGAGCAAATGTCGAATGGATTGACTGGATTCCCTGGAGATGGGCTCGACATTAAATAATGCATGTACATGATTATGAACTAACAATCTAGAATTATCATACCTATCACAAAGCAAATTCCAGGCAGTTTCATAACTTTCTTTTGTGAAATTAATGTTCTGAACAACTATAGCAGCACTCCCGTGGAGAGAGGCACGTAAATAATGAAATTTGCTTATGTTGTCCAAACTATCAAGAAATGTAAGTATCCCTAAATTCGAGCCAATTTTGATAGTCACCATTAAACTGAGGTATATTAATTTTTGGTAAATGAAAACAATTTTTACTATGGCTGCAAGACTCACCAGATCTTGGGTCCTCAAATTCAGAACCCTCCTGTACCTGCTGTTTTTTACTGCAGGCATCCAATAATTCTTGTGCGGCTGCTACCAAAGAGAAGTATTGCGCTTCGAATATTTGTCGTTCGCTATATTGTTCATCAGGAATTTCGCTAAGTATTTCTAGCTCGTTTTGTAATGTGTCGAATTCATTAAACATCTTTTTAATTCGCTCCAGCCTGTTCTGTAATTCAATGGAATGGAGATCACTAAGGGTAGGTTTATAGCCCTTGGCTATCTCTAAATACGCTTGGAATTGTGTTAGTTTAGCCTTCATTGACCCTTTTGATTTTTTAAGCCGCTGAATAGTAACATCAACATCTTTAGTCATGTTGGTAATGTATTGTTAAACTTATGTTTGAAAAAAAATACTTGAATTATTCTATGATTAAAGAAATAATATGATTCTTTTATAATTTGAGAAAAAATAAAACAAATGCACGACTATATAGATGGAATCCGTAATTAGGTCACATAAGATAAGAAAACGTAACGTTGCACGTTGCAACGTGCAGTAATGACCTTTGGACCTAACCGGTTTTTATGAACAAATAAAATAGGTCACGTACATAAATTGAAATAATATTATAAATACGTAATCTTAGGTAATTTATACAGGATTATGGCAGATACTTTACGATTTTATCCGTAATAGACGAAATACTGACGATAATGAAATGATTAGGTAGGTAGGTAGGTAGGTAGGAAAGTACGTACCTACTTATTAAACTTGTACTCACTCAAAATCGACGAAATTGGATAGAATACTGGATAGAATGTGCAAAATATTTGCTAGCAATAGGATAATATAGGTATGGAATTGGAACAAACTCACTTTGTCACTGTTTTGCTGTCTTCTTGCCACCTGGGTATGTCTCGCCGCGAAATAGATAGACCAAATTTTATCTCAATCTTCAGTTTTCCTTGTTAAAACTTGTAAGGACCAGTGTTGGGGTTACTGGTGGTTTAATAAGTGGACTGTATAAATTAACATAGGCGTTTAATCAAGAAAAAAATAACAGAAATAAAATTCGGTATGCTTGCGACGCCCGATTCAAAATGCAAGTGGTAGCTGACCGTTAATGACAATTCTGTCCGCGCATGCGCACTGCCAAAACAGCGCCATCCCGCGGCGTGAGTTCCAAACAGAGATTTTTACAAATTTCCACTGCCCAAAGATAATTACTAAGAATTATCGTTTGGCAAGAGAAAATGCTGTTTATTAAATAATTTTTAAATTTTCAAAGTGTTAGTCCACACTTAGGAAAGAAAGATACTTATTTAAAAAACGTATAAAAATGTTTACTATTCCCGCTACGTTCAAATGTTCAAGTGTGGATTAACACTACAAATGTAAAAAACATTATTATATAATACATTTTTCTGAGAAAAAATAATACAAAATAAAAAAAAAACGCTGTGAGCTTGAAAATAAAATTATCAATCAAATAATAATATTCTATCTATTTATTAATATTATTTAACCCGGCGGGAGTGTGGTGGGGTGTGACATACCCCTAGGACAGTTCATAACCCTATATCATTTTAATTCGCGATGTTACGTTTTAGCGGCTTTGTGTAGCTGGAGGGAAAGGATGGTGAGAGTGGAAAGTGGCGTGATCGTAGTGTTGCGCCGGCCAGTGCTCGGAATACATGCGTGCAAACGGGTGTGGGGTACGCCACATACTTTGTGTACAGATTTTGTGACAATTTTTTTTATCTTTTGCTTTGGTTTTATTTATTTTTTATTTATCTACGATAACAACAGCATATTTTACGTGCAATGCTCTTTATTTATTTGTTAATTATTGCTTTTTTTAAGGTTATAAACAAAAATGTCAGTGGTAAGCAGTAAAAGAAGACATATATCATTGCTTAACGAAGTTTTACAGCATTTTTCAGATGAAGCCAGCTCTCAACTCTTCACCATGATGATAAAATTGATGAGAGCACTGGAGATGAGAAAAAGCCGAAAATTATTACGTTTTATAGCTCGACAAAAACTGGAGAAGACAGACAGTTGTCGACAAACTGAGCGCAAATTATGATGTCTCGCGCAATAGCAAACGCTGGCCATTGATCTTTTAGGGACTTTTAAATATGGCAGCTATCAATGCTAACTTTATATTTCAAGAAACTGCCAATAAAAGGAACAAACGTACAGAATTCCTCCGCAATTTGGGATTGAATTTGGTTTATACGTTTTTGCAGTTACAAGGAGATCAAAAAAATATTCAATATTAAGAGTACCGCTGCGTACCAGTAGCCCAAAATTAACCCGGACGATATACTCGATGTGCAGATTGTCCACGCAAGCAAAATCGCAAAACAAAATACGCAAGAACTGGGTGTGGAAAAGCCACATGCCTACATCGTGCAATTTTTTCTTGCAAAAAAGTACTGATTTTGAATGAAAATACTAAAGTGTTCCTAAACTATTTTATAATGTTTTATGCTCTTATTTTGTGTAAGATCTCATATTCTTTTAAGTTTTTAGAGTTTTTTTTGTTTAAATAAGACTTGTTATTTTTTTATTATTTTTTAAATAGAGGTTAATATTTTTGTTACCAAAAACAAGTGCCTTAGATCTCATTATGTGAATTAATAAAAATAAATTGAATTTACTGTATATTTTATTTTCTTTACACGTAAATATATACCTTATATAATATATACCACTTATTTCATTTAATTTTATTGAAAAAACTATTTTAAGTGCCGATTTATTTTCGGGTATGTCACACCCCGCCACATACTGTATGTAACTTTTCTTCACCACACTCCCGCCGGGTTAATGTAAACAATAATTTGATTGAATTAATAGATAAACTAATGATATGTGCATGTGTATGCCTAATCTATTATTACAGATCCAAAGTGTACTTACTGAACAATAGTGGGTATGTCGTATGATTGCGACGCACCACTTTTGACTGCAGATACTGCAGCGCTTAGTAGAAATCCATGTTTGTCAAACTCTTGCCTTAGTTCTTTTAAAAGTTGTGAAAAATTGTTAATATCAGCTCGGCCATTGACAGAATCACGACTATTAGGATATTCCCAATCAATATCTAAGCCATCGAAATCGAATTTTTGTAGAACATCAATTATACTGGTAATAAAATTATTTCTAAATGTTGGATTTGCTGCCATCTAGAAAAAAATAACGTATTATTTTTTTTTTCAGCTTCAAGCTGTATCCCGTACACAGCAGGGTAGGCAGAGGAAACCTAGTGTTAAAACACTCCGTTCCCCATTTTCCGCCAATTTCTGGAGGCATTGCGTGTTGAGTGGCGGAACTCAACGCCGCGCTTTCTCCTCGACACCAGAGCGAAGAAATGAAAATATAAATGTAAATAAATATTTCATCTCCTCGAGTGGGGATCGAACCCACAACCACTCGATTTACACGCACACTTAGCGCCCCTGCGCCACGACTGGCCTCGAATTAATTTATATTATACGAAATTTATTTTTATTATGCGCATCCAGTTATAATGAGAATATATTTGAAGTAGACAAGAGCAAGAATTTACACTTACAATTGAAAACTTAGCAGATCCTTCATTCCATCCACCGACTGCCAGCATGGTTTTAAGATCAGGATTCTTTTTTTTCAGTGAAGTAAACTTTCGGAAGTTATCTGAAAATTTGTAAAATATAATTTAAATTATTTTAATGATTATCAGAGCGTGTATAACTTAACTAACTTATCTTGATATATGTATATTGATAGGAATTTCATTCTTGATTTGATTTATTGAATCAATGTGAAAAGGTCATTTATTTTAGGCACATATATGTATTTATTAATTTTTTTAATTTGATATAATCAATTTGAACATATCTTGGTATATGTATATTTACATGTTTTATTATTTTACAAGGCATGTAAGAAGTTAAGGAATAATACGAAAATTACGATTAATTTTCGTATTATTTCTTAATTGCATAATACTCTATTATATGTTTTCTTTAACCTTGTAATTAAATGTCGTATTATTTATTTCTCTTACCGTTACCATCAGGCAAGTCCAATTGTGGATCTAAAGATATAATAGTTCCATTCGTATCGATTCCAGCGAAACTATATATTAGATGTGTGTATAAGTCTACATTTATGTTGCTAACTTCAAATTTACCCAAACCACTTCTATACGTCGCCCACGATCCATAGTAGCCAGTTATGACTTCTAAATCAATAATAAAAGGTTTCTTGAATTAATTTTAAATATAATAATTGTTAATTAATTACTTAATTTAAAAATTGGGAACTGCTGTAGGGATTTTTGGCTTGATTTTCACCCTGTTGGCTGTTTACATGTTATCTTTTCTTTGTCTCGGTTTTGTTAAATAAAGTGCTTGATATTGGGAAAAAATTATATTTGAAACTAATATACTTTAGCACCAAAGGAGAATGGCTTAGCGCGTGGCAAAGGGACAGCGTCAGTGTAAACGCGATGATTGATGTTTCGATCCCTTACGGAAGTGATAATATTATTTAAAACTACTTTTACTATCGTTGAATTCCGTCACTCAATACCTAATATATTACTTTTCAATACCTAATATAGTGTTAAATTATAAATTTTCAAATCTTGGATTTTAATTAAAAATAGAAAAATTACAAATCTCTTCGTTTCAATTTTTTTAGTTATTTGTAAGCCTAGCCTATGCAAAATCAAAATACGAAAGAATTTCACAAAAATGAAATTTGCTGTTTAGTACATAATATATGAAGAAAACCATATATTTATAAGAAATGAAGATAAATGAGCACATTTAAGAAACTTATTACACGAGTTACCACAAACTTTGTTATTCATTGAAAAATTAGTTACGCGTAACTCAATTTTATCTGCGATAAAAGTTGTAAAAGCTTTACGCATCACTTATTTTTGAATATCCAAATTATTCTTTATATTATGTTAACTATTAATTACATATTTTTTTTTCATTATGTGTTAACATATCAAAGGAATTAGAAACTAGAAGAACTATGAACATATGTGAATAATTACTAGTGTCACTATAAGTTTTTTTTTATTTAAGTTATTTTGGATATAAGTATTAGGTTATTTAGAATAGAAATGTTAGGTTAGTTACCCTTTAAATTATATTTTTTTTATTTCACGTTGTTTTTGGACACTCTGTCCCTATTAAGACTTCATATTAATGAAATATTTAAAATGTTTGCATTTCTCCGCTCTGACGTCGAGGCAAAGCGCGGCGTTGAGTTTCGCTACTCAACACGCAATGCTTCCAGAATTTGGCAGAAAGTAGGGAATGGCGTGTTTTAATACCAGGCTCCCTCTGCTTACTCTGCTGTGTGCGGGATACAGCGTGAAGCTGATTTATAATTAAAATATATTGAAAATACTTACTTCCATTTGAGAAGACTAGACTAGCTGTTAAAGTAATAAAAGTGAACGTTACAAATACTGAAACGTTCATTTTGACTTCAACAATAACTTGACAGATATACCATAAAATATTAAATGAAATACAATAACTACAACACTTTCCTTTTAAGTCGTTCTTTATCAATCAATGCCGTCAGTTCTTGAGAGCCGCTTTAGATTGATTATCATTTTAACCATAAAATTAAACATTCCTATTTTAAGACTAACGCCACTCCCGACTCCAGAATTAAGTTTTTTTATATTTATATTTTGTTACCTAATGCTAATTTGCAAAACTATTTTTGCTTTAGGAATTAGAATCTTTACATTTTGGGTTTGAAACTGTACTGACCACAAGCTGTACTCAACTGGGGGCTAATTACTTTGTGCTGTAAGTACCTTATATTAACTATCATCATCATCATCTGTGAGATATAATTGCTGAATAGTTATTTCACTTTTAAACTAACAAAATTACTAACAGAGTTATTTGACAATGGTAACACTTTCTATGATTAATTTAGGTAACGCTTCTTATGACGCAAACGTGAAAATACGTGAAAATCCTTATATCCACTATATTAAGTGTAGGAGTCCATTTCTTTTACATTTTCTACTCAAAATGATTGCTTATTTTTAAACAGTAAGAGATGACTGACTACAAAAATGTAGAATCAACTAAAAATCCATTTAGTAGCTGTCATACAGAGAAATAGAAAATTCTTTCTAACGCAGACCCGAAAAGCGCTTGGCGTGGCTACCGGCTAGCAACGACAGTTTTTCGACTTTTATTTGAACCAGCCACCAGTACCAGCTGAATTATTATTAAAATGTTGCCACAACTAAAACTAAAAAATACACTACATAAAAGCTTCGTATGGCTTAAAAAAATCAATTTTCGTTACGTAGAGTATCTCGTTTGGATTTACCAAATTGATTTCTGGACTATTAGCACTGTCCAAACGCCAAAGACATACATTTCGAAAGATTATAAAGTCTGGTTTTCTGAATATTTATTAAATCAGTCGTGGCGCAGCGGCACGAAGTGTGGCTGTAATCGACTGGTTGTGGGTTCGATCCCCACTCGAGGAGAGGAAAATTATATTTCCATTTCTTCGCTCTGGTGTCGAGGCAATGCGCGGCGTTGAGTTCTGCCATTCAACAAGCAATGCCTCCAGAATTCGGCAGAAAGTGGGGAACGGAGTGTCTTAACACTAGGTTCCCTCTGCCTATCCTGCTGTGTGCAGGATACAGCGTGAAGCTGATATTAAGTTAAATAAAAATATTATTTTCGGATATACTCGTAAGTATCTTTCTAAAATACATACATATGTAAATGTGTTTAGTGGTTATAGGTCGTTTTTTTAATATAGAATTCATGCCCAAGCATCGTTGCGGCGGCAATTGCCTTTTAGAAATCGGCATCACAGATTACTTTTTAGTCAAAAAAAATCCACGCCTGCAAATCGTTGCACGTGGCGATGGTTTGCTCAAAAAATATGTGGCAAAATACACATGAATGGAACGCTAAAAAGCACGTAGAAAATACGTTGTGTTTGTTTGTCTGTCTGTTGTAGGATATGTTTAATTTTGTCTTTGAATTTGTCAACAAATGTTACCTATAGGTAACAGTACAGTATATATAACAGTACAGTACAGTATATATACTACGAAAAAAATCCTCTCTTGTTGGATTTTTTGTTGACTGTTGAGTTTGAATCTTGCTTATTGATTTGTTACGGCGATTATTGCCCAACATTATAGATTAAGAATTAAGGATTAAAATGAAGGATTGGTATAGAATAAAAAACAAAGATTAGAGATTTTAGGATAAAAGATGAAACAAGGAAGTTTAGAGGTTAGGGATTAGGCATAACTGAGGATTAAGGGTTGTGAATTAAGTATTAAGGATTAAAGACTAACGATTATCGATTATTATCAAATAACGATTATCGATTATTAATTAACAATTACCCTTTATTGATTACATTATTTTTACCCAACTGCGACAAAGCCCAAAAGAAGTGCTATAGTTGTATGTTTTTATAAAAATGTCATCCACCAAATATGAATAAAATGTCATTTTTATACAGCAAGCACAACGCTTGACACGCATGGATTGCGATTCTAATCATAACAGAAGTATTTGTATATATTTAAAAAAAGTGATTTTGATCTGCTTAGACAAGAATTAAAAAATATATGTATAGTGTACTATGTATGGTGTTTGAAAATAAAAAATATTTTTTCTTTAGTGATTTTTGACGTCTCATTTGAAGCGAAAAACAATTTTGTTTTTATATACAATTGTTCCATATTCAAGTCATTATATGCAATTATTTGTATTTGGAAATTTCGCTTATATCTCAGAGTATACTTCATTTCAATTACTTATCAATACGTATTAATCTTATCTTTATGAACTTTATGACCGTTAGCTGTTTCATAAGATTCTATAGAATGTTAATGTTATTTATAGTTTTCTATGATAAGTTTGTAAATGTTATGTCTATATACTAGTAAAATATAGACATAATTCAGAAAGATTTATATTGGTTTTATTATATTGATTTCTAAATAACATTTAAAAAGTTCACTTGAATACGAATTAGGTACTTAAAGTATTTTTTTTAAAGTATTAACTATTTTATTATTATTATCTTTGAAATTATATTTACAGCCTCCTTATACATTAAAGACAAAGCCCGTCGTTGATTTCTACTACACGATACACGAAATTGGGCGGACAGGAATGTATGAGAATTAAGGTTAATATACAGCTTATAAATTTAAATTATAAATAAAACAAGTTATAACATTTAAATACATATTTATTATATTTATCAGTATATAAAGTAACTTAACAAAAAAAAAATAAGAAAAGAAGTTTATGATATCAACCATATTATTATTTATTTAACTACCCACATAACAAATTTATATAGATTTATGTATAATACAACATTAATTAACAATTTATTTATTGAACCATCTAATAGGAATATGGAAAAACCTAATATTTAAAAAATAACGATTTGGTACCTACGACGACAAGACCTGACAAGAGAAGAGAGCTTCTTTGCTTAAACACTAGTATTTATAGTGACCAAATCATAGGCAAATGTCAATTGCCAACATGGCTGTCAGTTCAATGTTCTACATTTATAGAATACTAGAGGGCGCGCGCGGCTTCGCCCGCTTATTAGGAGTGAATTCTTAAAAACCACGAAACACGTGTTCAATAAAATATTTTTAACAGTCTGAGTTTAAATTTTTATAAAAATCGGTGGCAATTTAAAGATTTTTCCATATAAACTTTCAACCCCTTATTTAAACCCTTAGGGGGTGAATTCTTAAAAACCATAAAACACGTGTTCAATGAAATATTTTTAAGAGTCTGAATTTCAAATTTTATAGAAATCGGTACAGATTAAAAAAAAATTCCATACAAACTTTCAACCCCTATTTCATCCCTTTAGGGTTAAAATTTTTCAAATTCCCTTCTTAGTGGATGTCCAGAATATGAAAATAAACATCTGCCCAAGTTTCACGTTTCTACCATCAGCGGTTACGGCTCTGCGTGCGTCTTACCTCAGTCAGTCAGCACAAGTCCTTTTATATATATAGATTGTTTATGGAAATATTTATTTCTTCATAATAGTAGATATCTATAAATTGAGGCCAGGCACAAAGTGTGACTGCAAAATCAACTGGTTGTAGGTTCGATTCCGACTCGAGGATTTGGAATATTTATTTAAATTTATATTTTCATTTCTTCGCTCTGGTGTCGAGGCAAAGCGCGGCGTTGAGTTCCGCCACTCAACACGCAATGCCTCCAGATTTCGGAGGAAAGTGGGGAATGGAGTGTCTTAACACTAGGCCCTCTCTGCCTATTCTGCTTAGTGCGGGCCTTCTGCCTATCCTGCTTAGCTTGAAGATGAAAAAAATCTATAATTTGAATATTATTTAAATATTTTATTTTATTATTTAATAACATTTAAATATAATCATAATTCTATAGTAATCTATTAAGAGCTTCAAATCAATAAAAAAATAATGCCAGTCGGACTGTAAACGCAACAGGTTGTGGATTCGACCCCCACTCGAGGAAATTCTGGTAACGAGACTATGCGCGGCTTTGAGTTCTGCTACTTACATGCAAAGTCTCAAGTATGTGGTGAAACGTGGGGAACGGTGTCATAATGGAAATGGAGTCTTAACGTGAATACAGAATCAAAGTGCAAATTTCAAGCAAAGTCGTCAGCTATCAATAATTAAATAGATAGATAGATAGCACACTTAAAAGCTAATTAATATTTGAATTTTAAAGTGTATTTTATAAAAACCGATGACCTAATTTCTATTCAAATTTACCTTATTTTTTCATTTATATCGTTATCAATCACGTCTTGCTAAGTGGAAATATTATTATGCAGAAAATATATATAAATATTTAACTTGTTTTAAATGTTTATGTAAACTGTAGTATAATTTTTCTGTGTCACGTTTTATCCCGTATAGTAGGGTTAGGTAGAGATAACCTAGTGTAATAAAAAACCATTTTATATTTTCCACTTGAATTAAATAAAGTGAGTGTATAACTCATCGCCACGCTTTTAGGTGGAGATACCATTGCATAAATCTGTAGGGATCAGTAATTGTAATTAAACTTATATTTAAGAAGGATACATGATAGTAGAATAGATTACACGAGGGTTGCCTAAAAGAATCCTGCCGCGATCATCTAATTAATGTTTTTCGGAACTCGTTTTTGGAGAAAATTGCACTCATACTTAATATAATTAAAATAATCATTTAACAGGTGAACAGCTAGAATAAACATTATTTTCAAGATTGACCTTCTATTATATAATATTTTACTTTAAAACATAAGGCAAACCAAGCATTTCATCATCTATTCTCAGTCAAACGGAACCGAAATAAAATATTTTAAATGATGGCAACCATTGCTTGCGGCAGTCATTTTCCAGGCAACCATGTGTTTTAGTGATGAGCAAAAAATAAGCTTTAATTTGATATATAATTCATTAAAAAAACACATGAGTGCAAATATTAACATTAAGTGACCTGTTTAAACCAGGCAACCCTGGTCTTGCGGCAGACTGAGAGTTGGCAACCATTGCTTTTCCATTTCCTTATGCGATTTTAAAAAATATAAGAGTGCAATTTTCTCCAAAAACGAGTTACGAAAAACATTAATTAAAGGTGATTGCGGCAGGATTCTTTTAGACAACCCTTGTGTAATCTATTCTACTATCATGTATCCTTCTTAAATATTGGGAAAGGTTGGGAATTAAAGTCAATATGACTCTATTGTGATGCAGTAATAGTTGCGATCTGCTGTTGGCTACAGTAGGTTCAATTAAATTTAAAAGGATTTTAGACTTAAGACAGGATGGATTATAAAGCATACGATGTTTTTGAGGAGCTAAATATGGATAATATTATAGTAGCTATCTCTAGGGGTAAATAATCGACTGGAAACTTACTAATTTTCCCAATATTTCTTATTTTAAAAATCTGGTAATTAAAGTTTGCCATGTATACTTAGGCGATCGTTGCGCATGCAGTACCTATGCAGTACCTCACCACGACCTGTGAACCGGAGAGGAGTATTAAAGTTCGAAAAACAACATCTTATGTAGTAAAATGTGTTATTTAAACACATTTGTTAATAAATTATCTACATAGAAAATGTACCTCGGAAATATATTATCACATTCTTTAAACATTCAATTATCTTTCTATTTCCTGTTGAAGTACAATGAATTGTAGAGTAGCATTACTCGCTTCGACAGGTTTATACGATTCTAGTCATCGTATAAAAAATCAAGTTTGAATTAGATACAGCTGGATTACTCGCTTTTTCAGGTCGTGGTTGCGTAGTGGCCACGTCAGACAGGCGATTTCTATTCCAAGGTTTTCCAGATTCCCAGGGAATTCGATTTCCACTTGGGGGAATTAATTATTTTCATTTTCTCGCTCTGCCTACAAGACAAAGCGTAGCGTAAGTTCGGCTATTCAACACGCAATATTCGAAAATGAGGGTAAAATGGGGATCGGAGTTTCTTAACACTAGATTTCTTATTGGTACGAGAGAGATACAGCGTAAAATTAAAATAAAATCTTATATCTCTGGCACTTTAAGCGACAGTCCCACTCAGGTAATTAAATATGCTTGTACTAAAAATTAAAGAATTGAAAGAAAATTTTAAATATTTAATTTTTTCATATATTTGCGATATGAACTTATATATATAAGGCCCGCCGTTAAGCTCCACTAATCCAGCCCGCTCGACGGTTGTAAGCCGAGGTTCGAGCCCCGCAGGGGGCACCCTTACAGTCTTCGACCCCTCTCAAGCAGCCAGGTAGTGCTTGCATTTCTTCTGGGACAGAGTACCCTGTTCCCTACCCAACCGGTGTCGCTGTAAAAGCCAATATGGCTAACAGCATTGACCTTAAGTTTAAAAAAAAAGCTCCACTAAATATAATTTTTCTATTGTTTTTATTCAAATATCTAATTAATTAAAACAGGTACTATGTACTTTCAATACAGAAGTATATGGCCGGCTCCCTAGTGACCAAAGACGAGTGAGACTGCCGGAGCGCGTAATGTTACATTACAATGCATTGGATGTCACGGCAGGATTACGCGATTATGTGTAATGGGCCAAAGACGCGTTGAGAATATAAGTCTAGACCGGCCTCTTGTGTTTGGCAGTCTATTTCAATGTGCTATACAGATTTCGACTTGATACCTGGTTTTGCCATTTACTCAACCAATCATCAGATGGCGTAGCACACGGAGGGTCTGCTGTTATAGTTAAAGAATCAATATATCACCATTTAGAACCAGCATTCATCTCTAGCTGCATACAAGCTACTACAGTAACCGTTGCGAGCAAAATGGGCAACTTTTCTATATCTGCTGTTTACTGCCCCCTTAAACATGTTGTAAAGGAAGAAATGTTTTCAAATTACCTGGGATCATTGGGCAGCCGATTTGTGTCTGGTGGGGACTGGAATTGCAAACATACAATGGGGTTCCAGGTTCAACTTATTGGCCAACAGATCGTCTTAGGATACGGGGTATACTTGCCTTCTTTGTAGTAAAGGGAGTATCAACCACTTACCTTGATATAAGATTGTGCTTTGACAGCAGCTCTGACCATTCTCCAGTTCTTCTAACAATTAGCCATATCCTATCGGCCAATTAGCCTACTGCCAGTGTTATCCAAAGTCTGTGAGAAAATTTTGCTGAGAAGATTGGTTCCGGTACTCGACGACCTAAAAATTATTCCTAACCACCAGTTCGGCTTCCGTCAACACCACTCCACCATCGAACAAGTGCAATATATATACAATACAATATACTCTCTAGAACAAAACTCAGGACTTCTCAACAAAATAAAATCACAACTTCCAGCCACTTTTTTCCAATCTTTAAATCTTACTTGGAGGGTAGAATGTATCAAGTCAAGGAGGAGGATGCTTGTTCGGGTTTTTATGAAATAAACGCGGGTGTCCCCCAAGGATCCGTCCTGGGGCCATACCTGTATACCTTATACACTGCTGATCTGCCTAACACTGATGGGGTCACTACAGCCACTTATGCGGATGACATCGCCATCCTAGCAAGACATTCTAACCCTGAAACTGCCTCGAAAAGGCTTCAAACTCAACTGGATGAAATCGCTACATGGCTGAAAACATGGCGCATAGCTGTAAGCACTATCAAATCTGTTCATATAACTTTTGCACTACGTCGGGGTGACTGCCCACCTGTTACCTTAGCCAATGAAACCCTACCGCATGCAGAGCACATAAAATACCTCGGTTTCCATCTGGATCGACGGCTAACCTGGAGAATTCACCTTAAAGCAAATAGAGATGCCATGAACCTCAAATTTCGGCACTTACTCTGGTTACTGGGAAGGACTTCAAATTTAACGACCGAGAATAAACTTCTTGTCTATAAGGTGGCTATCAAACCAATCTGGACATACGGCATTCAACTCTGGGGAAGTGCAAGGTCATTCGAACATTGAAAGAATTCAATCCTAAAGACAATTCTTAAGGCACCATGGTTCATCACTAATGCCGAGGTCTATGAACACTCGAATCTTCCCACTGTAAGAGAAGAAATTGCAAAACACTGCACAAACTACAAACTTCGCCTCAAAAACCACAAAAATGAGCTAGCCCAGAAGCTACTACAAAGTGAAACACCTACCCGTCTAAAACGGGCACGCATCTTGAAACCGGATAAGAAATACTCTAGCTAATCACATATATGGAGTTACTGTCATGACTTTCTACTGTCATGAATTCCAGGAGTTGTGACCTTGGTGAAGGCCAAACTCGCATGACATCCACCATCAAAACATCCGCTCATAGTGTTCACACTGATTGCGGATCAACAAGGAACAAAAAAAAAATAATATAAAAAGGCTAAGCGTTTGTTTGGTTGAACGGGCTAATCTCAAGGACTGTAGGTTTGATTCGGAAATTTTATTATTATTTTTAGAATTATTTTTGTGGTATAATCACTGCGGTCAGATAGTGACTTTGGGCACTTAGTCATATGGATAATAAATGTGGATAACTAATGAAGTATATTGTGCGGACGGAATATGAAATTTGACATACTTAATGTTTATATGCAGAAGAAAAAGAAATAGCCAATTTATGTGTGATAACGCAGCTTCGCCCGCTTGAACTATTCGAATATTTATTTCATTTTATTTAGGGTAAATAGATTTTTGTCGTTATAAATTATTTTAGAATGATTATAATTACTGTTTTGCACTTAACACAAAAAAAAAACGATTAATTTAAAAAAATACGATTTTTTTTTTCATTTTTTTCCCTCTGGTGTTGAAGCAAAGTGCGGCGTTGAGTTCTGTCGCTCAACACGCAATACCTCTAGAATTCGGTGCAAAATGAGGTGGGGAACGGAGTGTGAAACACTAGGCTCACTCAACCTACCCTGCTACATGCGGGTGTACAAGCCTATAATATATAAATAAAGCCATAAATGTGTAGTCCCACGACCGGCGATGCGACGAGTTGGGCACTATTTGTTTAAATAAGAATTATACGACTCTGTATTATTTTGATTGTAGAGATTAAATAATTTGATGATCATTCTAAAGAGTGCAGATTAAATATAACGAGAAAATCAGAAAATAATCTACTCAGTAAATATGTTTACTTTTTTTTCTCTTGTTTCTTTGACAAAAAAATATTTCAAATATATAGTTTAAATTGACAGTATATATTTGAAAAATTTAAATAAAAAGATAAAATGAATAACGCTGTAATTAAAATATAAAAGCATCTTAATTTGTTATTATTAAAATTTTTATTTTAAATTAGTAAACCTTCATAAGATTTAACCAAATTGATCTTTTAATGAACAACACTTAAGGAAATGATATATCTATTTCTTCGTAACTCGTAAGCCTACAAGTACTTACTATAGAAGTAGTTTGCTCCTCACCTTCTTAGATAGCCTCAAGACAGAGCTCTGGATATGACAATTGAAACATCCTAAATGTTTGAGATTGAATGAAACCCTATTTGAATCTAAATGTAATATCTGAGTAAATACTGACAAGGTCTTTGTTCGCTCTATACTTACCTCGTTTCAAAGTCAACATTTAAATACAATCAATATTTATTATAGAAAGCAGTATACTAGTAAATTTATTAGGGAGACCGTTTTTTAATGAATTTTTAATTCTTGTTAAGATTCTTCGTTATTTATTTTAATAAAATAAAATTTTCTAGTGCTTAACAATTATGTTGGCGTTGAAATCTTAAAAATGTTAAGGAATTCTAGGTGTATCTTGGTTGTAAATTTAAATCGAATTCGGGATTCATACTAACGTTAATGATGTAGATGTTTCTAGGACAGGATACCGACATTTATTTCAGCCAACTACAGTGTGAAAAATGAAAAGAAAAATCTTTTTATTACGTAAAGTATATTTTGCCTATATAATCTTCCTGATTTCTTTATGGAGTCAATTCAAATTATATATAGTTTGATCTGGATAGTTACAAGCCCAAGTTACTCGGTCCCAATAAAGATTACCAGGACATTGAAATGATTTTGGTATTAATTCTAAATGAATATCTTTTATACACATATAAAAAGAGGTACAATCGTTTGAATTTCCTATCAAACCATCGTCCTTACAAATTGTGGTCTCTTCAGGAGTTTCTGAAAAAAGTAAGGTAATTTTATTTAGAACGTGTAATTATAATTTATAATAAACAAAATAAATAAGTTTCTATTAATACCTAAAGTAGTTGAAGGAATCGTAGAAGAAGTTGTTATTACAAATTCTTCGATTTTTTTTTCCCTAAAGCTTTGTTTATTGATTTAAGCAAAGGGTAACTTTCACCACAAGTGCCACGAAAATCATCAGTTTCAATACTCCAAACCATAAAACCAGTTATATTATATTGTAGACTGTATTCAATTTTAGCTGCAAATGAATCGGCATCATCATAGGAAAACCAGTTAGTTCCTTGGGTCGCGTAAGGCACTTTTGCCAAATTGTCATAGTGCACCGTCCAATTTTCTGTTTTTTGTTTTTCACAGAACTGTGAAAATTTAATCCGTATAGCTAACAAATATTTGTTCCCTTAGGTAGAGAATAATCTCTACTAAATATATGTATATATTTTTTCGTTTAATAGATAACCAACTCTGGTAATTTGGCAAAGTGCGGCGTTGAGTTCCGCCATACAACACGTAATGCCTCCAGAACTCAGCGGAAAGTAGGGAACAGAAGTGTCTTAATTGGAACGAAGTATCTAAAGCACTAGGATCCCAGGTTCTCTCTGCCTACTATACTATACTATGTGCGGGTAAAGCGTGAAGCTAATAAAAATAATAAAACAAAAAACTGAAATGTAATTGGACGAATTATTAAATAGTTATGTAATTTCTATATTTTGCCACGACGATAATGTACGAAAACGAAAGATGAATTGAAAAAATACTTAAATAATAATCAATTTCACGCTGTATCCCGCACACAGCAGAGTAGGCAGAGAAAACCTGGTGTTAAGACATTCCGTTTCCAACTTCTGTAGGTAATGCGTAATGAGTAGCAGAAATCAACGTCGCGCTTTTGCCTCGACACAAGAGCGAAGAAATGAAAATATAAATTTTAAAAATATTTCATTTCCTCGAGTGGGGGTCGAACCCACAACCAGTCGCGTAATAAACAATTGTTGGACTTTTTAATGTAACAGTTTTTAATTTCGTGAATCTTATGAGAGGTAAGGCTGGAGGAACCTCTAGATTCTTCACTTTGTTATTAACTCCATTCTGTCCCTATTAAATAAATTATGGTTTTAATCGCAGAAAAATCCCTCGCAGGTTATAGAAACTGAACAAAGTAACAAAAATATTGTAAATACAAACATCTTCTAGAATACTACTTATAAATATCATCTTGCAGTCAATCACTTTTAAAATTACTACACGCTAACTACCATTGGATCTATATTTAAATAATTTTTAATTAAATTTTAAATGAATATAGCATAAATTAGTAAATATTATTTTTTTACTTCATTGTAACCCATGACCCCTTTTCTAGCGGTATATTGACCAGCTATTCCCCGTCCTTTAGAGGGAGCTCGCACACCGTTGTTATTGGCATTGGATAGTTTAAATGTATGACCAAAGGTTGGCAAGACAAGAACAACCTTTGTAGATGGGCAACCTTTAACAAATAATTAATCATTTTATCCAAATGTAAGTCAATTGTACTTATTTAGAAAACATATAAAATTTTTGACGGCGGAAATCGAACCCGCGCCTCGTGGAAATCTACCAGGCGCTCTGATCACTAAGCCATACGTTCTCATCAAGCTACGTCGAAATTTTTATACGCTTGTTACAACTTAGCATCTCTGTAAGGAGATTTTTAAAAATTTCCGCTACCCAA
This sequence comes from Heliconius himera, assembly GCA_021202915.1. Lineage (NCBI taxonomy): Eukaryota > Metazoa > Arthropoda > Insecta > Lepidoptera > Nymphalidae > Heliconius > Heliconius himera. The sequence continues at coordinate 268,626 of JAJHJA010000092.1, forward strand.
AGATAATTACTAAGAATTATCGTCTGGCAAGAGAGAATGCTATTTATTAAATATTTTTAACATTTTTAAAGTGTTATTCCACACTTAGGAAAGAAAAATACTCGGTTCGAATCCCGCTACGTTGAAATTTTAATACGTTTTCTAAATAAGTATTTTTCTTTCCTAATTGTAGAATAACATTTTAAAATTGTTTAAAATATGTTAGTCAATAGATTATAAAATTACATATACTTTTACCACTACTCTAACTAGTATCATCTAATGGAAATTGATCCGTTTTTAAATTAAAACCAAATAATAAAATGATTTAAGTATAACTTTTTTACTAATATCAATATAATCTTACCTTGTCCAAGCCAATATTCTAATGCAACATCTACTGAGTTTATTTTGTCTCTGGGTACATTTTTATCACCTTGACCCTTGTGAAGTTGTGCATTGTGACCAGTAACCGTATCCCATGGTCCATAAAACTCGTATGCCATTATATTAACGAAATCTAAATATCTGAAACAACATTATTATACTTATTTAAAAAACGAAATTATACTTATACTAAAGTATTATATTTATTTATTTTTTTTTATATTTTTAAAGTGTTAATCCACTCTTAAGAGAGTAACATACTTATTTTAAAAACGTTCAAAAATTTTTACTATTCCCACTATGTTCAATTTTTATACGTTTTTAAATAAGTATTTTTCTTTCTTAAGTATGGATTAACACTTTATAAATGTAAAAACATTATTATACATTTTTCTGAGAATTAAACAATACAAAATAAAAAAAGGCGCTATATGCTTTAAAAATAATATTATCAATCGATTAATAATATTCTATCTATTTATTAATATTATTTAATATAAACAATAATTTAAATTAATTAATAGATAAACTAATGATATATGCATGTGTATGCCTAATCTATTATTACAGATCCAAAGTGTACTTACTGAACAATAGTGTGTATGTCGTATGATCGCGACGCACCACTTTTGACTGCAGATACTGCAGCGCTTAGTAGAAATCCATGTTTGTCAAACTCGTGCCTTACTTCTTTTAAAAGTTGTGAAAAATGATTAATATCAGCTTTGCCATTGACAGAATCACGACGATCAGGATAATTCCAATCAATATCTAAGCCATCAAAATGATATTTTTGTAGAATATCAATTGAACTGGTAATAAAATTATTTCTAAATGTTGATTTTGCTGCCATCTAGAAAAAAATAACGTATTTATTTATATCATATGAAATTTATTTTTATTATGAGCATACAGTTATAATATCTATATATAATAAGACAGTAAAAATACAAATTTTGTCTATACATTTAGTTATTTTGACTGAAATGGATAGAGGGAATAAAAAAGAATAATAGAAAGCAAAAATATTTTTTTTTATTTCATGTCTGTCTGTCTGGTGATACGTATGGTGACATTTCTCTATGAAAGTACTGAACCGATTTACTTAAAAGCTTCACTAATTGATTTGTTTAACTCAATTTAACAATTAAAGTTTGCTTAATCAAAATCGGTTCATTAAAAAAAAAGTTATCGTCATTTGAATGAACTCAAGGCATTAGTTTGCCTGCGAATGTTATATAGCAATCGCGCTGGTAAGATTCTTGGCCAAAGAATGCCCTTCGAAACGTCTTGGTTATATGACTGTTGATATAAATATATATTTTTGAAGCACTATTGTACAATATTTTATACTATAAAGTAAACAAAATTGAATTCTTAGTGGAGATTACCTTCATAAATCATAACAGTTAAATTTAAGTCGTAATTAATTCAACACAGAAATAAAGACCGATATGATCTTCAAAGAGATATCAAGCAAATACATAGATTTTTTGGTTCGTTCGTTCGTTTGAAATAAATCTATATAAAAATGCCTAAAAACAGCATTTCTACGTGTCCTCTGTAATAACAACATATTTACCAAGTGTACATTTAACTAATAAATAATATATGTAACTAATTTAAAAACTGTACATAAGTTAATATGCAATCAGTACAGTTATTTTACAAAGAATATTATGAATCCTGACTTAAATCAATAATTTACCATTCAAGGCTGTTTCTGAAGGAGTAAATTAAATTATTCAGTGACATCAGCACATTTAACAGAGTTTTAGAATTATGATGTACATAACATAGATAAAAAGAACATAACATTACAAAATAAACGTGTAATAAACAATTAGCTTTAAGTATATTTTCTAAATATCAAATATCAACAATGGTAGTACTTTTTAATTCAAAACAGTCACAAATTCTTATAGAAATTACGATAATATAGTAAAAAAGTCATATTAGAATATTACAGATTAAAGTAATAAAAAAGCATATTAGAAGTCATTATAATTGTCAATCAATTTTGTTTATTAACTCAATAATCATGCAGTTAAAGCGGGCGAAGCCGCAGGCGGACCGCTAGTGACAAATATATAAAAGGACATGTACCTGACTGAGGTAAGACACACGCACAGCAGTAACCCCTGTGCGTAGAAACGTGAAATTTAGACAGATGTTTATTTTTATAATCTGGACATCCACTAAGAAGGAATTTTTAAAAATTTTAACCCTAAATGGATGAGATGGGGGTTAAAAGTTTGTATGGGGGTTGAAAGTTTGTATGCACCGATTTTTAGAAAATTTTAAATTTAGACTCTTAAAAATATTTCATTGAACACGTGTTTTATGGTTTTTTAGAATTCACCCTCTAAGGTTCAAATAAGCGGTTAAAAGTTTATATGGAAAAATCTTGAAATCGCCACCGATTTTTATAAAAAATGTAATTCAGACTGTTAAAAATATTTTATTGAACACGTGTTTCGTGGGTTTTTTAGAATTCATCCCTAAGGGTGCCAATAAGCGAGCGAATATGCGCGCGCCCACTAGTAACAAATAGAATAGAAATACGCAAATATTTGAAGTAGACAAGAGCAAGAATTTACACTTACAATTGAAAACTTAGCAGATCCTTCATTCCATCCACCGACTGCCAGCATGGTTTTAAGATTAGGATTCTTTTTTTTCAGTGAAGTAAACTTTCGGAAGTTATCTGAAAAGTTGGAAAATATAATTTAAATTCTTTTAATAATTATCAGAGCTTTTATAAGTTAACATTTATATTGATAGGAATTTCACCCTTCATTTGATTTATTGAATTAATGTGAAAAGGTAATTTATTTTAGGCACAGATATGTATTTATTTATTTTTTTAATTTGATATAATCAAAAAAAAATAAATTAAATTAGCTTCACGCTGTATCCCACATACAGCAGGGTAGGCAGAGGGAACCTAGTGTTAAAACACTCCGTTCCCCACTTTCTGCCGAATTCTGGAGGTATTGCGTGTTGAGTGGCAGAACTCAATGCTGCGCTTAACCTCGACACCAGAGCGAAATGGAAATATAAATTTAAGTAAATATTTCATCTCCTCGAGTGGGGATCGAACCTACAACCAGTCGGTTTTGCAGTCACACCTCGTGCCGCTGCGCCACGACCGGCCTCACGATATAATCAATTTGAACATATCTTGGTATATGTATATTTACCTTTTTCAGAATTTTACAAGGTATGTAAGAAGTTAAGGAATAATACGAAAATTACGATAAATTTTCGTATTATTTCTTAATTGCATAATACTCTATAATTTTTTTTCTTTAACCTTGTAATTAAATGTCGTATTATTTATTTCTCTTACCTTTACCACGAGGCAAGTCCAATTCTGGATTTAAAGATATAATAGTTCCATTCTTATCGATTCCAGCGAAAGTATACATTAGATGTGTGCATAAGTTTACATTTATGTTGCTAACGTCAAATTTACCCAAACCACTTCTATATGTCGCCCACGATCCATAGTAGCCACTTATGATTTCTAAATCAATAAAAAAGGTTTCTTGAATTAATTTCAATATAATAATTGTTAATTAACTAAATAATTTAATAGTTGCGAACTGCTGTAGGGGTTTTTAGCTTGATTCCCACTCTGTTAGCTTTATACATATTATCGTATTTCGGTATTGTTGAACAAAGTGCATCATATTAAGAAAAATTGATATTTAACACTAATATACTTTAGAACTAATAGCGAGTGGCTCAGCGCGTGACAATGGGACAGCGTCTGAAACTAAGCACGATGATTGATATTCCGATCCCTTACGGAAGTGATTATATTATTTAATATTACTTTAACTGTCGTTGCATTCTGTCACTCAATACCTAATATAGTGTTAAATTATAAAAATAGAAAAATTACAAATCACTTCGTCTCATTTTTTAAATTTATTTGTAAGCCTAGCTTATTTACCTAGGCAAAATGTAAATTCGAAAGAATTTCACAAAAATGAAATTTGCTGTTTAGTACATAATAAAAGAAGAAATTATTAGAATATTTATACGAAACGAAGATAAATGAGCACATATAAGAAACTTATTACACGAGCTACCACAAACTTTGTTATTCATTGAAAAATTAGTTACACGTAACTCACTATTGTATCAAATAAAAGTTGTAAAAGCTTTACACATCACTTATTTATGAATATGAAAATTATTCTTTGTATTATGTTAACTATTAATTACATTTTTTTTTCATTATATGTTAACATATCAAAAGAATTAGAAACTAGAAGAACTATGAACATATGTGAATAATTACTAGTGTCACTATAAGTTTTTTTTTTAATTTAAGTTATTTTGGATATAAGTATTAGGTTATTAGAATAGAAATGTTAGATTAGTTACCATTTAAATTATATTTTTTTTTCACATTGTTTTTGGACACTCCGTCCCTATTAAGACTAGTTACGGAACCCTAATCCCACGAATATGCTGACGGATCAAACTGATGGAAGATTCCCAGGCGACCGCTCCGCGATTTCCCCGTATTAGCCTTTCAATGCCCCATTGTTTTAATTTTTATTAGTTTATTAATTGTATTACATTTTTTGACACTCTTTATTCCCACTTCGAATAAAGCAGTCATTAGCTTTAAGAAATTATTGTATTAGTATATAATTTATAAATAATTAATAATTATTCGGTTTTTTTTCAATCTCTTGACTGCCGCAAACGTAATTGGCGCAGTCGGTAGGATTTTCGCGGGCCGGTTCGCGATCGGTTTATATTAATTACTCGATAATTATCATCGCGTCGCGTACCGCCCGGGTGGCCATCGAGCACCATTCGAGAATCCAGAATCTACGGACCTGTGGCAGCCGGGAGTGGAATCCAACAATCGATTCAAATGAGAAGAGACCAGATAATGCAGTTTATGTGAGTACATAAGAATTATTCTCGTGTTGCTCCTTCCTAGACCTAAGCGTATTCATAAGCTACCAAAATTTTCCATCCTAAAACATCTAGGACCCGAGAGCCTATATCTAGGCAGGCCCGTCGGTTAGGTATAGATAGAATAAGAAATATTAATTTGGAAGAAATAAAAAATTTAAATTTAGATTGTAGTCATTCTAATTTAATTAATTTAGTTAACATGTCTCACGATCCGGACACCATATTTAAGGCCCTCCGCCTTGTCCCTGAGTTCGACGGAAACCCAAATATCTTAACTCGATTTATACAAATTTGTGACCATTTAGCGATCCAATATCTTAGTGAATTACCTGGTAGTGAATTTTCTAATGTATGCCTCTTAAATGGAATTTTAAACAAAATAACAGGCACAGCAGCAAGCAAAATAAATTCAAACGGAATACCCGATAGTTGGCTAGGTATTAAAACACTTTTAATTAATAACTTTTCCGACCAAAGGGATGAAACCGCCCTATACAATGATCTCTCCTTAGCCACGCAGGGCAATAGAAGCCCTCAAGAATTTTATGACCATTGTCAAAATTTGTTTAGCATGTTAATGACTTACGTTACACTACATGAGACACTATCCACCACTATCGAAGCAAAGCGCGATTTATATAGAAAAGTAACTATGCAGGCCTATGTTCGTGGTCTTAAAGAACCATTAGGGTCCCGCATTCGTTGTATGCGACCACCAACTATAGAAAAAGCTCTCGAATATGTACAGGAAGAGCTTAATACTATGTATATGCACAGCCGCTACGACGTTTCAAAATCTAATAAAACTGTAACCTCTATACCTAGCGCTACTCCTCACACATTCGCACCACGCATTTTTCCACTAAGTATACCTATACAAAATAGACTTAACACACAATCTTTCAGTAGATTTCCTAAACCTATGAGCGGTGTGAGTCACTTTGTGTCTCGACCACTGCCACCAACACAACCTACACTTACAGGACATAATTGGTTAAAATACGGTAACCCTCCCCCAAGAAATTATTTTAAATCAAGAGAAATAAATTTTAATAACTGTGAAGATGATTACGACTCGTACGATTATTACACAGACTTTGAACCGTATTATAACAGTAACGAATACATAGAATACCCCTATGATATGATGATTATGACTATAACTATGAGACCTATCCCCAAAATTATACTCATAATCCCACTACGTCACAAATAGAAACCAATAATGAGATTACACCTGATGACAATAAGCAGGATTTTCAGAAAATCTCCAAGTCCGACACCTTAAAATAGAAATAAATTTACACACACAGCGTCACCTTCCATATATTCAAATATCATCGCCACCATTAAAATTATTAATTGATACGGGAGCTAACCAATCATTTTTAAGTCCAGCAGTAGTAGAAAAACATCTTAATAATTTTCCTTTAAACTGCGACCCGTTCGAAGTATGTAATGTTCATGCAAAAACTAGAAGTAATTATTCAATAACCATACCAAGCTTTAATGAATTTAATGACCCGCGTAATATAACATTTTATGTGTATAAATTTCACGACTTTTTCGATGGACTCATAGGAACCGACCTATTAGACAAATGGGATGCAGTAATAGATTATAAAAATAAAACACTTATTACCAAAACTGCTTCAAACCCCATATATGTACATGACTCTCGTAATGCAAATTTATACGAAGATATAATACCGGCAGGTCAATCAAAATTGTTAAAAATTCCTATTAATATGCACGATGGTGAAGCTTACATAAAAGAGCAAAAAATTTCAAATTGCATAATTAGTGAGTGCCTTACGTCCGTTAAGAATAATAGAGGTATCGTAGAAGTTAAAAATCCCAGTAGGAATGACGTAATATTTTCCATGGACCGAGCCGTCTTCGCGGAAATTAATAATATCAATTTCACATGCACTGAACAATCGCAACGTGTAAAAGATGTGCTGACGCGACTTCGTACAGAGCATCTTAACGTTGAGGAACGTAAAAACTTAGAACTATTATGTAGCCAGTACTCTGACGTATTTTATCTAGAAGGCGAGCCACTTACATTTACAAATAGGATAAAACACTCGATTAAAACCACCGATGAAGTCCCCGTTCACACTAAAAGTTATAGATACCCATATGTTCATAGACAGGAAGTACAGGAACAAATAGGTAAAATGCTCGAACAAGGAATAATAAGACCCTCTAACTCGGCGTGGAGCTCACCTATTTGGGTTGTGCCCAAAAAAGTCGACGCATCCGGTAAAAGAAAATGGCGAATAGTTGTTGATTTTCGCAAATTAAACGAAAAAACAATAGACGATAAATATCCTATCCCCAATATTAACGACGTATTAGATAAATTAGGAAAATGCCAATATTTTACGACTTTAGACTTGGCTAGCGGATTTTATCAGGTACAAACAGATCCTCAGGACATACATAAAACAGCATTTAATGTAGAGCATGGACACTATGAATTCCTTCGTATGCCCATGGGTTTAAAAAATTCTCCGGCGACCTTTCAGCGAGTGATGGATGATGTGCTGAAAGGCCTACAAAACTCTATTTGTTTAGTCTATATGGATGATATTATTGTCTATAGTACATCCTTACAGGAGCATATAGTAAATTTAAGAAAAGTTTTTCAGAGACTTCGAGAATCCAACTTTAAAATCCAAATGGATAAGTCGGAATTCTTAAAACGAGAGACAGCTTTTTTAGGCCATATTATAAGCGCGGACGGAGTAAAACCTAACCCTGACAAAATAGCTGCAATAGAAAAATACCCCATGCCTAAAACACCAAAAGAAATAAAACAATTCCTAGGTTTAGTTGGATATTACCGTAAATTTATACCAGACTTCGCAAAATTAACAAAACCGCTTACACAATGTCTAAAAAAAGGTAGAAAGATTATTTTAAATGACGAATACATATCTAGCTTTGAAAAATGTAATACAGTCTTAACAAATGACCCAATACTTCAGTACCCCGACTTTAATAGAGAATTTAACCTCACAACTGATGCATCCAATGTGGCCATAGGCGCTATTTTATCACAAGGCCCCATAGGAGCTGATAAACCAATTTGTTATGCCTCTAGGACCCTTAACGATAGTGAACAAAATTACAGTACAATAGAAAAAGAATTATTGGCTATAGTCTGGGCTACGAAATATTTTAGACCTTACTTATTCGGTAGAAAATTTAAAATAATTACGGATCATAAACTACTGCAATGGATGGTAAACTTAAAGGAACCAAATTCACGTCTCACGAGATGGCGTTTACGCTTAAGCGAATTTGACTATACAGTAATATATAAAAAAGGTAAAAATAATACTAACGCGGACGCCCTCTCTAGAATAGAAATCCATGCTAAAGAAACCAAATCATTGATAGAGGAAATCGATGAATTAAATTCGTTGTTAGGCAATCCATCCGATACCTTACGCAGGATGTCAAATTCATCTACGGTATCGGTCCCTGAAAAATCAAACTCTTCAACAATTACGGCCTCTCATCAGTCTAACTCCTCTACGTTAACAGCACACAGTAGTCACGAAAACCCAATTTTAGAAATACCGATTACAGATGAACCTCTTAATAAATTTCATAGACAAGTAATTTTTACGATAGTTGACGGTATAAAAAGAAAACCTGCAGTAACAAAGCCTTTCGAGAAACACACCCGAATTAACATCCAGTTAAGTAAAACTAATTTAGAAGAAGATTTAATTAACGCTTTAAAAGAATACATTTGTTCTAAAATTAAGACAGCTATATTAGTTAATCCTATCTTAGATATGTATACCATAATTCCAATTTTACAAAGTAAATTTAAATCATCTTCAATGAATTTAGTCTTAGCAAAAACGGAAATAGAGAACGTTAAAGAATATCCTAGACAGCAGGAAATTATTCGTCATTACCACGAGGGTAAGACAAATCATCGAGGAATCAATGAAACCTATTTATCACTATCACGAATTTACTTTTGGCCAAAAATGAAGGATCAAATAACTAAATTTATCACAGAATGTACTATATGCGGACAAGCCAAGTACGATCGAAACCCAGTCCGACTTCAATTTAATATTGTACCTCCAGCGACGAAACCCTTTGAAATTATCCATATAGACTTACTGACAATACAGAACATAAAATATATGACTTTCATAGACGTCTTTACCAAATACGGACAAGCTTATTACTTACGTGACGGAACAGCTGTTAGTGTATTACAGGCCCTTTTACAATATTGCACCCACCATGGCGTCCCTATGACCATTATAACCGACAACGGAACAGAATTTGCCAATCAATTATTTAACGAATTTACGAGACTTCACAAAATCAACCACCATAGAACCTTAGCTCATTCTCCTAATGGCAACGGAAACATTGAAAAATTTCACTCTACTCTCCTTGAACATCTACGACTTCTAAAATTGCAACATAAGGACGAACCCATTGTCAATCTTATGCCCTACGGTTTAATAGCCTACAATAGCTCCATACACAGTTTCACAAGATGTAGACCTTTTGACTTATTAAACGGACATTTTGACCCCCGAGACTTCCTTGACATTGACCTCACTCAACAAATGTTACAGCAATACTTACAGACACATAAAGAACGAATGAAAAAAGTATACGACATTGTTAACCAATCATCCCTTAGTGACCGAACGACCCTTATCGAGAATAGAAATAATACACGCGAACCTGAGATAGAATATGCACCCGATCAACAGATTTTTGTAAGAAACCCATTAGCTGAAAGACAAAAAACAGCCCCAAGATATACACAAGACACTGTCCTTGCCAATTTACCTATACATATTTACACTAAAAAGAGACGTGGTCCTATAGCAAAATCGCGACTAAAACGAATCCCTAAAGCAGCGAATTTGTTACAGGATCCTGGTGTTCACGATGCTACCCCTGGTACATCTTCAGGACATTAAATTCGAGAGTCTTGATGACGGACCTGGGATACTTCCCTACAAACTTGGACCAATGAAAATAGCGACACATTACCACACATTCTTACAATACATAAAACTTGACGACATAGAAGACAAAACACATAGTCTACAGAATCATTTACACAATTATAAGAATCAATTACCTAACGGCATGTATTCAGCATATGAAATTCAGATAAGTTACTTGCTTAACAAATTAGACGAGATATTAAATCAAATTAAATCCTTACAACCCACTAGACCCAAAAGAGGAATCATTGATGGACTCGGAACAGTTATAAAAAGTATTACACCTAGATGACAGAACAGACAGAACCTAGATTATACTGATGCTTTAAGGTATAACGAGGCTATAAAATTATTAGAAAGTAACCAGGACAAAATTACAAATGAAATTAATAATAAATTAAGTATAAGCAAAGAATGGATCACTAAATATAATAGCGTTTTGATTCAACTAGTAGAAAAACAAAGTAAAATTAATAGTACCTTAATGTTAATACTTTCTAACAAAATGAATAATGGTTTAACTTTAATTAAATATGCCAAATTTGGTCAATTATTAGTAATATTAAGTGAAAATATAAATGATTTAATGAACGAATTATTAAGAATAGAAAATAGTTTAGCTTTTATACATGCATCAAGCATGCACCATTCCATGATTAGTATAGATGTATTAAGTTCAATGATAGACAAGCTTAAGTCTATCTACGGAAAAGATAGTATTTTAGATTTAGAAATAAGAGAGTATTAATTATAATACTCTCTTATTTCTAATTATATTAATAATTCAACCAGCTTCTTATTATGCTAATAAGCAAATAGTTTTTATATTCCGATTTCCTATTATTTCTAGAGATAACTTTCTATTATATAGATTAGCTGTAGTACCTAATAAAAAATCACAGGCTCTCATCCCATCCTCTCCTTTCATTGCAACTAACGAGAATTCATTCTTGTACATAGAGGCCGAATGCCCGAAACATAGCAGCTGGTATCTCTGTCAAACAGAACTCAATCATCAGATTCGTACAAATTCCGATTGTATCCACCAGTTAATTATTAACCAAATTTTAGAAGAATCTTGTCACTTAACTACAGTCAATCTTCTACGAGGATCAATGGAGAAACTGGACGATATGCACTACATTATATCGTTCCCCGAAAATCAAAAGATACAAATATCATGCAATAAGCAGGAATTTACATCATTAAAAGGCAGCTACCTTGTAACTATTCCCCTGGGATGCCAAATCATATCCGAAGAATTTACGTTAATCAACGACAACAACGAAGTAAGAGGACAACCCTTAAAATTGATAAAGATATCCGATGAAATTGCTCACCTTGATACAACTATTAATATCTCATCTATAAATATTCATGGACTCCATAGACTCAACGATAAAATTATGTTACAATCACCGCTACAGATTGAACACGAAAAGGATACTACAGTATATCATACAACTATACAGGTATACGCAATACTATTCAGTGCAGGTGCACTCATCATTTTATTACAATATAAAAAGTATAAGAAAACTTCTGTAAAGAATAAAGAAATTTTGAAAAATGGAGATAACCCAGAAAGTAATGAAAAAGCAAGTTCTCCGGCAACTTTTTCACTCAACATTCTCAAATAGTTGCCTGTCTAGGGGTGGAGGAGTTACGGAACCCTAATCCCACGAATATGCTGACGGATCAAACTGATGGAAGATTCCCAGGCGACCACTCCGCGATTTCCCCGTATTAGCCTTTCAATGCCCCATTGTTTTAATTTTTATTAGTTTATTAATTGTATTACATTTTTTGACACTCTTTATTCCCACTTCGAATGAAGCAGTCATTAGCTTTAAGAAATTATTGTATTAGTATATAATTAATAAATAATTAATAATTATTCGGTTTTTTTTCAATCTCTTGACTGCCGCAAACGTAATTGACTTCATATTAATGAAATGTTTGAATTTTTTGCATATCTCTGCTCTGACGTCGAGGCAAAGCGCGGCGTTGAGTTTCGCCACTCAACACGCAATGCTGCCAGAATTTGGCAGAAAGTAGGGAATGGAGCGTTTTAATACCAGGCTCCATCTGCATACTCTACTGTGTGCGGGATACAGCGTGAACCTGATTTATAATTAAAACATATTGAAAACACTTACTTCCATTTGAGAAGACTAGACTAGCTGTTAAAGTAATAAAAGTGAACGTTACAAATACTGAAACGTTCATTTTGACTTCAACAATAACTTGACTTAATGTAATATTAAATGAAATACAATAACTACAACGATTTCCTTTTAAGTCGTTCTTTATCAACCAATACCGTCACTTCATAAGAGCCACTTTACCATAAAATTAAAAAAATCTATTAATATAACATCTGATAATAATGTAACATCTGAGTAAATACTGACAAGGTCTTTGTTTGCTTTATACTTGCATTGTTTCAAAGTCAACATTTAAATGCAATCAATATTTATTACAGAAAGCAGTATACTAGTAAATTTATTAGGAAGACCGTTTTTTAATGAATTTATCTTTAGTTCTCGTTAAGATTCTTTGTTATTTATCTTAATAAAATAAAAGTTAGTGCTTAACAATTATGTTGGCGTCGAAAGCTTTAAAATATTAAGGAATTCTAGGAGCATCTTGGTTGTAAATTTAAATCGAATTCGGGGTCATACTAAAGTTAATGATGTAGTTGTTTTTAGAGCAGGGTAGTGCCTTTTATTTCAGCTAACTACAGTGTGAAAAATGAAAATAAAAATCTTTTTATTACGTAAAGTATATTTTGTCTATCTAATCTTTCTGACTTTTTTTTATCGAGTCAATTCAAATTACATGTAGTTTGGTCAGGATAGTTACAAGCCCAAGTTATTTGATCCCAATAAAAATTACCAGGACATTAAAATGATTTCGGTATTAATTCTCCATGAATATCTTTTATACACATATAAAAAGAGGTACAATCGTTTGGATTTCCTATCAAACCTTCGTCCTTACAAATTGTGGTCTATTCAGGAGTTTCTGAAAAAAGTAAGGTAATTTTATTTAGAACGTGAAAATGTAATTTATAATAAACAAAGTAAATAAGTTTCTTTTAATACTTAAAGTAGTTGAAGGAATCGTAGAAGCAGTCGAAGAAGTTGTAATAATGTTTGTAGATACTGATGTAGTAGTAGCAGCAGTAGTAGATGTAAGAGGTGGGGTTAAACTACTAGATGTTATCACTGGTTTCCCTAAAGCTGTGCTTATTGATTTAAGTAGAGGGTAACTTTCACCACAAGTGCAACTGTGAAAATTTAATCCGTATAGTTAACAAATATTAGTTCCCTTAGGTAGATAATAATGTTGTGCTTAAAATACATTATTTATATACAAAAAATCAGCTTTTCGCTGTATTCCGCACACAGCAGGGTAGGCAGAGTGAACATAGTGATAAGACATTTCGTTTCCAAAAAGTCCGGCGTTGAGTTCCGCCGCTCAACACGCAATGCCTCGAAAAATTCGGCGGAGTTTGGGGAACGGAACTATTTATATTATATGAAATTATGCCATGTATTATTTCACATTTAAAAATTATTTATGTACAAGACAGACGAACACTCAAAGGCACATCTGGTTCCGACATGATATCATAAAAGAATTAATTTACAAAAATTATTCCATAGCATATTTGTTCTGGATTATTTTTTGTAAATGATGTAATGTTTTTATGCATAAGGTTTTGCCGAGACAATAATCTGTACTACATATATGTATATATTTTTTCATTTAATAGATAACCTACTCTGGTAATAAGGCAAAGTGCGGCGTTGAGTTCCGGCATACAACACGTAATGCCTCCAGAACTCAGCGGAAAGTAGGGAACGGAAGTGTCTTAATTGGAACGAAGTATCTAAATACAAGGATCCCAGGTTGGCTCAGCATACTATGTTGTGCGGGTAAAGCTAATAAAAATAAAAACTGAAATTATTAAATAGTTATGGAATTTCTATATTTTGCCATGACGATAATGTACGAAGACTTGAATTTAAAAAAATCAGTTTCACGCTGTATCTCGCACACAGCAGGGTAGACAGAACCCTGGGAACCTGGTATTAAGACATTCTGTTCCCAACTTAATATATATATATATATATATATATATATATATATATATATATATATATATATATATATATATATATATATATATATAAAAATATTTCATTTCCTCGAGTGGGGGTCAAACCCACAACCAGTCGGGACCTAAGTAATTCTTCAATCAATTACATCTTTACCAGGAACTCTGTGTAATTTAAAGAGGTCCCGACTGTTATTTCTAATAAACTATTGGGCTTGTTTATTTTCTTTTTAGTTTTCTGCAGTCGGGGTTTTTGTTTTTACAATTTTTTTTTATAATCTCTGTCTGGCTTTTCTACGTTTTCTTCTTCTAAACCACCCAACGGATTTTGATGCGGTTTTTACCATTATGTAGAGTATTTCTCAGGGAAGGTTTATATATAGCTTATTATATGTATATTTTATTGTAATTTGACATAAATATGATAAATGTGTATAAAGTCCAACCCGTTGAGACACTTTCACGCATGCACTGCTTTAATGGTAAGTCCTACATGAAAACAATGTACTAGAGTATTATTTCTCTTAATAAGATCTAAAAAAAAGTCAGCGACAGCATATTCGTATCATCTAAGGATAACATACAGTGAACATATTTCTGTCTAAAAATAGTAATTTGAATATATTTTTTATTTTGAGGGATGGTTGTCCATAATGGTATCAATCCTTATCCTTTTAAATATTAATTTTCTACGTTAAACAAAGATAAAATTTGCTTTTTACACTAATTTGAAATTACGAATAGTTTTAGAGAAAAACGCATTTAATTGTTGACACATCACGCCGGCTATATACCGCAGTTTTGGCGCAAGTTTCATTTATTATCTTACTCTCACCATATAAATAAGTATATTAGTTACGTTGGCCATTTATTGTAGATCAAAACTGTCTTTTACTGTTCTTCATTTTAATAAGTACTTTAGAAGTTGTTACAATAAAAATCCTTGCTTTGAAACGGCTCCCCACACACCATGCGTCCCCCCGCGCCCCGCGACTTTTTGCTTATAGAAGCGCGTCCGCCGCGCCCGCCTGCCTCTGTACTGTAGAAAAGTAGATGTAGATGCGATTGTACGTATTGGATAATTGGAGTTTAATATATTTAGTTTCGTCTTTTTTGATTAATAGAATAGTAGGTAGTCTTTTGTTCATAAAATCTTCCGTTTAAGTATTTTAGTTTAAGAGAACAGTAGGTAGGCTTTTGTTTATCATTTCTTTCGTTTAAGTATCCTGTTGTTTATTTTGTTTAGTTTGTTTTGTTTAGTTTTAGATAGTAATTTAAATATATTTTCTTATTGAGAGGGATGTGTGTCCATAATGATATTAATCCTTATCCTTTTAAATAAGTTATTAATTTTCTACGTTAAACAAAGATAAATTTTGCTCTTTACAATATTTCGAAATTACAAATAGTTTTAGAGAAAAGCTATATCGACTCATGTTTATCCCTTACTCTCAGTATATAAATAAGTATATTAGTTACCTTGGCCATTTAATGTATATTAAAATGTTCTTTACTGTTTTTCATTTTAATAAGTACTTTAGAAGATTAGTAGCACAGATTTAAAATTACGATACTAAAAAAATTCTTGCTGTGTAACGGCTCGCCGACCACCACGCGTCTCCCCGCGCCCACGACATTTTGCTTATAAAAATGGACCCGCCGAATCCGCCTAGCTTCTTTCCCCCGGGCATGGAAGGAGGGCCTGCTCATCATGTTGCCCAATTCTGGGAAGAGTCCATGGCAGCCTGAGGGGTACCGATTTATAACCCCCCTTACCGCGGTCGCCAAGCTGTTCGAGAAGTTATTCCTCTCACTTCTCCAGGCGCACATCCACCCACGAAGCGAGCAGTTTGGCGAGCGGGTATACCACTCTGGTTACACTACGCCGTAACAGCGATCAACCGAAAGGTGAGTGCAATAGCAGTCTTCTTCGACGTAGTACGCGTATTCGACCGCGTCTGGCACCCGGACCTACTTCATTAAGTGCTCAGAGCCGGTACCCCCCAGCACGTCGCGCATGTTGTTGCCTTTCTGCCTCAGTGACAGGATATTTTGCTTGAGAGTTGAGAGTTCGAGGTCTAACAGCGACTCGATCGCTGACGTCGTTCCCCAGGGCAGCATTTTGTCACCTGCTCTTTACGCACTATACACTGATGACATCACAACGCCCTAGCGAGTATCACTCAACGAGAAATCCTGCAGGTGGTCCAGAACCTCATCCTCCGTCGAGTGACGCAGGCGCCATACTACGTGAGAAACACCACGCATAACCGCAACTAAAAAATAGAAAGCCTGGAGGTACACGTTGGTCGTCTCGCGTCCAACGCATTCCGCTGCGCCAATGTATCGGGTCGCCTGCACCTAAGGAGAAGCACTCCGTGGCATATCCGGCCACCCGTGGTCAGAGGTCAGATGACTTCCGAGGGACATTCTATCCTCCTCCAAATGCGACTCATGAGCCTTGTATTGATCCTTCGTCGTTTTAGCTGAGCCTCCCTCAGAAAACCGAGGGTCTCACCTGACTGAGTTGACCGCCTAGATGACATTTGATAATCCTTCCAATCCCGTCCCGTACGCCTCTCTCTGTGTCTGCTCTAGAGCAGATTCGTCGCAGGTCGCTTGAGACCACGGCTAAGGAACCAACGCCCTGATGTCGTTTGGAGCTATTACGGAGATGGACGAGAGAATAAATAAATTCTGCGCCTGGCTCTATAGCAAAGTAAATTTAGAAGCGATTGCACGTATTTTTGGAGTTATCCAATAATTATAATGTATTTCATCGCGGCATTGTTGGTTAAATCTTTCGTTTAAATATTTTTGGGTAAGAGAATAGTAGGTAGTCTGTTGTTTATGATTTCTTTCGTTTAAGTTTTCTGTTGTTTGTGTAATTTGTTTAGGTGTGTGTTTTTTTAAACAATTGGAACATCCTTATTGGAACTACGAAAATGTGGGTTGCATTAAGGTTTCAATAATTTTCACATTAGTAATCTTAAGTGCTTTGCAAACATAGGTACATTATATGAATAATTCAGTAGTTAAAGCGAGCGAAGCCGCGAACGGATCGCTAGTTCATAATAAACAATTTTTGGACCTTTTAATATAACAGTTTTTATTTTCATGAATCTTATGAGAGATAAGGCTGAAGGAACCTCTATATTCTTCACTCTGTTATTAACTCCATTCTGTCCCTTTTAAATAAATTATGGTTTTAATCGCAAAAAAATCCCTCGCAGGTTAAAGAAACTAAACAAAGTAACAAATAATTATAAATACAAATATTCTTTAGAATAATACTTATAAATATCATGCTTGCAGTTAGTCACATTTAAATTACTACACGCTAACTACTATTAGTTCTATATTTAAATATTTTTTAATTAAATTTTAAATGAATATAAGGAAAATAACGATTATCATTTACTCGAGGCGTTATTTCCTTAAATTTGAATTATTCATTCGAGTTATCGATTGTCAACCATAGTAAATATAGGATTCTCTATCTATGGTCTGCAACGTCAGTTGTTACCTAAAAATATTCTTTACAATAATTGTGTGTATAAAATAATTGAAGTTATTTTGTAAATCACCTGGAGTAAAAACTTTTAATGTTGTTTTCTGTTTTTATTGCAGAAACCCAACTGAGTTTTTATTTCAAAAAAGAATAGAATAATTAAGATTATTATAAAACAACATTATCGTGACTACTTCGAAAAGATGGAAAAACTAAGGTTTGATTTTAAAATGCGAGGAGCGTCAGATGGAAAAACGACAATATTGTGCCTAACCTCAATCGGCACACAAGATGGTCGTTCTTTTGCAATACCGGATGAATACCAGCCAACAAGTTTACACAAAGAATTGATACCATCACAAGTGTATGGCAGAGTGAAAAATACATTAGTAAAAAGAAATCAATTCAGGAAAGTTTGGATAACCTTAACAGAAAATATGAAAAAAGTTTATTTTGATGAGGAAGGTAACTTATTATTTGAAAATCGTTATTTAGAAGAGATTCCAGAAAATGCAGCTGAAATATCTACCACAAGCACTTCAGAAGACACAATAAAGAAGCTGTTAGAAAAAGTTTTAGAATCGAAAGAACAAACTTCTGAAGTTAAAAATTTAAATAAAATTGCTAATGATTTCATGATTGAAAAATTTGATGAAAAAAACTCCAATGCCAGCCAATGGATTAACCAATTTGAAAAAGAATGTGTTCGCTGTGTAGTGGTAGAAGATAGGAAAAAAATTGAAACTTTGAAGTTTTTTCTTGAAAAATGTAGTGCTGACTGGTACACTTGCATGATTTTAAAATATTCTATAGAATCAGAATGGAACAATTGGAAAAAAATCTTTATTGAAACTTTTGGGAACAAAGGTTGGTCTCCTATTAGATATGCTTTTAACTTCAAATATCAATCAGGTTCCTTGCTTGAATATGCCCTAAAAAAAGAAAAGTTACTACTTCAAATCAGAAAATCCATGGATACTGAAACATTGATTGATCTTATCGCTATTGGGTTACCAAATTATGTATCCGACAAGATTGACCGAGAAACACTTCAAGAAACTCAAGATCTTTATAATGAAATAAATAAATTAGAGCATCTTATCAAGAAAAAATTTAATGAAAAAAAAGGAAAATCTTTCTTGGATAATAAAGAAAAGAAAAGTGAATACAAAAATCCATGTGAAATATGTGAAAAGGCAAACAAAGGGAAGCGTTTCCATTCTGAATCAATCTGCTGGTTTAGAGAAAAAGAAGACAAAAACAAAAAAATAGGATCATTTAAGTCTGTTAACAATTCAGAACTGGAGGTGGAATTAAATACAGAGGATCCAAAAAACTTAAAGTACCACCATTAATAAAAATCAAGCTATTACTAAATGACACATTAGAAATTTCTGGTATTTATGACTCAGGTTCAAATGTGTCATTGATAAATGCAAAATTATTAAAAATAAAAGAAGAAAATATGGAAAATTTACAGAAAATAAGCTTGAAAACTATTAATGGTGCAGGAAAAACAAAAGGTATGATAACCTTAAAAGTAAAAATTTACAATATTGAGAAAATTATTAAAGTGTTTGTTGTAGACAGTGAGAATTTCAGCTATGACTTTTTGGTTGGCTTAGACTGTATTGAAAACTTTAAATTGACCCAGACTGAAGATCTAAGGATTATTCAGCATAAAGACTTCCAAATACAGGGAAATGACATCTACCTTAATACGGAGGCTAATAATCACACAAATATCAATGTTCCTGTATTGTCGGGTGACATAAAAGAAAAAACAAATGACCAGAGAAAATATGAAGTTAACTTTAACAAATATCTGAATACTGATAAATTTGAAATCAAAGTGAATCATTTAGATATGTATGAACAGTCTAAAATTGAGAAGTTATTAAATAAATATAAATCTGTATTTGCCAGAGATAAATACGACATTGGTACTGTTAAGGATTATGAGGCTCACATTGATCTAATGGAAGAAACATACTGTTATAAACGACCTTATAGGTGCACATTCGAAGATAGAAAAGAAATAGAAAATCAAATAGCAAAATTATTGGAAAAAGGCCTTATTGAGGAGTCATACAGCCCTTTCGCTGCTCCAGTTACTCTGGCATTTAAGAAAGATGAAAAAAAAAAAAACAAGAATGTGTATAGATTTCAGAGAAATAAATAAAATTATAACTCCTCAAGCACAACCGTTTCCACTAATTAAGGATTTAATAGTAAAAAGTGTAAACTGCGAATATTTTACAACTTTGGATATAAACTCTGCATTCTGGTCAATTCCCCTAAGGGTTCAAGATAGAGCTAAAACTGCATTTGTAACACAGGAAGGACACTTTCAGTGGACTTGTCTTCCTTTTGGATTAAAAACAGCACCAGCAATTTTCCAAAGAATAATAAATAATATAATTAGAAAATACAAACTTTCTGATTTTGCAGTATCTTTCATTGACGATATATTAATTTTCTCACAAAATTTTACACAGCATATACAGCATCTTTCAAGACTATTAGAAGCAATTCAAAAGGAAGGATTTAGACTGAAATTTTCAAAATGCTCATTTGCGAAGAATCACGCAAAATACTTAGGACATATTATTGAAAAGAACTCGGTAAAACCACAGAAAGATTATTTAATTGCAGTAAAAAACTTCCCAGTTCCAGAAACAAGAACAAACGTGAGACAATTTCTTGGGAAAATCAACTATCATCATAAATTCATCCCACGCATTGCACAAATCTCAGAACCATTACATAATCTTCTGACGAAAAATGTAAGATTTGTTTGGTCGAAAGAATGTCAAGAGTCATTTGAGAAAATTAAAACATTACTTTGTTCGGAACCAGTTCTAAAAATTTTTGACCCAAATATTCCAATTAAAATTTATACTGATGCTAGTATCAAAGGGGTTGGAGCTGTGTTGAAGCAAGAAGATAAAAATAAAAGTTATAAACCTGTAGCATATTTTTCTAGAAAACTGAATGAAGCACAAAAGAAAAAAAAGCAATATACCTTGAATGTTTAGCCATAAAAGAAGCAGTGAAATATTGGCAACACTGGCTATTTGGGAAACAATTCACCATATACACAGATCACAAACCTTTGGAAAATTTGAACATAAAATCTAGGACAGATGAAGAATTAGGGGACTTGACATATTACCTATCTCAATATGATTTTAAAGTAAAATATAACCCTGGGAAACACAGACGACATCCTGGAAGTCGTAAATCTAATGTCTCGAAGACATTAAAAAGGACCAGAATGAGAACATGGACTTAAAAGAAAAGAAAAAAAATATTATTTTTAAAAATGACATTTATTACAAAAAGTTAAAAAGACAGGAAAAAATTATATTGTCTGAACACCTCAGTAAAATATTGATAAAGGACATACACAATACTTATTGTCACTTGGGAAGATCGCAAATGATCAATAAGATAACTCCATTTTATTCAGCGACAAATATGATTATGAATATCAAAAATATTTGTGATAGTTGTTCTACATGTCAAAAAAACAAGTCGAGAAAAACATCGAAATATGGATTCTTATCATATTTGGGTCCAGCTACCTACCCATTTGAAATTATGTCCATTGATACCATAGGTGGATTTGGGGGATCGCGATCAACAAAAAAATATTTACATCTTTTGGTTGATCACTTTACCAGGTATGCTTATATTTTAACGTCGAAAAACCAAACCGCCAATGACTTTATTAAACTAACAACGAAAGTGACAGAAGGTAACAATATAGGAACAATACTAACAGATCAATACCCAGGCATTAACTCAAAAGAGTTTAAACATTTTTTAAAGAAGAAGGATATAAAGATCATTTTTACTGCTGTAGACGCCCCATTTTCAAATGGGCTTAATGAAAGATTAAACCAAACTCTGGTGAATAAAATAAGATGCAAAATAAATGAGAACAATAGAAAAAAAGCATGGACAGCAATTGCTCAAGAGTGTGTTAGAAGATACAATGAAACGGAATACACGGTCACTGGATTTGCTCCTAAATACTTAATGGAAGGTGAAAGTGTCAATATTTTACCCCACGAATTGAAGACAAATTGTACAAATAAAGACTTAGAAAGAGATCGAAAATTAGCTTATGAAAACACCAAGAAATCCCATAGTCAAAATGCAGAACGATACAACAAACACAGGAAAGAAATAACATTGGATGCCGGAGACTTAGTATATGTGGAAAATGGAAATCGCCTCAATAGGAAAAAGCTGGAGGAAATAAGAATCGGACCATACAAAATCCTAAAGAAAATCTCCAATTCAATCTACGAGGTTGACACTGGACACATGAAAACAGAATCAAACCTTTTTCATATAGCGAAATTAATTCCAGCAGCTGACGACATAACTTGACGAACAATCACATAAATGTTACGTAAGGAAAATAACGATTCTCATTTACTCGAGGCGTTATTTCCTTAAAGGAGACTGAAACTATTCCATACATTTTTGGGCCCAGAATGTAAAGATATGAAAATGGTATGATTTAATAGATTTAGGTACATCATTCCCTCCCTGAAAACTATATAAATTTTGGCAATCTGAGAGCTGAGTTATTAGAGATTTGATAAAAGTGAGGTTAAGTTCGCAGCACAATGTCTTGAATATCAACTTCTATAAAATATGTGATTACTGAGTTGTTTAAGCATTAATGTTTATTATTTATAAATAAAACACATTTTAATGAATATTTTATTCTTCTTCTATTATCTATTATTAAAATGTCATCTAAAAAGAGTGCAGGTGGAACTAAATTATTTTGGTATCTAGCCCAACTAAGGCATGGTACCTTATATATATAATACTCATAACATGAGCACAGCAGCCTACCATTCGTCTTCCTACAATACAATTGCAGTATGTCATAGCAATAGCTTCCCTTCCTCTACGAAAGCTGTCAACTAAAATGTAACAGAAATATATTTTCCTGCTTATATGTCGGGATTATATCACACCTCTAAGTAACCAGGTTGTAGTGGTTTACATCGCGTAAAGGTAGTCGGACTAGGGTATTGCAGAGTCCATTGGCTATCCCACAATTCACACAGCGATTCATATCCATAGCGTGGCGGTCGTAAGATCCAAAAGATTTCAGAGTCCAGTGGGGAAGCGAGGGTCGTACAAAGTAGGCAGAGTCAAAATCCGAGAAAAACAAAACAGTAGTCGTTGAAAATATCAAACAAACGGGAAAACATTCAAAATGTCGATGCGTTATGACACGAACGTTATGACAGAAGCAAATGTTTTTTTTTATGTTTTTTATTTAATGGCCTGATTTTGCGATGACAAACAGAAGCAAAAATGCAAAAAATCATTAGACAAGGTGTGATTGTCAATCAGCTGTCACATCTATGATTTAAAATATGATTGATTTTAATCGATTAAGGATCTAAATCTTATTTTTTTTCATTTTTCTCCACTTCCAGAATGTCAATTAATTTATTATTTGCTATTCTAAAAATAAAAAAAAAATTGAAATTTTTTAGATCACATCTCAATTCTTTACGTGACGGCCCAAAAGTTTCATTCTCCTTTGAATTATTCATTCGAGTTATCGATTGTCAACCATAGTAAATATAGGATTCTCTATCTATGGTCTGCAACGTCAGTTGTTACCTAAAAATATTCTTTACAATAATTGTGTGTATAAAATAATTGAAGTAATTTTGTAAATCACCTGGAGTAAAAACTTTTAATGTTGTTTTCTGTTTTTATTGCAGAAACCCAACTGAGTTTTTATTTCAAGAAAGAATAGAATAATTAAGATTATTATATGAATATAGCATAATTTAGTAAATATTATTTTTTTACTTCTTTGTAACCCATGCCCCTTTTGTAGCGGTGTATGGACCAACTATATGACTATAGATCGGCAAACCAAGAACAATTTTTTCAGGTGGGCAACCTTTAACAAATAATTCATAATTTTGTCCAAATAAAAGTCAATTGTACTTATTTAGAAAACTTATAAAAAATTGAACGTAGCGGGATTCGAACCCGCGCCTCCTGGAAACCTACCAGGCGCTCTGATCACTAAACCATACGTTCTCATCAAGCTACGTCGAAATTTTTATACGCTTGTTACAACTTATTTATGTTGTTAGCATCTCTGTAGGGAGTTTTTTACAAATTTCCGCTACTCAAAGATAATTACTAAGAATTATCGTCTGGCTATTTATTAAGTATTTTTTAAATTTTATAAGTGTTATTCCATACTCAGGAATGAAAAATTACATATACTTTTACCACTACTCTAACTAGTATCCTCTAATGGAAATTGATCTGCTTTTAAATTAAAACTAAATAATCGAAAAAAAATCAGCTTCACGCTGTATCCCGCACACATCAGGGTAGGCAGAGGGAACCTAGTGTTAACACACTCCGTTCCCCACTTTCCGCCGAATTCTGGAGGCATTGCGTGTTGAGTGGCCGAACTCAACTCAACGCCGCGCTTAACCTCGACACCAGAGCGAAGAAATGGAAATATAAATTTAAGTAAATATTTCATCTCCTCGAGTGGGGATCGAACCCACAACCAGTCGGTTTTACAGTCACACCGTAAAACCGACGGTCGTGCCGCTGCGCCACGACCGGCCGACAAAATAATGAAATTATTTAAGAATTAGAAACTAGAAGAATTATGAACATATGTGAAAAATTACAAGTCTCACTATAAGTTTTTTTATTTAAGTTGTTTTGGAAATAAATATTAGATTATTAGAATAGAAATGTAAGGTTAGTTACCATTTAAATTATATATTTTTTATTTCACGTCGTTTCACACTTCGTCCCTATTAAGACTTGACTTCATATTAATGAAATATTTAATATCTTTATTTCTCCGCTCTGGCGTCGTGGTAAAGCGCGGCGTTGAGTTTCGCCACTCAACACACAATGCTTCCAGAATTCGGTAGAAAATAGAGAATGGAGTGTTTTAACAACAGGGTCCCTCTGCATACTCTGCTATGTGCGGGATAATATAATTTTATTATTAAAACATATTATATTTTTACGGGGATTTATAATTAAAACATATTGAAAATACTTACTTCCATTTGAGAAGACTAGACTAGCTGTTAAATTAATAATAGTTAACGTTACAAATACTGAAACGTTCATTTTGAATTCAACAATAACTTGATAGACATACCATTTAATATTAAATGAAATACAATAACTACAACGACTTCCTTTTAAGTCGTTCTTTATCAACCAATACCGTCACTTCTTAAGAGCCGCTTTAGATTGATAAATTCACATTTTCACTATAAAATTAAACATTCCTATTTTAAGACTAACGCCACTCCCGACTCCAGAATTAAGTTTTTTTGTACTTATGTTTTGTTACCTTATGCTAATTTGCAAAACTATTTTTGCTTTAGGAATTACAATTTTTACATTTTGGTTTTTTTTTATTGTTATTTCTTAACACTACAGACACTTTGTCCGTACCCTTTTTAAATGTATTATTATATCTAATTTCCTCATCATATATATTAATTACATTATCGTTTACATACAATCGTCATATCTTATGACGTAAACATGAAAATACGTGAAAATCTTTATATCCACTATAGTGTAGGAGTCCATTTCTTTTACATTTTCCACTCAAAATTATTGCTTATTTTTAAACATTAAGAGATGACTGACTACAAAAATGTAGAGTCAACTAAAAATCCATTTAGTAGCTGTCATACAAAGAAATAGAAAATTCTTTCTAACACAGACCCGAAAAGCGCTTGGCGTGGCTACCGGCTAGCAACGACAGTTCTTCGACTTTTATTTGAACCAGCCACCAGTACCGCTAAATTATTACTAAATTGTTGCCACAAATAAAACTAAAGAATACACTACATAAAAGCCTCGTATGGCTTAAAAAAATCAATTTTCGTTACGTAGGATATCTCGTTTAGATTTACCAAATTTATTTCTGGACTTTATAGTACTGTGCTTATGCACAGTTCAAAAACCAAAGACATACATTTCAAAATATTATAAAATCTTTGGTTTCCTGAATATTTATTAAGTTAAATAAAAATATTATTTTCGGATATACTCGTAAGTTGTCAGTTCAATGTTCTACATTTATAGAATATTATTTATGGAAATATTTATTTCTTCATAATAGTAGATATCTATAAATTGAGGCCAGTCGTGGCGCAGAGGCACAAAGTGTGACTGCAAAATCAACTGGTTGTAGGTTCGATTCCGACTCGAGGACTTGCAATATTTATTTAAATTTATATTTTCATTCCTTCGCTCTGGTGTCGAGGTAAAGCGTGGTCTTGAGTTCCGCCACTCTACACGCAATGCCACCAGATTTCAGAGGAAAGTGGGGAATGGAGTGTGTTAACACTAGGCCCCCTCGACCTATCCTGCTTAGCTTGAAGATGAAAAAAAAATCTATAATTTGAATATTATTTAAATATTTTATTTTATTATTTAATAACATTTAAATATAATCATAATTCTATAGTAGTCTATTAAGAGCTTCAAATCAATAAAAAAATAATGGCAGTCGGACTGTAAACGCAACAGGTTGTGGATTCGACCCCCACTCGAGGAAATTCTGGTAACGAGACTATGCGCGGCTTTGAGTTCTGCTACTTACATGCAAAGTCTCAAGTATGTGGTGAAACGTGGGGAACGGTGTCGTAATGGAAATGGAGTCTTAACGTGAATACAGAATCAAAGTGCAAGTTTCAAAAGCAAAAGTCGTCAGCTATCAATAATTAAATAGATAGATAGCACATTTAAAAGCTAATTAATATTTGAATTTTAAAGTGTGTATTTTATAAGAACCGATGACCTAATTTCTATTCAAATTTACCTTATTTTTTCATTTATATCGTTATCAATTACGTCTTGCTAAGTGAAAATATTATTATTCAGAAAATATATGTAAATATTTAACTTGTTATAAATATTTATGTCAGCTTCACGCTATATCCCGCACACAGCAGGCAGAGGGGACCTAGTGTTAAGACACTCCGTCTCCCACTTTCTGCCGAATTCTGGAGGCATTGCGTGTTGAGTGGCAGAACTCAACGCCGCGCTTAGCCTCGACACCAGAGCGAAGAAATGGAAATATCTGAACGGGTTCCGAAAAACATTAATTAGATGATCGCGGCAGGATTCTTTTAGGCAACCCTTGTGTAATCTATTCTACTATCATGTATCCTTATTAAATATCAGTTTCATTAGAATTACTGATCCCTACAGATTTATGCAATGGGATCTTTGGCCATTTGCCCTAAAAGAAAGGAGAAAGGTTGGAAATTAAAGTCAATAGGACTCTATTAAATTTAATAGAATTTTAGATTTAAGACAGGGTGGATTATACAGCATACGATGTTTTTGAGGAGCTAAATATGGATAATATTATAGTAGCTATCTCTAGGGGTAATTGAACGACTGGAAACTTAC
Organism: Heliconius himera; assembly: GCA_021202915.1. NCBI lineage: Eukaryota > Metazoa > Arthropoda > Insecta > Lepidoptera > Nymphalidae > Heliconius > Heliconius himera. The sequence continues at coordinate 296,062 of JAJHJA010000092.1, forward strand.
CAATTTTCCCAATATTTTTTATTTTAAAAATCTGGTAATTAAGGTTGGCATGTATACTTAGGCGATCGTTGCGCATGCAGTAGGAAAACATCTGAACGCTTATATTTCGCGATGGTTGGCAGTTCGATTTCACCATTAAATTTCCGGAAAATAAAGTATTTTAATAGGTGTGTCACACTTCATTTTGCTATAATGTGAAGATTCAACATCATTTATGCATTGCTACCGGGTAGCCAAAGTACTCTAGTCTAGACACTCTATTCTTTAATTTTCACCCAATTATCAAATCGTGTTGACTGATAGAATTAAACGCAGCCTTCTTACCATGACCTATGAACCGGAGAGAGGTATTAAAAATGATTTTAATACAATCATTCTCCCGAGTGAAAATCGAGTCTATGGTGGACAGCCTCATCAATGCATATATGATCAAAACATATATAATTTTAAAAATAAAATAAATAAATCAGCTTCACGCTGTATCCCGGGAACCTGGTGTTAAGACAGTCCGTTCCTCACTTTCTGCTGAACTCTGGAGGCATTGCGTGTTGAGTGGCAAAACTCAACGCCGGGGTTAGCCTCGACACCAGAGCGAAGAAATGGAAATATAAATTTTAGTAAATATTTTATCTCCTCGAGTGGGGATCGAACCCATATATAATTAAAGTTCGAAAAACAACATCTCATGTAGTAAAATGTATTATTTAAACACATTTGTTAATAAATTATCTACATAGAAAATGTACCTCGGAAATATATTATCACATTCTTTAAACATTCAATTATCTTTCTATTTCCTGTTGAAGTACAATGAATCGTAGAGTAGCATTACTCACTTCGACAGATTTATACGATTCTGGTCATCGTATAAAAAATCTAGTTTGAATTAGATACAGCTGGATTACTCGCTTTTTCAGGTCGTGGTTGCGTAGTGGCCACGTCAGACAGGCGATTTCCATTCCAGGGTATGCCAGATTCCCGGGGAATTCGATTTCCACTTGGGGGAATTAATTATTTTCATTTTCTCGCTCTGCTTACAAGACAAAGCGTAGCGTAAGTTCGGCTACACAACACGCAATGTTTCGAAAATGAGGAAAAAATGGGGATCGGATTGTCTTAACACTAGATTTCTTATTGGTACGAGAGACATACAGCGTAAAGTTAAAATAAAATCTTATATCTCTGGCACTTTAAGCGACAGTCTCACTCAGATAATTGAATGTGCTTGTACTAAAAATTAAAGAATTGAAAGAAAATTTTAAATATTTAATTTTTTTATATATTTTCGATATGAATACTTATATATATAAGGCCCGGCGTTAAGCTCCACTAATCCAGCCCGCTCGACCGTAAGCCGAGGTTCGAGCCCCGCAGGGAGCGCCCTTGCAGTCGTCGACCCCTCTCAAGTAGCCAAGTAGTGCTTGCATTTCTTCTGGGATAGAGTACCCTCTTCCCTACCCACCCGGTGTCGCTGTAAAAGCCAAAAGGGGCTAACAGCAATAACCTCATATTTGAGAAAAAAAAGCTCCACTAAATATAATTTTTCTATGGTTTTTATTCAAATATCTAATAAATTAAAACAGGTACTATGTACTTTCAATACAGAAGTATATGGCCGGCTCCCTAGTGACCGAAGACGAGCGAGACTGCCGGAGCGCGTAATGTTACATTACAATGCATTGGATGTCACGCCAGGATTACGCGAATGTGTGTAATGGGCCAAAGACGCGTTGAGAATATAAGTCTAGACCGGCCTCTTGTATTTGGCAGTCTATTTCAATGTGCTATACAGATTTGTGGATTAGATTGTATGGGATAATTTTATTTGATGCCTTTCAAAGACTTCTATTTTTAGTTCTACATCTACTTCTACTGTTGAGTTTCTTGCCGCTTTTTCTCAGCAGAACTGCCTTCCGAACCGGTGGTAGCTTTTTTTTGTTTATATGTTCATTCGATGATTCAAAAGTGCTTATAAGAGTCTATTTGAATAAAGAATATTTTGAATTTGAATATAAATTGAATTTAAATGACGCTGTCGTGGTGACGTAAAATAGTATCAAACTGTGTATTATGTGAATATGGATTTTAGATTCCTACTACTAAGTTAATTATTATATTTAAATAAAACTTTATAGTTACTTTATTAGGGAAAGAAACGTTCTGGCTTACCAGCTATATCTAGTGTTGGTTTGTGCGATGGAAAGTGTAATTTCTCAAAAACAATTAAAAAAGCGGATGTGTGAGTGTTATAACACTAAATTATCTATTAACAACACTAAATTATATATTTTTCTATCCTGCTATATATATATATATATGGGAATTCTACGAAGCAAAAAAATAAAGAGGTCCGAGAGAATCCACTGGTTGTGGGTTCGATCCCCACTCGAGGAGATGAAATATTTACTTAAATTTATATTTCCATTTCTTCGCTCTGGTGTCAAGGTTAAGCGCGGCGTTGAGTTCTGCCACTCATCACGCAATGCCTCCAGAATTCGGCAGAAAGTGGGGAACGGAGTGTCTTAACACTAGGTTCCCTCTGCCTACCCTGCTGGGTGCGTTTATTAATTAATTAATTAATCTATGTACGCGCGCAAGGAAAACGTGTAAAAAGATATTTCCCGGGTAAATCAGTAAAATCGATCACTGAAAGTCCAATAAAAATCAGTTCAGTTATTCTGGATATTAGCTCGGGGAAATAGAAAGACAGACAGAGACAAAAAATATATATTGTTTTTATTGTATTTGAGTATTATGTAAATAACTACATGCACCTGAAAAAACATAGCACAACACATTTAATTTTAATTCTTTTAAATATTTATTTTACTTTGATAATATTAATAATGTAGCTGGTTTTGTTTAATTTTTTAAATTAATATTTTACTTTGGTTACGTTTACTTATAATTTTATTTCATTTAAATTAGTTACATATTTTCAAAAATAATTTCCTAAATATATCTAATAAGCATTCGTATAGTTAAAGCGGGCGAAGCCGCGTCCGGGTCCGCTAGTTTATTATAAGTATAGATTACACTTACATGACGTAATTAACGTTTAGCAAATAATAACTCAACAATATGTTTTATGCGTTATCAACTTTCATTATCATATGTAGTCAATAAATATCATTGCGTATGTTTCTTTTTTTTCAAATATAAATATCTTTAAAACTTGAAGTACATTATTTTTTGAGTGTAGCGGTAACCTTTCCAAACTATATTTTTTTATGCACAGCGCCGTCTATTTAAGATTTAAAATTAAGGACAGTTTAAAAATGCTGTTTTTATGTTAAATTTCACCTAACATAAAATTAATATTCCTCCCATCGTAATTAGTGTTTAACTCCATAGAATGTTTTTTGCGTTATGAAGATTCGTTAGTATCTACTATTTGTTGTCAATAGATAGCGTTACTTGTATCGATTTTTTACTATCTCAAATATAAACTTCTTGAAAACTTAAGTACTTATATCTTTTGATAGAGTGAAGCCATTACAATGAAATAAACACTAAAAGTTACTTTGATTTATTTGAAATTTTTATGTACAAAAGTTGGTTCAATTTATTGTGTACTTTTTACGTGATTCGTGTTGACATAAACAGATAAACAGACAAACAGACAAAAATTCCAAAAATGTTGGAAATGGATTCTGTTAATTATCCTTTAACACCCTGGCTAATTTTTTAAAAATTATTTTCAATGTACAGAAACGACTTTTCTACAGATTTATTATAAGTATAGATTAAAGAAATGTAACAATATTTATTATAATGCATTTTAAAACCAATAAAAAAAAAGTCACCGAGAAGATATATAAATATTTTGGTTTATATTTTATTGAAAGGGACAACAAGAGGTGTAAAAACAATTCAAATCTTAGGGCGCCTCATTATTTTTATAAAACTCTGCATAATCTGCCTCGGACGGAGATGAGAAGCCGTGGCAAATTGTTTTCAGATAAAGAAACCTCTATTGAAATAGATACTATGGATTTTTCAAAATAAATTATTTCTTAAGAAACAAAAGGCTAAAGACATTAAAGGAAATAAATAGGCTTTAGTACGCTTAGCGCGGCGTTGATTTCCGCCAGTCAACATGCAATGCATCATCCGGCGGTAAATGGCGTGATAATTTGCGGAAGTAAACCCCGCGCTTTACCTTAAATATTAAATATTTAAGTCTCCCGAATCGGTATCGAACCCTTAACTATCACAGTTTACAATAACACGCTTGTGCTCCTCCGCCACGACGGTCGGCCTCCTGTTATTTATTCAATAACCAATAATTCAATTAAACCTGTCTAGCTTCCCCTTGCTGAATTTTATTTAATGATTATTTTTCCAATTTGTTTTGCGGTGAGAGGGATCAAATAAATCAAGCTTTCACATATTTTCCTTTATTTCAAAAATTATTTATTGTTTTGAATCGTGTTCAATGATAAAGTTATACAAAAAAAAGGAATATTTCCAATTACGATGAAAAAACGAACTAAAAAAACAGTGGTGGTTAGTTTGTTTTTTTTTATTTATTACAGTTTACAGTACATTGAATTACGCATCTTAATTATACAGAGTGTAACTCTACCAACTTAGCCTATGAAATTAAATATTAATTAGCACTCAAGTGCAAATTAGGCATTTCGTGGCCTGTGCTAGGATAGCTTTATAATATTGTTTTTTTATTAAGCCTTAACGTTACGGAGGCCAGTTGTAGCGCAGCGGCACAAGGTGTGACTGTAAAACCAACTGGTTGTGGGTTCGATCCCCACTCGAGGAGATGAAATATTTACTTAAATTTATATTTCCATTTCTTCGCTCTGGTGTCGAGGTTAAGCGCGGCGTTGAGTTCTGCCACTCAACACGCAATGCCTCCAGAATCCGGCAGAAAGTGGGGAACGGAGTGTCTTAACACTAGGTTCCCTCTGCCTACCCTGCTGTGTGCGGGTACGGCGTGAAGCTGATAATATAAAAAACGTTGTATCTGGTATATAGCAGATTAAGTAATGTAGGGTTAGGACACTCCATTTGCCATTTTTCGTCTACTTTACGACACATTTGGCATTGTTTGGCGTATCTCTACTTATTTTCTAGAAAAAAAGAAGAAAAAAGAGAAAATAATAATCCCCCGAGTGGAAAACGCGATCTACAAGCGTCACACTTATACTCAGATGATATGCCACGACAACTTCATAGTCAAAATCTTGATAATGTTTTTCAAAAAAAATTTAAATGTGACATAAAATTATCATGAAATTTTCAAATATCTTCTACAAGTCAATCTGTTTTTTTAGCTTCACGCGGTGTAAAACAGACAGAGCGAACCTAATGTTCTCTTAGAACAGTGGTTCCCAACCAGTGGTCCGCAGAAGCCTATATATGGTCCGCGAACGATTTTAATTTTATGACTGATGATGGTGAGGCGAAGTTTCTGTTTGATTATCACAGTTAATTTTTATTATACATACATGTATTGTGGTCCCTACTACCAAGAATGATATAAAAGTGGTCCTTGATCAAGAAAAGGTTGGGAACTCCTGTCTTAGAACGTATGGCTTAGTGGTCCCAGCGCCTGGTCGGTTTCCAGGTGGCGCAGGTTCGAGTCCCGCTACGTTCAAATTTTTATACGTTTTCTAAATAAGTATTTTTCTTTCCTAAGTGTGGAATAACACTTTAAAAAAATGTTTAAAAATACACTTACCTCGTTTCAAAGTCAACATTTGTATTTAAATGTTCATCAATATTTATTATAGAAAGCAGTATACTAGTAAATTTATTAGGAAGACCGTTTTTTAATGAATTTTTAATTCTTGTTAAGATTCTTCGTTATTTATTTTAATAAAATAAAATTTTCTAGTGCTTAACAATTATGTTGGCGTTAAAAGCTTAAAAATGTTAAGGAATTCTAGGTGTATCTTGGTTGTAAATTTAAATCGAATTCGGCATTCATACTAAAGTTAATGATGTAGGTGTTTCTAGGGCAGGATAGCGACATTTATTTCAGCTAACTACAGTGTGAAAAATGAAAAGAAAAATCTTTTTATTACGTAAAGTATATTTTGCCTTTCTAATCTTCCTGTTTTCTTTATGGAGTCAATATATGGAGGATTTTCTATCAAACAGACTGTTCAAAATATTTTATTGAACACGTGTTTCGTGGTTTTTTTTAAAATTCACCCCTAAGGATGCCAATAAGCGGGCGAAGCTGCGCGTGCCCTCTAATGACAAATAGAATAGAAATATTTGAAGTAGACAAGAATTTACACTTACAATTAAAAACTTAGCAGATCCTTCATTCCATCCACCGACTGCCAGCATGGTTTTAAGATCAGGATTTTTTTTTTTCAGTGAAGTAAACTTTCGGAAGTAATCTGAAAATTTGTAAAATATAATTTAAATTCTTTATAGGAATTTCATTCTTTATTTGATTTATTGAATTAATGTGAAAAGGTTATTTATTTTAGGCACATATATTTATTTACTTTTTTAATTAGATATAATGAATTTGAAGTTATCTTAGTATATGTATACTTACATTTTTTATTATTTTACAAGGCATGTAAAAAGTTAAAGAGTAATACGAAAATTAAGATTAGTTTTCGTATTATTTCTTAATTGCATAATACTCTATTATATTTTTTCTTTAACCTTGTAATTAAATGTCGTATTATTTATTTCTCTTACCGTTACCATCAGGCAAGTCCAATTCTGGATCTAAAGATATAATAGTTCCATTCGTATCGATTCCAGCGAAAGTATACATTAGATGTGTGCATAAGTGTACATTTATGTTGCTAACGTTAAATTTACCCAAACCACTTCTATATGTCGCCCACGATCCATAGTAGCCACTTATGATTTCTAAATCAATAATAAAAGGTTTCTTGAATTAATTTCAATATAATAACTGTTAATTAACTAAATAATTTAATAGTTGCGAACTGCTGTAGGGGTTTTAGCTTGATTCCTACTCTGTTAGCTTTATACATATTATCGTATTTCGGTATTGTTGAACAAAGTGCATGATATTGAGAAAAATTGATTTAAAACTAATATACTTTAGAACTAATAGCGAGTGGCTCAGCGCGTGACAATGGGACAGCGTCTGAAACTAAGCACGATGATTGATATTCCGATCACTTACGGAAGTGGTTATATTATTTAAAACGACTTTAACTGTCGTTGCATTCTGTCACTCAATACCTAATATAGTGTTAAATTATAAAAATTATTAGAGTATTAGATATTTATAATAAATATAAAATATAAGAAGAAATTATTAGAATATTAGATATTTATAAGAAACGAAGATAAATGAGCACATTTAAGAAACTTATTACACGAGCTACCACAAACTTTGTTATTCATTGAAAAATTAGTTACACGTAACTCAATTGTATCAGATAAAAGTTGTAAAAGCTTTACACATCACTAATTTATGATAAATTATTCTTCATATTATGTTACCTATTAATTACATTTTTTTTTCATTATATGTTAACATATCAAAAAAATTAGAAACTAGAAGAACCATGTGAATAATTACTAGTGTCACTATAAGTTTTTTTTTTATTTAAGTTATTTTGGATATAAGTATTAGGTTATTAGAATAGAAATGTTAGATTAGTTACCATTAAATTATATTTTTTTCACATTGTTTTTGGACACTCCGTCCCTATTAAGACTTCATATTAATGAAATATTTGAATTTTTTGCATATCTCTGCTCTGACGTCGAGGCAAAGCGCGGCGTTGAGTTTCGCCACTCAACACGTAATGCTGCCAGAATTTGGCAGAAAGTAGGGAATGGAGTGTTTTAATACCAGGCTCCCTCTGCATACTCTACTGTGTGCGGGATACCGCCTGAACCTGATTTATAATTAAAACATATTGAAAATACTTACTTCCATTTGAGAAGACTAGACTAGCTAATAAAAGTGAACGTTACAAATACTAAAACGTTCATTTTGACTTCAACAATAACTTGACTTAATTTAATATTAAATGAAATACAATAACTACAACGACTTCCTTTTAAGTCGTTCTTTATCAACCAATACCGTCACTTCTTAAGAGCCGCTTTAGATTGATAAATTCACATTTTCCCCATAAAATTAAAAAAATCTATTAATATAACATCTGATATTAATGTAATATCTGAGTAAATACTGACAAGGTCTTTGTTTGCTTTATACTTGCATTGTTTCAAAGTCAACATTTAAATGCAATCAATATTCATCACAGAAAGCAGTATACTAGTAAATTTATTAGGAAGACCGTTTTTTAATGAATTTATCTTTAGTTCTTGTTAAGATTCTTTGTTATTTATTTTAATTTATATAATGTGAGGCCGGTCGTGGCGCAGCGGCACGAGGTGTGACTGCAAAACCGACTGGTTGTGGGTTCGATCCCCACTCGAGGAGATGAAATATTTACTTAAATTTATATTTCCATTTCTTCGCTCTGGTGTCGAGGTTAAGCGCGGCGTTGAGTTCTGCCACTCAACACGCAATGCCTCCAGAATTCGGCAGAAAATGGGGAACGGAGTGTCTTAACACTAGGTTCCCTCTGATACAGCGTGAAGCTAATTTTTTTTTTTATTTATTTTAATAAATTAAAATTTTCTAGTGCTTAGCAATTATGTTGGCGTCCAAAAGCTTTAATATATCAAGGAATTCTAGGAGCATCTTGGTTGTAAATTTAAATCGAATTCGGGATCATACTAAAGTGAATGATGTAGTTTTTTTTAGAGCAGGGTAGTGACTTTTATTTCAGCCAACTACAGTGTGAAAAATGAAAAGAAAAATGTTTTTATTACGTAAAGTATATTTTGCCTATCAAATCTTCCTGATTTCTTTGCTGAGTCAATTCAAATTACATGTAGTTTGGTCAGGATAGTTACAAGCCCAAGTTATTTGATCCCAATAAAGATTACCAGGACATTAAAATGATTTCGGTATTAATTCTCCATGAATATCTTTTATACACATATAAAAAGAGGTACAATCGTTTGGATTTCCTATCAAACCTTCGTCCTTACAAATTGTGGTCTCTTCAGGAGTTTCTGAAAAAAGTAAGGTAATTTTATTTAGAACGTGAAAATGTAATTTATAATAAACAAAGTAAATAAATTTCTTTTAATACCTAAAGTAGTTAAAGGAATCGTAGAAGCAGTGGAAGAAGTTGTTATTAAAACTTCTTCGACTTTTTTTTCGGTTTCCCTAAAGCTTTGTTTATTGATTTAAGCAAAGGGTAACTTTCACCACAAGTGCCATGAAAATCATCAGTTTCAATACTCCAAACCATAAAACCAGATATATTGTATTGTAGACTGTATTCAATTTTAGCTGCAAATGAATCGGCATCATCATAGGAAAACCAGTTAGTTCCTTGGGTCGCGTAAGGCACTTTTGCCAAATTGTCATAGTGCACCTTCCAATTTTCTGTTTGTTGTTTTTCACAGAACTGTGAAAATTTAATCCGTATAGCTAACAAATATTAGTTCCCTTAGGTAGAGAATAATCTCTACTACATATATGTATATATTTTTTCATTTAATAGATAACCAAACACGTAATGCCTCCAGAACTCAGCGGAAAGTAGGGAACAGAAGTGTCTTAATTGGAATGAAGTTTCTAAGCACTAGGATCCCAGGTTCCCTCTGCCTACTATACGATACTATGTGCGGGTAAAGCGTGAAGCTAATAAAAAAAAAAATGAAATGTAATTGCACGAATTATTAAATAGTTATGTAATTTCTATATTTTGCCATGACGATAATGTACGATGACGAAAGATGAATTGAAAAATACTTAAATAATAATCAATTTCACGCTGTATCCCGCACACAGCAGAGTAGGTAGAGGGAACCTGGTGTTAAGATATTTCGTTCTCAACTTTCCGCCGAATTCTGTAGGTAATGCGTTATCAGTATCAGAAATCAACGTCGTGCTTTTGCCTCGACATAAGAGCGAAGAAATGAAAATATAAATTTTAAAAATATTTCATTTTTTCGAGTGGGGGTCGAACCCACAACCAGTCTCGTAATAAACAATTTTTGGCCTTTTTAATGTAACAGTTATTAATTTCGTGAATCTTATGAGAGGTAAGGCTGGAGGAACCTCTAGATTCTTCACTCTGTTATTAACTCCATTCTTTCCCTATTAAATACATTATGGTTTTAATCGCAAAAAAATCCCTCGCAGGTTATAGAAACTGAACAAAGTAACAAAAATATTGTAAATACAAACGTCCTCTAGAATACTACTTATAAATATCATACTCGCAGTCAATCACTTATAAAATTACTACGCGCTAACTATCATTGGATCTATATTTAAATAATTTTTAATTAAATTTTAAATGAATATAGCATAAATTAGTAAATATTATTTTTTTACTTCATTGTAACCCATGACCCCTTTTGTAGCGGTATATCGACCAGCTATTCCCGGTCCTTTAGAGGGAGCTCGCACACCTTTGTTATTGGCATTGGATAGTTTAAATGTATGACCAAAGGTTGGCAAGACAAGAACAATCTTTTCAGGTGGGCAACCTTTAACAAATAATTAATAATTTTATCCAAATGTAAGTCAATTGTACTTATTTAGAAAACGTATAAAAAATTGAACGTAGCGGGAATCGAACCCGCGCCTCCTGGAACCCTACCAGGCGCTCTGATCACTAAGCCATACGTTCTCATCAAGCTACGTCGAAATTTTTATACGCTTGTTACAACTTAGCATCTCTGTAGGGAGATTTTTACAAATTTCCGCTACCCAAAGATACTTACTAAGAATTATCGTCTGGCAAGAGAGAATGCTATTTATGAAATATTTTTAACATTTTTAAAGTGTTATTCCACACTCAGGAAAGAAAAATACTCGGTTCGAATCTTGCTACGTTGAAATTTTTATTCGTTTTCTAAATAAATATTTTTCTGTCCTAAGTGATGAATAACACTTTAAAAACGTTAAAAATATGTAAGTCAATTGATTATAAAATTACATAAACTTTTACCACTACTCTAACTAGTATCATCTAATGGAAATTGATCCGTTTTTAAATTAAAACAAAATAATAAAACTATTTAAGTATAGTTTTTTTACTAATACCAATATGATCTTACCTTGTCCAATCCAATATTCTAATGCAACATCTATTGAGTATATGTTGTCTCTGGGTACATTTTCATCACCTTGACCCTTGTGAAGTTGTGCATTGTGACCAGTAACCGTATCCCATGGTCCATAAAACTCATATGCCATTATATTAACGAAATCTAAATATCTGAAACAACATTATTATACTTATTTAAAAAACGAAATTATACTTATACTAAAGTATTATATTTTTTTAATTTTTTTTTATTATTTAAGTTGTAATCCACACTTAAGAAAGTAGCATACTTATTTAAAAAACGTTTAAAAATTTTTACTATTCCCACTATGTTCAATTTTTATACGTTTTTTAAATAAGTATTTTTCTTTCTTAAATGTGGATTAACACTTTAAAAATGTAAAAAACATTATTATTCATTTTTCTGAGGATTAAACAATACAAAATAAAAAAAGGCCCTATATGCTTTAAAAATAAAATTATCAATCGATTAATAATATGCTATCTATTTATTTATATTATTTAATATAAACAATAATTTAAATGAATTAATAGATAAACTAATGATATAAGTGTATGCTTAATCTATTATTACAGATCCAAAGTGTACTTACTGAACAATAGTGGGTATGTCGTATGATTGCGACGCACCACTTTCGACTGCAGATACTGCAGCGCTTAGTAGAAATCCATGTTTGTCAAACTCGTGCCTTAGTTCTTTTAATAGTTGTGAAAAATTGTTAATATCAGCTTGGCCATTGACAGAATTACGACGATTAGGATATTCCCAATCAATATCTAGGCCATCAAAATCAAATTCTTGTAGAATATGAATTGTACTGGTAATAAATTTTTTTCTAAATGTTGATTTTGCTGCCATCTAGAGAAAAATAACGTATTTATTTATATCATACGAAATTTATTTTTATTATGAGCATACAGTTATAATCTCTATATATAATAAGACAGTAAAAATACTAATTTTGTCTATACATTTAGTTATTTTGACTGAAATGGATAGAGAGAATAAAAAAGAATAATAGAAAGCAAAAATATGTTTTTTAATTTCATGTCTGTCTGTCTGACGATACGTATGGTGACATTTCTCTATGAAAGTACTGAAATGTTTTACATCAATTAGTGATAATTGAATTGTTTTGATTTAACTCAACAATTAAAGTTTGCTTCATCAAAATCGGTTCATTAAAAAAAAAGTTATCGTCATTTGAATGAACTCAAGGCATTAGTTTGCCTGCGAATGTTATATAGCAATCGCGCTGGTAAGATTCTTGGCCAAAGAATGCCCTTCGAAACGTCTTGGTATAACCAAGACGTTTCGAAGGGCATGACTGTTGATAAAAATGTATATTTTTGAAGCACTATTGTACAATATTTTATACTATAAAGTAAACAAAATTGAATTCTTAGTGGAGATTACCTTCATAAATCATAACAGTTAAATTTAAGTCGTAATTAATTCAACACAGTGTAACAGTATGTACCTTGAGTATAAGTTAAAAATAAATAAATAAATTTAATAAAATATGCATGGCAATACAAATAAATAACATAGTTAATTATGAATAATACAAACTATATATTTTGAATAAAATATTAATCGAGACGAGTTCGTGTATTGTCGTCCCGAGTGTCGCGACAGTCGTTTCGTATATATAGGTGGTGGTGATGCTCGGAAGGCAGCGGTCGACTCGAACTCTTAAGTACTACGGTACTAATAAATATGATGCACATAAAGGCTCGTACCAAGTATATTATAAATATACTATAATAATTCGAAGCCTATGATGGCACGATCTTTTAGGATCGAATTTCTTATAAAGGCAATATATGTGTAGGAGCGACACATATTGTGGATCTTTGATCCATTATTATAATATTAAATGTTGCTTGACATCGCGAAGGCTGACGTGATGGGCTTATGCGAACTGTTATAGCGACATTAACTATGTCGTGGCTGATGCCGTCTCGCAGTATGATCGCGGTACGTAAGCTATGCTTGTATGGCGTTAGCTATTGACATTTTATATACCACTTCTACGACTTGGTATACGACTAGTAGGTGTGTGGTGCTGTTATGTCCCAGGTCCGGTGTATGTAGTAGTGTCCGCCTGTCTCATACGGGTGTGTGGTGCTATTTTATGTCCTGGAACTCTGGTGTATGTAGTAGTGTCCGCCTACGGTTCGAAACACGACTGTGGGGTGTGTGCCGTGCGTTTATTTAACATATCGGCCGCCTTGCGGTAGTGCGTTCGTTCCAACGACTTATATTGATCTCACAAATCAATCAACATCACGAATCACTATTCTAATACAATCTTAATATAAACAAGCGTAACAAGTACCTTCAGAAAGATCACACACATACGTCCCGGAGAGTTCAACAAGACTGTTGCAGCCGCAGTCTGGTAGGAATTCACGGTGTAGGGGCGGGGAGGGGCCCGTACTCTTTCTTCCTTTTATTATAACTAGTTCGCAGTTATAGTGGAGAGGAAGATAGGACGCACTCTTGGCTTATCTTCGGACGGGCTTCGAGTTATGACAATGTTATATTGTCGAGTCTACAGTTATCTAAATAACTGACACAAGAACAACTTCTGATGGCAAATACCTTATTAAAGCGATACCTTCTAATGGCATAATATAAAATACTTAACACTGTTACCTCTGAATCTCTAAAAGATTTTGGGTTCTTCACGATCACAACTATAAAAGGTTCTAACCACTAGACACAACACGAGCCAAGGCATTATTTATTAAATAATATTTTAAAAGGTGTTTGGGATATCAGTTACAACAGAAATAAAGACCGATTTGTTCTTCATAGAAATATTAAGTAAATACATAGATTCTTCGGTTCATTTGTTCGTTTGAAATAAATCTAAATAAAAATGCCTAAAAACAGCCTTTCTACGTGTACTCTGTAATAACTACATATTTACCAATTGTACATTTAGCTAATAAATAATATATGTAACTAATTTAAAAACTGTACAGAAGTTAATATGCAATCATTACAGTTATTTTACAAAGAATATTATGAATCTTGACTTAAATCAATAATTTAACATTCAAGGCTGTTTTTGAAGGAGTAAATTAAATTATTCAGTGACATTAGCACATTTAACAGAGTTTTAGAATTATGATGTACAAAACATAGATAAAAAGAACATAACGTTACAAAATAAACGTGTAATAAATAATTAGCTTTAAGTATATTTTCTAAATATCAAATATCAACAATGGTCGTATTTTTTAATTCAAAACAGTCAAAAATTCTTATAGAAATTACGATAATATAGTAAAAAAGTCATATTAGAATATTACAGATTAAAGTAATAAAAAATCATATTAGAAGTCATTATAATTGTCAATCAATTTTGCCGCAAGCCGCCGCCGGCAGACCGCTAGTGACAAATATATAAAAGGACATGTACCTGACTGACTGAGGTAATACGCACGCACAGCAGTGAAATTTGGACAGATGTTTATTTTCATAATATGGACATCCACTAAGAAGGGATTTTGAAAAATTTTAACCCTAAATGGATGAGATGGGGGTTAAAAGTTTGTATGGGGGTTGTAAGTTTGTATGGGGGTTGAAAGTTTGTATGCACCGATTTTTAGAAAATTTTAAATTCAGACTCTTAAAAATATTTCATTGAACACGTGTTTTATGGTTTTTTAGAATTCACCCTCTAAGGTTCATAAAGCGGTTACAAGTTTATATGGAAAAGTCTTGAAATCGCCACCGATTTTTATAAAAAATTTAATTCAGACTGTTAAAAAAAAATTATTGAACACGTGTTTCGTGGGTTTTTTAGAATTCATCCCTAAGGGTGCCAATAAGCGGGCGAATATGCGCGCGCCCATTAGTAACAAATAGAATAGAAATACGCAAATATTTGAAGTAGACAAGAGCAAGAATTTACACTTACAATTGAAAACTTAGCAGATCCTTCATTCCATCCACCGACTGCCAGCATGGTTTTAAGATCAGGATTCTTTTTTTTCAGTGAAGTAAACTTTCGGAAGTTATCTGAAAATTTGTAAAATATAATTTAAATTCTTTTAATAATTATCAGAGCTTTTATAAGTTAACATTTATATTGATAGGAATTTCATTCTTGATTTGATTTATTGAATTAATGTGAAAAGGTAATTTATTTTAGGCACATATATGTATTTATTTATTTTTTTAATTTGATATAATCATTTTGAACATATATATTGGTATATGTATACTTACATATTTTATTATTTTACAAGGCATGTAAGAAGTAAAGGAGTAATACGAAAATTACGATTAATTTTCGTATTATTTCTTAATTGCATAATACTCTATTATATTTTCTCTATTATTTATTTCTCTTACCGTTACCATCAGGCAAGTCTAATTCTGGATCTAAAGATATAATAGTTCCATTCGTATCGATTCCAGCGAAAGTATACATTAGATGTGTGCATAAGTGTACATTTATGTTGCTAACGTCAAATTTACCCAAACCACTTCTATATGTCGCCCACGATCCGTAGTAGCCACCTATGATTTCTAAATCAATAATAAAAGGTTTCTTGAATTAATTTCAATATAATAACTGTTAATTAACTAAATAATTGAATAGTTGCGAACTGCTGTAGAGGTTTTTAGCTTAATTCCCATTCTCTTAGCTTTATATATATTATCGTATTTCGGTATTGTTGAACAAAGTGCATGATATTGAGAAAAATTGATATTTAAAACTAATATACTTTAGAACTAATAGCGCGTGGCTCAGCGCGTGGCAATGGGACAGCGTCTGAAACTAAGCACGATGATTGATATTACGATCCCTTACGGAAGTGATTATGTTATTTAAAACTACTTTAACTGTCGTTGCATTCTGTCACTCAATACCTAATATAGTGTTAAATCATAAAAATAGAAAAATTACAAATTACTTCGTCTCATTTTTTTTTATTTATTTGTAAGCCTAGCCTATTTACCTAGGCAAAATGTAAATTCGAAAGAATTTCACAAAAATGAAATTTGCTATTTAGTACATAATATAAGAAGAAATTATTAGAATATTAGATATTTATAAGAAACGAAGATAAATGAGCACATTTAAGAAACTTATTACACGAGCTACCACAAACTTTGTTATTCATTGAAAAATTAGTTACGCGTAACTCAATTGTATCAGATAAAAGTTGTAAAAGCTTTACGCATCACTTATTTATGAATATCCAAATTATTCTTTATATTATGTTAACTATTAATTACATTTTTTTTTCATTATATGTTAACATATCAAAAGAATTAGAAACTAGAAGAACTATGAACATATGTGAATAATTACTAGTGTCACTATAAGTTTTTTTATTTAAGTTATTTTGGATATAACTATTAGGTTATTAGAATAGAAATGTTAGATTAGTTACCATTTAAATTATATATTTTTTTCACATTGTTTTTGGACACTCCGTCCCTTTTAAGACTTCATATTAATGAAATATTTGAATTTTTTGCATATCTCTGCTCTGACGTCGAGGCAAAGCGTGGCGTTCAGTTTCGCCACTCAACACGCAATGCTGCCAGAATTTGGCAGAAAGTAGGGAATGGAGTGTTTTAATACATCTGCATATTCTACTGTGCGCGGGATACAGCGTGAACCTGATTTATAATTTAAACATATTGAAAATACTTACTTCCATTTGAGAATACTAGACTAGCTGTTAAAGTAATAAAAGTGAACGTTACAAATACTGAAACGTTCATTTTGACTTCAACAATAACTTGACTTAATTTAATATTAAATGAAATACAATAACTACAACGATTTCCTTTTAAGTCGTTCTTTATCAACCAATACCGTCACTTCTTAAGAGCTGCTTTAGACTGATAAATTCACATTTTCACAATAAAATTAAAAAAAAATCTATTAACATAACATCTGATATTAATGTAACATCTGAGTAAATACTGACAAGGTCTTTGTTTGCTTTATATTTGCATTGTTTCAAAGTCAACATTTAAATGCAATCAATATTCATCACAGAAAGCAGTATACTAGTAAATTTATTAGGAAGACCGTTTTTTAATGAATTTATCTTTAGTTCTTGTTAAGATTCTTTGTTATTTATTTTAATAAAATAAAATTTTCTAGTGCTTAACAATTATGTTCGCGTCGAAAGCTTTAAAATATCAAGGAATTCTAGGAGCATCTTGGTTGTAAATTTAAATCTAATTCGGGTTCATACTAAAGTTAATGATGTAGTTGTGTGGGCAGGGTAGAGTGACTTTTATTTCAGCCAACTACAGTGTGAAAAATGAAAAGAAAAATCTTTTTATTACGTAAAGTATATTTTGTCTATATAATCTTTCTGACTTTTTTTATCGAGTCAATTCAAATTACATGTAGTTTGGTCAGGATAGTTACAAGCCCAAGTTATTTGATCCCAATAAAGATAACCAGCACATTAAAATGATTTCTGTATTAATTCTCCATTAATATCTTTTATACACATATAAAAAGAGGTACAATCGTTTGGATTTCCTATCTAACCTTCGTCCTTACAAATTGTGGTCTCTTCAGGAGTTTCTGAAAAAAGTAAGCTAATTTTATTTAGAACGTGAAAATGTAATTTTTTTTAAACAAAGTAAATAAATTTCTTTTAATACCTAAAGTAGTTGAAGGAATCGTAGAAGCAGTCGAAGAAGTTGTAATAATGCTTGTAGATATAATGACTTTTGTGCCGTGTGATCCCGGCCTAGAATAGGATCATCCTGGTACTGATGGTGTCGTAAGAGGCGACTAAAGTACGTATGGTAGAGTCACGTCGCCAGCAATGGCAACACGCATGGGCAGATTCGACCGGATCATTACCACCCCCGGCATTTAGCCACTTTATTGCCGGTCTCCGGAGCCCAAACCACCTTACAGGCAGGCAACGCACCTGCAGCTCCTCTGGTGTTGCACGGGGTCGTGGGCGGCGGTGATCACTTACCATCAGGTGACCCGCTCGTTTGCCTTGTCTTTTCCATAAAAAAAAAACACTGATGTTGTAGTAGCAGCAGTAGTAGATGTAAGAGGTGGGGTTAAACTAGTAGAAATTATTACTGGTTTCCCTAAAGCTGTGCTTATTGATTTAAGCAAAGGGTAACTTTCACCACAAGTGCCATGAAAATCGTCAGTTTCAATACTCCAAACCATAAAACCAGATATATTATATCGTAGACTGTATTCAATTCTAGCTGCAAATGAATCGGCATCATCATAGGAAATCCAGTTAGTTCCTTGGGTCGCGTAAGGCACTTTTGCCAAATTGTCATAGTGCAACTCCCAATTTTCTGTTTGTTGTTTTTCACAGAACTGTGAAAATTTAATCCGTATAGTTAACAAATATTAGTTCCCTTAGGTAGGTAATAATGTTGTGCTTAAAATACATTATTTAATATATATACAAAAAATCAGCTTTTCGCTGTATCCCGCACACAGCAGGTTAGGCAGAGTGAACATAGTGATAAGACATTTCGTTTCCCAAAAGTCCAGCGTTGAGTTCCGCCACTCAACACGCAATGCCTCGAAAAATTCGGCGGAGTTTGGGGAACAGAACTATTTATATTATATGAAATTATGCCATGTATTATTTCAGAGTGCATAATTGAATGTATGCACATTTAAAAATTATTTATGTACAAGACAGACGAACACTCAAAGGCACATCTGGTTCCGACATGATATCATAAAAGAATTAATTTACAAAAAATATTCCAAAGCATATTTGTTCTGGATTAATTTTTGTAAATGATATAATGTTTTTATGCATAAGTTTTTGCCGAGACAATAATCTGTACTTAATATTATATTATTACAGATATATTATGTAAAAAAATTGATTTTAAAACTTAATTGTAATTTAGATTTGATTTTTATATTGCAGACAAAACGCGACGTTGAGTTCCGCCATTCAACACACAATGTCGCGAATATTGTGCGGACTAGGTTACTGTTTTCCCGACTGCTAAGGAAGGGTTATGTTTTCGCGCGTATCTTGTATGTATGTAATATTCTTTATTACCTCATATCTCCAGAACCGCTGAACAGATTTACATAATTGAGGTATCGTTAGATTTGTATTAGCAGCCCAAGTGTTCTTAGATAGGTGACGTTAAAAAAAAACAATAATGGCGGCTGTGGGACGCCATTGGACTTAGTGAAAAATTTATTTTCATTTCGAATACCACAATATCAGTATCAAATTCAAGAGCTTAATACGAGGATTTCAAAAAGATATATCATGATTATCATTACCCTTATGAATCCTAACAAAAAAGTGAAAAATAAAAAAATATTTATAAAAACAAAAACCCAGACTGTATAAAACTAAAAAGAAAATAAACAAGCCCAATATACATATTCTATAAATAGTTCATAAAAATGTTAAATAAAATCCTATTCGATTTTTAATATAATCTATACTTATAATAAATCTGTAGAAAAGTCGTTTCTGTACATTGAAAATATTTAAAAAAAAATTAGCCAGGGTGTTAAAGGATAATTAACAGAATCCATTTCCAACATTTTTGTAATTTTTGTCTGTTTGTCTGTTTGTCTGTTTATGTGAACACGTATCACGTAAAAGTACACAATAAATTTTAGCAACTTTTATACATAAAAATTACAAATAAATCAAGGTAGATTTTAGTGTTTATTTCATTGTAATCGCTTCACTCTATCAAACGATATAAGTATTTAAGTTTTCAAGAAGTTAATATTTGAGATAGTAAAAATCGGTACCAGTAACGCTATCTATTGACAAAAGTATTAGGTACTAACGAATCTTGATACTCTCTTCCATACGCGTAACGCTATCACTAATTGTGATGGGATCTTAATAGATGGCACTGTGCATAAAAGAAAATATAGTTTGGAAAGGTTACCGCTACACTTTATCAAAAAATAATGTACTAATGTTTTAAAGATATTTGAAAAAAAAAATTACGTCATGTAACATAAACATAGTAATATTTTTCTAACAATGTTCGAATGGTTACAGTTCAATTGTAAGTCCAAGAGAATGACTTTAGAAACGTCTTATTTATTTGACTGTTGATAAATTTACGTATTCTTAAAGTACAATTGTTCATAGTACTAACTACAAAGTAAACTACATTGAATTGTTGGTGAAGATTACCTTCGTAACAGTCTAGCTTAATTCGTAATTATTTAACACAGTGATAAAGAATGACTTAATATTCAAAGAAATATTTTGAATAGGTTCTTCAGTCCGTTTGTTGGTTTATGTTATTAATATTTTTTTAAGAAACGTATAAAAAAATAACTTTTGGGAGCAAAAACGTGCTTTTTACGTATATTCTGTATATCAATTATATATTTAACTAATAATATATATTACTAATTTAAAAACTGTACAGGAGCTAGATAAGTTATTTTGCAAATAATATCGTGAGTACTTATCCAAATCAATTAATTATTAGTTAAGGCTGTTTGTAATATCTATATTTCTTAAAAGAGTAATCATGTCATTCAAGCGGACAAAGCCGCGAATAAATAATAAAATTATCGTTGTAAAATAAAAAACAATTTGTCAAGAACGACGCACGCACATATACACCTATCAAAGGGAAACCGCCGCATACGCCTCATTCCAAAATCGAGCCGTAGGTTTTGGCGGCAAAGTTCAAAGTTCTAAACTCTAAAGGTTTTAGTAGTATTTTTGTAGTAGTATGTGTTTACGTTATTGGTATCAAAGCGTAACTGCCTCACACGAAATATAGATATGATTAAACATCGTGAAATGAAAAAAAAAACTTACGTCTACACTGTTGCTTAAATTCTTTAGGTATGGAATTAAAATATTTTACCTATATGCTATTTCCGTAAAAGGAGCGCTGACGCACTTCTCTTATGTTCTTTGTTAAAGGCCAAAGTTGTGGCTGCAACGCGACTGGTGTGGGTCCGATCCCCACTTGGAGGATTGAATTATAATTTAACAATATTTTCATTTCGTTTAATAATATTTTAATTTCGCACATCAGTCACACATTATACGCAATATCTTAATACTTACATTACAACATAATCTCATAATCTTACGCATAATCTTTACCCTGCTAAAGGCGGGATAAAGCGTGGATCTGGTTTTAACTTTGTGTGAACCGATTAAAATAAAGTCCAGTCCATTTGAGGCCAGTCGTGGCGCAGCGGCACGAAGTGTGTCTGTAAAACCGACTGGTTGTGGGTTCGATCCCCACTCGAGGAGATGAAATATTTACTTAAATTTATATTTCCATTTCTTCGCTCTGGTGTCGAGGTTAAGCGCGGCGTGGAGTTCTGCCACTCAACACGCAATGCCTCCAGAATTCGGCAGAAAGTGGGGAACGGAGTGTCTTAACACTAGGTTCCCTCTGCCTACCCTGCTGTGTGCGGGATACAGCGTGAAGCTAATTTAATTTTTTTTTTTTTTTTTATATTATTAAAGAAATGTAACAATATTTATTATAATGCATTTTAAAACCAATAAAAAGAAGGTCACCGAGAAGATATATAAATATTTAGGCTTATACTTTATTGAAAGGGACAACACGAAGTGTAAAAACAATTCAAATCTTAGGGCGCCTCATTATTTTTATAAAACTCTGCATAATCTGCCTCGGACGGAGATGAGACGTGGCAAATTGTTTCCAGATAAAGAAACCTCTATTGAAATAGATATTACGGATTTTTTAAAATAAATTACTTCTTAAGAAACAAAAGGTTAAATACATTAAGGAAATAAATAGGCTTTAGTACGCTTAGCGCGGCGTTGATTTCCGTCAGTCATCACGCAATGCACCATCCGGCGGTAAATGGTGTGTTAAGTTACGGAACTAAACCCCGCAATTTACCTTAAATATTAAATATTTAATTCTCCCGAATCGGTATCGAACCCTCAACTATCACAGTTTACAATAACACACTTGTGCTCCTCCGCCACGACGATCGGCCTCCTGTTATTTATTCAATAACCAATAATTCAATTAAACCTGTCTAACTTCCCCTTGCTGAATTTTATTTAATGATTATTTTTCCAATTTGTTTTGCGGTGAGAGGGATCAAATAAATCAAGCTTTCACATATTTTCCTTTGTTTCAAAAATTATTTATTGTTTTGAAACGTGTTCAATGATAAAGTTATACATATAAATAAAAGGAATATTTCCCATTATAACGAAAAAATGATTTTATTTTATTTATTATATAGTTTACAGTACATTGAATTATGCATCTTAATTATACAGAGTGTAACTCTACCAACTTAGCCTATGAAATTAAATATTAATTAGCACCCAAGTGCAAATTAGGCATTTCGCAGCCCGTGCTAGGATAGCTTTATAATATTGTTTTTTTTATTAAGCCTTAACGTTGTATCTGGTATATAGCAGATTAAGTAATGTAGGGTTACGACACTCCATTTCCCACTTTTCGTCTACTTTACGACACTCATAGTCAAAATCTTGATAATGTTTTTCAAAAAAATTTTAAATGTGACAAAATTATCATGAAATTTTCAAATATATACTACAAGTCAATCTGTTTTTTTAGCTTCACGCGGTGTAAGATAGACAGAACGAACCTAATGTTAAGATACTCCGTTTTTAATCAGACATTTCCGTTCGCCAGTTTCCGCATATTTCTCGGCGTGTAGCGTGGATCACAACGTCGCGTTTTGCCTCGTTACCAGCGAGCGAGGAAATGAGAATATTAAAATAAATATTCTTCCGATTGGGAATTGAACCCACGACCATAGCGTTTACAGCCGCACGTCTGTACCTCTGCGCTGCGATGACTTTAGTTTCCATTTACTTAAAAATAATAAATAAATAGATAAATAAATAAATAAATTAAGATTAACACTAGGTTCCCTCTGCCTACCCTGCTGTGTGCGGGATATAGCGTGAAGCAAATTTTTTTTTTTTTTTAAATTAAGATTCAAACAAACAAAAAATGCTACTAAAACACGAAAATACATTTGAGTGGGATTAGTAAAGCGTTTAGAAATAACATGTGTAGTAAAATTAGCATACCTATCTACTGAGTGCAGATAACCTGCATTACGCTACACAGATTGTCGACTACCATTTGCATATATGCATCTACATATTTTATGGAACAAAAAAATTGAGTTTTAGGGAAACATGGAAAGTAAAAAATATTTAGACATTAAATTAGCTATATTTTTTAATAAATAATTAATCAGAATTAGAATTTATGTAGCTCCGCGCCGTCGTGGTGCTGCGCGACAGTGTTGACTGTAAACGTTCGATCGTTGTGAGTTCGATCCTCATCCGACGTTATTATTATATTTTAAAATATAGTCATTTTCCTGCTCTGGTAGACTAAATACAACGCCGTATTTAGTCTACCAGAGCAGGAAAATGAGAAGAAAATGTGGGAAACGGAGTATCTTAACACTAGATTCTCCTACCTTCCTTGCTGCACGGAAAGCGTGAAGCTCTAAAAAATGTGTTAAAAAAAATATCTCTAAATATAAGTAACTTTAAAAATATCAAGTGTATCTTGTATTTCACACAGAAGTTGAAAAGTCTTCGTGTTCAGTGTCGTACAATTTGTAGTGGCTAAAGTTGGACTGCCTCGAGAGCTCTCAATACTTACGAGTTTGCTTTATGAAGACTGAATAAAATTGATCATAATCTACAAAGTTATGTTTTAATATTAGATTATTGTTATAAAATAAGATTCCTATTAATATATCAATATAAAAAGGCTAAGCGTTAGTTTGTTTGTTTGAACGGGCTAATCTCAAGGACTGTAGGTTTGATTCGGAAATTTTATTATTATTTTTAGAATTATTTTTGTGGTATAATCACTGCGGTCAGGTAGTGACTTTGGGCACTTAGTCATATGGATAATAAATGTGGATAACTAATGAAGTATATTCTGCGGACGGAATATGAAAATTGATATACTTAATGTTTATATGCAGAAGAAAAAGAAATAGCCATTTTATGTGTGATAACGCAGCTTCGCCCGCTTGAACTATTCGAATATTTATGTCATTTTATTTAGGGTAAATAGATTTTTGTCGTTATAAATTATTTTAGAATGATTATAATTACTGTTTTGCGCTTAACACAAAAAAAATACGATTAATTTTTTTTCATTTTTTTCCCTCTGGTGTTGAAGCAAAGTGCGGCGTTGAGTTCTGTCGCTCAACACGCAATACCTCTAGAATTCGGTGCAAAATGAGGTGGGGAACGTAGTGTGAAACACTAGGCTCACTCAGCCTACCCTGCTACATGCGGGTGTATAAGCCTATAATATGTTGCTCCAACTCCAATCACATCTAGTCTCGTGTAAAATCAGCTTTTCCCGAGATTAGTCCATAAAAAAAATACATTTTTGTTTTGATACCGTATAAATATACCGTATACATTACACACACAACCACACGGGACTACTAGTATATGCTATTAAAATATGATTTACATACAAGTTTGAACAAATCAGTGATAAAATTTCACAATATTATAAAGTGATTGAGTAAACATTTTCTATAGGCAAAAGATGATATTAGTAAAATATATAATATATAAATAAAGCCATAAATGTGTAGCCCCACGTCCGGCGAAGCCACGAGTTGGGCACTGTTTGTTTAAATAAGAATTATACGACTTTGTATTATTTTGATTGTAGAGATTAAATAATTTGATGATCATTCATTCATTCTAAAGAGTGCAGATTAAATATAACGAGAAAATCAGAAAATAATCTACTCAGTAAATATGTTTACTTTTCTCTTGTTTCTTCGACAAAAAAAAAATCAAATATATAGTTTGAATTGACAGTATATATTTGAAAAATCTAATTAAAAAGATAAAATGAATAACGCTGTAATTAAAATATAAAAGCATCATAATTTTGTCTTTTTGTCTGTTTGTCTGTTTATCTGTTTGTCTGTTTATGTGAACACGTATCACGTAAAAAGTACACAATAAATTTAAGCAACTTTTATACATAAAAATTACAAATAAATCAAAGTAGCTTTTAGTGTTTATTTCATTGTAATCGCTTCACTCTATCAAAAGATATAAGTATTTAAGTTTTCAAGAAGTTAATATTTGAGATAGTAAAAAATCGATACAAGTAACGCTATCTATTGACAAAAATAGTAGGTACTAACGAATCTTGATACTCTCTTTCATACACGTAACGCTATCACTAATTGCGATGGGATCTTAAATAGATGGCGCTGTGCACAAAAGAAAATATAGTTTGGAAAGGTTACCGCTACACTCTATCAAAAAATAATGTACTTAAAGTTTTAAAGATATTTATATTTGAAAATAAAAAAGAAACATACGCAATGATATCTATTGACTACACATGATACGTTACGTTTTTAAAGGACAATTGTTCATAGTACTAACTACAAAGTAAACTAAATTGAATTGTTGGTGAAGATTACCTTCGTAACAGTCTAGCTTAATTCTTAATTATTTAACACAGTGATAAAGAATGACTTAATATTCAAAGAAATATTTTGAATAGGTTCTTTAGTCCGTTCTTTCGTTTATGTTATTAATATGTTTTTAAGAAACGTATAAAAAAATCACTTTTGGTAGCAACCTCTAAAAAATTGTGTCCCAAGAAAAAATGCTCTGACACTGTTTATAAAAATATCCTGCAGTATTATTTCATAATTTTTTTTTTTTTTTTTTTTTTTTATTGTTATTTCTTAACACTACAGACACTTGGTCCGTACCCTTTTTAAATGTATTATTATATCTAATTTCCTTATCATGTATATTAATTACATTATCGTTTACATACAATTAATACCTATAATAGGAAAATTATATTTTTAACTTTACATTATTTTACAAAATTTTACTTAGATCTTAAGGTTAAGCGAATGTCTATATAAGTATATTTAACAATTTTTCACATTACAATATATATTTAATTACATAACTATAAATAAGTACATGCTAAAATAATTGATAATTGATTTGGATGTGAGGAATTTTGCACTAGGATAAGGGCATGACCGCTATGGTGGAAGAGGTGACCGCTGCGTTCCTATCTTTCAAAGCCATCTTTAAATTATATTCCACAATGCGTTTTGTCGTTACCTCCGTCGCGTTCCGTATTAACATTTTGACCGCGTCATCTTTACCTTCACTATAGTATGTGCAGGTGTCGGTGTGCCGAGATATTGCTACGACGGCGTGCGAAACGCTATCATGCAGCTGTAGCCTAATAGACTTAGTGTTAACCACTATAACGGTCGCGCTGGTCAGACCCTGAGACTTATGAATTGTCAGCACCTTCGAGCCTGTTACTCCTCCCCATCCCTGCGCGATCAGAGATTCTTTCTCCTCCTGCGTAAATGTGAGATACAGTGTGTATTTTAGATCTCCCGGTACTGGTGTCATTTTGATATCCTTCATAGAAAGGGACCGTACTACCCTCTTAGACGAGTATATACCAGGATATATCTCTCGCAGGGCGTAGGCGACGTCCATGGGACTTCTGTGAGTACACACTAAGTTTTGGTTCATGAAAAGTTGTGGCGGTTTACGGTAAATCATTTCGAAAAGATTCTCTCGGTCTATATAGGGTAGCTGATTTACATCTCCAATTAAAAGAATTTCCTCGGCTCCGGAGATTCTTCCTGCCATCACTATCGCTCCAAAGTGGTTCATTAAAGCTTCGTCGACTATCAAGCGGTTACACTTGTCTGATTCTCGTCGTGCTCCGTTTACCAGCATTGAAGACATAGTGCGGATTTTATTTTTAACCAAGTTCCCTATACGTTCCGAGAGCCTCTCTCGAAGTTCATTAGCTGCTTCCGTCGTACTTGTTACGACTGTATTTCATAATTTACAAGCGACACATACCGACATTGCACTATTGCACCTGTATGTTGCATGTATGTATGTGCCAAGGGTATTTTACGGTACATACCTCAAAATTCTTATAAAATAACTTTGTTGTTTGTCCGTCTGTCCGTCTGTCAAGACTATTTTGTACAAGATCGGTTAAAGGTTAGATACCTCAATGTTCAAGTCTATATTCCCTTAGAGCACAAAAATCTATCTTCTGAATCATCGCAATCAAATGACGATGAAATATGAGAGTTTATGCTTTGTTTTTTGTCGCATTTTCTATCATAACTATAGGGTACTTCCCGTTGATATACAATTTCGAAATTTGTTAAGAAGTTAAAACTTACGGCACGTATAAAGGAAAATTCCAAAATTATTTTTCAAAAATTGACTACTTATTTGTATTTGTGTCACAGAAAAAACTATTAAGTACAAATTTTAATCTGTACTTAAATTGATACAAAATGACAACTTAATTAGTTATTCTTTTGGTGTATCTCCTTTCATGAAACTGGTACGAAAACTCTCGAGGCATGAGTACGACTTGATCTAATGTAAGTTATTTTACAAATAACATCGTGAGTACTTATCCAAATCAATTAATTAATAATTAAGGTTGTTTGTAATATATATATTTCTTAAATGAATAATAATGTAATTCAAGCGGGCAAAGCCGCGAGCAGGCCGCTAGTCCTTCATAAGATTTAACCAAATTGATCTTTTAATGAACAACACTTAAGGAAATAATATATCTATTTCTTCGTAACTCGTAAACCTACAAGTACTTACAATAGAAGTGGTTTGCTCCTCACCTTCTTAGATAGCCTCAAGGCAGAGCTCTGGATATTACAATTGAAATATCCTAAATGTTTGAGATTGAATGAAACCCTATTTGAATCTAAATGTAATATCTGAGTAAATACTGCCAAGGTCTTTGTTCGCTCTGTACTTACCTCGTTTCAAAGTCAACATTTAAATACAATCAATATTTATTATAGAAAGCAGTATACTAGTAAATTTATTAGGAAGACCGTTTTTTAATGAATTTTTAATTCTTGTTAAGATTCTTCGTTATTTATTTTAATAAAATAAAATTTTCTAGTGCTTAACAATTATGTTGGCGTTGAAATCTTAAAAATGTTAAGGAATTCTAGGTGTATCTTGGTTGTAAATTTAAATCGAATTCATACTAACGTTAATGATGAAGGTGTTTCTAGGGCAGGATAGCGACACTTATTTCAGCCAACTACAGTGTGAAAAATGAAAAGAAAAATGTTTTTATTACGTAAAGTATATTTTGCCTATTTAATCTTCCTGATTTCTTTATGGAGTCAATTGAAATAACATGTAGTTTGGTCAGGATAGTTACAAGCCCAAGTTACTTGATCCCAATAAAGATTACCAGGACATTGAAATGATTTTGGTATTAATTTTCCATGAATATCTTTTATACACATATAGAAAGAGGTACAATCGTTTGGATTTCCTATCAAACCATCGTCCTTACAAATTGCGGTCTCTTCAGGAGTTTCTGAAAAAAGTAAGGTAATTTTATTTACAAAGTAAACAATAACAAAGTAATAACAAAGTAAATAAGTTTCTATTAATACCTAAAGTAGTTAAGGGATCGTAGAAGCAGTCGAAGAAGTTGTTATTACAACTTCTTCGACATTACGATGTAGTAGTATCAGCAGTAGTAGATGTAAGAGGTGGGGTTAAACAACTAGAAGTTATCACTGGTTTCCCTAAAGCTTTGTTTATTGATTTAAGCAAAGGGTAACTTTCACCACAAGTGCCATGAAAATCATCAGTTTCAATACTCCAAACCATAAAACTAGATATGTTATATTGTAGACTGTATTCAATTTTAGCTGCAAATGAATCAGCATCATCATAGGAAATCCAGTTATTTCCTTGGATCGCGTAAGGCACTTTTGCCAAATTGTCATAGTGCACCACCCAATTTTCTGTTTGTTGTTTTTCACAGAACTGTAAAAATTTAATCCGTATAGATAACAAATATTAGTTCCCTTAGGTAGAGAATAATCTCTACTACATATATTTATATATTTTATTCATTTAATAGATAACCAACTCTGGTAATTAGGCAAAGTGCGGCGTTGAGCTCCGCCATACAACACGTAATGCCTCCAGGACTCAGCGGAAAGTAGGGAACAGAAGTGTCTTAATTGGAACGAAGTATCTAAGCACTAGGATCCTATGTTCCCTCTGCCTACTATACTATACTATGTGCGGGTAAAGCGTGAAGCTAATAAAAATAATAATAAAAAAACTAAAATGTAATTCTATGAATTATTAAATAGTTTTGTAATTTCTATATTTTGCCATGACGATAATGTACGAAGACGAAAGATGAATTGAAAAAATACTTAAATAATAATCAATTTCACGCTGTATCCCGCACACAGCAGGGTAGGCAAAGGGAACCTGGTGTTAAGATATTCCGTTTCCAACTTTCCGCCGAATTCTATAGGTAATGCGTGATAAGTAGCAGAAATCAACGACGCGCTTTTGCCTCGACACAAGAGCGCAGAAATGAAAATATACATTTAAAAATATTTCATTTCCTCGAGTGGATGTCGAACCCACAACCAGTCGAGTAATAAACAATCTTTGGACTTTTTAATTTAACAGTTTTTAATTTCGTGAATCTTATGAGATTAAGGGTGGAAGAACGTCTAGATTCTTTACTTATTAAATCCATTCTGTCCCTTTTAAATAAATTATGGTTTTAATCGCAAAAAAATCCCTCGCAGGTTAAAGATACTAAAGAAAGTAATAAAAATATTGTAAATATCCTCTAGAATACTACTTATAAATATCATACTTGCAAAAATTACTACACGCTAACTACCGTTAGTTCTATATTTAAATAATTTTTAATTAAATTTTAAATTAATGTTGCATAAATTAGTAAATATTATTTTTTTACTTCATTGTAACCCATGATCCCTTTCGTAGCAGTATATGGACCAGCTATTCCCGGTCCGTTAGAGGGAGCTCGTACACTGTTGTTATTGGCATTGGATAGTTCAAATGTATGACCATAGATCGGCAAGCCAAGAACAATCTTTTCAGGTGGGCAACCTTTAACAAATAATTAATCATTTTATCCAAATGTAAGTCAATTGTACTTATTAAGAAAACGTATAAAAATTTGAACGTAGCGGGAATCGAACCCGCGCCTCCTGGAAACCTACCAGGCGCTCTGATCACTAAGCCATAAGTTCTCATTTTTATTTTTTATACGCGTTACGACTTAGCATCTCTGTATGTAGTAGGGAGATTTTCACAAATTTCCGCAATCCAAAGATAATTACTAAGAATTATCGTCTGGCAAGAGAGAATGCTATTTATTAAATATTTTTAACATTTTTAAAGTATTATTCCACACTTAGGAAAGAAAAATACTCAGTTCGAATCCGGCTACGTTGAAATTTTAATACGTTATCTAAATAAGTATTTTTCTTTCCTAATTGCGAAATAACACTTTAAAAATGTTTAAAATGTGTAAGTCTATAGATTATAAAATTACATATACTTTTACCACTACTCTAACTAGTATCATCTAATGGAAATTGATCCGTGTTTAAATTAAAACAAAATAATAAAATGATTTAAGTATATTTTTTTTACTAATACCACAATAATCTTACCTTGTCCAAGCCAATATTCTAATGCAACATCTATTGAGTATATGTCGTCTCTGGGTACACTTTCATCACCTTGACCCTTGTGAAGTTGTGCATTGTGACCAGTTACCGCTTCCCATGGTCCATAAAAATCATATGTCATTAAATTAACAAAATCTAAATATCTGAAACAACATTATTATACTTATTTAAAAAACGAAAATATACTTATACTAAAGTATCATATCTATTTTTTTTTATATTTTTAAAGTGTTAATCCACACTTAAGAAAGTAACATACTTATTTAAAAAACATAAAAACATTTTTACTATTCCCGCTACGTTCAATTTTTATACGTTTTTTAAATAAGTATTTTTCTTTCTTAAGTGTAGATAAGGTATAATCATGTTTTTTACATTTCTAAAGTGTTAACTTTAGAAATGTAAAAAACATTATTATACATTTTTCTGCGAAATAAACAATACAAAATAAAAAAAGGCGCTATATGCTTGAAAATAAAATTATCAATCGATTAATAATATTCTATCTATTTATTAATATTATTTAATATAAACAATAATTTAAATAAATTAATAGATAAACTAGGCACTATATATATTTATGTGCATGCCTAATCTATCATTACAGATCCAAAGTGTACTTACTGAACAATAGTGGGTATGTCGTATGATTGCGACGCACTACTTTTGACTGCAGATACTGCAGCGCTTAGTAGAAATCCATGTTTGTCAAACTCTTGCCTTAATTCTTTTAAAAGTTGTGAAAAATTGTTAATATCAGCTTGGCCATTGACGGAATCACGACGATTAGGATATTCCCAATCAATATCTAAGCCATCAAAATCAAATTTTTGTAGAATATCAATTGTACTGGTAATAAAATTATTTCTAAATGTTGAATTTGCTGCCATCTAGAAAAAAATAACGTGTTAATTTATATCATACGAATTATTTTTATTATATTATGAGCATACAGTTATAACCTCTATATATAATAAGACAGTAATAATATTTTGTCTGTACATTTAGTTATTTTGACTGAAATGGATAGAGGGACATTTAAAAAGAATAATAGGAAACAAAAATATTTTTTTTGAATTTCATGTCTGTCTGTCCGTCTGACGATATGTATGATCACATTTTGCTCTGAAAGTACTGAACCGATATACTTAAAAGTTTCACCAATTGATTTGTTTTAACTCAACTTAATAATTAAAGTTTGTTTCATCAAAATCGGTTCATTAAAAAAAAGTTATCGTCATTTTAAATTAATTCAAGGCATTAGTTTGCTTGCGAATGTTATATAGCAATCGCGCTGGTAAGATTCCTGGCTAAACGAAACGTCTTGGTTATATGACTGTTGATAAAAATATATATTTTTGAAGCACTATTGTACAATCTCTATGTATAATAAAAGGATAGAAAAATCAATTCTGTACATAAAAGATATAAAAAAAATAAAAATTAGGTGGGTTAATATGTCGATAATAGAACCTAAAAACCACTTAGCAGATTTCTTGTCTGTCTGTCCGTCCGTCCTTCCTTCCGTCTGTCTGTCGATTTATTTGTTCGTCAATCACGCAAAAACTACCAGACAGAAATTGATGAATTTTTGCATGGTATTAGCCTAGGGTCTCAAGGTACATTTTTTATAAGTTTCATTCCGAATTTCATTATAGTTTTCTTTAAAAAAAGTGCAGTATGAAATTAAATTATTTTTAGCATGGTAATAGTTCAAAGCCTAATGCAACTTATAGAATAGTTTTAATCATGCAGTACAAAGAAATTTTACCAGAAAAAATAATATAATTTTTTAATAAAAAAAATCGACTTTTTCAATTTCAATCGGATTTCATACTCTGAACTTAACCAAACTTTCACCAAACTACCTTTTATGTGTACCCTTTCTAATAAAAAAAGAATTATTAAAATCAGTTGAGTTAATATTGAGTTATTCGTCCATATGTCGCGCACACACTTAATGTAAATTTGAGATTTATATGATTTTCTCATAGATACCATTCTCGGTAATGAACTCAATTAAAATAGGACTATACGGGACGCACCAACTTCCAAATATAATCATCAAAATCGGTTCACACAGTCAAAAGTTCTGAGGTAACAAGTATAAAAAATACAGTCGAATTGATGAGCTCCTCCTTTTAGAAGTCGGTTAATAGAAATCTGACATAATTAAATTACGATTATTTTATTTAACCACAATTTAAAAGAAAAAAGTAAATTGAGGCCGTTTGTTGCACAGGGGCACATAGTGTAACTGTAAACTGGTTGTGGGTACGATTCCCACTTGAGGAAATGAAATATTTATTTAAGTTTATATTAGCATTTCATCGCTCTGACATCACATCACCACATTTAACAAAGTTTTAGAATTATGATACATAAATAATATTGGTAAAAAGAACATAATGTTACAAAATATACGTGTAATAAATAGAATATAAATTAGCTTCATGTATATTTTATAAATATCAAATATCAAAAATGGTCGTATTTTTTAATTCAAAAGAATCAAAAATTCTTATAGAAATTACGAAAATGTAGTAAAAAAATCATATTACAATATTACAGATTGAAGTAATAAGAAATCATATTAGAAGTCATTATAATTGTCAATCAATTCTGTTTATTAAATCAATAATCATGCAGTTAAAGCGGGCGAAGCCACAGGCGGGCCGCTAATGACATATATATAAAAGGAATGATGTATCTGACTGACTGAGGTAAGACACACGCACAGCAGTAACCGCTGTGCGTAGAAACGTGAAATTTGGACAGATGTTTATTTTCATAATCTGGACCTCCACTAAGAAGGAATTTTGAAAAATTAAAACCCTAAATGGATGAGATGGGAGTTGAAAATTTGTAGGGATTTTTTTTAAATCGGCACCGATTTTTAGAAAATTTGAAATTCAGACTCTTAAAACTATTTCATTGAACACGTGTTTTGTGGTTTTTTAGAATTCACCCTCTAAGGTTCAAATAAGCGGTTTAAAGTTTATATGAAAAAATCTTGAAATCGCCACCGATTTTTATAAAAATTTTAATTCAGAAATATGCAAATTATTCAATGCTCTTGTCTACTTGTGAGTGTAAATTCTTGCTCTTGTCTACTTCAAATGAAGTAGACAAGAGCAAGAATTTACACTTACAATTGAATACTTAGCAGATCCTTCATTCCATCCACCGACTGCCAGCATGGTTTTAAGATCTGGATTCTTTTTTTTCAGTGAAGTAAACTTTCGGAAGTTATCTGAAAATTTGTAAAATATAATTTAAATTCTTTTAATAATTATCAGAGCTTTTATAAGTTAAAATTTATATTGATAGGAATTTCACCCTTCATTTGATTTATTGAATTAATGTGAAAAGGTAATTTATTTTAGGCACATATATGTATTTATTTATTTTTTTAATTTGATATAATCAATTTGAACATATCTTGGTATATGTATATTTATCTTTTTTATTTACTGAGGCCGGTCGTGGCGCAGCGGCACGAAGTGTGACTGCAAAACCGACTGGTTCTGGGTTCGATTCCCACTCGAGGAGATGAAATATTTACTTAAATTTATATTTCCATTTTCTTCGCTCTGGTGTCGAGGTTAAGCGCGGCGTTGAGTTCTCAACACGCAATGCCTCCAGAATTCGGCAGAAAGTGGGGAACGGAGTGTCTTAACACTAGGTTCCGTCTGCCTACCCTGCTGTGTGCGGGATACAGCGTGAAGCTAATAATAATAATAATAAAAACCTTTTTTATTATTTTATAAGGTATGTAAGAAGTTAAGGAATAATACGAAAATTACCATTAATTTTCGTATTATTTCTTAATTGCATAATACTCTATTATATTTTTTCTTTAACCTTGTAATTAAATGTCGTATTATTTATTTCTCTTACCGTTACCATCAGGCAAGTCCAATTCTGGATCTAAAGATATAATAGTTCCATTCGTATCGATTCCAACGAAACTATATATTAGATGTGTGCATAAGTCTACGTTTATGTTGCTAACTTCAAATTTACCCAAACCACTTCTATATGTCGCCCACGATCCATAGTAGCCAATTATGACTTCTAAATCCATAAAAAAAAGTTTCTTGAATTAATTTCAATATAATAACTGTTAATTAACTAAATAGTTGCGAACTGCTGTAGGGGTTTTTAACTTGATTCTCACTATGTTAGCTGTTCACATATTATCGTGTTTCGGTTTTGTTGAACAAAGTGCATGATATTGGGAAAAATAGATATTTGAAACAAATATACTTTGGCACGCGCCGTGGCAATGGGACAGCGCCCGAAACTAAGCACGATGATTGATATTCCGACCCCTTACGGAAGTGATTATATTATTTAAAACTACTTTCACTGTCGTTGCATTCTGTCACTGAATACCTAATATATTCTTTTTCAATACCTAAAATAGTGTTAAATAATTAAAATAGAAAAATTACAAATCCCTTCGTTTGAATTTTTTATTAATTTATTTCTAAAGCCTAGCCTATTTACCTAGGCAAAATCAAAATACGAAAGAATTTCACAAAAATGAGATTTGCTTTTTAAGTACATAATATATGAAGAAAACTATATATATATATATATATATATATATATATATATATATATATATATATATATATATATATATATATAGATATATATTAATTGCATTTAAAAATATATAATTTAAATGGTAACTAACCTAACAATTCTATTCTAATAACCGAATATTTATTTCCAAAATCACTTAAATAAAAAAAAAATGTAGTGACACTTCACATATGTTCATAGCTCTTCTAGTTTCTAATTATTTTACACATAAT
The DNA here is from genome assembly GCA_021202915.1 of Heliconius himera. Lineage (NCBI taxonomy): Eukaryota > Metazoa > Arthropoda > Insecta > Lepidoptera > Nymphalidae > Heliconius > Heliconius himera. Next base: position 331,615 of record JAJHJA010000092.1, read on the forward strand.
GTACCAAAAATGTAATGATTCATTAACATAATATAAAGAATAATTTGGATATTCATAATTAAGCGATGCGTAAAGCTTTTACAACTTTTATCGCAGATACAATTGAGTTACGCGTAACTAATATATATATAAAATATATATATATATATATATATATATATATATATATATATATATATATATATATATATATATATATATATATATTTAAGAAACTTATTACACGAGTTACCACAAACTTTGTTATTCATTGAAATATTAGTTACGCGTAACTCAATTGTATCTGCGATAAAAGTAAGTAAGTAAGTAAGTAAGTAAGTAAGTAAGTAAAATTGTAAAAGCTTTACGCATCGCTTAATTATGAATATCCAAATTATATAGATATATATTAATTGCATTTAAAAATATATAATTTAAATGGTAACTAACCTAACAATTCTATTCTAATAACCGAATATTTATTTCCAAAATCACTTAAATAAAAAAAAATGTAGTGACACTTCACATATGTTCATAGCTCTTCTAGTTTCTAATTATTTTACACATAATGTACCAAAAATGTAATGATTCATTAACATAATATAAAGAATAATTTGGATATTCATAATTAAGCGATGCGTAAAGCTTTTACAACTTTTATCGCAGATACAATTGAGTTACGCGTAACTAATATATATATAAAATATATATATATATATATATATATATATATATATATATATATATATATATATATATATATATATATATATTTAAGAAACTTATTACACGAGTTACCACAAACTTTGTTATTCATTGAAATATTAGTTACGCGTAACTCAATTGTATCTGCGATAAAAGTAAGTAAGTAAGTAAGTAAGTAAGTAAGTAAGTAAGTAAGTAAAATTGTAAAAGCTTTACGCATCGCTTAATTATGAATATCCAAATTATTCTTTATATTATGTTAATTAATCATTACATTTTTGGTACATTATGTGTAAAATAATTAGAAACTAGAAGAACTATGAACATATGTGAAGTGTCACTACATTTTTTTTTTATTTAAGTGATTTTGGAAATAAATATTCGGTTATTAGAATAGAATTGTTAGGTTAGTTACCATTTAAATTATATATTTTTTATTTCACGTCGTTTTAGGAAAAATCAAAAAAATTAAATAAGCTTCACGTTGTATCCCGCACACAACAAGGTAGGCAGAGGGAATATAGTGATAAGACATTCCGTTCCCCACTTTTGCCGAATTCTGAAGGCATTGCGTGTTGAGTGGCAGAACTCAACGCCGCGCTTAACCTCGACACCAGAGCGAAGAAATGGAAATATAAATTTAAGTAAATATTTCATCTCCTCGAGTGGGGATCGTACCCACAACCAGTCGGTTTTACAGTCACACCTCGTGCCGCTGCGCCACGACTGGCCTCTTTTTCTTGGTTTTATGAAATATTTAATATTTTAATTTCTCCGTTTTTGGCGTTGAGTTTCGCCACTCAACACGCTATGCTTCCAGAATTCGGCAGAAAGTAGGGAATGGAATGTTTAATACTAGGCTCACTCTGCATACTCTGCTGTGTGCGGGATACAGCGTGAAGCTAATTTATAATTAAAACATATTGAAAATACTTACTTTCATTTGAGAAGACTAGACTAGCTGTTAAAGCAATAATAGTTAACGTTACAAATACTGAAACGTTCATTTTGACTTCAACAATAACTTGACAGATATACCATAAAATATTAAATGAAATACAATAACTACAAAGCTTTCCTTTTAAGTCGTTCTTTATCAATCAATACCGTCACTTCTTAAGACCCGCTTCAGATTGATAAAGTCACATTTTGACTATAAAATTAAAAATGTTGTATTAATATAACATCTGATAATAATATAACATCTGATATAATAATATAACATCTGAGTAAATACTGACAAGGTCTTTGTTTGCTTTATACTTACATTGTTTCAAAGTCAACATTTAAATGCAATTAATATTTATTACAGAAAGCAGTATACTAGTAAATTTATTAGGAAGACCGTTTTTTTAATGAATTTATCTTTAGTTCTCGTTAAGATTCTTCGTTATTTATTTTAATAAAATTAAATTTTCTAGTGTTTAACAATTATGTTGGCGTTGAAAGTTTTAAAATAAGAAGGAATTCTAGGTGAATCTTGGTTGTAAATTTAAATCGAGTTCGGGATCATACTAATGTTAATGATGTAGTTGTGTGGGCAAGGTAGAGTGACTTTTATTTCAGCCAACTACAGTGTGAAAAATGAAAAGAAAAATCTTTTTATTACGTAAAGTATATTTTGCCTATCAAATCTTCCTGATTTCTTTACGGAGTCAATTCAAATTACATGTAGTTTGGTCAGGATAGTTACAAGCCCAAGTTATTTGACCCCAATAAAGATTACCAGGACATTGAAATGATTTTGGTATTAATTCTAAATGAATATCTTTTATACACATATAAAAAGAGGTATAATCGTTTGAATTTCCTATCAAACCATCGTCCTTACAAATTGTGGTCTCTTCAGGAGTTTCTGAAAAAAGTAAGGTAATTTTATTTAGAACGTGTAATTATAATTTATAATAAACAAAGTAAATAAGTTTCTTTTAATACCTAAAGTAGTTGAAGGAATCGTAGAAGCAGTCGAAGAAGTTGTAATAATGCTTGTAGATACTGATGTAGTAGTAGCAGCGGTAGTAGATGTAAGAAGTGGGGTTAAACTACTAGAAATTATCACTGGTTTGCCTAAAGCTTTTTTTATTAATTTAAGCAAAGGGTAACGTTCACCACAAGTGCCATGAAAATCGTCAGTTTCAATACTCCAAACCATAATACCAGATATATTGTATTGTAGACTGTATTCAATTTTAGCTGCAAATGAATCGGCATCATCATAGGAAATCCAGTTAGTTCCTTGGGTCGCGTAAGGCACTTTTGCCAAATTGTCATAGTGCACCTCCCAATTTTCTGTTTGTTGTTTTTCACAGAACTGTGAAAACTTAATCCGTATAGCTAACAAATATTAGTTCCCTTAGGTAGATAATAATGTTGTGCTTAAAATACACTTTAATACAGCTAACACAATACAGCTTTTCGCTGTATCCCGCACACAGCAGGGTAGGCAGAGTGAACTTAGTGATAAGACATTTCGTTTCCCAAAACTCCGGCGTTGAGTTCCGCCACTCAACACGCAATGCCTCGAAAAATTCGGCGGAGAGTGGGGAACGGAATTATTTATATTATATGAAATTATGCCATGTATTATTTCAGAGTGCATAATTGAATGTATGCACATTTAAAAACTATTTATGTACAAGACAGACGAACACTCAAAGGCACATCTGGTTCCGACATGATATCATAAAAGAATTAATTTACAAAAATTATTCCAAAGCATATTTGTTCCGGATTTATTTTTGTAAATGATATGATGTTTTTATGCAAAAGTTTTTGCCGAGACAATAATCTCTACTATATATATGTATATATTTTTTCATTTTATAGATAACCAACTCTGGTAATTAGGCAAAGTGCGGCGTTGAGTTCCTCCATACGACACGTAATGCCTCCAGAACTCAGCGGAAAGTAGGGAATGGAAGTGTCTTAATTGGAATGAAGTATCTAAATACAAGGATCCCAGGTTGGCTCAGCTTACTATGTTATGTGCGGGTAATGCTAATAAAAATAAAAACTGAAATTATTAAATAGTTATGTAATTTCTATATTTGGCCATGACGATAATGTATGAAGACTTTAATTTTAAAAAATATTTAAACAATAATCAGTTTCACGCTGTATCCCGCACACAGCAGGGTAGACAGAGGGAACCTGGTGTTAAGTTCAACATTCCGTTCCCCACTTTCCGCCGAATTCTGTAGGTAATGCGTGATGAGTAGAGGAAAGCGAAGAAATGAATATATAAGTTTACAAAAATATTTCATTTCCTCGAGTAGGGGTCGAACCCACAACCAGTCGCGTAATAAACAATTTTTGGACTTTTTAATGTAACAGTTTTTAATTTCGTGAATCTTATGAGAGGTAAGGCTGGAAGAACCTCTACGTTCTTCACTCTGTTATTAACTCCATTCTCCCCCTTTTAAATAAATTATGGTTGTAATCGCAAAAAATCCCTCGCAGGTTAAAGAAACTTAACAAAGTAACAAAAATATTGTAAATACAATCATCCTCTAGAATACTACTTATAAATATCATACTTGCAGTCAATCACTTTTAAGATTACTACACGCTAACTACCATTGTTCTATATTTAAATTATTTTTAATTAAATTTTAAATTAATATAACATTAATTAGTAAATATTTTTTTTATATTTCATTGTACCCCATGACCCCTTAGAGGGAGCTCGTACACCGTTGTTATTGGCATTGGATAGTTCAAATGTATGACCATAGGTCGGCCAAGCCAAGAACAATTTTTTCAGGTGTGCAACCTTTAAAAAATAATTAATAATTTTGTCCGAATGTAAGTCAATTGTACTTATTTAGAAAAGATATAATAATTTGAACGTAGCGGAACTCGAACCCGCGCCTCCTGGTAACCGACCAGGTGCTCTGACCACTAAGCCATACGTTCTTATCAAGCTACTCGTATGTCGAAATCTTTATACGCTTGTAACAATTTTTTTATGTTGTTAGCATCTCTGTAGGGAGATTTTTCAAATTTCCGTTACCCAAAGTTAATTACTAAGAATTATCGTCTGGCAAGAGAAAATTCTATTTATTAAAAATTTTTTACATTTTTAAAATTTTAATCCACACTTAGGAAACAAAAATAAGTATTTAAAAAATGTATAACTCTTTTAACTATTCCCGCTACGTTCAAATATTCATACATTTTTTAAATAAATATTTTTCTCTCCTAAATGTGGATTAACACTTTAAAAATATAAAAAAAAACATTATTATACATTTTTCTGAGAAAAAACAATACAAAATAAAAAAGGCGCTATATGCTTGAAAATAAAATTATCAATCAGTTAATAATATTCTATCTATTTATTAATATTATTTAATGTAAACAATAATTTGATTGAATTAATAATTTAACTAGATTGAGATTTGAGTTCTGCCACTCAACACGCAATGCCTCCAGAATTCGGCGGAAAGTGGGGAATGGAGTATCTTAGCACTAAGTTCCCTTTGCCTACCCTGTTGTGTACGGGATACAGCGTGAAGTTGATTTTGTTTAAATAAATTAACTAATGATATATGCATGTGTATGCCTAATCTATCATTACAGATCCAAAGTGTACTTACTGAACAATAGTGGTTATGTCGTATGATTGCGACGCACCACTTTTTACTGCAGATACTTCAGCGCTTAGTGGAAATCCATGTTTGTCAAACTCTTGCCTTAGTTCTTTTAAAAGTTGTGAAAAATTGTTAATATCAGCTTGGCCATTGACAGAATCACGACGATTAGGATATTCCCGATCAATATCTAAAAATCAAAAAATCAGCTTCACGCTGCATCCCGCACACAGCAGGATAGGCAGAGGGAACTTAGTTTTAAGACACTCCGTTCCTCACATTCTGCCGGATTCTGGAGGCATTGCGTGTTGAGTGGCAGAACTCAACGCTGCGGTTTGCCTCGACACCAGAGCGAAGAAATGGAAATATAAATTTGAGTAAATATTTCATCTCCTCGAGTGGGGATTGAACCTACAACAAGTCGGTTTTACAGTCACACTTTGTGCCGCTGCGCTACGACAGGTCTCTAACTGTTAATTAATTACTTAATTTAATAATTAGGAACTGCTGTAGGGATTTTTGGCTTGATTCCTACTCTGTTAGCTGTTTACATATTATCTTGTCTCGATTTTGTTGAACAAAGTGTTGATATTGGGAAAAGTTGATACTTAAAAGTAATATACTTTGGCACTAATATATTATTTTTCAATACCTAGTATAGTGTTAAATAAAAAAAAATCAAATCTTGGATTGTAGTAAAAAAAAAAAAATGAAAAATTACAAATGACTTTGTCTCATTTTTTTAAATTTATTTGTAAGCCTAGCCTATTTACCTAGGCAAAATCAAAATACGAAAGAATTTCACAAAAATGAAATTTGCTGTTTAGTACATCATATATGAAGAAAACCATATATTTATAAGATATGAAGATAAATGAGCACATTTAAGAAACTTATTTCACGAGTTACCATAAACTTTATTATTCATTGAAAAATTAGTTACGCGTAACTCAATTGTATCTGCGATAAAAGTTGTAAAAGCTTTACGCATCACTTATTTATGAATATCCAAATTATTCTTTATATTAAATATTATTTACATTTTTTTAAATAGCAAATGACTGACTACAACTAACTACTACATAAGAGATGACTGACTACAAAAATGTATAGTCAACTAAAAATCCATTTAGTAGTTGTCATACAGAGAAATAGAAAATTATTGCTAACGCAGACCCGAAAAGCGCGCGTGGCTACCGGTTAGCAACGACAGTTTTTCGACTTTTATTTGAAACCAGCCACCATTACCGCTAAATTATTACTAAAATGTTGCCACAAATAAAACTAAAAAATACACTACATAAAATCCTCGTATGGCTTAAAAAATTCAATTTTCGTTACGTAGGGTATCTCGTTTGGATTTACCAAATTGATTTCTGGACTATTAACAGTGTCCAAAAACCAAAGACATACATTTCGAAAGATTATAAAGTCTCTGGTTTTCTGAATATTTATTAAGTTAAATTAAAATATAATTTTCGGATAGCGTACGTATCTTTCTAAAATACATACATATGTAAATGTGTTTAGTCGTTGAAAGTTTTTTTTTAATATATTATTCATGCCCAAGCACCGTTGCGGCGGCAATTGCCTTTTAGAGATCGGCATCACAGATAATTTTTTGGTAAAAAAAAACCGCGCCTGCAAATCGTTGCACGTGCGAGGGTTTGCTCAAAAAATATGTAATATGTGCGAAATACACATGAATAGAACGCTAAAAAGCACGTAGAAAATACGTTGTGTTTGTTTGTCTGTCTGTTGTAGGATATGTTTAATTTTGTCTTTGAATTTGTCAACAAATGTTACCTATAGGTAACAAACAGTACAGTATATATAACAGTACAGAACAGTATATATAGGGGAGAAGTGGCATGAAAGAGCCAGGTTTTGAAAGAGCCACCTGCAATATTATAGTAGTTTAGGAACGGACTTGTTAGAATATTTTATTTTTAAATGGAAACACTGATTTCCCATCACCCACAAAAAAATTACACATCATCGGAACCAACGGACGCCGATATGTCGAGTTGAAGTTTTTGGTACTCAAAAGTAAGTTTTGTACCTCATTTGAATTGTTTTTTAGTATTTCATTGTAAACAAATATAGCTACGTGGATTGTAGATCGAGTTTATGTATATATTTGGCCTTGTAATTGGATTAAAACTGAGTTTCAAAAGTTTTGATATCGTTTTCATTTTGAAGGTTATATTTTTTTAAAGAATAAGTTATAAAAGAGCCGGGTGGATGGGCCTTGAAAGAGATGGCTCTTTCATAACCGGCTCTTTCATGACCCCTAATTAGATTTTTTTTTTATTAATTATAATTATAATAAATATACATTCTTAATAAGCATTATTAAATAGTTTGCTACTGATATTTCATTATGGAGAAGTCCGATCCCATGGTTGGTAATTGAAGAAGCAGTTAATGAAGTTTTAGAGAAAGGTCAGTCCATAAACAAAATGCACTTGCCTTAACGTCTGATTCTATCGTATTGGCTGAAGTAAAGAAAAGGTAGATTAAAGCATAAAAAAATCCAATACAAATAAAAATAGTGATGATTGTATGGAATGTGAGCAATATTTTTTTTAAAAAGATCTCATAATTTCAGTATGTTGTTTTTGAGAAGATATTATTAATTTATTATTTAGTTTAATTTTCGAGATTTTTATTAATAAAAGAACTACCCGCCTCTAATATATAAAAAAAATAGAACATAAAAAAAAAATAGAATATAAAATATAAAAATAATAATATAATATAATTGGTTTAAATAATATGAGATTGTAAGACTTATTTTCATAACTTTTGTTGGCTCTTTCAATACCGAAATGTTATGAAAGAGCCAAATGACACATTTGTTTAAAATGAATATTTTATTGCTTTTTTATTGTATTTAAAGCTTATTTCGTATGAAATTATGTAGTTTAATAAATGAATAATAATTTGAGAGAAAAAAAACTTAATTTCTGTAATTAAAAGTTTATTTTTTTGCTTCGTTTAGTAAACTGGCTCTTTCATGCCACCTCTCCCCTATTACGGAAAAAATCCTTTCTTGTTGGATTTTTTGTTGACTATTGAGTTTGAATCTTGCTTATTGATACGTTACGGCGATTATTGCCCAATATTATAGAATAAGAACTAAGGATTAAAAATGAAGGATTGGTATAGAATAAAAAACAAGGATAAGAGATTTTACGATAAAAGATAAAAAATAAAAAAAGAAAGTTTAGAGGTTAGGGATTAGGCATAACTGAGGATTAAAAAATAGTACATAGAGTGTACTATGTATGGTATTTGAAAATAAAAAAAAATCTCTTGGGATTTTTGACATGTTTCATTTGAAGCGAAAAACAATTTTGTTTTTATATACAAATAGAGGGCGCGCGCGGCTTCGCCCGCTTATAAGGAGTGAATTCTAAAAAAACCACGAAACACGTGTACAATAAAATATTTTTAACAGTCTGGATTAAAATTTTTATAAAAATCGGTGGCGATTTAAAGATTTTTCCATATGAACTTTCAACTCCTTATTTGAACCCTTAGGGAATTCTTAAAACCCATGAAACACGTGTTCAATGAAATATTAAAGAGTCTGGATTTAAAATTTTATAAGAATCGGTGCCAAATTAAAAAAAATCCATACAAAATTTCAACCCCTATTCATCCCTTTAGGGTTAAAACTTTTCCAAATCCCTTCTTAGTGGAAGTCCAGAATATGAAAACAAACATCTGCCCAAGTTTCACATTTCTACCATCAGCGGTTACGGCTCTGCGTGCGTTTTACCTCAGTCAGTCAGCACAAGTCCTTTTATATACATATATAGATTGTTCCATACTGATGTTATTATAAAATATGCAATTAATATTTGTATTTGGAAATTTTGCTCATAGCTCAGAGCACACTCTATTTCAATTACTTATCAATACGTATTAATCTTATCTTTTGAGAACTTTATGACCGTTAGTTATTTCATTAGATTCTGTATAATGTTAATGTTATTTATAGTTTTCTATGATAAGTTTGTCTTTATACTAGTAAAATATAGAAGATAGATTTATATTATATTCATTTCTAAATAATATTTAAAAAGTTCATTTGAATATGAATTAGGTACTTAAAGAATTTTTTTAGAGTATTGTCTACTTTATTATTATAATATTTGAAATTATATTTACAGCTCCTTTATATATTAAAGACAAAGCCCGTCGTTGACTTCCATTCCAAAGTATTGAAAATTTAAAGGAGTGTGTTTAATTAAATAAATAAATAAATAATTATTAATAAATAAAAAATTAAATCAGCTTCACGCTGTATCCTGCACACAGCAGGGTAGGCAGAGGGAACTTAGTGTTAAGACACTCCGTTCCCCACTTAATTAATAATAATTGAAATAGCTATTTAAGGTTATAGAAGTAAAACAATTTATAAAATTTGTATATTTATTATATTTATCAGTATTTAAGGTAAATTAACACAAATAAAAAAAAAATAAGAAAAGAATTTTATGATATCAACTATATTATTATTTATTATACATAAGAAATTTGTACAGATTTATATATTATACAACATTAATCTCCTCTCTATATATAATAAGACAGTAAATTTATTTTGTCTGTACATTAAGTAATTTTGAAATGGATTGGGGTCACTTAAAAAGAATAATAGAAAGCAAAAATTTTTTTTTTGAATTTCTTGTCTGTCTGTCGATATTTATGTCCACATTTTTCTCTGAAGGTACTGAACCGATTTACTTAAAAGTTTCACCAATTGCTTTGTTTTTTTAACTTTACTTAACTATCAAAGTTTGGTTCATCAAATTCGATTCATTAAAAAAAAGTTATCGTCATTTGAATGAACTCAACGCATTAGTTTGCCTGCGAATGTTATATAGCAATCACACTGGTAAGATTACTGGCTAAAGAATGACATTCGAAACGTCTTGGTTATATGACTGTTGATAAAAATATATATTTTTGAAGCACTGTTATACAATATTTTATACAATAAAGTAAACAAAATTGAATTGTTAGTGGAGATTACCTTCAAAAATCATAACAGTTAATAGGTGGAGATCCCATCGCTTAAAACTGTAGGGATCAGATTTTCTAATGAAACTTATATTTAAGAATGATACATGATAGTAGAATAGATTACACTAGGGTTGCCTAAAAGAATCCTGCCGCAATCACCTTTAATTAATGTTTTGCGTAACTCGTTTTTGGAGAAAATTGCACTCATATGTTTTTTATGTGAATCGCACATCATTTGAAAGAAAATCACATAAGGAATTGGAAAAATAATGGTTGCCAGCTCTCAGTCTGCCGCAAGCTCGGGGTTGCCTGGTTTAAAGAGGTCACTTAAAGTTTATATTTGCACTCATGTGTTTTTTTAATGAATTATATATCAAATTAAAGCTTATTTTTTTCTCATCACAAAAACACATGGTTGTCTGGAAAATAACTGCCGCAAGCAAAGGTTGCCATCATTTGAAATATTTTATTCCGATTCCGTTTGACTGAGAATAGACGATGAAATGCGCGGTTTGCCTTATGTTTTAAAGTAAAATATTATATAATAGAAGGTCAATCTTAAAATTAATGTTTATTCTAGCTATTCACCTGTTAAATGATTATTTTAACCATATTAAGTACGTACAAAAACCTATTTAAACATGAAATCATCCTTATTTTTCAAGTGAAATAACAAATGCATGATATTAAGTCTCTGCTAAATCTGTTTTATAAATACTAATACTCATTTAAATTGTCATTTTAAAACGACTAAATTATCTAATTAAATAAATGCTTACAAATATTGAACTATTATTAATTGTCTTATGTTTCCTTAAGATAATAAATGGTGACAATTATTGCGTATATATTAAAAATAAATTAAATTAAATTAGCTTCACGCTGTATCCCGCACACAGCAGGGTAGGCAGAGGGAACCTAGTGTTAAGACACTCCGTTCCCCACTTTCTGCCGAATTCTGGAGGCATTGCGTGTTGAGTGGCAGAACTCAACGCCGCGCTTAACCTCGATACCAGAGCGAAGAAATGGAAATATAAATTTAAGTAAATATTTCATCTCCTCGAGTGGGGATCGAACCCACAACCAGTTGGTTTTGCAGTCACACCTCGTGCCGCTGCGCCACGACCGGCCTCATTACGTATATTTTTTAAATAAAAAAATATACGCAAAATATAAAAAATATTGCGTATATTTTTTTTTATTAATTAAGAAAATATGGAAAATTACATTTCAATAAACCCTCTCTCTCTCTCTTTCTCTTCGTCCTCTGCTCGTTCGCTTTGACAACGGCTTTTTTTTCTTACGCAACTTTTAAAAATTTGTATAGGAAAAAAATATATATAATATAATTATAATAAACAAAACTAATTTAGTAAAAATAAATTCGAAGAATTTACTACAGATTACTGTATAAATAAATGATAAATAAATGCAATTTACAGTTTATGACCAGGAGTCGGCACATATCAATTAGTTGTCTACTTATTACTATAGATAAACATTTTGCGGCGAAATACAAAGCAAACCAAATGCAATAAAATTATTTTCGAAGATGTATTGTTTCTAAATGCAGTAAAAGTGCAGATGGCCAACTGGGATGTTTTTGAGCATATTGCTTGCGTTTTGAGTTAACTATAATTTTAAAAACTGACGTGAAAATGAAGATGTGTTTTTTGTGAGAAAAAAAAATGAATTTAATAATTAATCGCTCCAAAAGTGTAAACTTATGTTATTGTTTCGCCAAAAATGAATTCCATGTTAAGTACGCCCAGAAAACTATTTAAATATGAAATCATCGTTATTTTTCAAGTGAAATAATGAATCCATGATATTGAGTCTTTGCTAAATCTGATTTCTAAATATTAATACTCATTTAAATTATCATTTTAAAACTACTAAATTATCTAATTAAATAAATGTTTACAAATATTGATCTACTATAAGATATTAATTACATCATATTTCCTTAATATAATGAAGGGTGACAATTATTGCGTATATATTTTTTTATTAATTAAGAAAATATGGAAAATTACATTTCAATAAACACTGTCTCTCTCTCTTCGTACTCTGCTCGTTGGCTTTGACAACGGCTTTGATTTCTCACGCAACTATTAAGAATTTGCATAGGAAAGAAATACATATAATATAATTATAATAAACAAAACTAATTTAGCAAAAATAAATTCGAAGAAATTACGACGGTAATGCCGATAAATAAATGCAATTTACAGTTTATGACCAGAAGTCGGCACAAATCAATTAGTTGTCTACTTTTTACTATAGATAAACATTTTGCGGCGCGATACAAAGCAAACCAAATGCAGTAAAATTATTTGCGAAGATATATTGTTTTTATTTTTACTAAATTAGTTTTGTTTATTATAATTATATATAAAAATCAGCTTCACGCTGTATCCCGCACACAGCAGGGTAGGCAGAGGGAACCTAGTGTTAAGACACTCCGTTCCCCACTTTCTGCCGAATTCTGGAGGCATTGCGTGTTGAGTGGCAGAACTCAACGCCGCGCTTAACCTCGACACCAGAGCGAAGAAATGGAAATATAAATTTAAGTAAATATTTCTACTCCTCGAGTGGGGATCGAACCCACAACCAGTCGGTTTTACAGTCACACCTCGTGCCGCTGCGCCACGACTGGCCTCCTATACTACTACTGGCCTATTATAATTATATTATATATATTTTTTTCCTATACAAATTTTTAAAAGTTGCGTAAGAAAAAAAAGCCGTTGTCAAAGCCAACGAGCAGAGGACGAAGAGAAAGAGAGAGAGAGAGAGAGAGAGAGGGTTTATTGAAATGTAATTTTCCATATTTTCTTAATTAATAAAAAAATATACGCAATAATTGTCACCATTCATTATCTTAAGGAAACATAAGACAATTAATAATAGATCAATATTTGTAAGCATTTATTTAATTAGATAATTTAGTCGTTTTAAAATGACAATTTAAATGAGTATTAGTATTTATAAAACAGATTTAGCAGAGACTTAATATCATGCATTTGTTATTTCACTTGAAAAATAAGGATGATTTCATGTTTAAATAGGTTTTTGTACGTACTTAATATGGTTAAAATAATCATTTAACAGGTGAATAGCTAGAATAAACATTAATTTTAAGATTGACCTTCTATTATATAATATTTTACTTTAAAACATAAGGCAAACCGCGCATTTCATCGTCTATTCTCAGTCAAACGGAATCGGAATAAAATATTTCAAATGATGGCAAACTTTGCTTGCGGCAGTTATTTTCCAGGCAACCATGTGTTTTTGTGATGAGAAAAAAATAAACTTTAATTTGATATATAATTCATTAAAAAAACACATGAGTGCAAATGTAAACTTTAAGTGACCTCTTTAAACCAGGCAACCCCGAGCTTGCGGCAGACTGAGAGCTGGCAACCATTATTTTTCCAATTCCTTATGCGATTTTCTTTCAAATGATGTGCGATTCACATAAAAAACATATAAGTGCAATTTTCTCCAAAAACGAGTTACGAAAAACATTAATTAAAGGTGATTGCGGCAGGATTCTTTTAGGCAACCCTAGTGTAATCTATTCTACTATCATGTATCATTCTTAAATATAAGTTTCATTAGAAAATCTGATCCCTACAGTTTTAAACAATGGGATCTTAGGCCATAAGTTTAAATCGTAAATAATTCAATACAGAGATAAAGAAAGATTTGATCTTCAAAGAGATATCAAGGAAATACATCGATTTTTTGATTCGTTCGTTCGTTTGAAATAAATCTATATAAAAATGCCTAAAAACATCCTTTCTACGTGTACTCTGTAGTAACTACATATTTACTAATTGTACATTTAGCTAATAATATGTGTAACTAATTTAAAAACTGTACAGGAGTTAATATGCAATCATTACAGTTATTTAACATTTAGGGCTGTTTCTGAAAGAGTAAATTAAATTATTTACTGACATCAGAGTTTTAGAATGATGACGAGACGAGATTTTAGATGAGACGTACATTACATAGTGTAATAAATAATTAGCTTTATATATATTTTATAAATATCAAATATCAACAATGGTCGTATTTTTTAATTCAAAACAATAAAAAATTCTTATAGAAATTACAATAATGCAGTAAACAAATCATATTAGAATATAACAGATTAAAGTAATAAAAAATCACATTAGAAGTCATTATAATTGTCGATCAATTCTTCATTAATTTATTAAATCAATAATCATCAAAGAGGGCGAAGCCGCAGGCCGGCCGCTAGTAATATATGTTATTAAAGAAATTTTATAATTTTTATTATAATACATTTTAAATTTTAATGCGTCTTGGCGCAGCGGCCCAAAGCGTGACTGTAAAACCGACTGGTTGTGGGTGCGATCCCCACTCGAGGAATTGAAATATTTACTTAAATTTATATTTCCATTTCTTTGCTCTGGTGTCGAGGCAAAATGCGGCGTTGAGTTCTGCCACTCAACACGCAATGCCTCCAGAATCCGGCAGAAATTGGGGAACGGAGCGTCTTAGCACTAGGTTCCCTCTGCCTACTCTACTGTGTGCGGGATACAGTGTGAAGCTGATTTATTGTATTATTTTAAGACTAATAAAAAGAAAGTCACCGAGAATATATATAAATATTTAGGTTTATATTTTATTGAAAGGGACAACACGAAATGTAAAAACAATTCAAATCTTAGGGCGCCTCATTATTTTTATAAAACTCTGCATAATCTGCCTCGGACGGAGATGAGAAGCCGTGGCAAATTGTTTTCAGATAAAGAAACCTCTATTGAAATAGATACTATGGATTTTTTAAAATAAATGATTTCTTAAGAAACAAAAGGCTAAAGACATTAAAGGAAATAAATAGGCTTTAGTACGCTTAGCGCGGCGTTGATTTCCGCCAGCCAACATGCAATGCATCATCCGGCGGTAAATGGCGTGATAATTTGCGGAAGTAAACCCCGCGCTTTACCTTAAATATTAAATATTTAAGTCTCCCGAATCGGTATCGAACCCTTAACTATCACAGTTTACAATAACACGCTTGTGCTCCTCTGCCACGACGGTTGGCCTCCTGTTGTTTATTCAATAACTAATAATTCAATTAAACCTGTCTAACTTCCCCTTGCTGAATTTTATTTAATGATTATTTTTCCAATTTGTTTTGCGGTGAGAGGGATCAAATAAATCAAGCTTTCACATATTTTCCTTTGATTTCAAAATTATTTATTGTTTTAAAACGTGTTCAATGATAAAATTATACATATAAATAAAAGGAATATTTCCAATTACGACGAAAAAACTAACTAAAAAACAGTGGTGGTTTTGTTTTTTTTTTTTAATTTATTACACAGTTTACAGTACATTCTAGTATATTGAATAATGCATCTTAATTATACAGAGTGTAACTCTACCAACAAAATCTATGAAATTAAATATTAATTCCCACCCAAGTGCAAATTAGGCAATTCGCGGCCTGTGCTTATAGCTAGCTTTATAATATCAAAATACTTGTAATACACTACGAACACTGTCCGACTGTAGTTGGCTGGTGAAAATATATAAAAAAATATATATTTAAAAGTAGTCAATTGTTGTAGTAAACATAACATGTTTATCTGTTTCATGATTTCAGTACATTTTTAATATTTAACCCATAAGAAAACCTAATGAAATTTTCAGATGTTATTGTGTACCAAATACCACACAGCACACGCAGCACAGCTTTTAAGTTTTTTTTTTAAATACCAATTTTTTTTTAGTACAGCCCCTTAAACTTTTTGTTGAAATTTAACTTTTTGAAAATGATACTTATTAAGAAGATTCCTAAGTGTGGAATAACACTTTAAAAATGTTAAACCCATTTTTGATAATGATTTTTGTTTCGCAGTTCTTTCCAAGATATATAGACCGTTAGTTTTAAACTATATGAAACGAAAGGTCTATTATTGAGTTATATTGCGGAAACAAAACACGATCACAGACGCAACAGTCAGCCAATTATCTTCAAGAACTCCTCCGACTTTTCCTAAAAAAAGCAACCACTCAAAAACGCTGAGCACACATGGGGGTGAAATGGATAGGTACTGAGGTTATCATAAAGCAGGTTACCCATAGACGAACGTTCGAGTAAAATATACTCTTTATAAATCGATCGACGGATCATATGTATATATTAAATATTTTCATTTCTATGCTTCAGTTTACGTGCAAAGCGCGGTTTTAAATTCCGCTCAACAAGCCATGCGGCCAAAATTCGGTGGTAAGTGGGAAACGGAATTGTAACGAAATATTTTAAGACTAGGTTCCCAAGTTCCCTCTGCCTACTCGTCTATTTGCGGGATTCAGCGTGAAACTTAAAAAACTTATCCCTCTTATAGAACTAGTTTTCCTAATTGACAGACTTCCACTTTGCACTCAATCTTTCTGTCAAATCTTAGAACAGATCAAAAATTAACATAAATTATTACTAAAATTATGATTTATTTTTAGGGCTCTTCAATCATATATTAGGGGATGAAGTCTAAACAGAAGCGTTAAGAAGCGCGGAATGATTAATGTGTTTAGAATTGATATTTAATTGCTAGCAAACATGTAGAGACAGTCGCTGCCATGTTGCGGCGTTGATGACGTAATTTATAGCCCACACAGACATTTAATATACCTTAGCATATAGTATAGAGGAGGCATCATTTGGCTTAGTATTATTGTTTTTATTTAAAACTTATATTAAAATTATAAACATTTTTTATTCCGATAGACTTCGGTGAGCAGTTTACTTCAGTTCTGCTAGAAGAGCCAGCAAGGTGATAAACACTTTTCAATTTCTTATTTTTTTTTGCTTAATGTATATTATTTATGTAGTAATTACGCGGAATTAAGAGTAGCAATCATATTCTATTGACAAAAGTGTATATAAGCACGTTTGTTCTAATAAAAACTGATAATATTTACCATTGATTTGTCTTTTAAAGCATTATCAGTACGACATGGCTTTAGTTTTACGATGGAAAAGAATTTTTTATTGTCGATTTTTTGTATTTTACGTGAATAAAATTGCACAGAGCTTACCTTCTTTGTGAAATAAATATTAATGTCCATAAAATGATACTACAAGTTTGAAGTATGAAGCAAAACTCATTTATTTTCTTAATACCCACAATATAATTATTGAACATCAATGTCTATTTAAGTACACAATTTTACCAACATAATTAATATATAACATATCTTTCCCCCATACTAATACATTTAGAAATAATCATTAGAAGACAATCAAACAGTTACCAGAATGATTACATACAAAATATAAATCTAATCAGTGCTGGGGATTCCAATTATATCTGGCCACAACTCTGGTGGCGGTATCTCAATAGGCATATCTGGTGTAGCTGTTCCAGATCTTGAGCTGCGAGCAGTACGGTCATCAGCAATCGGGTCCTGATCTATTACTTGTGGTGTTACAGTACGTGCTAAAATCTGGTCAGCATGTCTACGGTGCAACTCACCATCTTCCGTTCGCACCCTGTAGGAGCTAGGACCCTCAATCATCTCAACAGTAGCTCTTTGCCACTTCTCACCTGGACCATACATCCGTATTAACACTGGTTGATCCTCCGCAAAGGTGCGACTGGGTGTTCTGTGTGCCGCTGCCTCCAGTTGTATCTCTGTGTTAGAGGGTACTGCATCCGGGTGGAGAGATGATACCGCTGTCCTATATCGACGACCGTTCAGTAACTCTGCAGGCGTTTTATTTGTTACGCTGTTTGGCACTGTACGAAGATAGTACAAAGCCTTACTTAATTTCTCACTCCAAGACATGTCAGAAGACGACATTTTCTTTAATTTATTCTTGAACGTCTGAATGGCACGTTCGATCTGTCCATTAGTTGCCGGATGATACGGCGGTGAATACAAATGTCTGATTCCATTTTTAGACAAGAATGAATTGAATTCATCAGAGCTAAATGCTCTTCCATTGTCCGACACTAAAACTTCTGGAAGTCCCTGTGCAGCAAATATTTTCCTCAAAACTACGACGACCGTGGACGCACTCATTGAGGGAATGATTTCAGCTTCAAACCATTTGCTGTAACTATCAACCAACACAAGAAAAGTTTTTCCTTGGAATGGTCCCGCAAAATCTATGTGGACCCGGTTCCACGCTTTTTCTGAAGTAATCCATGTTTGTGGGTCGCCTGGTGGATTATTCCTGACTGCCTGGCATAGTTCACAAGCACTCACCGTTCTTTCGATCTGGTTATCCATGCCTACCCACCATATGTAACCTCTAGCATATGCCTTTGTCTGGACGATCCCCGCATGTGGGGCATGTAAAAGTTTAAGTACCTGGTCTTGAAGAGCCGCAGGTATAATGACTCTATTGCACCACAATAAACACTCTTTATTGTGTGAAAGAGCCTCTCTCCGTGTCCAGTATGGTTGCAGCACAGGGTCGCTATTACGTGGTGGCCAACCATGTAAAACATGAAACAAAACTCTCCTCAATATAGGATCTTTCTTGGTGAGTTCCGCAATTTTGCGCACGTCCAAATTCCACCCTCTAGGCTGCTCTTCTAAAAGTAAAACATCTCTAACAATATCTGTAGTCGCTGTCGATGTATCCGGGGCTGTCCATCTGCTAAGCGCGTCCGCGTTACCAATCAGCTTCCCAGGTCTATATTTAATGTTATAATCGTAACACCCCAGCTTCAAAGACCAGCGCAACATTCTCGGTGAAATCTGATCCGGTATAGGTTTCTCTCGGTTGAACAAACCTATCAACGGCTTATGATCCGTCACAATAGAGAACTTCCGGCCCGCCAGATAGTCATGAAATTTTGTCAATCCAAAAATTATAGCCAATGCCTCCTTATCAATTTGGCCGTATCTTCTTTCATGCGCTTGCATGGTTCGTGATGCCATCATTATCGGCCTTTCAGAACCGTCGTCCATTACATGTGCTATGATAGCCCCCAGACCATACTCCGACGAATCACATATAAGGAGCAATTCTCTGTTGATGTCGTAGCCAACCAACGTGCGATCCGACGACAGTAACTCCTTGGCCATCTCAAATGCTTCCTGTTCCTTTTTACTCCATCTCCAAGGCCTCTTAGACTCAAGCAAGCGGTATAATGGTTCCAACACGGTTACCTTGTTTGGCAAAAATTTTTCATAAAAGTTATACAAGCCTAGAAAAGCCCTTAATGTTTCTTTGTTAGTTGGAGCCGATTTTTCCTGTATCTCTTTCACCTTTGCAGGGGACGGGTGCAGACCTTCTGCGTCAATCATATGTCCCAAAAACGTAATGCTATCAGCTGCAAACATACATTTCTTCAAGTTAAGACGCAAGCCCATCTTTTGAAGCTTCAATAACACATTTCTTAGGCGTTGATTGTGTTCATGTATTGTCTTTCCTGCTATGGCAATGTCATCCAATAAACATGCCACTCCATCCATCCCTGCGAGGGCTGTCGACATCACTCTCTGAAAAATACCCGGGGCTGCACTCACACCGAAAGCTAGCCTATTCACCTTCATCAGACCAATAGGAGTATTGAGTGTCAAGAGCATAGCAGTTTCTTCATCTACCTTTAATTGAGTATAGGCTTGTTTCAGATCCAATTTAGTAAATATACGTCCTCCACTAAGTTTAACGAAAGCCTCAGTTGATGTTGGTAGTGGGTAAATATCCGTGTCTATAGCTGCATTTACCGTCGAACGATAATCCCCACAGATACGCAATGAGCCATCATCTTTCTTGACAATTCTTAAGGGCGTGGCCCATTTCGAAAATCTGACAGGTGATAATACCCCTTCTTTTACCAGGCGTTGCAATTCATCTTCAACTTGATGTTTCAATGGAAATGGAACGGGGCGTGCTTTCAAGAAACGTGGTGTTATATTTGACTTAACATTTAACGAAACTTCCGGCCCTTTGTACATCCCAAGACCTTCCTTAAATAAGTCAGGGAATTCTTCTTTATAAGGCCTAATTTGCTCGGCGGACCAATACAGGCCCGAAATATGCAGCCCTAATGCCTGAAACCAGTTTCTCCCCAACAGGCTTGGGCCACGGCCGGAGACCACCACAAGCTCACATTGGGCTGCCTTGTCTCCGAGTACTGCGCGTACATTCGCTATACCTATTACTTTCAAGGGGTCACAAGTCCACGTCACGAGTTTTAAATTGGTAGAATTCAAAGGCGGGGGGGTGAGCCACAATTTCTGATACGTCTCCTCAGAGATTATTGACCTCGAAGCTCCAGAGTCCACTTCCATTGACAGCTTGACGTCATCTAAAGTAACCTCTGCTACTATTGGAGGTCTATAATTATCAGCACAAACGTAAATGCCCATCATGTTTTCATTTGAACACCCTTCTCCGCAAATAGCGCCGTTCTGTGCCTCATCACTCGCCTGGTACACCTTGTTAGGTTTCTTGTTACAAGCCGCTGCGATGTGTCCAAAACGTTTACAGTAAAAGCATCTCGACTTCGAAAACGTGCAACGCTCGCCCGGCTTGTGCACCCGCGCACAATGTCGACACTCGTTCGATTTAATTCTACCGATTTCCATCGGTACTGTGACGTCAGACAGAGTTTGCTTCAGTCCTGCAGTATTGCCGTATAAATCTGGAAACGTTGCTTGATAGTTGAGACAGGTCTGAACCGCCGTCTCGTACGTCAGCTCCTTCGTCTTCAACAAATCCCGTCTCAAGCGCTCGTCTCGTATACCCAATACTAATCGGTCCCTCAGTTGGCGCTTTAAGTCTGTGAAATTGCATTTAGCGCCCAATAAACTGATCGCAGCCACAAAATCCTGTACGGTCTCATCAGGTGACTGCCGGCGTTTATGAAATTTATCACTTTCTAGTATTTCGTTAACCTCTGGTTCGAAAAATTTGTCCAGTACACTAAGAATTTCATTAAATTCCACGCTAGTAGGTCTCGCGGGTGCTAACAATGATGCAATCAACGAGTAAGTATCCTTTCCGCACTGTGATAGAAACAGAGAACGTGCCTTACTATTATATTCACTTTCGGAAACACCCGCGGCGTCGAGAGCGCATTGCAACTGTTCTTTATAATCGCACCACTTGTCTGTCTTGGGGTTAAAATGTCCAGGAAATACTATATTAGCGATATTAGTCGCCATTTCCACAAAAATCTATTTAATTTTCCTCGTCGCCAATAAAATGATACTACAAGTTTGAAGTATGAAGCAAAACTCATTTATTTTCTTAATACCCACAATATAATTATTGAACATCAATGTCTATTTAAGTACACAATTTTACCAACATAATTAATATATAACAGTCCACACATATGCATATTTATAATTTGATTGCTGCGTTAAACATAATCATATATCACACATACATATCATATACTCGTTTCTATTAATATAGCAATCGTTACCTCTTTTTATCTCCGTGATCATAATCCCACAATTATGTAGAATGGAAAATTAAATATTTAGAATGTCATTTTGTATGTACTGTGCCATTAAGAGTCTTGTTCGTAATACAAAGCTGGACAAGCGTATTGGTGATCGCAGGGCGTAGTTTCTCAAATAGTAGCTTCGTCCAGTTTTTTTGTCACCCCAAAACTTAAATATAAAGGTCCTTATCGACCTTCCTACCAGTTATTTGATACGGAGCTGAATTGTGGACACTGAGAGTGATTCGTCTAACAGTTTAAAGTTGTTCAGCATGATATGGAGTTAGCATATACTTTCTTAATATCTTCTTTAAATAATAGAAGGAGCCACTATAATAATTATTTCAAAATGTTACTTAACAAAATATATCGTAGGAAACCTGTATATCTTCTAAATTTGTATTTTATTTAGTATATTAGAAAACGTTAAGCAAATATTCAAATGCCACAGTTTAGAAAGTATCAGACGATCGGTTCCGAAACACCAATCGGCTTAATTCCGCCGTTTGCATTGGAAATACTTAGGCTTGTAACTTTTCGTGTTAACTGCCCGCGCCCACAAACAGTTATCTTCACTTTATCTATTTTCAACCTTATTTCTTTACAACAAAGTAATTTTTTGCTTGACTATACAAATTAGCTCACTTTAACTTACTTGTAATTCGGTACTAAATCACTGTTTCGATGTAAATGCGGATTTAGATTGGATAGTTAGTGAACTCTTGGGTGTTGGAAAAACTTTCGTCCAGATGTTGCCATTTAAATATTGTATATAACTGTTTGTTGTTTTATTTGTGAAATTTATTGTCTATGGCTGTATTAAAGTTATAAAGATAATGATATAGAATAATTGGATTATTATTTATATGTCCAGTTCCCATGTACTCAGGGAATAAATAAATCAGCTTCACGCTGCACGCCGCACACTGCAGGGTAGGCAGAAGAACCTAGTGTTAAGACACTCCGTTCCCCACTTTCTGACGAATTCTGGAGGCAATGCGTGTTGAGTGGCAGAACTTAACGCCACGTTTGTCCTCAACACCAGAGCGAAGAAATGGAAATATAAATAAAACTCAGGGAATATTTTATTATTTTAATTTCTTCGCTCTGTTAACAAGACATGCGGTGTAAAAAATCGGTCAAGTACGAGTCGGTCTCGCCCACTGGTGATTCCGTACCAATTTCATGAATATAGGTGAACGAGAAAGTGACTCATGAAAATTGACAAACTTAAATGTGTGGGTGTATGCAATAATTTCGTATGAAACAAACTACAACTTTATGATCTATACCATGATTTTTTTTGTGATATTTATAAATGTCCATTATCATTTTTTTGTACTGTAATTCTTAAATGAGATTAAAGAATTGATTTATTAAGTGAAAGAAAACGTTTACGTACTTTTATTTATAAAATCCTGTTTTCAATATTCAAGAGCTCCTTAGAAATTTCTGTCTTTTATTTAAACAGTAAGAAATTTTAATTAAACTGAAACTTTAAGTTCACTGCATTTTCTCAAAGATTTTGTCAGATATTTGTGCACTTTGTGATCTTCTGCTTGAACGGATCTCTCGATAAAATATTTATTTTGTCATCTCTTATGTCTGAAGTGAAGTATCGTTGAATTTATTTGTAAGTAATATATTGAAGCTATAGTGGCGCATAAGGACAGTGTTCTTATTAATGCGTTGATTGTGAGTTCGATTTTCCCAAGGCGGAATTATTTAGTTAAGTTAAGGCCATAAACTGAGTTGTTGAATTCCGAAGCTCAATATATTTTAATTGTCCTTAGGTGAATAATAGAATACGGAGTAAATTTTAAATATAATAAATAAACAAATTTAATATTATTTATATCTATACTTATATTAAATCTAAACCAAATCTGGTAGTATAGGTAGGTTGGTAGGTAATGAAAACGAGACATGCTAGCATTTTATTTTATTATTTCAAAAAAAAAAACAGCGTCGCGCTGTATTCCGCACACAGCAGGGAATCTAGTGTTAAGACACTCCGTTCCCTACTTTCCACTAAGTTCTGGAGGCATTGCGTGTTGAGTGGCGGAACTCAACGCCGCGCTTACCCTCGACACCAGAGCGAATAAATGGAAATATAAATGTAAATTCATTTCCTCGAGTGGGGATAGAACCCACAACCAGTCGATTTTACAGTCACACTTTGCGCCCCTGCGCCACTACTGGCCTCCTCATATTAAAATGTTCTTTTACAAAGAAAGTATTATAAAACTTATACATGTCGTCTCACAACAACACATACAGGTATATTTAATGTTGTTCGCAACATTTCCCATTGTCATAAATTGGCAACAATTTTACGGAACTTTGGAAATGCCGTCATAACGACTTAGCTACGTGACTCTGTTGGAGAATTTATTTTTGCGAAAACAAAAGACGTTCATATTAAAAGTTTTGAATGTTTATAATAAAAGGAAAATGTGATAATATGGCTTAGTTCATTAGTTTTTAGCTATTTATTTACATTTATATTTTCATTTTCTTCGCTCTGAGTTTCGCTACTCAACACGCAATGCCTCCAGAAATTGGCGGAAAGTGGGGAATGGAGTGTCTTAACACTATGTTCCCTGTCTACCCTGCTGTGTGCGGGATATAGCGTATAGCTGAAAAAAAGAATTATATATTTATGAGTATAGGTAGAGGCCCTCGTAGCGTAAATGTAAAGCGTCTGTTTGTAAATGCGACTGTTTGAGTTCGATCTCCACTTGAGATAATTAATTATTTTCATTTGCTCGCTCTGTTAACAGGGTAAAGCGCGAAATTGAAACCGCTATTCAACAGTAAAGTGGGGAAAGGTTATGTCTTTTAGTATAAAACGACTTCTAATAGGAAATGTCGGTTAATTTATAGTTAAAATACATTTATTTAAGTTAAGAAAAGGTAATTTTAAACCATTGCTTTAACCAGAATATTATTAAATACTGAGTTTTGCAATAAAAGCAACCATTTTCATCGCCTATTTTAATGAAGGCAATTATTAACTTAAGAAGTAAAAAGTTTGAATAAAACAAGTTTAGTAATAAAAGTGTTTAAGATATAGTTTTCCCTCACGTGTATAGTAGGCTGAGCGAATATTATGCCACTAGTAGTAAATAAATCATCTTCACGCTCTATCCCGCACACAACATGGTAGTGTTAAGTCTAGTGTTAAGACACTCCATTTCTCATTTTCCGCCGATTTCTGGAGGCATTGCGTGTTGAGTGGCGGAACTCAGAAATTAAAATATCAATGTAAATAAATATCTAATTTTCTCCAGTGGGGATCGAACCCACAACCAGTCCGTCACGACGGTCGTTGCTGGTAATTCATAAAGAGAGTATGATAAAGAGAGATTGGTTTTTTTTTAAATATAATTTTAACTAAATACTACAGACACGTGGTCCGTACTTTTTTTTAACTTTTTCATTATTATCTGCTAAGCAACAATATATTTATCTGCTACTTAAACTAGACTTATAACTAGAGATAATTATCTAGATATTTATTTCCTAAGAAAGTCCAGGTATTTTTAGATTGCCTTTTTGTAATCATTTCACTTATTATCTATTAACTTAACATCTATTACAATTTTACAACTTATATATAGTTTTGTTTTGTATACTGATTGGTTGTATGTTTTAATAAAATAAAAATATTATTGTTAAAAATATACAATGAATTCATTTATAGTATAACAGTATAAATTCTTAAGTAACGGTTCCCTTTTTTGACCTTAAGTGAATATTATATCAACGTGAAAATTTAATATGAATACATTATACGAAAATAGTTCGTTATTAGAGATTCTTTTTTTAGATTTATAAGAAAGCTATACTTAAAAATATTACACATTTTTGTGTACGTTCAAATATCTATGAAATGATATAAATAAATATTATGGCGACTTACAAATAAAATATTTTGGCCGTAACATAACGGAAATTTAAGTATACCTTGTTCTATTTCCTTCTTTTTCTATAATTTTTATTATTTTGAAATAACTGACAAGTTACGTAAGGAAACGATTATTTAAGGTTATCATTTTTTATACAAATAGTATAAAAAAGCAGTCGGTTTAGTAATATACATATGTTATATTTAAAAATATTTTAAATGTCAAGCTCAAAAATCAATCAATGAAGTATGAATTACTTATTATTAATTGTGGTTTCGATTCCCACTCGAGGATATAAAATATTTAATATTATAATTTCTTCGCTCTTATGTGGAAAAACGCGCCGTTTAGTTCCGCGACTCAATTCAAACATTCGGCAGCAACTGCGGAACTGACTGTCTTGACACTAAATTCTGCCTACTCTGCTTTATACGAGATATAGCGTGAAGCTGAAAAAAATATAGTTAATTATGAACTATGTATATGTATGTATATGTCATATATTCACGATTTTTTCATATATATTCAATAACCGAAAAAACCAAAGCACTTAATAAGCACTCTATTCAAATGAATAACACAGCAATCACAAATAAAACGAAATTACATTAAAAGTTATATAAAATAGAAAGCAACGTTATATTTTAAACTTGTTTTCAACAAATATGACAAATTGATAGCAATTTTATTCTGAACTTTCGAAGTGTCACGCTGACTTAGATACGCTACTTCCTCCAGAACATTCAATTTTGCCAAAATGAAAAAGAAGTGTGTTGAACTTTTGAACCAATGCTTACAACTGTAAAATATTTTTATTTTTAAAATGTTAATAGGATTTTAAATGGCTTTTATGTTTATTTGTGATATCATATGAAGCCAGTCGTGGCGCAGGGGCACGTGTGTGCGTCCATAAATACGATAGGTCATGGCCTCAAATCACACTCCAGGACATAAAGTATTTAATACATTCGTTTCTTCGCTCTCTACACGCTATGCTTACAGGATTTGGCGGGAAGTGAGGAACGAGAGTGTCTTAATGGCAATAGAGTTACGTACACAAACACTAGGTTGACATTGCTTGTTGAATAGCCGAACTAAACGCCGCACTTTGTCGCCTTACTAGAGCGAAGAATTGAAAACTCATTCCCCCGAATGAAAATCGAACCTATAAACGACGTGTTTATAGCTGAATCGCTAAGCCATGACGAAATAGCAAATCAAATTTAATAATTACTCAAGTCACTCATTCAGTTACTGCATAATAAATCCCAATTGCTTAAATAACTAACTAAGAACACCAGCTCTAACGACATTTAGCTATCTCGCGGACACGACTTGAATATTTTAATGATTTACAAAGATTAACCAAGAACTGTCCTTTATTAGAATAATGTACGTTTTGAATTTAAAATTACACTTTCTTAGTACTCTTTAGACTACTTGGAATGTCAATTTTGCTAATTTTTATTGTATAAAAGTTTTATCTTTTTGCTGATTATTTTAACTGGAATTTTCTTGATAGTATAATCTATTACTTTGAAATAAAATCATTTTACAAGATTTTAAGACGTTTAAATTAATATTTTTAATTTAATGTATATAACTTAACTTAGCTTCACGTTGTATCTAGCGGGGTAGAGAGAGACAACGGAGCGCCAAACGCTACAGTCTAGACATACCTCTTTCGCAACGTCTACTGTCATCAACCTCCGAGGAGTCCCTGTACATTTTACGTGACCCTCCTCCAGCATCTTAGATACTGTGTTTTCGAAGGTCAACCGAGGTTTACTCCTACCTGTATTGCCGTACCATACCGTTACGTTACGTATATATTGGTTACTTTCTTTGTTGTTACAAAACTATTCTATTTTATGTGCTAAGCCAAGACCTTGGTAAAGATAACTCCGCCTTATATTTTAAAGCCAAAATGAGTTAACTTCACAGCTTACGCTTTATCCCGGATATGCTCGGGGAAACCTAGTGTTAAGACTCTCTGAATTTTGCTTGACGTCTGAATTCGAGGCATTGCGAAACATCTACAACGCTGCATTTTGCCTACCAGAGCAGGGGTTTGGTAATAATTCAAGCCTTGAGATCGAACTCATATCACGGCTTGCGTTACGTTTACTGCACCATGATGGCTTTAATTTCTATATGTTGCATCCCGTATATTGGAGGGTAGACAAACATAGTGTTGGACACTTCGTTTCCGACGCGTCATCCAAGTTTCGATATATTATGTGTTGAGTGACAGAGCTCAACGCCGTTCTTTGTATTGTTATCTTAGTGCACTACTTATCTCATTACCTAATACTAGAGAAATTAAAATAATGATATTATTTTCTAAAAAAAAACTATTAAACCGAAAGTAATAATAAAAAAACGTTTACTCTCATAGTTAATATCCCTTTTTATTCCACTTAGTGAAGCATACAAATAATTTCGTCTGTAATAAGAAATTGTGTTTGAATTGCCTTTATCGATGTCCAATACATATTAAATGTATTGATAAGAGCAAGAAGTAACTATTGAAAATGGTATTGATAACAAATCTAGTTACTTTAGGTATTGTATTACAGTTACTTAAAAATATAATTACTATATTTACAATGAGGCCGGTCGTGGCGCAGAGGCACAAAGTGTGACTGTAAAATCCACTGGTTGTGGGTTCGATCCCCACGCGAGGAAGTGAAATATATATTTACATTTATATTTTCATTTCTTCGCGCTGGTGACGAGGCAGTGCGGCGTTGAGTTCTGCCACTCAGCACGCAATGCCTCCAGAATTCGGCGGAAAGTGGGGAACGGAATGTCTTAACACTAGGTTCCCTCTGCCTACCCTGCTACGTTCGGGATACAGCGTGAAGCTGATAAAAAACTAAAATTAACAAAATAATTTATTGAAATCTATTTATTCTGATTATTACACATGAGAAATTCTAATCTAATGTTATACGCAACTAAAATTATACAATTTAAATAAATCTGTTATCAATTAATTTATTTATATAAATATAGGTTATTCTTGTTAGTATGTGTGTATGTGTGTGTGTGTGTGTTTGCTAATTAGTCATTTAGATAGTTGATGATTTTACTGTTCGAACACAAAATCGATAAAAAGGCTTAAAAGTTTCAATTTGTCTATACAAATAACTAGAGGTAGTCGTGATGCTGAGGTCAAACCATGTGGCTGTAACCTGACGTTTGTGGGTTCAATTCCTGCTGCGTGAAATATTTTTAAATATTTTTTATGTTACGCAATGCCTCGAAAATTCGGTGAAGAGATAAAACCGAGTGTCTTAACACTGGGTTCAACCTGGCTATCCTTGCACGTGCGGGATGCAACGTGAAGCTGAAAAAATATACTCTTTAATTGTCGCTGTATCGTTTTTTTTTTATCAAACGAGATAAAGGTTCACAATATAAAGTATCGTGTTGTATTAGTATCGAAATTGTGATAAGACCTACTATTTTTCTTTCTAAGCACTTTTGTTTACTTGCCAAGCTTAAGATTAGAAGTTCAACTGTCTTATCGACTAAATATACAGATATAAATAACATGTATATAGCTACTAGTTCGAATGGCGTATGATATTTGTTATTTAAAGTTATTTCTATACTAATATACTATACATATTTAATGAACAAGGAGTCTTAAATACCAGAAAATTTTGATACGTTATAACAATTAACTATGATAGTCTTAATTTTTGATCTCGGGATTTGTTAAAATTTGTTTTTTTATTTTAACGTATTTTGCTATAAGCAAACTGGCCTCGATGACATCGTTGTGAATCTGATTAGCGCTCAATGAAATAATTATTATACAAAACGCGGCGTTGATTTCCGCTACTTATCATGCAATGTCTCGAAAATTGTGCGGGGTGTGAAGAAAAGACTGGTTTAACACTAGGTTCCCTCTGAAAAC
The DNA here is from genome assembly GCA_021202915.1 of Heliconius himera. NCBI lineage: Eukaryota > Metazoa > Arthropoda > Insecta > Lepidoptera > Nymphalidae > Heliconius > Heliconius himera. The sequence continues at coordinate 361,229 of JAJHJA010000092.1, forward strand.
CCTGTTTTATAACTAGTTTCAGTCTTCTATTAAGCCTAATTTTGTACTCTAGTATATTTCTGAGGATCCTAAATAAATATATAGTTTTTTTTATTAGCTTTACACTGTATCCTGCATTATAGCACGGTAAGCAAAGATAGTCTGGGGATTTACAGTTAAGACACTCCGTTCCCATTAATACACTTCATTACACCATTTATTGCTGAATTCTAGAGGCACTGCGTGTAGAGCTCAAAGCATCGCTTTGCCTTGTTACCAGACACAGAAATTGAAAATATTAAATATATCAATTCGGGAATCAAATCCACAACAGTCACACGCTTGTGCTTGCCCCTACACCACGACTGCCCTCTTATCTCTACCTAAAATAACTCTATTTCTACACAAATTCTTTTACCAAGAAATCACACTATGTATTGACTTGCATTGAAGATAAAACTAAGTTAGAGCATAAATCTATAGACGTCGGCGCAAACTTTAGACCGATGGGGATTAGTCTTTCCACTGCAGTCTTTACTTAAGTTCCCGGTTTCGGTGCCAAAGCGGTTCGATTAAATGAAATTCTCCTGATTACTTTTATCTACGTAGTTCGAGATTTGAAGTGATGATCAGTTCTTTTGGCTTGCTAAATTTAATTATTGTGTGTTGAAACAGTTTTTTTTATGGAATATTTGCGTAATACATTAGGATAGCATCTGATTGTAAAGGTATTGGTTGTGGGTTCAATTTCGACTGGGGAAAATAAAATAGTAATACTATACGTCTCCTCGTTATGGTTAGAAGAAGAAGCGCGTGTGGAGTGTTTTGAGATACTTCGTTCTCTATTTTCCGTCGAATTCTCGAGCCTATCCAGCTACATGCGACCAGTTACAGCACAGCGAAAAGCTGAAAAAAAGATTATAGTTTCAAATAAATGATATACTGACATTAAATGTTGCATTAAAAAAGAGGTAGATGGCAGTAGACTAAGCGAAAGAGGTATATAGAGACCGTGGCGATTGACGGTCCGTCCTCTCTGGCTACCTAGAGACAAAGCGTGAAGCAAAAAAAATGTTAAACCTTTTTCTACATATACCTACTTAAGAGATAAGACTTTAAGAATTAGAAATTGACTAGATTGTGATTTTCCATATATTTTATTAGATTTTAACTTTGAAAGTTTAATCATTTGTAAACCTTACGTTATACTTTACAGCTCTTCTTTTTAGCTCAGATTGGGTTATTAAAATTATAATAACTTCTCATACTGACTTCTGTGAGTGCTCGGCATCAAAGTACCACACATAATAAACCAGCTTTAAAATATTAGTATGGATTAACGCATCCTCACGCTATATAAACATAATTAAACGCTACTATAACAGTTATCTCTTAAGGCAGTCAGAAATTAACTCTTCAGAGTCACGTCCAAAAAGAAAGTTTATAGTCCATAAAGTCACTTAACATCATGCCAGCGGTAGAATGTATACTTGATAATACATTTTATGTGATTTCACCCCAGAATGAATTTGGATCGCGTGTTTTATGAGTGGCCGAAGATATGCATACGGTTGTTGGGAATGAAAAGTAGAATTATTCTTAGTGGCAGTGAAGAAACTTAGTTATCCTTGACAATATGTAATATAGTATATTTTATTGTAATAGTGAGGCGAGACTCAACTGTAAGCTAGATGGTTGTGGATTCGATATTCACTACGGGGAATTAATTATTTTCGTTTCCACTAAGCTCGTAACTTTTCTAAATTTTCTTCTAGGCTATTTCGGTTGTTGGAGTTGCATATAAAAGATGATGGTGCTTCCATTTAAAATCTAAGCTTCCTTATATTAAATGTATAGGAACACAATATGATATGATAAATAAAAAAGAACATTGATATTTAATACAACATATTTAACCCAAATTCTTCAATATTGGATTTTACCAGTTTTTTTAGATTCCCCAGTTTTTTAAATACTTTTTTTTAATAATTTATATGAATAATATTGCTTGAGATCTGATATTTATAATAATGCGTTAAACCTGACGACAATGTGTCGTAAGAGAAGAATTTTGTTTATGTCCATCTTTTATGGCGGTCGTTCTGTAGAAGGGATGCCTTCTTCGAGATGCGCATATCAAATTAGTTTTAAGATTAATTTTCCGTCACTTCTGTTTTATTACCACCGAGTAAAATGGGGAATAGAATAAAGAAACATGGACATGGGCTGTAATATTTCCATGTAATATTCTTTTTTATGGTTTTTATCAATGATATATATGAATATTTGTATGAAATATATGGTATGTTGTAAAAATCTAGGAAAAATGACATTGCGGAAGCGGCTTATTTTTAACAGTACATTTTTTAGCTTCACGCTGTATTTCGCACAGGTCAGAATAGGCAGAGGAAACCCAGTGCTAAAACCCAATTCAGATTTTGCGTGTTAATTGGCAGATCTCAACGCCACGATTTGTCTACCTGAGCGTAAAAATTAAAACGATTATGGTATTATCATTAAGCCGAGTGGGAATCGAACCCACAACCATCACGTTTACAGTCAGACACGACGAATTGTTATAATCGTTATAAATAATTTAAGCTGTCTCGTTAAACGCGTTATACTGTTACACAATTTACCCATTTGCCAACAGAAGTAAGGATGCTATGTGACAGTTAATGGGATAAATAAGCGTTGGTACTGTACTGGCAACGGCACTCTACTAGCTGTACAAGATTTATGAATAGCAGAGAGATAACCAAAATTCATACAGAATATCTTTTTTTTGAAATAATGTAACATATAAACTTGTTTAATAATCCAGTAACATATTATTAAATAGTAAATTAACTGATTTTAACATATACATGAAATATAATAAAAATAAAAAAAAAAGTTAGAAGCCAGTCGTGGCGCAGGGGCACATGCATGCGAATGTAAACGCTATGGTTGTGGGTTCGATTCTCACTGGAAGAAATAAAGACGTAGTGTGATTAAGTTCCAGTCAAAACGCAATGCCTCCAGAATTCGGCGGAAAATAATGAGCGAAATGATATTAATGGGAACGGATTTTCTTAACACTAGGTTCCCAGGTTCCTTCTTCCCACCCTGCTACGTGCGGGATATGGTGTGAAGCTAAAAAATAATATGCCAGCAACTGTCCTCGAATGAGACTGCATTTGCATTTTACACCAGCCTATTAATGTAAAATTTGGTGCAGGCCAAAAAACAACCCTTACGTTTCTGACAAAATGGTAGAACTTCATTATTTCTACATCATGCAATTTAGCCTGCATTGTCCACGTTTAATAGGAACTTTGTTACGAACAATAGGTTGGTATAATCCACATTATATACAAAATACGATATAGTTTCATCGGCAATGCGTATATTTTAGCTCATATGTCGTTCTGGAGCTTTAATGTGTTGGTTTAATAATAATATCAAATACTAAGTCTAATTATAGTGGTTTATACTGTGACATTACAGAGGCTAGTCGTGGCGCAGTGGCACGAAGTGTGACTGTAAAATCAACTGGTTGTGGGTTCAATCCCCACTCGAAGAGATGAAATATTTACTTAAATTTATATTTCCATTTCTTCGCTCTGGTTTCGAGGCTAAGCGCGGCGTTGAGTTTTGCCACTCAACAAGCAATGCCTCCAGAATTCGGCAGAAAGTGGGGAACGAAGTGTCATAACACTAAGTTCTCTCTGCCTACCCTGCTATGTGCGGGATACAGCGTGAAGCTGTTTTTTTTTTATATTGTGACATATAATATCGGTAAACCGTAGAAATTATATTTGTAGAACTGTCGATTTTGTGGAAGCTTATTACAATTAAAATAAAATAAAATATTAATTAAAAAACCTTTAAGTCTCCAGAATTTGGCGGAAAATGGAGAATTAAACTTAACACCAAGCTACCTCTACCTACCTTGCTATGCAGGGTAGGCAAAGTATCTAAAAATATATATAATAATACATTTCTCTTTCGGCCCTTAGAATCAAATTAAATACAATACAAATATAATAGGCGAAACAAAACATTTAATTTTGACAGATACAAAACGCCCGTCCGAATGGCATCCATCCACGTTTGTACTACAAAGTGAAAATGGAAACAGTAATAACAATAACGGTGTCTATTCATTTAACTCGGCTTTCAATTTAATTTAAGTCTGAAAATGTACTGACAGGTGTAGTTAAGGCAAACAGAATAAAACACAGCAATTTCCTGAGCACCGCAGCAGTGGAAACGGAGGTGATCATTTTCGATATATAAACGCTTGTATTTTACGATCGGTTGCTATCGTTTTCAAATAAATTTAGTAATTTAGTAGAGATTATTGATTCTAGTTATTGGTTGAACGGAATTAATGTAGGTTCGAATCTTGTACAGGATAGCAATATAATCTTTTTACCTGGATTCGACAAAGCGCGGTGTTAGGTTATGCTATCGCCTGTGAAATGTCTGTAAATTAGTACTTATCTAAATTATATCCGATCAGAGCTCGTCTGCGACAGTCATCATTGGACGTTTGTTTCTTTCGTCCACATTAATAAAGCCATTTGACAATATAAAACTTAACTTAACTTAACTTAGCTTCACGCTTTATCCCTTGCGGGGTAGTCAGAGAGAACGGAGCGCCAAACGCTACGGTGATCCTGACAATATAATATTGTTTAAATTTTATTCAAAACTTGTTTTTGCTAATTCTAAACTTATTTTTGCTGATATAAAGGAAAAATATATGTAGGGGTGATCAACGCGAGTGTGTTGAGTGGCGGAACTCAACGTCGCGCTTTTGCCTTGACACCAGAGCGAAAAAATTTAAACATAAATGTAAGTAAATATTTAATTTTTTCGAGTGGGGATAGAATCCACAAGCAGTCGATTTTACACTCATACTTTGTGCCATTGCGCCACGACTGGCCTCAAATCGTGAAATCGTGTTTATTATTATCTTAGTATTTGAAAATTTGACTTATTCAGTAATATGTACATATTGTACTATATAATATAATATGACTCTCCAGTTCGTCGGTTTGTCAAATATACGCAGACCTCACTTTTAATACTACATTAAAGATACTAACTATTAATATCATATTCTTTAAAGAATTCATAATTAACACTGGTTATTATGTGAATTTGCCACGCAAATATTTTTTTATTTATTGCTTATTATACTAAGTTACATATTATTACAATCAATTTTATTATTTAATTTTATACTAAAAATATAATTAAAGATTTAAATAAACTAGATAAAATACCTTGCATGAGGATAAACGATCCCTTGGAACTATAGCAGAAACAAAATATTATTTATAACAACCAGTCCTTACGTATTATAACCATAAATATAAGAAGCGTAAATGCAAACTTTGATGCATTCATTGCATATTTAACTTCTCTTGGATTAACAAACTGTGATATTTTAGTCCTGACTGAATGCTGGATCAACGAAAGTAGTATTATACCTACAATACCCAACTATTTGTCGTTTTCTACCAAAAAAAGTATCAATCAAAATGATGGTATAATAATATATGTCAAAGACAGTTTTCAAGTAAAATATAAAGAACCTAAACTAACTGGTGGTAGCTGCTTAACTTTAGAGATTAACAAATTTGATCTCGCATTAATCTGTTCCTATAGGCCTCCGTGCTTCACTAACCCCTCACAATACTTGGATTCAATTGATTTATTACTACGCGATCTCAAATATAAAAATATAATATTTACAGGTGATATTAATGTTAATATTATAGAGGGAACTACTTACACAAATCATTCAGACAACTATTTAAATCTTATGGCGTCACACGGTCTTCAGCAAGGTATTGACAAACCAACCCACAAATATACGTGTATTGATCACTATATGATTAAAACAAAATATAATTGGAATACTTTTATCTTCGATGAATTCACAGATCACTCACCTATTATGTTAGTAATCGAAAACATATTAAAATCAAAGTCTGCTGCGGTTCAAGAAACTTTAAAAATAGATTATGATAAAGTTAAAGATTCTTTAAAATTATTGAATTGGAAAGAATATTTCAAGATTACTGACCCTAATGAGGCGGCATACTTTTTAGTAAATAACTTAAAAAATATTTTAATTAAAAATACAATTAAGAAAATTATTCCTAAGAAACATCGAATTCTGAAACCTTGGATAACAACAGGAATTTTAAAATCGATACGTAAACGTAATAAAATGTATAAGAAAATTAAAAAAGAACCTAATAATGAACAACTTAAAAGACAGTTTATTAATTATAGAAATAAATGTAATTATATAATTAAATATCAGAAAAAACAGTACTATCAAGTCAAACTAAAACTTAATTCAAATAACTCTAAGCAATTGTGGAATATACTTAAAGAAATCGGCTACAATATAAAAAATAAAAAAAACTCATCTGAACTAATCAATATTAAAGATACACCAAAAAATTCGTTGAATCATGTTAATCACTATTTTACGTCTATTGGTCGAGATTTGGCTAGCGAAATTTATAGTCAGCCTGAGTATTGTGACGATAAAAAATTTATATTTGAAAAAAAGCAACATATTGTCGACTCAATGTTTATGTCTCCTACTAATTGTAAGGAAGTTAAGAAAATTATATTCTCACTAAAGAAAGGATCCTCAGGTAATGATAACATTAGTGGAATAACGGTAAAAACATTGCATGAGGCATTAATTGAGCCTATTGTTCATTTGTGTAATTTATCTATGGAGACAGGAATATTTCCTGACATATTTAAACAGGCCGTGGTCATTCCTATCTTTAAAAGTGGAGATGATTTTATTCCTTCGAACTATAGGCCCATTTCATTATTATCAACGCTTTCTAAAATTCTAGAAAAAATTGTACACAAAAGACTTTTGTCATTTTTAGATAAACACCAAATACTGGCTCCCAATCAGTATGGGTTTAGACCTAATCACTCGACAGAGGACGCAGTGCTCAAGCTAACCACCACTGTTACATCTCACCTAGATAAAGGAGATAAATGTCTCGGAGTATTCCTCGATTTAAAAAAAGCGTTTGACACTGTACCAATTCCCAAACTTATTTCTATTTTAGATGATATTGGTATTCGTGGTATAACAAAGCAGTGGTTTAATAACTACCTGACCGATCGCGTGCAGTGCGTACGAGTTTTAGGTCAATTCAGTGACAACCTGCCCTGTGAATACGGGGTGCCACAAGGCAGCACCCTGGGGCCGCTGTTATTTTTAATTTACATCAACCAACTATGTCAACTCAAACTTGACAAATCCTCTTTGATAATGTATGCTGATGATACTGTCATTGTGTTCCATGACAGAACTTGGGATGATGTTAAAACTACCGCAGAGATTGGTTTATCTCTGATGGCTTCATGGCTTCAAAATCATCTTCTAACCATCAACACTAATAAAAGTTATATTATGTGCTTTTCTAACAGTTCAGCTGGGGAAGCAATGGAGTATTTAAAAATTAAAATCCACTCCCACTCGTGTCGTAAACTGAAACATAAAATAAGCAACCAATGTGACTGTGAGGGATTAAACAGAGTAAGCACTATAAAATATCTCGGCATAACAATAGACAATCGTTTAAATTGGAAACCACATGTGTCTAACATGGCAAAAAAAATAAGAAGATTAATAATACTTTTCAAAAATCTAAGACAAGTCCTAAATATAAAACACATAATAATAATATACAAATCCCTTTGTGAATGTATTTTGACTTATTGTATAAGTGCATGGGGGGGAGCTGCCAAATCAATTATTGTTACCTTAGAACGAGCACAACGCACTGTACTTAAAGTGGCTATGGGCTTATCATTTCGTCATCCAACGGTCTTAGTCTACAATAAGTCTAAAACATTGAACGTCCGACAATTATTTATAAGTAAATGTATTTTAAGATACCATTGCACTACTGTTACCAAAACCCCAACAGCACCCAAAAGATTAAATAAATATGAATTCCCTAGGGTAAAATCTACTTTGGCACGTCGTAGTTATGAATTTATAGCCCCAATATTATATAGTGTGGCTGACAAAATTTTATCTATAAAAACATGCAATAAATACTCTGCCAAGATGAAAATTATAGAATGGCTAAAGACACTAGATTACACGAACACTGAAGATTTGATGATGATACAAAAATAGAACAGAAAATATATATTATATAGTATTTGACATACACATGCACACATAAACACACATACACACACACACACGCATACTCACACACAACACACACACACACACACACACACAAATCACACACCTTTACTTATTATATTCTTAGTTTTTATTTCATTATTATTATCCTATATATATCTTTTTTTTTTGGCTCGCGACAATAATATAAGCTTATGTTTAAAACAGGGAAGTCACTAGCTTCTAAAACACAGTTTATGCTTATTTAGGAGTTAGTAGCCCATAAAATGTATAATTATGAATGTTGTCAATAAAAATACTTTTTATTTTTATTATTTTTTTATTATGATAGTTGAATTTAACTAAAAAACTGATAATACAAAAAATTTAAGATTAAATATGAAAGCAAACGTCGTATGTTTTCAGTTCAGTGCTTTCTTCCTATTTCCTACTAACTCGTATTAAGCGACTTCTATCGCCCAACAGCAAAATTGCTACCTATTTACAACCTGACCACATTTCACAGAAGTATATAAATCAAGAAATAAATTGTTTCTTTTATAAATTCAATATGATTTACTATGCTTATTTAGAAAACGTATAAAAATTTGAACGTAGCGGGATTGAAACCCACGTCCTCTGGTAGGTTTCCAGAAGGCGCGGGTTCGAGTCCCGCTAAATAAGTATTTTTCTTTCCTAAGTGTGGAATAACAGTTTACTATGCTTAATAGATCTAGATACTTCTAGATAGTTTTATGTATGTACAGATACTGTATATATGTATAATAACTGATTAATAAAAACATGTTAGATTTATAGATATTATCAAAACCTTATTTTATCTAACGAAATATTTTTTTAAGCATGTATACAAACATACATAATTATATATTCCTTCGCGATACAATCAAATATCTTACTATATATACATTCTGTACTGACTGACTATAAACGCGAAAGATTGTGGGTTCGATTCACACTCGAAAAATCAAAATATTCAATATTTTCATTCCTTCGCTTTGGTGTCCAAGCAAAGCATGACGTTGAGTTCTACCACTCAACAAGAAATGACTCCAGAATTCGGGGGAAAATGGAGGACCTACCTCTACCTATCCAGCTAAAAATTTTTTAATTTTGCAGTCAAAATAAAAAGATTTTTAGCTTTCTTAAACTATGAGATCCTGTTTTTTTATTCTTAGCTCAAATTTGTAAACAAAATCGTAGGTTTTATGCAAACTTTTCAATATAATGTAACATTATTGACCATCGTATTTCCTTAAAGTTACTACATTTTATTTTTGTATCAAAACTTTGTATTATTATTACACTTTCAGATTTTCACAAACACAGCTTTCCATCTTTCAAGAGGAAAAAAAAAAAACAGAAGGCTTATAAGGTCAGAAGATATTATTATCTGTTTGTCTGTACGTTTAAATATCACGTAGAGTTAATTAAAAAAATATCCTTTAAGACTTTAAGTCATCAACATTTCAACGTAATCAAAATCTATAAGATACTTCCTTATGACCTAGAATTATGATGTGAGAACTTGTAATATAAAAAGAAAGAAACGAACATTTTAAAATTATAGGTACGAGTATATACAGAAAAAGGTATTAAAAAAATAAATTAATGTAGTAGTAGGTAGGCAGAGGGAACCTAGTGTTAAGACACTCCGTTCCCCACTTTCTGCCGGATTCTGGAGGCATTGCGTGTTGAGTGGCAGAACTCAACGCCGCGCTTACCTCGATACCAGAGCGAAGAAATGGAAATATAAATTTAAGTAAATATTTCATCTAAAAGGTATTACAAACTTATATTTATAGTTAATCTATAAATATAAAAGGACATGTACCTGACTGACTGAGGTAAGACGTATGCACAGCCGTAACCGCTGTGCGTAGAAACGTGAAATTTGGACAGATGTTTATTTTCGTAATTTGGGCATCCACTAAGAAGGGATTTTGAAAAATTTTAACCCTAAAGGGATGAAATAGGAATTGTAAATTTGTATGGATTTTTTTTAAATCGGCACCGATTTTTATAAAATTTGAAATTCAGACTTTTAAAAATATTTCATTGAACACGTGTTTCATGGTTTTTGGAAGGGTTGAATTAAGGAGTTGAAAGCTTATATGGAAATTATTGAATAATAAATGTATAATGTAGTTCATAGGTGTATCTGTAAATGCTTTGTTACCAACTGTCTTTGTAAATGTACAAGTTAGTTTCTTTTTCTGTCACTAGGAGCGCTTTCTTTCCTTTCCGTCCGTGACTTAATAAGCTATGTACTGTAATGTTCAAGTGTTTAAATAAAACTCATTGTAATCAGAAATCTACGTGTTTAACTGAAAATATTACCAAATCCCAATAGGTTATGGGCCCAGGCGCGTGTTAAATATATTTTCATTAAATAAAGTCGAGTTAAGAGCAAGATTACAACCGGTGTAAAAACTAACCAAAAATGGAGGTTGCAAACTCAATGAAAATTGAGAAGTTTGATGGAAGAAATTTCAAACAGTGGAAATTTCAAATGAAATGTGCATTACGAGCAAAAGGATTGAACATAGAAAAGGCAAGACCCGAGGAAATCAGTTCGCAAGTGCAGTGGGACAAAGATGATGGCATGGCCATGTTTATTTTGACGTCGTCCATGGATTTGAACCAAATATCTATAATAGAAAACTGCGAGACTGCTAAACAGGTCATGACAAAATTAGAAGCTATCTATGAACAAAAATCAGAATATAACAAGATGATAATTCATGAAAAATTTTATCAATATTCATATAGTGTCAACGATACAATGGCACGGCACGGCAATGGCATGAATTTCATATCAAAAAATAAAAATAAACAGAACATTTCACGAGATCAAAGAAAAACAAGTCATAGATTCATATGCTATAATTATAACAAAAGAGGCCACTTCGCTAAAGATTGTAGGCTGCCAAAGACGAAGCTTGATAAGAAACCCAACAATATGTTGGCATTCAGCGCTGCAGTGAAGGAACATGACGAAGAGGCATGGATTCTTGATAGTGGAGCCTCAATGCATATGACATTCAAGCGAGACCACTTCTGTGAGTTTAACGAGTCTCAAGAAAACAATTCTGTTAAATTGGGTAACAAACAGAATATTAGAATATGTGGTGAAGGTACTATACTGATAGACAAAAGGGTTAATGGTTCATGGGAGAGGTGTAAACTTGAGAATGTTTTATATGTACCGGACTTGAGAAGAAATTTATTTTCCGAAGGTGCTACCACAAGAAGAGGATATATGATAATGAAGAATAATGAAAAGGCAATGATTATGAAAGATAATGTTGTTGTTATGAAGGCACATCTAACAGAGAATAACCTATATAAATTAGATGTTAAAACAATCAAACAAGAAAGTTGTAATGTTGTGCAAACAGATATAAAAGTATGGCACGAAAGATTGGGACATTTAAATGTCAAGGAACTTCAAAATATGTCTAAGAATGGTGTGATTCCTGTTACATTGAGTGGAAATCAGGAGTATATCTGTGAAGCATGCCAGTATGGATAGCAAGCAAGACGTCCTTTCTTTCTTTATATATTTAATTGTGTATGTTTGTGGCCCTATAGAAGAATTTTCTGTGTCTGGTATGAAATACTTTGTTCTATTCAAGGATGGAGCTACAAGCTACCGCCATGTTTACTTCATGAAGCATAAGAGTGAGGTATTCCAATGTTTTCTTAAGTATAATGCAATTGTGAAAAACAAGTTTCAACATGATTTGCACATACTACATACAGATAATGGTTGTGAATATGTGAACAAAGAATTTACATCATATCTGGAGAATAAGGGAATAACACATGAACGTACTGCTCCTTATACCCCACAACAGAATGGGAGAGCAGAAAGAGAGATGCGTTCAATCATGGAAACTGCAAGAACATTGTTATATGCAAAGAACATTCCTTTAAACATGTGGGCAGAAGCTGTCAACTGTGCAATATATTTGTTAAATAGAAATACATCAAGCCAGACAGGAAATGTTACACCATTTAAATTGTGGCATGGAGTAAAACCTAACTTGCAACATATCAGAATATTTGGATCCATTGGTTATGTACATGTACCAAAAGAAAAGCGAAAGAAACTTGCCAAGAAAAGTGTGAAAATGTTGTTAGTTGGGTATGATAATGAGAACTACAGGATGTTTGATCAAAATACTAAGAAGATTACAATATCACGGGATGTGAAGTTTGATGAATACAGTGAACAAGAAGAAAAAGAAAGTTTTGTAGAAGTGACAGTTTCACAAGAAAAAGAACAAGATCATTCTAAAAGGTCTACCCCCCAGGATGAGTTTCAAGATAGCAGTTCTGATGATAGTATGAAGAGTTTAGAAGATCTAGATGAAACTTATATCCCTCCAAGAGGTATATTATTGGAACAGGAAGAACAGAGGAACATCACGCTACGTCCACGTCGAGATAAAAACTTGGAAGTAAATTTCACAGAGTTTGAAATACCTAACACTTATGAAGAAGCGATGAATAGTCAAAATTCTCACTTATGGAAGAAAGCTATAGTTGAAGAACTTCAGTCACATGAAGAAAATCAAACATGGATACTAACTGATCGAACGGAGAAAAAACCTGTTTCATGTAAATGGGTGTTCACTATAAAGAAGAATAGAGATGGAGAAATAGTAAGATTCAAAGCACGACTGTGTGCACGAGGGTTCACACAAGTCAAGGGCGACGACTATAATGAGATTTTTTCCCCTACTAGCAGGTACGATTCCATCAGGGTGCTGCTGAGCATTGCTGCGAGGGATGGACTGCAAATCGAGCAATTTGATGTAAAGACAGCCTTCCTGTATGGTGAGCTCTCTGAGGACATTTACATGGAGGTGCCTGAGGGTTTGGAAACACAATCTTTAAAAGTATGTAAGTTAGTTAAATCCATATATGGTCTTAAGCAATCATCGAGATGTTGGAATGAAAAATTTTGTTCTTTTCTATCTATTTATGGTTTTAAACCATGTCCATCTGAAAATTGTGTATTTGTAGGACATTTTAAAGATGTCAAAGTGATATTAATTCTTTATGTTTATGATAGATTATTACTGGCTAAAAGTAAAGTTGTTTTATCTGAAATACTAAAAATATTCATGCAAACTTTTGAGATTAAGATTGTAGACTGTAATTCATTTGTTGGAATGGAAATAGATAGAGGAAAAGATTATATTAGTATAAGTCAATGTCAGTATATTAAAACAATAATAAATAGGTTTAATTTGTCAGATGCTAAGGGTAGCAGTACCCCCGCTGATGTAAATGTAAAGGTATCTAAGAATACAGTTAGTGATGAACCTGTTAATTTTCCATATAGAGAAGCAGTGGGAGCATTGTTATTTTTGTCATCAATATCTAGACCTGACATAGCATATGCTGTAAATGTTGTTAGCAGGTATGTCAAGAATCCAGGTCTTTCACATGTTATGGCTGTGAAAAGAATTTTACGTTATTTAATTAATTCGAAAGATATGTGTATTGTTTATCAAGGTAATGTAGAATTAGTTGGCTACTCAGACTCTGACTTTGCAGGTGATATGGATACCAGAAAATCTAATACAGGTATATATTTCTTATGAATGGAGGTCCTGTCACTTGGTCTAGTCGTAAACAAAATACTGTGGCATTATCCACAACAGAGTCAGAATACATAGCTGCTAGTGAGGCCGTTAAAGAAATTTTATGGCTTAGGCAATTTCTTTTTGATATTGGGGAGCCACAAAGCTCAATAACTTTAAATGTTGACAATCAGAGTGCAATCAAATTGATAAACAACCCTGTATTTCACAGAAGGAGTAAGCATATAGATATAAGATACAACTTTATCAGAGAGAATGTTGTGAAGAAAATTGTCAATATCAGATATGTTGAGAGTTCAAATCAATTAGCTGATTTCTTAACCAAAGCTTTGCCGGCCAATAAATTTAATTCAATTAGAGATAAGATGATGAGAAAAGTTTAATGTATTTAATAATATAAAAGGTGTATAGTATGTAAGTTAAGAGTAAACCAGTTTATGGTTATATAATAGAAATTATTTGTACTGTATGAGGTTAGCTATAATGTTTATAATGTTTTTTTTTAAAAAAAAAAACCATTTAGTTGAAAGCAAAGTGATTATTATGTCTACCTTATAAATTTAAGTGGGAGTATTGAATAATAAATGTATAATGTAGTTCATAGGTGTATCTGTAAATGCTTTGTTACCAACTGTCTTTGTAAATGTACAAGTTAGTTTCTTTTTCTGTCACTAGGAGCGCTTTCTTTCCTTTCCGTCCGTGACTTAATAAGCTATGTACTGTAATGTTCAAGTGTTTAAATAAAACTCATTGTAATCAGAAATCTACGTGTTTAACTGAAAATATTACCAAATCCCAATATAAATCGCCACCGATTTTTATAAAAAAATAAATTCAAACTTCTAGAAATATTTGATTGAACACGTACTTCGTGGTTTTTTTTAGAATTCACCCCCTGGCGAAGCTGCGCACGCCCACTAGTGTCATAAAAAACTTAAATACTTACAAATAGGCCCATAAGCTTAAGCTTGTGTTTTTTATAAGTTCTACATCTCGTGCTCTTGTTTTTTTTAGTACTACTACTAGAAAAAACTGGTCAAATGCGAATTTAGTTTATTAGTATTCAAGTGAGCTACAGCAACAGTAATACCTAGGTCTTGAATGTACTTGAAAGCGGGTACATGTCTCAATGGAGAACTGTCCTCACCTAAATCAGGTTGATAAATGTGCTTCTATGCGTGAGAGATGGTGATTTCAGGGAAATGGTTCCCTTATGTCTTGTGTAAGTCTTGAACAGGGATTTACATATTTATTGACTTGCAAGAATAAAGTAATATTAATAATTGTATACAAAAGTTGAAGAAAATGCTATATTACCGTCGGTGGTGTGAGTTACAACACTACGGTTTTGGATTCGAATCCGTAGCTCAGGATTTTTTAAATATATTTTATTATAAAATACAAGGGAAACAAAGGAGGATTTGATTTATCTAATGGTACTTAATAATTACTAGCGATCCATATGCCCTGATCGCTTAAGCTTATTGCTATATTGTATCCAAATAATTATTACAACATTTTTACAAAAATTAAAATCTATATCTTATTCTGATATATACCACTTTCGTTGAGAAACGTAAAATCATAAACTTTCATATGGTGTGGTGGCGGGTGGAAATGCACCGCCAAACGATATTACCGCCAGCATTAGGGTAGATTAAAATGCAATGACTAATAAAAAAATATTTATAAAAACAAAAACCCCGCCGCATAAGACTAAAAAGAAAATAAACAAGCCCAATAGTTTATTAGGATTAACAGTTGTTCTTTTTAGTTTTATGCAGTCGGGGTTTTTGTTTTTATATATTTTTTTTTATTTTTCACTTTTTTGTTAGGATTCATCATAGTAATGATAATCATAATATATCTCTTTGAAATCCTCGTATTGAGCTCTTGAATTTGATATTGTGGTATTCGAAACGATTTTTTTTTTTCACTAAGTACAATGGCGTCCCACAGCCGCCATGGTTGTTTTTTTTTAACGTCACCTATCTAAGAACATTTGGGCTGCTAATACAAATCTAACGATACCTTAATTATGTAAATCCGTTCAACGATTCTGGAGATATGAGATAATAAAGAATATTACATATATGCATACATACATACATACATACATACAAACATACAAGATACGCGCGAAAAATATAACCCTTCCTTATTCCAGTCGGGGATTCAAGTACTATAACATAAGCCTGTTCCGCAGTGAACATCATGATGAATGTATGTATATATATATATATATATATATATATATATATATATATATATATATATATATAGCCGTGTGGTGTCCGGCGTTAGAATAGTACCACTCCCACTCTTCCTGTGGAGATCGTAGGAGGCGATCGAAGGATAAATACCAGAAGATGGGCAGCAGCGTCTTCCTGTGCATAATAATATCTACTGCGGTCACCAACACGCAGTGCCCAGCGCGGTGACTATTGGCATTAACCCCCTTATGAAAGGCACAAAAATACCCCGGCCCCCAGTCCCCGGCGGCCCCGCTATTCCTGGCTACGACAGCGGCCTTGGTCACGGCGGGGCAGGGGGTGCTAAGAATCTCCGGCAGAGATTCGGCTGTCAAAAATCAAAACGAACTTTGCACCTGGCGACATATAACACCAGGACTTTGAGAACCGACGAGAGGATAAAAGAGCTGGAAGAAGAGATAGGCAAGTTAAAGTGGAATATCATAGGACTATCCGAAGTCCGAAGACAGGGGGAGGATACGGTAATTCTTAAGTCCGGTAACTTGTTCTATCACCGGGAGGGCGAACATCTGTCCCAAGGTGGTGTAGGGTTACTCGTCCATAGGTCCCTCGTCAACAACGTGACACAAGTCGAAAGTGTGTCAGCAAGGGTAGCGTACCTTATACTCAGAATATCAGAACGGTATTCGCTGAAGGTCATACAGGTATATGCTCCGACGTCAGCACACCCAGACGATGAGGTTGAGGCTATGTATGAGGACGTCAGTAGAGCCATACACGCCTCAAAGACTCATTTCACGGTGGTGATGGGGGATTTTAACGCAAGACTGGGAAAGCGAGACGGCGACGAGCAGAAAGTGGGGCCCTTTGGGTTTGGGCAACGGAACCACCGAGGCCACTTGCTCGCTGCCTTCCTAGAGAAGGAGAACCTCTTTATGATGAACTCCTTCTTCAAAAAGAAGCCACAGCGCAGATGGACTTGGGTAAGCCCTAGTGGCTCTACAAAAAGCGAGATAGACTTCATTCTGACAGACAAACGGCACATATTTTACGATGTCTCAGTGATCAATAGGGTTAAAACCGGTAGCGATCACCGGATGGTAAGAGGCACGTTAAATATCAACATTAAGCTGGAACGGTCACGCTTAATGAAGTCTACACTCCGACCGACACCTGTCCAAATACATGGCTCCGAAAACTTTCAGCTAGAGTTGCAAAATCGTTTCGCAGACCTAGAATTATGCACGTCTGTGGACAGCATCAATACGAGAGTGGTACAAATCGTCCATGAGTCAGGGTCCAAGTTCTTTAAGACTCCCTCCAGTGGTAAACCTCAGGAGCTCTCTGCACATACCCTTGGCCTTATGAAGGAAAGGCGTGAACTCTGTATCCGGTCCCCGTCTTCAATGCTTAAATACAGGCAGCTCAATAAACAGATCTCTTGTAGCAGACGACGTGATCTGCGTGCTCTCAACGCAAGGCGCGTCGAGACCATAATCGAGCGGAACCAAGGCTCCAAGGTATTTACAAGGAATCTGAGTATTGGACAAAGCCAGCTAACGAGATTGAAGACGGAGTCCGGTGCTATGGTTTCGTCTAAGCCTGAAATTCAGAGAGAAATTGAGAGGTACTACGGACGCTTATATACATCCTCGAAACCTCTCGTTCCCAATTTGATGAATGACAAAAGAGCCAAATTGACCCGACACTATACCGAAGATATTCCGGACGTCAGCCTGTACGAAATTAGAAGAGCCCTTAATCAGCTTAAGAACAACAAAGCACCGGGTGATGACGGTATTACAACAGAGCTACTAAAAGCCGGAGGGAAGCCCCTACTATTGGCGCTGCAAAAAATGTTTGATACCGTCATCAGTAGCGGAACTGTTCCGGAAGAGTGGAGCAGGAGCGTGGTGGTGTTGTTCTTCAAAAAGGGCGATAGAGCCCTATTGAAGAACTACAGACCTATCGCGCTTTTAAGCCACATCTACAAGCTTTTTTCAAGGGTTCTCACTAATCGTATTGCGCGCAGGCTAGACGACTTCCAGCCTCCCGAACAAGCCGGTTTCCGAAAAGGCTACAGTACCATGGACCACATACTTACGCTGAGACAGGTTATACAGAAGACCGAAGAGTATAATCTGCCGCTATGTGTTGCGTATGTGGACTATGAGAAAGCCTTCGATTCTATCGAGACCTGGGCAGTGCTAGAGTCTCTCCAACGATGCCAGATTGACTATCGATACATCGAGGTATTGAAGTGTGTGTACAAAGCTGCGACCATGTTAGTCCGTGTCCACGACGGAAGAACAGCACCTATTCCACTGCAGCGCGGAGTGCGACAAGGGGATGTAATATCGCCAAAACTTTTTAACGCTGCACTGGAAGACGTGTTTAAGTTGATGGAGTGGAACAGGCGTGGTATTAACATCAACGGCGAACACCTAACACACCTTCGGTTTGCCGATGACGTAGTAATCCTGGCAGAGTCTCTGGAGGAGCTCAGTGCTATGGTAGGGGACCTCCATAGCGCCTCACAACGGGTGGGTCTTAAGATGAACATGGACAAGACAAAGATCATGTCTAACGTCCATGTCACACCCATGCCGGTCGTTGTTGAAGGCGTACCTCTGGAAGTTGTTGACGAGTACATTTACCTGGGACAAGTGATCCGAATGGGTAAGTCCAACTTTCAGAGAGAGGTCACTCGTAGAATCCAACTCGGCTGGGCAGCGTTTGGGAAACTACAAAAGATCTTCTCGTCTAGTATCCCTCAGTGCTTAAAGTCAAAAATTTTCAACCAGTGTGTGTTGCCAGTGTTGACTTATGGCGCTGAGACGTGGTCCTTCACCGCAAGCCTTATCCACAGGCTCAAAGTCACTCAGCGAGCGATGGAGAGAGCTATGCTTGGTATTTCTCTACGCGACAGAATTCGAAACGATGAAATCCGTAGACGAACGCAGGTTACCGACATAGCTCTCAAAATCTGCAAGCTGAAGTGGCAATGGGCAGGCCATATTGTCAGGAGGACTGACGACCGATGGGGAAAAAAGGTCCTCGAATGGCGACCACGTCTCGGCAAAAGGAGTACAGGCCGTCCTCCAGCCAGGTGGACCGACGACTTAAGGAAGACAGCGGGCATCCGCTGGATTCAGAGGGCGCAGGACCGGGCGGAGTGGCGAGCATTAGGGGAGGCCTATGTCCAGCAGTGGACTTCGAAAGGCTGATGGATGGATGGATATATATATATGTGTAAAGTTTCATTTAAATCCGTACAGTGATTGAAATGTGGAAACGTAAAAGTGGAATAAATATCTATCCTCACAAACTTTTCATTTATAATATTGCTATGCTATTCAATAATCATGTAATTGACACCAATAAGTAAATAAAATAAGAATTTTTATTTTTATTATTATTTTTTATTTTTTTATTTTATTTAATAACTATTCTCATATTACATTTTTATGCTGGTATGAATCGGTCTTACTAAATATAAATATATTAAAAATCCATGTCTAACTAATTAAAATCAAGTGAATCAGTAAGTTGGTTAGCGACGTGTGAATCACTAAGTAATCCGATGCATTAATCCGTGCGGAATCGAACCTAGCTCCTTGCAGTCGTGTCATTGTGGTGGTATCAGGGTTGACAAATATTTCTATTTATACTTAGCCTTTTTAATATATTAGAAAGGTTAAATATAGAAAATATTTGTTATTTGTTAACATATATGTTATTCACATTTAAAAATAAAAAAAAAGTTTTTTAGATATGTTCCCACGATTTGCTTATTTTAAATATGTTTTGTATGTTTTTTTGAAAAAAATCTATATTTTTATATGATAATGAGTGAATGAGATTTTTTTCTTGGAGTAAGCGGATGGAATCCAATTTATAATCATTGTATGGCACATTGATCAATTTATAAATTTTCTTATATTACGCAATTACGCATTACGCGACGATTTCACGTAAACAAACACTTTACGTTTCGAAACCTAGTGTTAAGATTCTCCGTTCGTTCAAATTTTCAAAACATCGTGTGTTGAGTAGCGGAACTCAACGCCGCGCTTTGTGTACCAGAGTGCGGAAATAAAAATTATTGAGATATTTATTTTCCCGAGCAGGATTGAACCCTCAACAAAGTTACTAGTGAAAATATTTCAACAATTTTAGTTCCTGATATTTCAAAATATTTTGCGGTCTTCTACGGTCGAATTGCTTGAAAAAGAACACTCCAAGCCGAGGGTTGATTTTGTCGATAGATTTAATTTTCAAGGGTAGTCTTTTAATCTAGTGCCAGGAATCAAAAACTCCAACTTTTACTTTTTGTATAGGTACTGTCCATGAAGTATGTAACACTTTATGTACATAATATTGCAAAACAATTATAACTCGAGTAAAGTATGTGAAATGCAACTGGTTGTGTGTTCGATCCCACTCGAGGAAATGAAATATTTATTACTAGTGGGCGCGCGCAGCTTCGCCCGTTTATTTGCACCCTTAGGGGTGAATTCTAAAAAAAACACGAAACATGTGTTCAATAAAATATTATTGACAATCTGAATTTAAATTGTTACAAAAATTGGTGGCAATTTAAAGATTTTTCCATATAAACTGTCAACCCCTTATTTGAACCCTTAGGGGGTGAATTCTAAAAAACCATGAAACATGTGTTCAATGAAATATTTTTAAGAGTCTGAATTTCAAACTTTATAAAAATCGGTGACGATTTAAAAAAAAAACCATACAAATTTTCAACCCCTATTTCATCCCTTTAGGGTAAAAAGTTTTCAAAATCCCTCCTTAGTGGATGTCCTGATTATGAAAATAAACATCTGTCCAAATTTCACGTTTCCACAGTTTTCTTCGAGAGATTCTCAGTCAGTTAAGTACATATCCTTTTATATATATAGATTATCATTTCGCTCTGGTGACAAGGCAGAGAACGATGTTGAATTCCGCCACTCAACAAACAATGCCTACATAATTGGTCGGAAAGTGGGGAGGGGAACGTCTTAATACTAGGCTACCTCCACCTGCCCTACTACATGGTGGATACAGCGTAGAGCTAGAAAAAAAATATTAAGAAGAAAAAAAAATGTTTAATGTATTATACAGGTATTTTATATATTTTAGCAAAATAATTCATTGAACTCCACCGCATATTACGCAAAGTCACTAAATTCGTGGAAAGTAGTGACTTTTTATTAGGTCATCACTAGCCGATGGCATATTGCAAAAAGCATATATAAATATAAAAAAAACATTCATATCAAATACACGTTATCATTTTTTTTATTCAACTAAACGCTGTATTGTGCTAGCATC
The DNA here is from genome assembly GCA_021202915.1 of Heliconius himera. Lineage (NCBI taxonomy): Eukaryota > Metazoa > Arthropoda > Insecta > Lepidoptera > Nymphalidae > Heliconius > Heliconius himera. The sequence goes on from JAJHJA010000092.1 coordinate 382,576, forward strand.
CTGCTTATAGGCAAAGGGAACCTAGTGTTAAGACACTCTGTTCCCCACAAATTTTTGAGGCATTGAAGGTTGAGTGGCAGAGCTCAACGCCGCGCTTTGCCTTTATACCAGTAGGAAGAAATCAAAATACTAATTAATAATGATTCATTCCTCCGAATGGAAACCGAACTCCTTAACATGCTTGTGCTCCGCTGCTACGACGACCTCTTAATATTATATCAGCACATAAAATAATAATTAAATCTAGAAAAATCATATAAGATTAACGTATATTCCATATATAATATAATATTCAAATATAATAAACCAAGTTTTCATAGCAAAAATCAATTTCATCCGCAACCCTTCAAGCCACTCGTGCATATTGCTGATCGCTACTGCACTCGACGATTAACTGAGAGTTATAGCTGAACCGATGTCGAATTCTTTAAGCAACGCTTTTTGGTTGAATATGTTCGATAAATATCATATGTGGAATTAGAACAAGTGGTTTTGCTACATAGTGGTCGTGTTTGCGTTGTCGTGGTCTGATTGTAAATGTGAGGATTGTGGGTTCGATTCTCGTTTGGGCCAAAAAAATACTGATTGTATACTCCTCGCTCTGGTAACAAGACAAAGCGTGGCGTTGACTTCCAAAACTCATTATACAATGTCTCTAGAATTGAGTGGAGAGTCAAGAATAGTGTTTTTTAACACCAGCGGTTAAGCTAGGTGGGAAAAACTGCAGCGTAGCCCGAAAGGAGGGTAATGGTTTGTACGTACGTTCATTTGTTCGCTTATAACTGTTAAACCAATGAACCAATTTTGATAAATGATACGTCGTTGGATTTGTCTTGAGGGCGCAAGTGTTACTAGATATATTAATTTAATTTATACAGTCGAGATTTGTGTTTCCTTTATTAATTCACCTGATACTTTAGGTGAATTGAAGGTGAATTTTATAGTTTTTAAGGCTGAAAAACTCTTAGTCGTAATTGATATATAAGAATAGGTACGTATCAAATATCGTGAGAAAATAATATGAAATAAACGATGTTTGTGGTTATTTTGAAAGATTGGTATAACTTTTGGTATAATCAATATAATATTAACAATGGGATTAAAACGAGTCAGTTTATAGAATTAAAAGAAGTTTTTGATGGATTCCAATCAATTTATCAAAGTGAAATGTTTGATATTTTACTAATAAATGTTATATACCTATACATTTATGTATAAAAAGAAACTTCGAGTTGTAAATAAATATTAAGTTATTCAAAACTTTCTTATTTAATCAAAATAACAGAATACTGTAAACAAAAATTGAACTTATTTTATATTATAAAGCACATACATAGTTGGAGTAGAATATAAATCTTATACATTTTATTTTGCTTGCTACCTATAACAAAGTCTGAGTGTCACAAACCTAAAATACTTATGCAGATAAGAAAATCGTCAGAATTTTCTTGGCCAAAAATTCAAATACAAATAAATTTGTTGTATTTCTTTAAAGTATTAACATGTTGGTTGGTTGCCAAGCTATCTGTGAATTCCGTTTTATCTAAAACCCCCTATAATTTATCTATGGTGTTTCCATTTACCATGGAATAGATATTTGTGCAATCTATTTAGAGTATTATTTAAGTTTAGCTTTCATATTTGCTTTTTTCTTTTTTATGATGCAATCTCTTTTATTTACTGATTGAATGCAACGATAATTCATTCATTTGTTCATCAGACGTTACTTGTTCGTATTAGATTTTGTTATAGCTTCACTCTGTACTTCGCATATGGCACGGTAAACAGAGGGATCCTAATGCTAACAATCTTCCTCATTTTTCGCCGAATTGTTAAGACATCGAGTGGCGGAACTCAACGCTGCATTTTTCACTGTTACCATTAAAAGAAAATGAAAATAATTATTCAGTTTCCCCAGTGGGAATTGAACCTATTATTATCGCTTCGCAATATTTTAGATCAAGAAAACTTTGAAATCTATCCAAAAAATATTTTAGTATATATAATAGTATAAACATTTTCATTCCTAAAGTAAAATATAACATCAAACATCAGAATAAGCAAAGGCCATTGTACCCAGTCATATATCTGTAATGCTCTGGTTCAAGCATCACTCAGTTATAATTCACGCACACATCGCACGGAAATTGAATATTTAAGTGAGATCCTCATATATTTTGAATTAGACCCAACGTCTTCTGATGTCTTACATTTCTGTATAGGAATGGCTAGTTATGTACTTGTGTATATTTAGCTTATATTTGATTACAAAACAAGTAAATATATTGTAAATAACCAAAATAAAAGACATAGAAATCAAAGGATACAAAAGCTTATAGCATTGGTTTTGCTGCATAAAATTCGCTACGTATTAAATTTAATTGTACCTCCTGTTTCTGGTTTCATTATAAAATTTGGCAAGTGAGAACTTACAATAAAAACTAAGGATCGAGGAACTAAAAAGAAAAAGAGAGGAGGATTTAAAAAGCGGATTTTTTTAGCTTCGTGCAGCAGGTTAAGCAGAGGGAATCTAGGAACTAAGTGCTGAGACACTCCATAAATAAATTGCGTGTTGTGTAGCGGAACTGAATGTCATGCTTTCCTTTACTAGAGCAATGATATTAAAATATTAAATATTATTTTCCTACGAATAGGAATTGAACTCCCTTTGCCCTTGCGCCTAGACGGCCTCAACTATTATAGTTGTATTCCTGTAAAATGTGTTTGATTTTCAAATACTTGTAAATTTATTCAGTGTACAATAAAGAGTTTAGACGATTTATCCATCTAGCTAAATACTATATTAGCACTGCTTAGTATTAATTATTTCGTATATACTTTTTAAAATATAATTTCGAATTGGACTTGTGTGTATAATCTTATATAAATCCATTTTTCTGAAAGCAATTAACACCTATTTGTATGAGTTTTGCTTCTAAGCTCTCTCGTCGTCTCTCGTCTTCTTTTAAGCTTTATTAAATTTTTATATAGGATTTTTTTAAAACATAATTTTTTAAATAAAAATTGAAATAAATAGTATAATAATAATAGAAGTATTATATAATAGTATCGAAGGTCCCGTCAAAGGTACCGTCGTGGATGACTGTAACCGCGATGGGTGAAGGAATTAGTATATATTAATATTTTCATTTCTTAGTTCTGGTAGAAACACAAAACGCGGCTTTGAGTTCCTCCACTCAAACGCAATGTGGACTTAGAGGTAGAGTATCTTAACATTAGGTTCCCTCTGCCTACAAGCAGGTTTCTTGCGGAATATAGTGTGAAGCTGAAAAAAAAAAACATTTTACATACAGTATATCAAAGAAATGCAACAATCGAAAATGATAACAAAGTCGCAATTTATGTAGAGTATTATATTCAAAGAACGTTACTAACAATGTAGCGCCAGTGGTCGCCAGATCACGTTTGTAAATCAAATATATGTATGTATATTTCCATTTTGCTAAATTGCTTTGGATTGAATTTGATTTTTAATAGTTTTTAGTTATTATATCTACTATTCACGCTTACTCTGTACTACAAACTACTTAGTAGGTACACTGTAGGTATATTGTAGAGATAAGTAGATCTGCTAAGATTTTTTTAAAATAGAATTCCTACGACAGTGGGGAACGGAATGTTTTAAGAACGGAAATATGTTCCCAGGTTCCTTCGTTCTATACTGTCATGTGCACGATACAGCGTGAAGCATAAGTAAAACATAATAGTAAAGACTATTGATACATCTTATATATTTTTTTCATTTTAAATATAAAATTAATCACGTCCAAAATTTAACATTATAGATATAATTGTTTATAATCTAATATCCTTATAACTGCACTAAACAAACACCTCGACGAATCCCTCACAGACAGACATTCAAGGAATTCCATTTCCACCATGATACGATAATGTTGTTTGAGATAGCTATGTAATTAAAAGGTAATTAATTAATAATAACAAAGAGCTTAACGATTATCTATCACGGCGTCGCGCGTACGTGGATACTATGAGTATGTGGGATATATGGAATTATGTATTCATTTACGGTAATAACATTGGGAAGAGTTCAAGTTGTAGCTTAGAGCGGAATTTTATTGATTTTATAAGTGACTAGTCGTAGATGAGGCCAGTCGTGGCCAGGGTGCAAAGATAGGCAAAGGGTGCGTGTGACTGTAAGCGTGATACGTTGTGGCTTCGATTCCCAATATGAATATTAAATATTTTTATTTTCTCCCTGTTGAGTTTCGTCATTCAAGACGCAAAGACTCCAGATTTCGGCGGAAAGTGACGACGGAAGTTGTTAATGGGAACTAAGTGTCCTAATACTAGAATCCCTCCCTGCCCTGCTATCAGCAGAATACAGCGTGAAGCTAAAAAAGATGTAAAAAATAAGAAATCTTGTTATTTTTTTGGTCTCGTAGAAATTTGTAAAAATATTTTTTCTTATATTATCTTCTATGATCTAAACGTCCTCGCATTTCGGGAAATCAATTTTTCTTACAATGTGATTTTTTATCAATGATCTAAATATTCTTGCGTTGCGGAAAACATATTTAAATATAAAATACAATTTCAAGCGTATTCTTTATTGATATGTGGTGGAACTTTTAAACTTTTAATAACAATAAAAAAAAGAAAGCGTTTCTTCATAAGCCATCGTGGCGAAGCGTAGTCATGTGTGTTACAGTCAGATGCAGTGATCTGACTGTAAATCTAATGGTTGTGGTCCGATTCTCACCCGGGGGACTGAAATATTTTCATTTCTTTTATGTAGTAATAAGACAAAGCACGGTGTTGAATCCTGCTACTCAACATTCAGTCTCGAAACAGAACGAAAAATAAAAATTGACTGTCTCGTCACTTGTTTCTCTGTGTTTACCAGCTAGATGCGGGATACAGCGTGAATCTAAAACAAATAAAAAACAAAGAACTGAGCACAGGGTTGCAGGCGGTGTTGACCACTTACTATCGGATAATCCGTATATCCGTCTTTTCCATAAAAAAAAATCCATTAAATCGCTACCTCCTATAACCTGTACTGGAACGTCGGAACAAGTGTAATTGAGTTGTTCCACCGTTCCGATAGACTCCTTTAATGCGTACAGTGATACATATTAATTTGCTTTGTTAGTAATTAAGTTTTGAAATGGTTTCTCCATAATTGACGTTCGACGATGTTTGTATTTATAATTATTATTCAATTTTACAAGCGCTCGCGCTTACTGTAGAGTGAATGTTTGGCATTTGGCGTGGATAAACACACGGAGTAAACTTTGCATAAGATAGGTACTTTTAATTGAACGTGTAGTTGAAGTTTCAGTTTTGAACTAAATAGTATTTTGATTGCAAATGAAATATATAAAATTATATCTATATTAATTAAAGGGAGTATTTATGTGTATAAAAGACTATATTTACTCATTTCTTTCTGAAAAGAAAAAATCTGAAAACTGATACTGTCAAGTCAGTAAAAATAAGTTAAGTATGAAAGTAAGATCAAAGAACGTAGGAATAATTTCCTAGCGTGCTTTTTTTTAAAAATATTAATAGAAATGATTTCTTTATAAAAAGTAAAGATGAAATGCCATCAAAGACATAAATGTGGAAAAAGAGTCATGTTTAATGTTAAGTAGTGCCGCTTTCACCACTTCATCGACAAAAAATTAAAGATCTATAAAAACATATCACATTTTTTTACGTGTAAAATGTATTGTATCAGCAAGTTGGTGTACTTTCCGATTATTAGGTGGATATTTGGTTTGGTGCTTGGTGGTACAATATAGCCAAGTCAAATTTAGAGCTTGAATTTTATTCCGAGTGAACTCAGAATTTGGTTTCCCATTGATGGTGAAGTGGAGAGTGACGCTTTACTTAACATTCAACATGGCTCTCATTTTCAACAAAGGGAAGAAAGAGATTATTATCAACTCTAAATTTTCATGTTAATAAGTAATTTTGTGAGCACAGGAAGAGTCTTCGAACCTAAACATTTCGAACTACGTTATGATAAATAACCAATTATATATTTCAGCTGTATTTCAACATTGTTAAATAGGTAAATTTGTTATTCTCAGAAACACTCGTCGTGTACTGTTTATCTAAAAGTGAGAGCGTCGCAATCAGCCTGTCTCTACAGAGTGCAGGCACAAAGGCATTACGACGACGAGCTCTGATGTTACTTACAGTATATACTAATTTGTAAAACTAGAACGTTTGCTGGAGTGGATGTTCATATTAATAACATATGTATGTCATTTTATATTTTTGTAATTTGTAGTAATATTCAATTAAAGTTAAATTCTATTTTATTTTTATATATAATAGCTTTTTGGTGAACCATTATTTCATTTCCTCGATCTGGTATGAGGCTAAGCGTGACGTTAAGCTTCGCCACTCAACATGCAATGTCGAAAATTCGGCGGAAAGTGGGGAACGGAAGTGACTTAATGGGAACGGAGTATCTTAACACTAGGCTACTTAGACTACTTCCCTTAACTCGGCCTAACCTGTTACAGAGTGAAGTAAAAATAGAATATACTAACTGCTCGCTGTAGTCCGCATATATTGGGGATAGTAGAACTGATGAACCATAACCGTTTACAATAAGACACTGTGCTACTGCGTCGTCATGTCAACCTCTGTTTCAATTTTATTTCTTCTCTCGAAGATATGATTATAGTTGGAGGTTTTTCAATAATTTTAAGTTTATTATTAGACATTAGGCCTATACATGCATGATGCATGTAAAGTATATTATACAAAGACACAAAAAATATCATCTATCTATATATATAAAAGGACATGTACCTGACTGACTGAGGTAAGATGCACGCACAGCCGTAACCGCTGTGCGTAGAAACGTGAAATTTAGACAGATGTTTATTTTCATATTCTGGACATCCACTAAGAAGGGATTTTGAAAAATATTTACCATAAAGGGATGAAATAGGGGTTGAAAGTATGTATAGATATTTTTATAAATTGGCACCGATTTTTAAAAAAATTAAATTCAGACTCTTAAAAATATTTCGTTGAACACGTGTTTCATGGTTTTTTAGAATTCACCCTCTAAGCGTTTAAATAAGGGGTTGAAAGTTTATAAGGAAAATTCTTTAAATCGCCACCGATTTTTATAAAAATTTGAATTCAGACTGTTAAAAATATTTTATTGAACACGTGTTTCGTGTTTTTTTTAATTTTATTTTTTTTGAACCCCTAAGGGTGTATATAAGCGGGCGAAGCTGCGCGCGTCCACTAGTTATACATATAGAGCAAGATAAATATTGTTATAATTTTACAAGTGTGTTGCTATCATTTTATATTTAATTTTGTGTGTGTGAAAAGACTTTCACTGCGGTCTTAATAAGCCCACAAAATAAATCTTTGGAAATAGATCTTTAGTTCTCGAGTTCTTTTTTATTATTTCTGAACAAATATAAACATACTTATATATCAATAACTAACTAAGCCAAAGTTCGTTTCTTCATTAGTTTATTGGATTAAATATGCAGGTACAATTAAAAAAAAACTAGCTGTTTGCAGCCCGATACTATGTAGAAGCGAGAGTTATAGTTCATTGTATCGTGATACAAGGACTCTACTAAAGGAAGGAATAAAATCCTTTTTGGTTAAACAGTCCGTTTATCGAGAAAGGCTATAAGTAAATATAATATAACCAAACTACATCATACACAACTCTTAGTTAATTATTTAAAATCTAGTAGGATTTTGCCATAGCAAAGCAATAAAATAACAATCTTTCTATAGCTTGGCTCTTTTTATAAGCTTTTATTTGACTTGCAGTGTTAGTATGTGTAAAATCTTGCAAGCCCAATTTGACCCACTTCCCAGTGTCCGATTAAGCTGAAATTTGAATTACGACTTTAGTTCTGATGACAAAATATAACGTCAATTAATATAATCTGTAGATATTGATGTTAATTTAAAATGGCCGCCGTAACAAAATGGCGGATTACAAATTTTTGCACAGCCCCTGTGTTTAACAAAATGTTAATAATTTCTGGTTAAAAACTTTTACATTCACTGTAAATTTATGATATAATAGGGTAATAATTACTCGAATGGCCAACACAAAAGGACTTAATCAATCTGTGAACGTACACAATTATAATTAATTTATTGGCATTCCTTGCCGTGTATCCGTGTGTTATTATATATTTTATTATTATGAAATTAAGCAATATTTGGTACATACTTTCAGCTTCATTCTTTTCTTTATGTAATAAATAATTTCAGACAGTGCCTTTAAAATAAATTATTTTTTAACTACTTTATTCAATAACTTAAAAAAGCCAGTTAAGTGTGAGTCGGACTCGCGCACCGAGGCTTCCGTACCAACTTCAGTACTGTAGGTCAACTGGGAAAAGGAAGTACTACTTACTTAAGTTGACAAACTCAAGTATGCGGGATTATGCACTCATTTTGTGTAACTATAAATATAAGTTTGTAATAATTTGTTTATGAAATACCTATAAACTGTTATATTTTCCAATGTTTCCTTAATCTGTGCTATATGACGTTCCTTCGTACCAAATTTCAAGTTTTCCGAGTTCCGAGAAGTAGTACCTCTTAAGTTTTGATTTCCTTGCGAGATTAGAAAATTTCCGGTATAAACAGCTGTATCTTTTGATTGCATTGCTTAGAAGTTTGATTTTTTCATAGTTCTAAGGGACAGTAGATGTAAGTATTTGATATAAATTTCACCTTGATACTTCCCTGCATTCCTGAGAAAAAGGGTCACAGACGGTTAACAGACGGACGGACAAACAACAAAGTGATCCTATAAGGGTTCCATTTTTCGAAGTACGGAATCTTAAAAAAACATAAATACTAGTTACATATAGTAAAAGCTATACTATTATTGATAGAAACGCAAAAGGATAGCATGTGAAAGTAAACGCGATAGTAGTGGATTTATTCCACACTCGTGGACATTATTATTTTCTTATATCCCCGGTTTTGTAGGCTTTTGTCTCCATGTAAGCTTTCACAAAGTATCGAATTCTTTTGAACCCAAAAATTAATAAAGAGAAACATGAAAAAAATATAAATAAATATATACATTATCATTATTTCTTAATGTTAAAGCAAAAAAACATATAAATACAAAAACTAATATCAAAAACAAAGATAGATCAGAAAGAAAGTTCCGACCGACCGGCCACCCTTCGGGCAAGTCATCCGGTAAATAACAATGCAAATTGAAGGTTTCTAAATATACGATGGAGAAATAGATACGTAAATAATATTTTATAGATACTAGTTGTTGCCGGCAACTCTGTTTGGGTGGATTTTAAGAAGTAAAATTGAAAATCCAGTTTTCCCTTCCCGTAGGAATATAGAGAAATCTATTCTGTTGTTTGTCAGTCACGTTGTAACCCATGAGTTTTATGTAAGTATATTTAAATAGATATTGAATTTAAATAAGATTTTAACTAAAAATAGTATGAAAAGTTAAATAAATATATTTTTATGGCCATCGTTACTATCATCAGTGTACGATTGCACTGGTGATTGTTTTCACTGACTTATTTTTGGTAAAATAAAGTTCAGAGTGAGTTTTGTCGCAACACAACACGCAATATCTTGAATTCAGTAGGAAAGTGGAGAGCTGAGTGTCTTAGCACTAGGCTCTCTTCAACTACCTACCGTTTCAATAACTGAAAATGATCATGAGCAAATGAACATGAGCTGGGTCTTGTCATTATTGATTTTATAACGGGGTTCGATGCAAAATGGAAGTTTTAAAGTAAATATTTGATTAGATATAGACTAAGAAGTAAGTAGGAAGTATAAGATACATTTACATTAGAAACAGACATAACGTACACTATATTAATACACTATATAAAATCCTAATTTAAATAATAAAAGAATATATATAATTTTAATAATAAAATAAATTTCAAAATATCTCTCAATTTTTTTTTATAGTCTTTATTTTTTTTATACCATTTAGAAGAAAACATTTTAAGCACAAAAAATAAAGTAGTAAGATTTATTACAAGCCTCTAGCGAGGGAACTTTTCGTTTATCTTTATGCAATGTGAAATAGTGGAACTGTTCAAATTCTATTGAAACAATCATGGAATTGAATTCAATGGAATATTTGAAAAGTAATCTTAATTAAATTTTTAATGAAGCTCCGCGATTTCTGTCACTGTTCTAGAGCGATATTGTGCTACGTAATATAAAGTATTTGATTAGGAAATATATTTATAATTGTATATAGCATGCTACATAGTGAATCGTCTTCTTGTCACTCGGAAAAAGAAAGTAGCCGAGAAACGTAGGCTTTGGAGCAAGTGGTGGTTTCTGAATGGACCGATGCAGAACAACTTCCTAACAGAGGTGAAAAGTCAAAATCTCTCCACTAACACCGATACTACTCAGGATGCTTGGGATTAAGCACAATCGGCAATCATTACTGGCAACATACGCCGTGATTAATGACATGAGGAAGAAGATACTATATGGTGAATATGAGACTCAAATAGGAACTTAAAGGATATTTGTTTATATAATTTTCATATTTTTTAGCTTCCTGCTATATCCCGCACATAGCAAGGTAGGCAGAAAGAACCGGGAAACTGAGTATTCCCTTTTACTACCACCACACTTTCTTTCCATACTTTCTGCCGAATTCTAAAAACGCGGGCTTTGCTTCGTTACCAGAGAGAGAAGAATGAAAATTTATCTTTGATTCCACTTCGATTTGGCACTGTGTGGATGATCAAGGTCTGAGAGGAGCAAGGTTTAATAATAATAATAATAATTTATTCATATCAAAATTAAAATTAAAAATAAAAATTAGCTTCACGCTGTATCCCGCACACAGCAGGGTAGGCAGAGGGTACCTGGTGTTAAGACACTCCGTTCCCCACTTTCTGCCGAATTCTGGAGGCATTGCGTGTTGAGTGGCAGGACTCAACGCCGCGCTTAACCTCGACACCAGAGCGAAGAAATGGAAATATAAATTTAAGTAAATATTTCATCTCCTCGAGTGGGATTCGAACCCACAACCAGTCGGTTTTGCAGTCACACCTCGTGCCGCTGCGCCACGACCGGCCTCCATATCAAAATTACAAACAAAATAATAATTTATAACGATAATAACCGCATTAGTTATAAACTGTGTGGCAGTTATTAACGCCCGCCTCACAAGCGTCATTTCATAAAGTGGTATGAGTAAACTGAATACATTACAAAGGTGATTTAAAGTAGAAAAAAATAATAAATAATAATAATAATAAAAACATGCAATTATACTATAACAAACAATTAATTACAAAATATAGTATACAATTGGAACATTATTAAAGTAATTGATGTGCGTAATGGTTATATGAGTTGTGTAAGTGTGTGTGTGGATGTGGATGTGTGTGTGCGTACGTTTGATGAATCTCTCGATATCAAGCTATATGACCAATAGTTTCTCTGTCTGATCATAATCTAAATTTAATAACCAATCAGTTAATTTGACTTTACATTGATGCAATGTTAGAGGATATATTTTTAATTCGGTTGAATGAAAATTGAGAAATGAAGTAAAAAAAACACGTTTATTTTTCATTAAACTATTGTTATAAGACTCGACCTCAAGTTTAAAAGTTACAGCTTAAACTAATTACAATCAACGATCTAAAAATGTAACGCAAGCATAACAGCAAACACTATAGAGTAGACAATAAACATAATTTTATCTATAGCTTCAGCTAGCTCCATGGTTTCATTGTGTTCAGTGTTGTCACTCTGCATTTCTTCTATGTTACCGCTTCTTGGTGGCACGACCGTATCATCCTCACGACATTCGTCTATGGTTTCATAGATCTGACATACCTGAGAAATAATTCAAAGTATGTAGCTTGTTACAATAATCTTTTTCAGTTTATCATTTATTTTATTTATTTACTTTGTACAAGATTGTCTATGATTGTTTCGAAATATACATTGTCTAGGGACCAGCTCGGAGCTTCGCTGCTCTGAACTACACAATTATTTATTCACTAACCTGAAGTACTTTATTGTTTTAATAAATACCTTCAAGGGTGGTAAACAAAACAAAGCTCGGAACCACTGTGCAGTTAATATGTTCTGAATAGCGATTGTTTTGCACAGTCCTTTGGCTAATGACGTCATTAGCACCACGTGGACAATGAGAGCCAGAAGCACTCCTCCCAGCACAACCACGTACAAAACCACTAAAAAGAAAATTATTTACAGATTACTCCATTGATCTTTGATTTTAATTTCTATTTCGGCATATCTATTATTTTAGATTTCGGCATATCTATTATTTTAGATTAAGAAACTTCAGTAAGGCAGAGGGAACCTAGAAACCTAGAATTGAAATACTCAGTTACCCTTAAGACACTCCGTTCATACTAAGAGTTAAGGCACTTCCGTTCTCCACTTTCCGCCGAATTCTGGAGGTGTTGAATAGCATCTGCCTGATTAACATAGTAAGGAAAATGTAAATATTAAATATATAAATTTCTCGAGTGAAAATCGAACCACTACCTTTTGCGTTTACAGTCATCAGGGTAACTGACTGGTCTCAGTAGTAAATCTTTCGTCTTTTCTACCTTAAAGTACACCATCATCATGTAACAATTGACATGAGTAGGACTTCAATATGCAATTTTCTCAGATTTCTTTTAATACTACGCATTTCGCTGCAGCATTCAGAAAAGGCAAGGCAGAGACAATAACCTCCAAATATCTTTATCACTTATTAATAACAAAGCTAGCTACACTTAATTTCTTTCTTTTAACTTTACGCTGAACGCGCATAAGAAGGGTAGGCGGAGTGAAACAGCTAACCTAGGTAACACTAGGAGACACTCTGTTACCATTAAAAAAAATTCGTTCCCATGAAGATACTACCGTTCGTACCGTGTTATATTAAAAGTGTTACACAATAATACAAATATATAGCCTGTCTGGTATGACTATATAAAATTGTTATATAATTAATTTAAAAAAGACATTTTTTTATTAACATATATAATACTTACGTATAGTAGGCACGGTATGACAAGGTATCAAGTAATCAATGAAACACATTCCCATACATATAACGACAGTGCAGTACGCGTAAAACCAAACTCTCTTCATATTAAGGGGTTCACTCCAAAAGGAAAGTAAAACAAATGTTACAAGAGCTAAAACAGAAATAACCTATAAAATAGGCACTTTAGTTAAGAAACTAGCATAATTATGTCCGATTATCCATTCAATATCTAAAACTATATCAATATTTCGCTTTTTTGCCTATGCCAAATCTCCTTTACTAAACGTAATTCAATACTTATTATAAAATCAAATCAAATCAGCTTCACGCTGTATCCCGCACACAGCAGGGTAGGCAGAGGGAACCTAGTGTTAAGACACTCCGTTCTCCACTTCCTGCCGAATTCTGGGGGCATTGCGTGTTGAGTGGCAGAACTCAATGCCGCGCTTAGCCTCGACACCAGAGCGAAGAAATGGAAATATAAATTTAAGCAAATATTTCATCTCCTCGAGTGGGGATCGAAACTACAACCAGTCAATTTTAGAGTCACACTTCGTGCCGCTGCGCCACGACTGGTCTCTTATTTATTATACTAGACTTCAATTACACTACATTACTACGATACATTAGTCAGATGAATTTAGTAATACGATGGCATTATACATCCTTATAACTTACTGGTAAGTTATAAGTTACTTTTTATACATATTTTTTTAATAGAGATTAAAAATTGTTTTTAAGAATATGGTAATATTACGCTGTGATTTACTTAGGAACATGTTTGTTTTTATGCAAAATTAAAACAAAGTACTTTTGTCATTATTATAAAGGAGACGGAAATTTGTGGGCCCAAATGTAAAAAATTTAAATATGGTCTAAAAAATCGATATTTTTTTTTAAATTTTAGAATATCAAAAATTTGCTGAATTGGCAATCTGAAAGTTTAAATCCTTAAACTAATCCATTACATTAATACGAACATAAGATTTTAAATTTAAGTATTTAACGCATATATCTGTGTATATAATTACAGTATAAATAAAGAAAATATCTATAAATTACTGAAAAAACAAAAAGCAATTCATTGCGAATCGATTAAAATCATTCATATTTTAAATGACACATGTGACAAATCTAATCTAAGTCTAATTATATTTGCATTTTTGCTTTACTCCTTGCGTTTGGTTTTGATGAGTTTTTAGTGTTTTCCATTTAGGAAACAAAATTTGTACGACCCTTGCTTCGCCAGTGGAAACAGATATTTTTTGGATTCTATAGACATCCACGCTACTGATATGGATCGCTTAGTGAATTGTGCGATAACCTCACTTTTACCAAATCTCTAATAACTCAGCTCTCCGATTACCAAACTTTTCAAGAAAGAAATAATGTATTTGAATCTATTAAATCATACCATCTCCTTACATCCTGAGTCCAACAATAAATGCAATCGTTTCAGTCTCTTTTGGAGTTGATTTAATTAAACATAACTGAAATATTTGTAGTGCTTTGGCCGAAAGGAGGGAACTATGAACTTGACGACTTAAAACATAATTTTAATTAAAAGTAAAGAATACTACGGATAATAATAGATTTATTCTGCTTACCTCACCAAAATAGCATAAACATTGTGCAAAAATAAAAATAAAATACATTTTACCTAATAACGGAGTATAAAAAACAATATTATAAGCGGTGGCACGACGTTTCAATTTTACATCAATAACGAATCTGTCACTTTGTCTGGTGCTGTTGTCGATAGCGCTATAGACACTGTTCCAAGTAGTGGCGTTTAACACATACTGTTCCGATATAAGTTCCCATTCGTTCTGTACCACCTCATCTATATCTGCAAACTGGAATATTTGAAATATATGTATGATAATGTTTGAAATAAATAATGATGTTCACGGTTAACGAAGTGTGGACAAAAAAAAAGTATCATTATGTGGAATTAAAAACTAACTAAGCTATAATCAAGAAAGTAAAATTTGAGGACAGTAGCGCAGGGCCACAAACTGTGACTGTAACGGCGACTGGTTGGGTTCAATCCCGACTAGAGGAATGAATTTCAATTTAAATGTATGATATATTTCCATTTCTTCGCTCTGATATCGAGGCATAGCGCGGCGAAGAGTTCCGCCACTCAACACGCAAATGCGTCTATAATTTGGCGGTAAGTTTAGAACGGAGTGTCTCAAAAATATTACATTTTTTTGCATCACGCTGTACTTCACATATAGCAAGGTAGAAAGATCTTAGTGTCAAGACACTTAAATGGTATATCGTGGCGCAGGGTCACAGGTCACTGTAAACGCGACGGTTGCGGGTTCGATTCTCACTCAGAAAAATCATATATTTTACATTTTCTTTTCCTCACTCTGGCAACGAGGCAAAGCGCGGTGTTCAGTTTCACCACTCAGCATTCTATGCCTCCAGAATATGATAGGAAGTGGGAAACAGAGTGTCATAACACTAGGTTTTCATGTTTCCTCTGCCTATCCTGCTGTGTGCGGGATAGAAAGCGTAAAGCTACAAAAAATATAATGATTCCTTCCGACGAGTGGGGGTCAAACCCACAACCATACAGCTGAGCTTACAGTCATCCACTAGTACTAAAGCATTTTTAATGCTCAAATACATTAAAATAGGTCGCTATTTTAGAATCAATTTACACATAATATATTGAAGTAAATAATAAAAATCAAAAGCTTACTATTCTCATTATATTACTTTTAGGATCGATGTTTTTCAACAGTATATGTTCGTGAAACTGCCAGGGCTCTATGATTATTGCACATTCGTATTCGTCGCGAGGCCACCTGTTTTAATAAAGCAGAATAAATTAATTTTAAATATTGTATTATTAAAATTAAATTTAAATATTGTATTATTTAAATTAAATTTAAATATTGTATTATTTTTCAACCGACTTTGCGACGCGAAGGAAGGTAATGTGTTTTTGAAAACAATCATTATTCATTATAGCGACAAGCAGATTTTTTTTTCATAAATTATATTGTCAAAATGAAAAAATAAAAATCGACAAACTATTGGCTAGCTTTATAAATATAGAAATATATATTCCCTCAAAATTACGCTTTGCTTATATTTGTTATAATTAAATAAACATAATAAACTTACTTCGTCATAGTATTGACAACGTCGTAACACCACGTGTTGACTGTAGTCTGCATGTGCAGGGTGGCTTCACCACTATTGACCATCGTGATAAGCTCGGGGTTCTTAGAATTTAATATAGATACACTATCTGAGCTGTAATATAAAGTTATAATATATATACTGCTAAAACAACCAAATCAAAACTATAATTCAAAACTCAAAATTATAATCAGATCAAGAGGTCAAGTCGTGGCGCAGTGGCAATAAGTGTGCCTGTAAATCGACTGGTTGTGGATTCGATCTCCACTCGAGGAGGAGAAATATTTATTTATATTTATATTTTCATTTCTTCGTTCTGGTGTCGAGGGAAAAGCGCGGTGTTGAATTCCGCCACTCAACACGCAATGCCTCCAAATTGGCGGAAAGTGGGGAACGGAGTGTCTTAAAACTAGACTCCCTCTGTATACCCTGCTGTGTGCGGGATACAGCGTGAAACTGAACAAAAAATAATAATAATCGTTCTCCATGCACCGCTCAATTTCCGCGACATTGCGTCTATAGTAGCAGAAATCAACGCCGCATTATGTCTTTTTAGCAGAGCGAGGGAACCACAATATCTTATTCTTTTGAGAAGAAATCGAGCCTACAATCGTCACATTTAAAGTCAGTCATGGAACCATAGTGAATTAACAGAATAAAAAGGTAATATGAGTGTTTCTATTTAGAGAGAGGCAAATACATAGTTTAAATTAGACCTCTGAAGTCACAGTTTCAATTTGACGATACAAATCTGTATGTAGATTACTATCGTTATACAACTCCTTTGTGACAAAAGTAGCACTGCGCTGAAACACTAAACACTTACTTGAAAACAGACAATGCTGGACTCCATATTTGGCCTTGTCGAAATGTGATATACGTTGTGCCGTTGAATTTAATAGGATTCCACGCCATACTATCGTCAGTCCATTTCTAATAATAAAATTTCAAATAAGTACTATGGTGAATAAATGATTAGAAACTAAAAAAGCAGATTTCATAATATAAACACAAAAAGTAGTATTTATCTATATTTATAAATTAAATCTGCTAGTAGTAAGTTAGACAATAGAGAGAGAGATTATGTAAAATATCATATCTTTCTATATATTAGTGAAAGAATACAAAGTAAATTAACTTGAGAATTAATTATAATTCATTCTCGATTCGAGTGGGAATCGAACCTATGACCATTTTCATAGTCTGTCGTTCACGGTTGCCTTCTATGTACTTACTCTGACTAAAGATATTCCTGTAGTAAGCTTAGCATTAAACGCATTATAAGAAACGCTTGTAATTTTGATTCCTATATCAACAGGTAATTTTGGTCTGGGCGGAACGTAAGGATTTTTGTTGTATAACAAACTTCTTCTTAATTTGTCCGAGTTGGAGAGCTGTGGTTCAACTGCGTTGGAACTTGGGGTTACTGGAATTTTGATAAAGGCTTAGAACGAAGTTAAAGTAAATATTTTATAACACGACCTTTTTCAAATTTCATATTACTGTAATTTCAATAAATATATTATTCTTTTATTGTATATAATACAAATGCGAAAACAACATTAAAAATTAGCAATTTAACATTTAGCTCACAAAGGTGGACTTATCTCCTACAGCCAACCAGTTAAAATGGATGATTGACAAGCAGTGGGCAAGAGAATAGTAAAATATATTTTTTTAAATAAAACAATTAGTTCAAACATTAATTATAAATAGAAAAAGTTTATATTTCTATAATTATAATCTGAATTAAAATTATACTCACCATAGGAACCATTGCTTGACGGTATCGGACAATCGTATAGGAATTTAGCCTCTACACCGTTCCATGCGGCAAAACTGAAATAATTTACCTCGATCGGGAACATATCTTGATACGTCAATATTGGCATGACTTCACCTTCACGTCCAAATTCAATTAGTCCATCTAAATGCAAAATATGCGATATGTTACACCTAATTCAAATAAATGAACTAGAGAACAGTTGTGGTGACGACTGGTCTCTAGTGACGTAGTGCAAGTGACTGTAGGCACGATAGGTTGCGCGTTCGATTTCCATTCGAGGATATTAAATATATAATATTCTCATTTCTTATCTCTGATGTCGATGGAGAGCGTTGAGTTCCTCTACACAATACGCAATGCCTCCAGAATTTGACAGAATGTGGAGAGCGGAGTGCCTTTTAACACTAGGCTGCTTACCCACTTGCATACGGGATGTTGTGATGTGTGATGTTTTATATTTATTAATTACATACATGCTTAAATATAATACTACAATATTTTGTTTTTATTTTTACTCTTGCATAGATCTCTAAGTCGGTACTTAGAAAAGTCTCAGATGACTATCAGATGATTATACAATTGTTTGAATTACCTTCAGTAATTTTGATGTAAAATGCTCTAAACTCGATAGGAGATAGTATGCCAACAGTTTTTGCAGAAGCTCTTGCGTTTCTCTTTAAGTTACCTCTTAGTTCAGTGAACTTGTTGCCTCCTCCACCTACAACTGAAAGTGTACAAATTATATCATATATTATATAATGTCACATTTGGAAGCCTGATTTTGGTTAATTCCTATGGACACCATAATTTTCTTTTATAACATTATTTGTGCTTACACTGAATTTATGAAGAAGAACTAAGGGCTTACGGATTTTGACAAACTACAAAAGCGTGCGATAGTAAGCGTGACGGCTGTAGGTTTGATTCCCACTCGGAGGAATTTATTATTTAGTATTTTCATTTCAACGCTTTGGTAATGAGGCAAAGAGTAAATTCTGGGAAAACAAAGTATCTTAATAGTAGGTTTCCAGGTTTCCTCTGCTTACCCTACTGTATATGGGTTGCAGCGTTGAGCTGTACAGCGTTGATTGTAAAACGTACTACCAAGATCGTTCTTAAATTATACCAAGCAATATACCTAAAGTAGGTGTGAACTAACGCTAAGTTATCTATTACATTTCCTTCCACAATGGTTATAGTCAATTCGGGTCCTCAATCATACTCGACTCCTTAATAGTGTATATTGACGTAAAAATAGCTTTTCTATATTCTATATTTAGGTTATATATTTTCAATAACCTTACCAAATTCGTAAACAGAGACGGTAGAATCCGGTTTTGCGACAGGAGACAGTAAAATATGTCCATTACTGGCTGCTAATGTCGCAATATGCATTTCAAATACGATACTGGGATCAGATTTCATCATTTTTCTCTCTTCATTATTCACCGTGTAAAAGGTTTCGTAGAAGTAGCCGTGTTGACAGAGATGCTCCTTACACTGCATTGCCACTGTTGATAAATTAATATGGACATGTAACAAATACTGATAATATATAAATATATATTTTTTATGACTACATCTCTTTTTGCCGTGATAAAGACTAATTTTTCAAGACCAAGAAAATATTCTTAGAATGGACAAAGTATGTAAAATCAAAAATTTAAGCCTTATTTTTAGTTTAAATTCAATAAATTCTATTCATTTAATTCTGTCTCTTGTAATTATTTCAATTAAATTATGAAGTATTTACCCTTCATTATATTATAGAGCCGTGATATAATTAATACCTTAATTTAAATGAATATTAGTGTTTACAAAAGAGATTAAGCGAAGACTCAATATCATGAGTTCATTATTTCACTTAAAAAAACAAGGATGAATTCTTCTTTACTTAGTTGTTGTGTTCATGTATAAAAACATAATTTAACAGATTAACAGTTAGAATAAACAATGAATTTAAGATTAACTTTCTGTTAAATTATATTTTTCTTTACAACATAAGGCAGACCGCACATTTCATCATTTATTCTTATAATCAACCGGAACCGAGATAAAATAATTCAAGTGAGGACAACCTCTGCTTGTGCCAGTAATTTTACAGGCAACCATGTATTGAGAAAAAAATAAGCTTAAATTTGATATATAATTAACTTAAAAACACATGAGTTTAAATTATCAACATCAAGCGATCTGTTTAAACGTGGTTACCCTAGAATTATGGCAGACTAAGTGAGAGGTGGCAACCATCGTTTTTAATGTTGGATTCACATAAAAAACACATGAGTACAATTTTTCAACAAAAACGCATTATCATAAATTTATTTAAAGGTGATTGCGGCACAATTCTTCTAGGCAACCCTAGTGTATTCTATTCTACGAGATCATGTATCATTCCTAAAAGTAAGTTTTATAAAAAAACTGATACTTGCAGATCTATACTATGGGATCTTAGGCTATTAAGGCTCTCGAAACTTGTTTTTAATATTGATTATTATTACTGATCTTAATGTTGATTTTATATTTTAACTATATTTTCACAATTAAAAAAAAATACGCCAAGATACGCGGAGCGGTATACGGTAGATACGTAATTACATTTTCTTAACTTGTCGTACAAAAGGCTAGTAATGTAATTATTAATACAAATAAAATACTATTTTAGGAGAACAAGAATAAATGATATAAATTCTTGTCCAATTTTTCAACTAAATTAAACTTAAATAAATTAAAACTTTCAAAAATTGCTTTGGCTAACCCACTGAAACTGATCAAGACGTTTTGAATAATTAAAACGAAACGAACGTTCAAGAAAATTTAAATGGTACCTCCACGATCCAAGATTTGGAAATTATAGAAAACTTCTAGTTGGAAATCTCAGCTTGAAATAGTTAATCAATTTCAAGTTTCTTTGTTAAATTAGTTAATAAAATTTATATAAAGAAAATAATCTTAATTTAAAATATGTTAGTATTTATATCTATAATACTTGTCGTCGCAATTTTGCTTGCGTGGAATTTATGATGATAATGGAAGAGCTGTCCTTTTTCTGGTCTCGTAGAAATTTTGAGATGTCCTCTTAGTACTTTTTTTTAACATTACATCTAAAATTTTATCTAAGCTGAGTAGTTTCGTCTGTATGTTGTGTAATCAGTCGCTCGGCAACGGTAGTTTTATGTACATATATACATATTATGCTGTCTCCTCGCATTTTAGGAAGTGTTCTACTGCACTCATCAAAATTTATCCTACCACGTAGCAATTGATTACATATATTCAAATACGCTAAAAAGTATATAAAAGTGTATATAATGCACGCCGCACCCAAAAGCGCGGCGTTCAGTTTCGCCACTACAAAAAATTTGGCGGAAAGTGAAGAACGAAGTGTCTTAACACTAAGTTCTTTGTAGTTACCCAACTATGCGGGATACAGCGTGAAAATGAAGAAAAAAATGTTTAATATGCTTGCAAAAACAAAAATCTTGCAGCATAAAATTGCTTCAATATACCCAATATACAAACAAACATATTTTACTGTAAAAAAAATACATACTATCATAAGTAAAAGTAAAGTTGCCACACACTAATGTCACCATCCACACATTTATGCACAATACCGACACCCATATCATTTTGAATAATTAACAGAGAAGCACTAGGCACACTAGGCACTTTTTAATTGAAAATATTTCTCTTTTTAAACGCTACAGCTGTAATTAAAGCCACTAGCCAGTAGAATTATTAGTTCAGAAATATACGACACACATGAATGCAGTGTGTGCGTTTCGACGGGCGGGCGTCCACTGTTTTTATTTTTATCTATCTAATATAATAAAGCGGAGGAGTATGTTTGTTTGTTTGTTTAAGTACTAATATCTCTGGATCTACTGGTCGAATTTCCTTTCTTTTTTTGTCTGAAAGCTTTTTTCCTCAGGAGTGCTATAGGTTATATAACATTACAGTGTAAGTTTTAGTCATCAGTAAATAATAGAATAACAATAATAAAGAACGTCATCGGATGGCTTTAAGCGCGTGCGCTACAAAAATATATGTCAGTACATTGTATGACAAAAATATTCTATTTTATTAGTTCTAAAAAAAGTCCGCGATACGCTTGTATCTTCCTTTTATAAATAAGTCACAATAAGGCATTTTTTGATAACAAATAATCGAATCTTATGAGCGAAAGTTATTTCATAATTATTGAATTTTTATGAAGATAAACTTCATGTTTTATAGTATGTTATTTGGACTTTACGAGATATGTTAATTAAAAATAATTCAACGCTCTGTTTACGGCCCCAAGCCTACGTTTAACTCGTACAGGGGCTGCCCTTGACGCTGATGACATCCTCTCAAGCAGACACGTAGTGCTTGCACTGTCTCAGAATTATAAAAACAAGTTGTTTATGATTGAATGTATCAATCTGTTGGCAAATGCAGCATGCGGGCGAAGCCTCGAATAGGCCTCTAGTCAAGAATATAATAATAATACTAATGTTATAATAATATTACTTGTTGGCTTAAATATTATTAACAACTAGCGGCCCATTTGCGGCTTCGCCCGCATCCCAACTATAATACTTTTATTATGTTGTATGTTTTAAAAGTAGGTTCCCAGGTTCCCTCTGCCTACCCTGCTATATGTGGGATACAGCGTGAAATTTAAACAAAAAAGAAAACAATATTGTGGTGATAGTGCCGTTGAAAAGGAAATCCCAGAGGAAGTGTAGCCGTGGTTATCGGGGCGGACGCGTGATAAATAATAGCGATGTCATATTGTAGCAAAAATATTTAATTTATTGTACGTATCTTATCCTCAGATAGCGATTTATTTAAAAATTGTGTATTCATTGTTTCGTCTACAATTTATGAAATGCAATATATTTGTTTGGAGTTAAACGAAAATTTGAATGTATAGGAAGTTTTTGTGTTGAATTTGAATATATTTTGTACTGTATACGTTGGTGTTTTGAAATAAAATAAACCAGCTTCACGCTATATCCCGCCCACAGGCTCCGCTACACATTTCCCCCCCCAATTTTGGAGGCATTGCGCGTGGAGTGGTGGAACTCAACGCCGCACTTTGCCTCAACAATAGAGCGAAGCGAATATGAAAATATTAAATATTTCATTTCCTCAAGTGGGAATCGAACCCACAATCAGTCGCGCTTACAGTCATATATTTGTGCCTTTGCGCCACGACTGGCCTCTGTTGTTTTAGCCTCAAAATATATTATAACAGCGAATGGTCGTAACGTCAACCACATGAACATTGGTAACCGCTGCTTAACCGCGTATGGCCTGTTATAATATACTAGTTGTCGCCTGCAATGTTGTCCGCGTGTTCTTTATAGAGCATTTCTTTTTTCCCCGTGAAAGGAAATTTTTATTTTTTTAGTTTACAAAATCTGCTTAACTTTTTAAGCCCAGTGGTCTGTCAATCACTAAGGCCCGTATTTATAAGGTTTGGCCTGTCAAGTCTGAGATTGATCTTGAGATGCTGTTTCTTTTGAATGAATGATAGTCGTGTGATCTCAGACTTGAGAGCGATCTTTAAATACAAATCTAAAATAACGGAAGTTTTGTATACATAGACTAGCGCCACCGAGCGGCTTGGTCCGCTTGCGCTATATGAATGTTTATTTAATATTATTTATGTGTATTAAGAGATTTTTTTATTATCTATATTGCTATAATATAAACTTATCAAATCTCATGGGACTTAATTTAACTTTATCCGGAAAAATATTTGTATTTAATAGAAAAATATTTAACTATTTCATATTTATTGTTGTAAGATACATCGTCCCTCATTTTCCGCCGAATTTTTGATGCTTTGGGTGCTAATTGGCGGAACGGCATAGCGTTTGAATTGTGGGTTCGATTCCCACTCGTTGGCACCAATTATTATAACTTCCTCACTGTGATAACAAGACAACGCTTGGTGTTGATTTCCGCTATTCAAAATGTCTCGACCATTTGACAGTACTTAGCGAACCGAGTATTTTTAAATAACATAAGTCTAGTTCTAAGTAATATCTATAGAAAAAATATTAAAAGAAATGTAAATATAACAAAAGATACGGACCATAAAATCTGTAGTGAAAGTAAGAATTAAAATAAGAACCGAGTATTTTAACTGTAGGTTCCCTCTGCCCACTGTGCTATATGCGGGGTATAATAATAATAATAAAAGCCTTTATTCAGATTTTAACAAGTTATTTACAATATAAAGATCATTTTTTTTTGCCCAGGTAAATTAATCTGTTTGCCATATTTTGACAAAGGCTTCTTCCAATTTTTTCCATTCTTTTCTGTCCTTGGCGGTTTTAGACCATAATGGACCCGCAGTGGCTTTTATATCAATCTCCCACCTTTTAAATTGTCTGCCGCGTTTCTCCTTCTGGTTCCTAGGATACCAGTCGATCATAGCTTTGCTCCATTTTTCGGCTCCACGCATAGTGTGGCCGGTCCATTTTCATTTGTGCCTTTTGATGAGGTAAGTGGCTATATGCGGGATATAGCGTGAAACAAAAATATAAACTTAACAAACGAATAATAGAAGAAATTTAGCTAGGTACAGCAGTATACTTATATAGTAGTTTGTTCGTAGTGTAGTTAGCACTAGGTAATGAAAGCCAGAATCCAAAGTATTTCGAATGCAAACGGTAGAACTAAGCTGATCGGCGTTCGGTAAAGCGTTACAGTCGAACTGTTGATACTCTTGACTGAACGTTTAAAATTTCATCGTCTCTTTGAATAGCTAGGAGCGTTGCGCTTTGGCTGGTGTCAAAGCTCGTGTTTATTAGTATTTAGTACGTCATAGAGGGGACCAACCGATTGGGAGGGTGATTCGTCGTAGGGGAGGAGTAGGAGGGAGGGGAGAGTGTATTACATCCAGTAATGTCATTTAAAATTCAATAGTCAAATCTATTACATTTGCTTCACGCTGTATCCCTACCTCTCTGCTCAGAGAGTGTCTAGTGTTAAGATACTCCGTTCTCCATTTTCCGCCGAATTTCTTGAGGCATGACGTTATGACCGGCGGAACTAAATGGTGGGCTTTTTGCTTTGGTGCTCGAGCTAATAAACGAAAATATTAAGAAATAATAATTCAATCCCTTGATTGAGAATCGAACTCACAACCGCCGCGTTACAGTCACACCATTGTACCCGTGCGTCATAACGGCCTAAAAAAGTTTTTTTTTATGGTAATTATTCAAGTTAAACATATGAGTCAAACTGAAGACCAAAACATTATGTGACAAATTCAATGCTGCTCTTGGTCTATAACTTTGTGTGTAAAACAGAGGAACAAAAAGTATTCAACCTTTTGAATGAGAATTGTCCACAAACGTAACAACATTGATGTCCCAATTTCCTATGACATCAAAAAAATAGCTTCACTCTGTATGGTACTCACTCTGCATGTAGCAGGGTAGGCACAGAAAGCGTAGTGTTAGAACACTCCGCTCCTCACTTTCCGCCGAATTCTATAGGTAATGCGTGTTGAGTAGTGGAACTCAATGATTACACTAGAGAGAAGAAATTAAGTTACTAAATATTTTATTTCTTCGAGTGGAGATCGAACCCACAACCTGTCGCACAACTGGCTATGATAAGTGAAATAATAACTCGAAGCGACAGAAGCAAAAAATATATTATAGAATATATAATTTTTTCTCTGCTATTTTTTGTTACAAGTGTTATTTCATTTTCTAAAAGAAATTATATTATTTCTGAAACAAAGGAAAATAAAGATTGATTTATTTGATCCCTTACACATAAAGCAAATTGAGAAAAATTATTAAACAAAGTATTATAAAATGAATGAATTTTACGTGGAAATTCGTAAAGCCTTTGAATGTCGAGTCGCATCGTATATTATTATTGTAACTTGGAATAATGTTTTCTGTTTAACTTGTAGATATTTTGTAGAAGTATGTATGTTAATAACCATTTATTTATTTCATATGTAGTAGGGTAGGCAGAAGAAGCTTAGTTTTGAGGTATTGCGTGGCGGTACTTAACGCCACGCTTTGCTTCGACACCAGAGCGAAGAAATGAAAATATTAAATATTATTTTTTTTCGAGTGGGAATCGAACCTACTACCTGTCGCGTCAGTCACATGCTGACCTCGCCATAATTACGATTACCATTGATATTACATAAAGATCTATAATATATCGCCAATTTCCCTTGGCAAAAGTCCTCTGCCTCTAGAACTTACAATATTGACACTTTTGTGTAAATTAAGGTTTAAAATCGTTTGTATTTGAATAAAGAATAATTTAATTTCGATTTATTTCTCTTACAGTATTAAACTTTAAACTTTAATATGAAGTAGAGAGAGACAATCATTGCTTTTCAGACAAATTTGATTTCGTTTTGTAGGTTCAAATCCATGACAATGACGATTTTTTAAATTATACAAACTAAAACAAACATTAATTATTTATGCATGTATATTAGGCTTAATCAAAAACATTTGGAGCTACATTTGGATAATATTTAATAAAATTATAATAATTATGTACTACTAGATCGAAATGCCTACGTGAGATGATTTAAGAATAAAAAAAGAACAAAATATTAAAGGTCGGTCAAGAAAAGGAGGCAATCATGTAAATCCTGGGGTAAAATGTGAGAGGACGTTAAATTGAATTCAGTTGGGTTAAGTCCGGTAAAATATATAAGTACGAATACATACATATAAACAATGTTTTGATATTTTATTAATAAATTTTGAATATGAAACTCGGATTTATTTGTTTAAACGTTTTTACCAAGATGTAATGATTTTTACCCTGTATTCCGCATATAGTAGGGAAGGCTATATGGAATAGAACCTACTGTTAAGACACTCCGTCCCAATTTTTTCTCCAGTTTTAAGACAAAGGGAAAATCAATAACGGGGTTTGTCTTGTTACCAGAGCGAAGAAATAAAATAATTTATTCTCCTGATTGGTAATTGAACTCATAACCATCGTGTACTGTAGCTTACATACGCTCACAGCCTCATGTTAAATCTGAATTTGACTTTGTGGAAGCTGTTACTGCGTTGGTACAAGTCGTGACAGTCTCAAATTCGTTTAGAAAGAAAAACGGAAGTTCTTAACACTATTTTTATTGTTTATGTCAAAATTGGCAATGAAATTGGAAAGAAAAAGGGGTATTTGTACCAACAAACTCGATTAAAACTTATAGCAAGAAAAAAAATTGTAATAATTTATATGAAGGTCTTAGACAACACAATTAGGCCGTCAACAAATTGAGTTATCGTCGAAACAATTTGATTTCTAAAATATATTTTAACCAAACGTAAACTTTGTTACTCAATTTATCATTGTTAAGAGTTTGAATGTTTGTTTTGAAATATATAATTTTAATCTTTTTATATAATTTTCAAAGCAAGAAGTCTGCCCCATATTTGACCTTTGAAAACAGTGTCTCTGGTATTAAAGGAAGTTCGTAAAAAACATGAGAACTCTCCAGGTTATATATTTTTTTAATACTTATACTTTTTTAATAATAATAGTGGGTGGATACTCCTTCTTCCCTATCTTGGTTAGCTCTTGGATCTTTTCGGGGAAACTGAAGGTTTTGTGTGTTCAATTATGGACGAAGTTATCAAGACCAGGAACTACCAGAGACATATTATGAAAGATGGCATATGTCGGGCGTGTCGATGACACGCCCGACATATGTCGATGGTGCCATCTGGGAAGTCTCTCAAACATATTTTTTCTAGTTGTTCTCATCTTTTGAGTCTTGCATAGAC
Source organism: Heliconius himera (assembly GCA_021202915.1). Taxonomy (NCBI): domain Eukaryota; kingdom Metazoa; phylum Arthropoda; class Insecta; order Lepidoptera; family Nymphalidae; genus Heliconius; species Heliconius himera. The sequence goes on from JAJHJA010000092.1 coordinate 410,348, forward strand.
ACAATATAGACACAATCAAGTAGCCAAGATATTACACCAGCCACTTGTTCTTCAATATGGTCTTGTGGAAAATAACTGTGCTTTGCTCTACTGGGATCGTTCTATTATTACTGACAGGTATATTGTTGCCAATAGACCTGATATAGTATTAGTAGACTGAGTGGCGCGACGCGCTGTGATTGTTGACATTACTATCCCACATGATGACAATCTCGTGAAGGTCGAAAAAGAAAAAAATATCTAAATATTTGGTCCTAGCCCATGAGATTACCGCCATGTGGGATGTCAATGAGACTGTCATTGTGCCGATACTGGTTTCAGTTAACGATTTAATAGCGAAAAGCTTTGACCAACGTCTTAAGAAGTTATCGCTTAGTTGTTAGATCACGAACCGGATAGCCAGAAGGCAGGCTTGGATCCTAGTCCCACCGTTGGAAGAGTGTTTTTTTATATTATTAAATGTATTTTTTATAACAATATATATTTAAAAATATAAAACTAATTATCTTCTGTTAAAAGATCTTTATTCTCATTTCGACAATGTAATTTACATGACAAATTTAATAAAAAGAAACATTATATAATACTAGCGGCCCTACTACTACCCTACTAGCGGCCCGGCGACTTACTGTTACTAATCGATGGCGGTAAATCATTATATAGCATCACTCCCTGAAAAGTTATAAGTTTGTTTCCATATTTTGTTCGTGTCTTCGGTAATATCAAATTGTGCGCTCGTCTGTGATATTGGTGCTGCTTGCCTTTGATCTCGACCGAAATCTTCGTGTGAACACTTCCATCTAGGATCTTTCAAATTAGTATGCATGTAGTGTAGTTGTATAACTGTCTAATATTCCTTAATTTAGTGTTTTGGTATATTTTTTCTGTAGGTGTTATATAGATAGTTAAAAAGTGATTTTATAATTTTATCTTGTAATGTTTGTATACGTTGTATATGACATTTAGAAGCCGTCTCTCATATTTCGATTAGATATAAAAGATTTTACTAGTGAGTTATATATCATTACCCGGACTCGATGTGGAAGATATAGATTTAAGCATATACATAAGACTAAAAAGTTTATTACATACATAATCAATCTGTGCATTCCAACTGAGGTGAGAGTCGAGCCATATCCCAAGATATTTTTCATTATTTTTTTCTAGCAATGGAATGTTGTTGGTAGTTAGGGTATGATTTGGATTTTTTTAATTTTTTGATTTAAAAAATATATAACAGGTCTTTTCAGTGTCGATGGTTAGTAGGCGGCTTTGAAACCATTTATGTAAAATGTCTAGATTTTGTTGTGCCCGAGATAAGATATCGTGTACTGAATGTTTGTGATAAATTAAGCAAGTGTCATCAGCGTAAAGGGGTAAGCTCATGTATGTTTAATTCACAAATATTATTAATATACATCTTGTGTAATATAAGTGTATTAAATATAGATATTGTATTTATAATTGCTATCAAATGCGTGACAAGTCTGTGCATATAAAGAAAATTGAAGTATTTGTCTGTGATTTCAAAATTTGAAAATAATCGTTTATTCCAAGCGTATATAGTTATTTACACGGTACCAAAATATAAGCAATTTGAAAATTTTTCATCTGTCTGCTCAGCTGTGCTGATCCCCGGAACAGCTGAATTAATTTTTATGAAACTAATGATAGGGGGAGCTGTGGAGCAACAGATAAGCTACTGTTTGTCCCGAAATACTTACAAAATCTGAATTTACGCAGAAAAAATCATGTACCTAAATTGTATGTTCGTAGATACATAAGTTTGACTAAATATATTTTTTTAAATACGACATTTTTTGTGAGCAAAATCAAATAAATTCCCAAAAGATTTAAATGACGATTTATTAAGTGCATAACAATAAAGATAACCATTTTAAAATAGTTAATCAATTTTCCTTAAAGACATAAATTATACAATAATATTGGATATGGCGAAATAGGTATAGTGCGCCATCGAGTCTGGCGTATGGCGTTTGGTTCTGGCCGACTATAAAGCATTATTCTGACTGACTGAATCCAAATTGTAGGATGACGATATTATAAACATTAAAAAGATCTATGTATTTCAAGGGTAGAACTGCGTCGATAGTAAAAAATCCACATGCTGTCATCTTGTTGAACCTCGCTTTGTTAACCCTCCTTACATTTTATTACATTTAAAAAGCTTTTTGAGCTCTGAAAAGCAAATAAATATTATCTAATATTACAAAAATATAAAAAATAACGTTGAACCTTAACATATGTATTGAATAGTAATAAAATTTCTTTACAAATCATATAAGGAGTAACTAGTCGTAAGACACTACACAAAAAATCGCCCACCGAAATTTCCGTAAATATTTCAGGTCAAAGTACTACTTATAAAAGCTTACAAACTTAAGTTGACATTTTGTATGAAATGAACTACAAATAAGTTTGTAATCATTTTTTTTATGAAATATCACTTTTCGGACTTTTCCTTTATCGGTGCTATAAGATGTAGTTTCCTATTAAATTTTAAAATTCTGAGCGTAACCGGCTGTACTATTTAATTGGTTTTTTCATAGCTCCAAGGGACAGTAAGAGACAGTAAGTACCTACGCGTACATGAAAAGGGCCCTGACAGATGGACGGTACGGAACCCCAACATACAATTGTATCAGTTCAGATGGAACTCGCGATCGTGTGAACAGACAGACATTCCAGACCAACATGTGTATACTTCAAATTCTAATACAAACTTTTTCTTCACACACAATATTCTTCATTTCACTGTTTTATAACTATTTTACGTTAATTTGTTATTTTTGAGGCCAATCGTGGCCCAGGGGCACAAGCGTGCGACTGTAAACACGACAGACTGTGATTCGATTCCCACTCGAGGATATGAAATATTTAATATTTTCATTTCTTCGCTCTAGTAACGAGGTAAAACGCGGCGTTGAGTTCCGCCCCTCAACACGCAATACACTTGGTTCTCAGGTTCCCTCTGCCCTCCCTGCTACGCGCGACAGCATGAATCTAAAAAAATATTGTTCTACTTACCTGTATGACTATAGCGATTTAATTGTAATAAACATTTTCTTTCAGCTTCAACAATATTTATGTAAAATATTTCACACTCTTTAATGCAAAGAACAATTAGTAGAATATTTTTAAAAAGCCAAAGCGCTACATAAAATTCTGTGAGTGTACCTACAGTCTGAAAAAAAGGGTAAACAATAAATATGCATAAAATATAAAGGCCAGTTGTGGCGCCGGGGATAAGCGTGCAACTGTCTTAACGGGAACGGAGTGTTTTAAACTCTTAATATTAGCTTTTCAGGTTCCCTCTGCGTTGCATGTGTGAAATGCAACCTGAAGCTTAAGATTTTTATAAATTGCTTGATATTAGTCAAATGTTTGTGTACCGTGCTATTCATATGCAGTTACAATGAAACCTTCTCTTTTTGTGACAGAAAAAGATCTAGACGTCAGTAAGAGAAATAAATCGAAGAAATGATGGCCTTGGACTTGTAGCCTATAAGAGACGCACAGATATTTAACTGATACTGACAAAATAATATGGTGGTATAATCAAAACATCTACTTAAGCGGTACGCAAAGGGAAATGGTGAGGACATTGTTTAAGGATGACAAAATTTAATATTTGAACTATATTTTTAAAAACAAAATGACCGTATTTATACTAAAAGCTCTAAAGAAGCATCCTAATTCAGTTTTCTTCAGTATTGATTTCTTAGAGTGTTAGCTATGAAGGAGTGAATGATTCATATTTTTTTGAAATATGTCCTGATCTTAATACACTAAATTATGATTTAGATAGTCTGGTTTGTTCTAAACGTCATAATATTTTGGAGTTCCTTAAATAATCTATACGTTTAGAAGTGAAGAATTTTCCCATGGAAAGAGTGCGTATCTGGAAACCACTTTAAATAAGCTTTATATACTTTTCATGGTTGTATATTAATGTGTTAAACTAACACATCTGTAATAGTATCAATTATTACGTACAATAAAAAAGATTTTTCTATAATATAACAATAACTTGAACACATGAAACCAAGTTTGGACCGCTAGTTTTAGTATAATTTTAACGTATCTTATACTAAAATCACTTTTAAGCTCTTAAGCAAAATTTAATTGAGATGGAGTTCAATGTCGGACACGTATTATATATTGAAAGAGAAACGAAACAATATATTATCTCTGCCTAGTTTCTAAATTATTCTAGTGTTTACTTACCGACTTGGATATGAATAAATTGAGTTTTGCTAAATCTATGCAAACTTGAGTGTAAATCAATGTATGGAAAAATGTATCTGCTACTTGCAGGAGCAACTGTAATAGATATAATTATAATACCTTAAATTCTTAGCTAAATTGTTTAATTGAGATGAAATATTGACTTAAATGTATATTTCCATTTCTTCGCTCTGGTGTCGAGGTTAAGCGCGGCGTTGAGTTCTACCACTCAACACGCAATGCCTCCAGAATTCGGCAGAAAGTGGGGAACGGGGTGTCTTAACACTAGGTTCCCTCTGCCTACCCTGCTGTGTGCGGGATACAGCGTGAAGCTGATAAAAAAAATTGTTTAATTCTAATTAACGACTTACGAACTAATTTTTTTATACTCACAGACAATTGAAACATATTCTTAAATTTATCGAAACTATCAATTATATCGATATAAATATTAAAATATGTTTTGTGATCAATTCCAATGTATTTTGTAGGGTTGCTATTTTCGATATATCGTTTAGAAAAACGTTGTATGTTACAAATCCAAAGTTTAATACACTTATTTATAATATTCATGTAGCGATAGGCACAAATAATGTTAACATCGTAATATAATAAAGCAAACATGTAAAACACGTGGCGTAATGTATGATTAGACCAAATATTATCGATACGCGATGCAAACGACACACTTATTAAAAAATATGAAACGAAAATAGTAAAGAAAAAGATCCAGTTAACAATATGCCATCTTTTAAAGTCATTATCTGACTTTTTAAAAAAAATCATAATTTTTTGGACATTAAGAACGAGTTCAATATGAAGCTTGCTATTTTTCATACTATCCAGAAACAGAATAAGACATTCAAAAATATAAATAAAGTGATCGACAATTAATGAATAATAGATCGAAATACTCAAAACTTTAACGAAATCACGTTCCAATTCCATATGTGAAAAGAACGCGAAAATGATAAGACATGCGGATAGTATAGAAAAAAATATATAAATATAGCTTTTTGTATGAATGAAGTTATTACGAATAGTATATTTGGACGCGAAATAAATGTTTTGGAATAAATTTAGAGGGAATAGAGCCTTCTTGAAATTATCATCTATATAATTGTTTTGGTATTTAATTTGAGTTAGAGCCATTTTTACGTACAAGTTACTTCAAACACAATATTGAAATGTGAAGTAATATACATTAAAACAGTTTAAATTATAAGTGCTTTTGTAGAAAGTAATTTGTTAGAAATATTATTGTTTTGAAGGTAAACATTCTTATGTATGTTTAATATGAAATGGTGTTTACAACGCCGTCTAAGTCCATGTCTATACTCATAATCAAATGATACTTATTTAGAAAACGTATAAAAATTTGAACGCAGCGGGACTCGAACCCGCGCCTCCTGGAAACCGACCAGGCGCTCTGTCCACTAAGCCATGCGTTCTCTTCATGGCTTAGTGGACAGAGCGCCTGGTCGGTTTCCAGGAGGCGCGGGTTCGAGTCCCGCTGCGTTCAAATTTTTATACGTTTTCTAAATAAGTATTTTTCTTTCCTCAGTGTGGAATAACACTTTAAAAATGTTTAAAAATATCATAATCAAATGATATTTTTTTAAGGAAAAGATTAGGTAAACGATCGTACAGGTCACCTGATGGTAATTGATCATCGCCGCCCACGACCCCGTGCAACACCAGAGGAGTTGCCAGCCTTTAAGTTGGCGGTAGACTATCTTTTAGAAAGTATCCATGTACTATCGACCTGGAAGCACTGCCGCAGATAGATTATTCCACAATTGCGTGGCGCGTGGAAGGAAGTTAATACGGAGCCCCTCGGAATACCCCGTATCTAGACGGTATAGATGATATTTGAGATTGTGACATGCTGTGCAGCTAGAAAATTCGGCGGCAGGTAACAGGTCTAAGAGTTCCACAATCCTCAATGATAAATGTGGTAGAAAACGCACAGCGAGGAGAAGTAGCAACTCAAAGCCAAAATCTTTGCGTAGTGACTTCTTCTCGCTGTCCGTGTCTTTTAGGAGTTGAATTGAACCAAATTCCTTTCACACTATGAGGAAACATTCTCGCAGGATGCTTCAACAAAAGAAACAATTATAGTTCAGTCGTCGACGTTTTCCCGAGAAAGACTTGCATGGCCAGAGTGAGTATACTGCGTTAAAATAACCATGAATAGAGCTAAATATAAAATTAAAAAAAGGAAATCGAACATTTAAATGAACTTATTATTTAACATTTAGACATCTCTATCGTTAAAGAGATTTAACTCATCCTATTTTAATAATAAGGCAGTCGGGGCACACCTCCAAAGTTTTAAAGTTAAAAAATATCGCAACTCCACCGCCGTTAAACTATTCATTTACATAAAATCCAAGAGAAAAATAGTAAATAACTGTTTAAAATTTAAAATTTGAACAAATCTCCATTTTTAAAACGTGAATCCCACCAAACTCTTTTGTTCGCCGCTCAAATGACTGCGTCAGCCATCTTGTGATTATTTACCAAGCAAACATTATGCAAATAGTTGACAACCGTCACCGTTTCTTTATAGTCTACGGGCGGACTGTTTAAATAAAAGTTTTAATTAAAAATAAGGAAGGAATACTGTAATTAATTTCGAGAAGCGAAACGCTTATCTCGAATGAAAGGCTGTGCGGGAGTCAATGAATCGAGCGAAACTTGCGCGTTCACGTCACAATGGCCGATATTTTTATAGAGAATATAATCTAGACGCCGGCGTGGCACAGCAAGATAATGTACAATAATTTAATATGAACATATTTATACGTATAACTATGACCTGAGAAATTAATGATAAACCATAGTGCTTTTTACCTCAACCAGTAGGATAGGTAGAGGGAACCTGGTGTAAGGACACTTCGATCAATATTTTTCGGCTAACTTCCAAAACATTGCGTACTGAGTGATTGTATTTAACGTCGAGCTTTATCTAAAGCATAAAAAAATAATATAAGAAATATTTTCTTCTAAGATAAAATTCACTACCATAATCGTACAGACAAATCCCACAATCTTAATATAAAAGTATTGTTAAGACTTATATAGTTTATAATTAAATTCCTTTAAAATACAATTACAATACTAAACAATATATAAAACTATACTTACCTAAAGTGAACTTAAGCAGTCTACGACTTCACTTGTGATGAAATGTAAACTGTTTGAAAGGTTCCCGACACAACCCGCAGAGGCATTTAGCAACAACAAACTTGCCGCTAGTCGGCGTAACTAACTCCATCGCTGCCAACTTTGTTGAAATGCATGTTATTTTACCTACCTTGATTATTAAATTACTTTGAAAATAGGTGCTGTAGTATTCTACTTCTAAATGAATTTAAATTTTATTAGTAGCTAAATTCCGGTCATAGTAGAGTAGGCAGAGGGAAGTTGGGAATCTAGTGTTAAGAAACTCCGTGTTCATTAAGATATTTCCGTTACCCCTTTTCCACTGAATTTTCAAGGCATTATGTGTTGAGTGGCGAAACTCAACAACTTATATTCAATTCTTGATTTCGTTACTCAAAAACAAAAAACGTTTCTTAAAAAGAAGGGAAGTGGCTGAAAGCCAGTGGCTTTGAGACAGCCCAGGCGAAGCGGCACAGTCTTTAATTACAAATACGAGGGTTGTGGGTTTCATTTTCACTCGGTATTAATAAAATATTTATAAATCATCTCTTTAGTAACAAGACAAAGCACACTCAACACGAAATATTTCTTAAGGTACGACATACAGTGTTCGTTACTTAATAATAGGATCCTTATCTTGCTATAAGCGAGATACAGCGTGAAATTAAACATATTTTAGAAATTTATTTAGATAACGTATAAAAATTTGAACGTAGAGGGATTCGAACCCACGCCTCCTGGAAACCGACCTGGAATCGAACTGAACCGACCAAACGTATGGCTTAGTGGTAAGAGCACCTGGTCGGGTTCAAATCCCGCTACGATACTTTAAAAAATGTTAAAAATATTTTAGATACTGTACTTTACTACCTTATATATCTCTACCTCTCCGTTTTACCTTATTGAACGAACGGTATAAAATATCCAAATTATATTATGAGCCCAGTCGGGGCGCAGCGGCACGAAATGTGTCTATAAAACCGACTGGTTGGGGGTTCGATCCCCACTCGAGGAGATGAAATATTTACTTCTTAAATTTATATTTCCATTTCTTCGCTCTGGTATCAATTGGTTGTGCCTTCTATTGATATAAAATATTAATCCTCGGTCAGCTACACAGTAAAAGAAGTCAACTATAAGCAACTATAAGGAACGTAATTAAATTGGTGTTTGCTAGCGCTACGTCTGCGTTTCATCCGACTATTTATTTGGTATTTTTGCACTTTGCAATTAAAGCTTCCGCTTATTCTGACTTTATCTTCCTCTAGTTTTACTTAAAATGTCTCTCAAGTTATATACTTCATTGAGTTATATAATTAAAATAGACAGATGATATATTTTTTTTCATTTGTTTTTTTTTCATAGTCATTTCGTATGTTAAAAAAATCGTCATATCAGATGAAGAATAATGCGTCCAATGAGAAATCTTACTATCTTTCGTTTTTGAGTAACAAAATCAAACGCTGTATTCTGCTTAACCAGACGAGATGGTAAATAACAATAATTTGAATATAAGTTGTTGAGTTTCGCCACTCAACATACAATGCCTTGAGAATTCGAAAATTAAAATGAGATTCGAGAATTAAAATGAGAAACGGATATATTTTAATGGACACGGAGTGTCTTAACACCAGGTTCCCAACTTCCCTCTACCTATTCTGCTATGGCCGGGATTTAGCAACTAATAAAATTTAAATTCATTTAGAAGTAGAATACTACAGCACCTATTTTCAAAGTAATTTAATAATCAAGGTAGGTAAAATAACATGCATTTCAACAAAGTTGGCAGCGATGGAGTTAGTTACGCCGACTAGCGGCAAGTTTGTTGTTGCTAAATGCCTCTGCGGGTTGTGTCGGGAACCTTTCAAACAGTTTACATTTCATCACAAGTGAAGTCGTTGACTGCTTAAGTTCACAACAAGTTCATCAGGTAAGTATAGTTTTATATATTGTTTGGTATTGAAATTGTATTTTGAAGGCATTTAATTATTAACATTATAAAAAGTGTCTTAACAATACTTTTATAATAAGATTGTGAGATTTGTCTGTACGATTGTGGTAGTGAATTCTATCTTAGAAGAAAATTTTTCTTATATTATCTCTGCTTTAGTACATAAAGCCCGGCGTTAAGTACCACCACTCAGTACGCAATATTTTGGAAGGTAGCCGAAAAATAGGGATCGGAGTGTCCTTACAGTAGGTTACCTCTACCTATCTTACTATTCGAGGTAAAAAGCGTTATAATTTATCATTAATTTCTCAGGTCATAGTTATACGTATAAATATGTTCATATTAAATTATTGTACATTATCTTGCTGTGCCACGCCGGCGTCTAGATTATATTCTCTATAAAAATATCGGCCATTGTGACGTGAACGCGCAAGTTTTACTCGATTCATTGACTCCCGCACAGCCTTTCATTCGAGATAAGCGTTTCGCTTCTCGAAATTAATTACAGCATTCCTTCCTTATTTTTAATTAAAACTTTTATTTAAACAGTCCGCCCGTAGACTATAAAGAAACGGTGACGGTTGTCAACTATTTGCATAATGTTTGCTTGGTAAATAATCACAAGATGGCAGACGCAGTCATTTGAGCGGCGAACAAAAGAGTTTGGTGGGATTCACGTTTTAAAAATGGAGATTTGTTCAAATTTTAAATTTTAAATCGTTATTTACTATTTTTCTCTTGGATTTTATGTAAATGAATAGTTTAACGGCGGTGGAGTTGCGATATTTTTTAAGTTTAAAACTTTGGAGGTGTGCTCCGACTGCCTTATTATTAAAATCGGATAACTTAAGTCCCTTTAACGCTAGAGATGTCTCAATGTTAAATAATAGCTTCATTTAAATGTTCGGTTTTCTTTTTTTAATTTTATATTTAGCTATATTTATGGTTATTTTTAACGCTGTATACTCTGGCCGTGCAAATCTTTCTCGGGAAAACATTGACCAGTCCCGAACTAAAATTGTTTCTCTTGTTGAAGTATCCTGCGAGGACATTTCCTCATAGGGTGAAAGGATTTTTTTTCAATTCAACCCCTAGAAGACACGGACAGCGAGAAAAAGTTATTACGCAAAGATTTTGGCTTTGCGTAGTTATTTCTCCTAGCTGTGCGTTCTCTACCGCATTTGTTATGAGGAGGGGATTGTGGAACTCTTAAACCTGTTACCTGCCGCCGAATTTTCTAGCTACACAGCATGTCACAAATATCACCAACATCGTCTAGATACGGGGCATTCCGGGGGGTCCGTATTAACTTCCTTCCACGCGCCACGCAATTGTGGAATTGTCTATCTGCGGCAGTGCTTCCAGGCCGATACTACACCTTCTAAAAGATCGTCTACTGCCACCTTAAAGGCCGGCAACTCCTCTGGTGGTGCACGAGGTCGTGGGCGGCGATGATCAATTACCATCAGGTGACCTGTACGCTCGTTAGCCTAGTCTTTTCCTTAAAAAAAAATATCATTCGATTATAAGTACAGACATGGACTTAGACAACGTTGTAAACACCATTTCATATTAAACATACATTCATACAATTGTTTACCTTCAAAACAATAATATTTTTAACAAATTACTTCCTGCATAAGCACTTATAATTAAAATTACTTTGACGTACCTACATATATTATTTCACATTTCAATATTGTGTTTAAAACAACTTGTACGTAAAAATGGCTCTAACTCAAATTAAATATCATCAAAACAATTACATAGATGATAATTTCAAGAAGGCTCTATTACCTCTAAATTTACTCCAAAACATTTATTTGGTATCCAAATATACCATTCGTAATAACTTCATTCATACAAAAAGCTCTGTTTATATATTTTTTTCTATACTATCCACATGTCTTATAATTTTAGCGTTCTATTCACAATTGGAATTGGAACGTAATTTCGTTAAAGTTTTGAGTACTTCGATCTATTATACATTAATTGTCGATCATATTATTTACATTTTTGAATGTCTTATTCTATTTCTGGATAGTATGAAAAATAGCAAGCTTCATATTGAACTCATTCTTAATGTCCAAAAAATTATGAAAATCTTTAAAAAGTCGGATAATGACTTTAAAAGATGGCATATTGTTAATTGGATCTTTTTCTTTACTATTTTCGTTTCATATATTGTAATAAGTGTGTCGTTTGCATCGCGTCTTGATAATATTTGGTCTAATCATACATTACGCCACGTGTTTTACATGTTTGCTTTATTATATTACGATGTTAACATTATTTGTGCCTATCGCTACATGAATATTATAAATAAGTGTATTAAACTATGGATTTGTAACATACAACGTTTTTCTAAACGATATATCGAAAATAGCAAACCTACAGAATATATTGGAATTGATCACAAAACATATTTTAGTATTTATATCGATATAATTGATAGTTTCGATAAATTTAAGAATATGTTTCAATTGTCTGTGAGTATAAAAAAATTTGTTCGTAAGTCGTTAATTAGTATTAAACAATTTTTTATCAGCTTCACACTGTATCCCTCACACAGCAGGGTAGGCAGAGGGAACCTAGGGTTAAGACACTCCGTTCCCCACTTTCTGCCGAATTCTGGAGGCATTGCGTGTTGAGTGGCAGAACTCAACGCCGCGCTTAACCTCGACACCAGAGCGAAGAAATGGAAATACAAATTTAAGTAAATATTTCTTCTCAATTAAACAATTTAGTTAAGAATTTAAGGTTTTATAATTATATCTATTACAGTTGCTCCTGCAAGTAGCAGATACATTTTTCCATACATTGATTTACACACAGGTTTGCATAGATTTAGCAAAACTTAACTTATTCATATCCAAGTCGGTAAGTAAACACTAGAATAATTTAGAAACTAAGCAGAGATAATATATTGTTTCGTTTCTCTTTCAATATACGGTTCCGACATTGAACTCCATCTCAATTCAATTGTTAATATTTATTATCTCAATTCAATTGTGCTTAAGAGCTTAAAAGCGATTTTAGTATAAAGTACATTAAAATTATACTAAGACTAGCGGTCCAAACATGGTTTCACTCGTTTAAAATTATTGTTATATTGTAGACAAATAATATAAAATCTGTACATTAATTGTAGCTGGTATGTTATTCTGATATATTATTTATACAGATTAGCTGGTTTCATTGAGGCCAGTCGTGGCGTAGCGGCACAAGGTGTGACTGTAAAACCGACTGGTTGTGGGTTCGATCCCCACTCGAGGAGATGAAATATTTATAATACTTAAATTTATATTTCCAATTCTTTGCTCTGGTGTCGAGGCAAAGCGCGGCGTTGAGTTCTGCCACTCAACACGCAATGCCTCCAGAATTCGGCAGAAAGTGGAGAATAGAGTGTCTTAACACTAGGTTCCCTCTGCCTACCCTGCTGTGTGCGGGATACAGCGTGAAGCTGATTTTTATTTATTTTTCATTTTAGAAAGTTTCATCAAAATCCGTTCAGCAGTTTTTCCTTGAAAGTGGAACAAACATCTATCCTCACAATCTTTCACATTCATAATATTAGTGCTTAATTCGTATTATAGTGAAAGTAATCGTCCACCGCTAGTAGATTTGCATCGACTTAAGATAAAAAATGGAAACGACTCTCTTAGTGCTCCAAAACACTCCCTAACTTCTAAATTCAATTGTTTCGTCTGTTCGTTGTCTGTCAGTCACTCACTAATGGAAAAGTTTTATATACTTATATATAGTCTTGCCATAAACATTGTAACAGAGAAAAACAACATTTTTTATTGTACGTAACAATTAGTTAATATTACAGATGTGTTAGTTTGACACATTAATATATAACCGTGAAAAGTATATAAAGCTTATTCAAAGTGGTTTCCAGGCACGCACTCTTTCTATGGGAAAATTCATCACTTCTAAACATATGGATTATTCTAGGAACTCCAAGACGTTTAGAACAATCCTAACTATCTAAATCACAATTTAGTGTTTGTTTTAGGACACGTTTCACAAAAATATGGATCATTCACTGCTTCATAGCTAACACCCCAAGAAATCTACACTGAAGTCGGAAAACTGAATTAGGATTCTTCTTTAAAGCTTTTAGCATAAATACGATCATTTTGTTTGTTGTTGTTGTTGCTCAACTATAAAATTTTGTCATCCTTAAACATTTTTTTTGTATCTCCCTTTGCGTACCGCTTAAGTAGTTGTTTCGATTTTACCACCATATTGGTTTTTAAGTATTTAATAGTATATTTTTTCAGACTGTAGGTACACTCACAGAATATTATGTCGTGCTTTGGCTTTTTAAAAATATTCTACTAATTATTCTTTGCATTAAAGAGTGTGAAATATTTTACATAAATATTGTTGAAGCTGAAAGAAAATGTTTATTACAATTAAATCGCTATAATCATACAGGTAAGTAGAACATTTTTTTTTTTGCTGCACACTGTCGCGCGTAGCAGGGAGGTTAAAGGGAACCTGGGAACCAAGTGTGTTGCGTGTTGAGAGCCGGACCTCAACGCAGCGCTTTGCCTCGTTACTAGAGCGAAGAAATGAAAATATTAAATATTTCATATTCACCAGTGGGAATTGAATCTACAGCCTGTCGTGTTAACAGTTGCACGCTTATGGCCCTGGGCTACGATTGGCCTCAAAAATTACAAATTAATGTGAAAAAAATATAAAACAGTGTGGAATAAAGAATATTGTTTGTGAAGAAAATAAGTTTGTATTAGAATTTAAAGTATACACATGTTGTTCTGGAATGTCGATTTCGATCTTAACTGATACAAATGTATGTTAGGGTTCCGTACCTCGTAAAAAATCGAACCAATATAGGATCACCGTCCGTCCCTCTGTCAAGGCCGTTTTCATGAACGCGTGGAGGTATCAAGCTGAGGTACTCACTGTCTCTTACTGTCCCTTGGAGCTATGAAAAAACCAATAAAAGATACAGCCACTTATGCCGCATATTTTCGAAATTTATAAAGGAATCAAAACCTACAGGGTACTTTTCGTAAACTCAGAATTTTGAAATTTAATACGAAACTACATCTTATAGCACAGATAAAGGAAAAAGTCCGAAAAGTGAAAATTTATACATATTTCATAGAAAAAAAATATTAAACACTTATATTTGTAGTTCATTTCATACAAAATGAGTGTCAACTTAAGTTTGTAAGCTTTTATAAGTACTTTAGCCTGAAATTTGCACGGAAGTTCCGTGGGCGATTTTTTTGTGTAGTGTCTTACGACTAGTTACTCCTTATATGCCTTATAAAATAATTTTATTACATCTCCATACATGTGTTGAGTTTCAACGTTGTTTTATATTATTTTTGTAATATTAGATAATATTAATTTGTTTTTCAGAGCTCAAAAAGCTTTTTAAAAACGTAAGGAGGGTCAACAAAGCGAGGTTCAACAAGATGACAGCCTGTGGATTTTTTACTATCGACGCAGTTCTACCTTTGAAATATATAGATCTTTTCAATGTTTATAATATCGTGATCCTACAATTTGGATTTTCTTCAAAAATATAATAAAGGCAAAATAATATATTTGAGGTCAGAATAATGTTTTATAGTCGGCCAGAACCGGACGACAGACTCCTCGGCAGCGCTCTATACCTCCTTCGCCTTATCCAATATTATTGTATAATTTGTGTCTTTAGGGAAAATTGATTAACTATTTTAAAATGGTTATCTTTATTGTTATGCACTTAATAAATTGGAATTTAAATCTTTTGGGAATTTATTTGATTTTGCTCACAAAAATTGTCGTATTTAAAAATATATATTTAGTTAAGTCACATTTATGTATTTATGAACATTGGATATAGGTACGCGAATTTTCGCGCGTAAATTAAGATTTTGTCAAAATTTTGGGATAAAAAGTAGCTAATATGTTGCTCCACAGCTCTTTCTTTCATTAGGCCCATAAAAATTGATTCAGATGTTCCGGGGATCAGCACAGCTAAGCAGACAGATGAAAAATTTTAAAGTTGTTTGTATTTTGGTACCGTGTAAATAACTATAGGCACTTCTATTATTTTGAAAATTTTGAAATCACAGACAAATTCTTCAATTTTCTTTATATGCATAGATTATTGATAGCAATTATAAATATAATACCTATATTTAATATATTTTTATTATACAAGATTTATAATAATAATATTTGTGAATTAGATCTACACGGTGAACTTACCCCTTTACGCCGATGATACTTGCTTAATTTATCACGGACATTCAGTATACGATATGTTATCTCGGGCACAACAAAATCTAGACATTTTACATAAATGGTTTCAAAGCAACCTACTACATCAACACTGAAAAGACCTGTTATATATTTTTTAAATCAAAAAATTAAAAAAATCAAAATCATACGCCCCTAACTATCAATAACATTCCATTGCTAGAAAAAAATGATGAAAATATTTTGGGATAAGGCTCGGCTCTCACCTCAATTGGAATGCATAAATTGATTATATATATATAATAAACTTTCTAGTCTCATGTATACGAATGCTTAAATCTATAGCTCGATGTCTTCTACATAGAGTCCGAGTAATGATATATAACTCACTAGTAAAATCTCATCTTTTATATCTAATCGAAATATGGGAAACAGCTTCTAAATGTCATATACAACGTTTACAAATATCCCTAAATAAAATTATTAAATCAATTTTTAATTATCCACATTTAACTCCTATAGAAAAAATATACCACAACACTAAAATAAGGATTCTTATAAGGCGGTCGGAGCACACCTCCAAAGTTTTAAAGTTAAAAAATATCACAACTCCACCGCCGTTAAACTATTCATTTACATAAAATCCAAGAGAAAAATAGTAAATAACTGTTTAAAATTTAAAATTTAAACAAATCTCCATTTTTAAAACGTGAATCCCACCAAACTCTTTTGTTCGCCGCTCAAATGACAGCGTCAGCCATCTTGTGATTATTTACCAAGCAAACATTATGCAAATAGTTGACAACCGTCACCGTTTCTTTATAGTCTACGGGCGGACTGTTTAAATAAAAGTTTTAATTAAAAATAAGGAAGGAATACTGTAATTAATTTCGAGAAGCGAAACGCTTATCTCGAATGAAAGGCTGTGCGGGAGTCAATGAATCGAGCGAAACTTGCGCGTTCACGTCACAATGGCCGATATTTTTATAGAGAATATAATCTAGACGCCGGCGTGGCACAGCAAAATAATATATAATAATATCATATGAACATATTTGTACGTATAATTATGACCTGATAAATTAAAGATAAACCATAGCGCTGTTTACCTTTAAATAGGTAGAGGAAACCTGGTGTAAGGACACTTCGATCAATATTTTTCGGCTAACTTCCAAAACATTGCGTACTGAGTGATTGTATTTAACGTCGAGCTTTATCTAAAGCAGAGGTAATATAAGAAATATTTTCTTCTAAGATAAAATCCACTACCATAATCATACAGACAAATTTCACAATCTTACTATAAAAGTATTGTTAAGACTTATATAGTTTATAATTAAATTCCTTCAAAATACAATTACAATACCAAACAGTATATAAAACTATGCTTACCTAAAGTGAACTTAAGCAGTCAACGACTTCACTTGTGATGAAATGTAAACTGTTTGAAAGGTTCCCGACACAACCCGCAGAGGCATTTAGCAACAACAAACTTGCCGCTAGTCGGCGTAACTAACTCCATCGTTGCCAACTTTGTTGAAATGCATGTTATTTTACCTATCTTGGTTATTAAATTACTTTAATATAAAATAGGTGCTGTAGTATTCTGCTTCTAAATGAATTTAAATTTTATTAGTTCCTAAATCCTGGCCATAGCTGAGTAGGTAGAGGGAAGTTGGGAACCTAGTGTTAAGACACTCCGTGTCCATTAAGATATATCCATTTCCCATTTTACGCCGAATTCTCGAGGCATTGTGTGTTGAGTGGCGAAACTCAAAAACTTATATTCAATTTATTTTCATTCACCATCTTATCTGGTTAAGCACGCTGTTTGATTTCGTTACTCAAAAACAAAAGATGATGTTTCTTAAATAGAAGGGAAGTGGCTCAAAGGGCAGCTTTGAGACAGTCCAGGCGCAGCGGCACAGTCTCTAATTACAAATACGAGGGTTGTGGGTTTAATTTTCACTCGGTGTTAATAAATTATTTATATTTCATATCTTTAGTAACTAGACAAAGCACACTCAATACGAAATATTTCTTAAGTTAGTCACTTAATACTAGGTTCCTTATCTTGCTATAAGCAAGATACAGCGTGAAATTAAACATATTTTAAATATTTATTTAGAAAACGTATAAAATTTTTAACGTAGCGGGATTTGAACCCTCGCCTCCTGAAAATCGACCAGGAACCCAACTGAACCGACCAAACGTATTAGTGATCAGAGCGCCTGGTCGGGATCGAATACCGCTATGTTCAAATTTTTATGCGTTTTATAAATAAGTATTTTTCTTTCCTAAGTGTGGAATAACACTTTAAAAAAATGTTAAAAATATTTTAGATACTGTATTTTACTACCCTATGTATCTCTACCTCTCCGTTCTACCTTATTGAACGAATTGTATAAAATATCCAAATTATATTATGAGCCCAGTCGTGCCGCAGCGGCACGAAGTGTGTCTATAAAACCGACTGGTTGGGGATTCGATCCCCACTTGAGGACATGAAATATTTACTTCTTAAATTTATATTTCCATTTCTTCGCTCTGGTATCAAGGCTAAGCGCGGCGTTGAGTTCTTAAACTCAACACGCAATGCCTTCAAAAATCGGCAGAAAGTGTCTTAACACTAGGTTCCCTCTGCGTACCCTGCTATGTGCGGGATACAGCGTGAAGCTGATCCAAATTATAATCTGTATTGGTTGTGCCTTCTATTGATATAAAATATTAATCCTCGGTCAGCTGCACAGTAAAAGAAGTCAACTATAAGCAACTATAAGGAACGTAATTAAATTGGTGTTTGCTAGCGCTACGTCTGCGTTTCATCCGACTATTTATTTGGTATTTTTGCACTTTGCAATTAAAGCTTCCGCTTATTCTGACTTTATCTTCCTCTAGTTTTACTTAAAATGTCTCTTAAGTTATATACTTCTTTGAGTTATATAATTAAAAAAGACAGATGATATTTTTTTTTCATTTGTTTTTCTTTCATAGTCATTTAGTCGTATGTTTAAAAAAAATCGTCATATCAGATGAAGAATAATGCGTCCAATGAGAAATCTTACTATCTTTCGTTTTTGAGTAACCAAATCAAATGCTGTATTCTGCTTAACCAGACGAGATGGTAAATAACAATAATTTGAATATAAGTTTTTGAGTTTCGCCACTCAACACACAATGCCTATAGAATTCGGCGTAAAATGAGAAACGGATATATTTTAATGGGCACGGAGTGTCTTAACACCAGGTTCCCAACTTCCCTCTACCTATTCTGCTATGGCCGGGATTTAGCAACTAATAAAATTTAAATTCATTTAGAAACAGAATACTACAGCACCTATTTTCAAAGTAATTTAATAATCAAGATAGGTAAAATAACATGCATTTCAACAAAGTTGGCAGCGATGGAGTTAGTTACGCCGACTAGCGGCAAGTTTGTTGTTGCTAAATGCCTCTGCGGGTTGTGTCGGGAACCTTTCAAACAGTTTCATCACAAGTGAAGTCGTTGACTGCTTAAGTTCACTTTAGGTAAGCATAGTTTTATATACTGTTTGGTATTGTAATTGTATTTTAAAGGTATTTAATTATTAACATTACAAAAAATGTCTTAATAATACTTTTATAGTAAGATTGTGAGATTTGTCTGTATGATTATGGTAGTGAATTCTATCCTAGAAGAAAATATTTCTTCTATTATCTCTGCTGTAATAGACAAAGCCTGGCGTTAAGTACAACTACTCAGTACGCAATGTTTTGGAAGTTCCAGACACCAGGTTCCCTCTACCTATCCTACTATTCGAGGTAAAAAGCGTTATAATTTATCTTTAATTTATCAGGTCACGTCAATTTATACGTATAAATATGCTCATATTAAATTATTGTATATTATTTAGCTGTGCCACGCCGGCGTCTAGATTATATTCTCTATAAAAATATCGGCCATTGTGACGTGAACGCGCAAGTTTCACTCGATTCATTGACTCCCGCACAGCCTTTCATTCGAGATAAGCGTTTCGCTTCTCGAAATTAATTACAGTATTCCTTCCTTATTTTTAATTAAAACTTTTATTTAAACAGTCCGCCCGTAGACTATAAAGAAACGGTGACGGTTGTCAACTATTTGCATAATGTTTGCTTGGGAAATAATCACAAGATGGCTGACGCAGTCATTTGAGCGGCGAGCAAAAGAGTTTGGTGGGATTCACGTTTTAAAAATGGAGATTTGTTCAAATTTTAAATTTTAAACAGTTATTTACTATTTTTCTCTTGGGTTTTATGTAAATGAATAGTTTAACGGCGGTGGAGTTGCGATATTTTTTAACTTTAAAACTTTGGAGGTGTGCTCCGACCGTCTTATTATTAAAATCGGATAAGTTAAGTCTCTTTAACGCTAGAGATGTCTGAATGTTAAATAATAGCTCCATTTAAATATTCGGTTTATTTTTAAATTTTATATTTAGCTTTATTCATGGTAATTTTTAATTTAATTCACATATAAAACTCAACTGGAGGGAATACTTAAAATGAAATATAGGAGAAATCTCGATAATGTATTTTTTGTACTAGTTACTGTTGTATTAACTTAGTGTATAATTATCTTATTATTTTCTAATATGGTTCTATATAAAATAAAAAAAACTTATGGGTACATCATTCTTTACTTTTCACGAATTTTAAACATATTACGATTTTTAAAGTGTTTTTTACACTGAAGAAAGATACATATTTTATTTGGAAGCCGTCCAAGAGGCGTGCGTTCGAATCCCGTTTCGTTAAATTTTGATACATTTTGTAAAATACTAACAATATGTATTGGATACTGGTAACGTATCTTTTTTCCCCTCTGTCTATCACGTTATGCGGTGAAAAGTGTGTTGCCTTTGTGCTTTTATAATATTACTTCCAAAATGTTATACAGAAGTAAGGGCAAGTAGCCAGTCGCGGTGCAGAGGCACAATCATATGATGGTAAACCCGACTGGTTGTGAGTTCGATTCCTAATTGAGGAAATGAATTATTTATTATTTTCATTTCCTCACTCTGGTTTACCGCGTTTTGACGCGGCGTTGAGTTTCGCCACTCAACACACAAGGCCTCCACAATTCAGCAGAAAGTGGCAAACGGGGACGGAGTGTCTTAACACTCAGTTGCCATGTTTCCTTTGCCTACCCTGCTATGTACGGGATGTAGCATGAAGCCAAAGTAAAACAAACGATTTAAAGGAAAAAAGCGGTTTATAGGAAAAAATTGTGTACATTCGACCATATTTTAAAAGCCAAAGTAAAAATGCGAGTATTAATTTGGATTACGTTGTAAGTCCCACGTGTCACCTTTTTCTTCTCTTTGGTTTTGAATTAATTTCATTTTGGTGGAAAAATTTTGTTGAAACGGTGGAATTTTTCTGTTTTGTACTTTTTTTGCGCTGCTTGTTATTTTAAAAGGTTTTGCGGTGCTTGACTTAAGTTTATTATATGTATTTTTTATGTAGAAACCTCTAAAAATAAGCAAAATGAGTTCTATTATGACAAAATTATTTTTATTATGAAGCCGTAGCGGCGCAGCGTTTGACTAAAAACGGGACAGTTAAGGATTCAAATTTCGAATTTCGAGGGATTAGGTTATATAATTTTTTTTGCTCTACTAAAAAAATAAAGCACGGCTTTGAGCTCCGCCCTGCTATGAGCGGGTGTATCGCGATCACCCCAACGCTCAAACAGAGTCTAATAAAAGTATTTTCTCAGTCACCTCGTACCTATCTCAAGCACGGATTTACAAAGGACATTTTCAGGTCCCTCTGACACTCAAAGTTTAAAGACTAATATAGATCTTTTCTTAATCACCACGTCCCGAGAGATACGACGTAGATTTGTAAAAGACGGTGGTGTATCCAACTACTCCGACGCTCGAGACTACCACGGGTCTTTGTTCACATATCACCTCATAGCACAGAATAACTTAATTTTACACATTGAAAATTCAAATTTTTCTCATCCGGAGTAAAAATTATATATAAACAAATTAAAAAAAAACAACTTTAAACAACTAAAAAGTACAAAATAATTTTGCATAAAGAGTTCGCTAACAATATATTTTGAAGAACATTAACAAATAATTAACAGATAACACGAGACAATAAATACATATGTATATCTATCTATCTGTATAGATTTAAAAACACCACTCAGTACTAAAATATTATTACAAGCTTTATACAATAAGAGGCAGCCTCGTTTATATTCATAGAGTGCTTTACAATAAAATTTATATTTAACGTCTCAAGAATCGAAATGACCTATTAATTCGAATACATGGACTGAAATAGCCCTCGCCGAGTCCTACGTGATATCGATTAATAATATTAATGTAAAATATTTTTAAATATTTCAATTATATTTTACTACGATAATTTTATTCGAGTACACTTAATATTTTACTTCCAATAAAAAAATATTTAAAAAAATCCATTATGACCCCGTGTGACAGATTCTGAGTGATACGTTTGTGGTTTCAATTCTTTTTCCTCGCTGTATAAATCTGAGTGTGGTGTACAATATTTCCAATTTTCCACACACAATATTTCCAATTCAGGGCGAATATGGAAAACAGAACGTTTTAACATTAGATTCTCTTTGGCTATCAACGCTAAATACATGATAAAGTCAAAAAAATATTATATATTTACCACGATTACATAATAGTAATATGTTTATTTAGAAAATTAATAATTTTCCAAATAAATATTTTTCTTTCCTAAGTGTGGAATAACACTTTAAAAATGTTAAAAGTATTACGTTATTGTATTTCTGACAATAGTATAATATTTTTTTCAAAAAGACTGTTGCAAGTACTTTATGATAGCCAATCAAAATATATATGTCTATATCAGCGGTAAGATTTGAGAATAAAATACATTGAAATGTTTGTGTGACGGCGAAAGCTTGCAGTTTAAAATGTTGTTTGCTCTTTTTTGTTTTAACCACAGTTGTTGTGGTATAAAAAAATATTTTATTCATTGTAGTGTTAAGTCACTAGGTTCATACACAATCCATTCGTGTATAGTTTAATTGAATTTAAAGAAAAAAATATATAATAAACACAAACAAATATCGGCAGGGCTGTCGAGGCGCAGTAGGACAGCGTCTGATTGTAAACTGACGGTTATGGGTTCGATTTCCATTAGTCAGAATTATTATATATAATTATTTTTATGTCTTCATTCTGTTAGACAAGGCGCGGCATTGAGTTCCACCACTCAACACGCAATATCTCGATAATTAAGCGAAAAGTGGGGAACGGAGTGTCTTAACTCTAGATTCTCTCTGGCTATGCGAAAGAAAGGCTCCAAAAAACAGTTTCTCTTTAATAAAAATCAAGATGTTGCTATAACGTCGTGTCAATCCCAACCGAATGTAGATTACGAGCATCAAAGGTTGTATTGAATTTCGTTACTACCCGCAAGACGGCCGCCCAAAGCGGGCCATTAGGCAGTGGCCGACGCATAAATTATCCGCCCAATTAGTTCCATTGACGGCTGATGCCAATTACATATCAGAGTCTTAGGGCTAGATGAGTTCTGATAGGTGGATAATGGGTTCGTATCCTGTTTCTGTGTATATTATTTGGTATTAGTTTATGAATAGAATATTTCTTTAAAGAAGTGAAAAGGAGGTTAGTAAAACTCCCAATTTATATAATATAGTTTTACATAAGTTGAGGCCAGTCGTGGCGCAGCGGCACGAAGTATGACTGTAAAATCTACTGGTTGTGAGTTCGATCCCCACTCGAGGAGATGAAATATTTATTTAAATTTACATTTCCATTTCCTCGCTCTGGTGTCGAGGCTAAGCGCGGCGTTGAGTTCTGCCACTCGACACTCAATGCTTCCAGGATTCGGCAGAAAGTGGAGAACGGAGTGTGTGCACTAGGTTCCCTCTGCCTACCCTGCTGTGAGCGGGATACAGCGTGAAGCTGACATAAGTTCAAGTTATTGTCTCCATTCATTGCATTGACATCGAATGGGGACTATTAGAATATTATATGTATAAAATAACTAGTAGCTTCTGAAATATGAAGGACTAGCATAGTCTTAATAGATACGACTATATTACCTGATATCGTATACGTAAAAGTATTTCTTGCATTTTAAACTGACTTAAAAATAACTAAATTAGTTTTAATTCATAACTAAATTGTAAGCCATTAGAAAGCTTATTTCTATACTAAGAAAATTATGAAAACGTACATATATATATTTTTCTTACATAAGCACACTCCATATTAGATCCTGTCACAATCTGTAAGATTGTGGCGTGAAGCAAGCGATTACTCAGAGGTGAGCATAAATTATCCCAGCAATTAGTTACATTGACCAATTACTGTATATATGAATATGACGTGTAGGCGGGAATATGATGTGTAGGGATAGGTATGTAAGAAATAATAAATAAAATGCTTCACGCTGTATCCCGCACACAGCAGAGTTTGGGAGAGGGAACCTAGTGTTAAGACACTCCATTGCCCATTTTCCGCCGAAAATTTGGAGGCATTGCGTGTTGAGTGGCGGAACTCAACGCCGCGCTTTGCATCGACACCAGAGCGAAGAAATGAAAATATAAATTTAAATATTTCATGTCCTCGAGTGGGGATCGAATCCACAACTAGTCGATTTTGCAGTCACGCTTTGTGCCACTGAGCCACGACCGCCTCTAATTTTTTTAATTGATTTAATTTTATAATATACGTTTACGTTTAAAAAGTAATTTTAAGCAATTATTGTTATTTAAATTCGACTTATAGAGCTGCCGTCGTGGCGCGGTGGAATTGTGCCTGAGTACACACGATGGTTATGGAGTTGTTTGCCATTCGGGGGAAAATTAATAAACTTTAAATCTTTACCAGCAGCCCCCGCGCGGCTTCGCCCGCTTGAACTATCTGAATATTAATTTAATATTATATAACTGTAATTAGTTGATTATTTTAGTATGGTTATTTGTCCTATTATACATTTAATATCGTTTTTAATAGAAAAATAATTCATTTTTTCATATCTATCTAGGCAGGCGGTGGGCATGAGCGTACGTCAAACGTGGTATATATAGAAATTCTTGTATAAAAAATGGCGTATATTTTTTTGTTCAAAATTATTTTTAAAACAGTATTTTTTTGTTCCATATTTCAATGAAAATCGTATGTACTGCTGTTCTGTAGATTAAACCGGAAAAACAGAAGAAAAGATAGAAAGTAGTTTAGCTGGTCATCTATAGCCAAATCAAATACAGCCTAAATCGAAAATCAAATATGGCCTTGACGATCATATTACGTAGCTATAAGATCTGGCAGGACCAGACTCTATGGCTACAAAATATGATCGTGTACTAACAGAAAACCCTGACTGAGAAGGAAAACCGTTGCATACTAAAATATAATTCTAAACCACGTTTCTGAGAAAAACTAGAAAAACATTAAAAAAATCGTACATACCATAAATTAATAAATAAAAACGATGTGTGTATTTCTAAATACGAATCAATTGAGAGCTGTTGCTGTATCGCGAGGTTGATTTTACAGCAGTGCAGTTGAAACGTCCATGAGTCAATAACTCCTATTGGCTACGAACTGAAAAAGTTTTAACTCAATAAATAAGATACATTGCTTCGTACTAACTTTTCTTTTTTATGCTCAATCATGAACTCTGTGTTCCAGTTGTGTGAAAATTAAATTATGTTCAATTTAACTTGTAGAACCAAGTTGTGATTTTTTTTAAAGATTTTCAATTTTGTTAGTTAAGCTTGTGTACGTACATTATTTACGTAATGTACGTAGTTTTATGAATGTTAAGTGGAAATTGAGGCAAGCTTCTTAAGTCTAGATTCACTCTATATCTATATATTTATATAAAGCGTTGCTTTTTACTGTAACAATATAACTTAAAATCAGGTTTCCACTATGAAATAGAAATGCAACAATATTACTTAGGCGGAATGGACATCTCTAAAATAAAATAAGTTGACATTACTAATAAAGGGTTTTGGATCTTGTTATTTCGTCACTTCGTGAAGCTAAAAAGGTTAGTCTCTCATCAGAAATAGTTCCCACTATCCACCAAATTATTGACACATTGCGTGTTGACTGTGGTGAATGGCGAATAGCGGAACTCGACGCCGCATTCTGCCTCGTTACCATAGCGAACAAATGAAAATATTGATTATGTAATTTTGTCCAGTGGACATCGAACCCACGACCTGTCGCGTTTACAACCACAAGCTTATCCTCCTGCGTCACGACTGACCTCAAACATCTGTTTCCAAAAAACAAAATGAGATTATCTTTCAAATTTAAATATTTAAACAAATTTAAACTGAAAACTCTTCAAATAAAAAATTGAAAGCAAAACCTGCCTTTTTACTAATCTTGTACCCGAGTTTAAACCAAAATAAAGTTATTTCGGCATCGTAGCTTAAAGTATGCCGCGCCGCGAAAATATGGAAAATATATTACCTACTAAATCAGTTGCATAAAAAACTTTATCCTGCACCAGTGGAGGTCGTTGCAAAAGGAGAATTTTTCATAATATACGAATAAAGAGCGGTGTAAATATGAAATCCGGAGTAAATTTCGTCTTTTAATGTTGGTTATTACATTTCGAAATTTATACGTTTAACAAAGACTGTTTTGTTTAAATGTAAAGCTTAAGAGAGTTATGTATTTGCAAAGGTACTTGAATGTGAATGTTTTAGGTTATAGGTTTGAGTCCTACTCGGGGATTGAATCATTTTAATTTTCCCACTTTAGTTAATCAAATAGAGCGTTGATTTCCGCCACTGTTACCGTAGCGAGAAAGTTAAAATAAGTCATTCCTCCGAATAGGAATTGAACTCAAAACCGTCGCGTTATAATTCAGACGATGTGCCGCTGTGGCAAAATGGCTTCTATTATTAATAACTAATAAATATTTTAAAAATAGAATGTAGCTGATATTGATTATATCAAATTCATTTTCCAAAAATAACGGAATATATCCTGGCGTTGAATTCCGCCACTCAACACGAAATGCCTCGAAAAATTCAGTGGAAATTTGGGGAACGGAGAGTCTTAACATCTAGGCTTACTCACCTACCTCTGCTGTATGTGGAACACGGAGTGAAGCTGTATAAATGAGTATTAATCTAAAAGTAAACAGGAAATCATCCAGTTCGTAAAAACACTAAGAACCAATTGCTCCAAATCGACGCCTATTCACAATACAGCTCAATAAGCGTTTAAAATTCTTTTTAAATTCCACCATTTAATTTTATACAATTCATTCAATTTACCAGCAAACGAACGGCTGTTTCAAATTTGATATTTTTTGACAATAATTATATTAATTCAATTTAATTTAGTGCCTAAAGTAGATAAAATAAATATTCTTACGGAGGCCTCTTTCTCTCTTTATGTAAAAGTCGTTCTATTTTTTTTCCTTTTCGGCTAGGTGCAGGAGGATCTCTGCCAGAGTTAAGGCACTCCGCCTGAATCTGGGACATTTTGTGAAGACAGTTGATGACGGAGTGCCTTAACACTAGTTTCCATTTTCCTATCATGCTACATGCGAGAGAAATTAATAAGATTATTAAAAGGGCACCTGACTTGATTGCGATCGTTTTGGGTTTATACTATTTTTTAAGTATTCTCTCTTGCCAAACGATAATTCTCAGTAATTATCTTTGGGTAGCGGAAATTTGTAAAAATCTCCCTACATAGATACTAACAACATAAATAAGTTGTAACAAGCGTATAAAAATTTCGACGCAGCTTGGCGAGAACGCATGGCTTAGTGGTCAGTGCGCCTGGTCGATTTCCAGAAGGCGCGGGTTCGAGTCCCGCTGCGTTCAAATTTTTATACGTTTTCTAAATAAATATTTTTCTTTCCTAAGTGTGGAATAACACTTTAAAAATGTTTAAAAAATATCTGACACTTGTTTTTTTATTGATAACTAGCGGCTCGCCCACGGCTTCGCCCGCTTAAAATACATGATTATTGATTTGATAAGCAGAATTGATTGACAACTATAATGACTTCTAATATGATTTTTTACGACTTTATCGTCAAAGAATTTTTTAATTGTTTTAAATAAAAAAATACAACCATTGTTGATATTTGATATTTATAAAATATACATAAAGTTAATTATTTATTACACGTATATATTTTTGTAACTTTATGTTCTTTTTACCTATATAATATACTCTGTTAAATGTGCTGATGTCAGTGAATAATTTAATTTACTCATTCAGAAGCAGCCTTAAATGTAAAATTATTGATTTGAAAGATTCATAATATTCTTTGTAAAATAACTGTAATAGTAAATAGTTACATATATTATATGAACGAACCAACCAAATAATCTTTGTATTTACTTGATATTTCTTTTAAGATCGTGATCTTTATCTCTGTGTTGAATTAATTACGACTTCTTTGAATGACGATAACTTTTTTTTTAATGAACCGATTTTGATGAACTAAACTTTAGTATTTAAGTTGAGTTAAAACAAAGCAATGGGTGATATTTTCAAGTAAATCGGTTCAGTACTTTCAGAGAAAAATGTGGACAAAAATATGTCGACAGACAGACAGACAGACAAGAAATTCAAAAAAAATCTTTTTGGTTTCTATTATTCTTTTTAAGTGTCCCTCTATCCATTTCAGTCAAAATTACTAAATGTACAAACAAAACAT
This sequence comes from Heliconius himera, assembly GCA_021202915.1. Lineage (NCBI taxonomy): Eukaryota > Metazoa > Arthropoda > Insecta > Lepidoptera > Nymphalidae > Heliconius > Heliconius himera. Next base: position 438,660 of record JAJHJA010000092.1, read on the forward strand.
TTTTACTGTTTTATTATATATAGAGATATGAGAAAACGCCAATATTTCGCTAATGTCACGAATATTTTTTTAGCTTCACATTGTATTCCGTATTGCTAGATATAGCTTCCTGGGTAGGATTAGTGTAAAGACTCTCTAAACACTACAAAACTTATTTTTGCTCATATCAGTTATAAAACAGGCCGGCTGTGGCACAAGAACTCAAGCGTGTGACTGCAAATGTGACAGCTTGTGGATTTGATCTCTACTCTAGGAAATAAAATATTTAATATATTTATTTCTTCGCTCTTGTATCGAGGCAAAGCGCGGCGTTGAGTTTCGCCGCTCAACACGCAATGTCTCCAGAATTCGACGGAAAGTAGTGAGCAAAGTGTCTTAACACTATGCTTCCTCTGCTTATCCTGCTATATGCGGGATACAGTGTGAAACTGAAAAAAAAAATAAAAAAACAAAAGATTTAATGCTATCACAGCAATTTATGTGACCACTAGATACGTGCGGGGAGTTTCTATTTTAACTAGAAGTTAGCTCTTGACAAATCCTATGTAAATTAGTCACGTGCCCAACTTGTTGCAACTTTGACACTTCTGGCCGAATAGGCATTTAATTTATAAAGAGATGGTCCTACTGCGATTGTCTACACATTTAAAGGTACAGCCTTTTAAAGGTGGTTTTGGTTGTCCTATATTATTTTTATTTCTTTTTATGCAATAAATCTCTGACAGTAGTCAGACTGACTAACTCGATAGGGATGAAGCGTGAAGTTAAGGTAAGCTAAGTTAAGTTAAGTTACAAAACACTCAATGGATAGTTTGGTTTTTGTTACCTAAAGTTAGTCGTTGGTTGTGTTTATGAGTATTGATATTTTTAGTTATATCTAAATTTAGTTACTTTCACATTTTGTGTCAGAATAAAGAAATCATTAATTTAAGTTAAACTGAAAACTAATCAATTCTCAATATTAACAACAAAGAATGTCGAAAACCTTTCATTTCACAAAAAGACTTTTAGTATCAAAATTCAGAATACAATATCACCTTTCAATTGAAGAAATTCCATACACGTGTTCAAAATCCGAAATATCAAATGTGCATTATTCATGCGCGGCATCCATCTTGCGAGCTCGCTGTCTACAATAATGCCTTGAAAACTGGGTGTGTTATTCTGGAACGCCATATTTTAGTGGCGGTTGATGGTTCGCTTTAATATCGTACAGCTGTAAGTACTAGTATTATCATTTAATATAGTTTAGGTCGTTAAAACTCTTAATTGTGATATTAGTGAGATTATGGTTAGCACCCTGTATACCACATACAGCAGGGTAGACAGAGAGACTACTACTAGTGTCAAGATATTCCGTTCCTCAAAACTTGTATTGTTTAGTCATTTTTAGTTCTAATGAAATTTTTATAGTTTTATCATGGCGCAAGTGGCCCTCGTGGCGTTGCGACACAGCTTCTGACTGTTATTATGGTGGTTGTGGGTTCAATTGCCGCTCGGGCGTATGAATTTTTATCCTTCTCGCTCTGGTAACAAGACAAAGGGCTGCGTTGAGTACTACCTCTCTATTTAAAATACCTTGAAACCTGGGTGTAGGTTAATGGCTTGCTTTAATATCTGGGTTTGTAGCTCGGTAAAACTCTTCATCGTGCTATTAGTGAGATTATGGTTGGCAAAGAGTTATATTTTTCATGCTGTAGCAGGGTAAGCAGAGTGAACCTAGTGTCAAGGCACTCCGTTCCCTACAGTTATATTGTCTGGTTGTATTGAATTTTTTATAGATTTAATATAATATGGTGGTCGCGGCGCGGTGGCACAGCGTCCAACTGTAATCACATGTGGGTCAATTTCCGTTCGAGGGAATGAATTATTTTTATCCTCGTCGCTTGGGTACAATAACTTTATTATAATATATAATGAAAATAATTTTTTAAATTTAACTAGCTCTCAAAGTATGGGTGTAAAAAATTGCTTGAATAAAGGGTTTTATATAGACTTTTTATTAAAACTGTAAACACAAATTGACTAACGTTGAATGGACTTAAGTAGTTGTAGTTGATCATTATTGTAGGACCTACCCATAGTTGGGAATAGCATTCTACTTAACGGATCGGACGAATCTTATTCTTATAAAGCAGAAATACATATCCTATACCGACGTTCCACGCTCTCCAGCTTCCAGTGGTATACGGATGCTAACCAGCAACGAAGAGGAACTGTTTACCATCTTCGTAACCTCCCGGAGAGAAATGTAAATAGAAGTCTAAATTTCAATATAAATAACTTAACTTTCAATTTATTCAATTTCTTGCTGAACTTTAAAAAGGACAACGAATTCATCATTTTTATTTATAGCACCAATAAATATTGTGTAGAACAAACTTCGATTCACTCAGAAGTTCTCAAAATTTTACGGGTCTAAGTTTACAGTAGTCTTGTACGGAGCTCGATAAGTCAATAACATTGGATTTCAGATATGAAATCCAATGTCGTAAGTCGAGTATAAGATACAACGCTGTTTTTCGTTTTCATGTAAACATAAAAAAAATATGTTTTTGGAATATACAGAAAATGTAAAATTCGTTATAATAATACAATGGAAATTTTAAATTAAATATTAAAATGGTAGCCGTCATTTGTGTCGCAAAATTAATAAAATATATATAGTGTGAATGGATTTTAAAATATAAATGAAACTAAATAATAATTTATATTATTATTTATTATAATTATTTCATACTAGATCAGTTGTTGTGCAAAGGCACAAAGTGTGACTGTAAACGTGACAGGTTATGAGTTCGATTCCTGCTTGAGGAAAGAAGGAATGAGGAGGATTTTTTTTTATATTTTCATTTCTTCGCGCTGATGTGGAGAGTGAGTGTGAGTTCCGTCACTCAACACGCAATGTTTCCTTTCGGCGGAAGATGGGGAATGGATTATCTTAACACTTTGTTCCCTTTGCCTACCATGCTGTATGCGTAAAACCTTTAATTAACTATCTATTTATTTAAATGTAACAGTTAACTTAAAGAATTTACAATTAAAAATAAGAAATTAAATGTTATTAATATATAAGAAAAGAAAGAACAGTATGATATAAACTATGAGTTCGAACCTTGACTACATATTACTGGCCCGCACTAAGCAGGTAGAACCAAATATCAGTACCTTATAGCTACAACACTCGCGCGACACACTTCTAATACTAAGTGAACTTAAATTATTTATCAAACACGCCTACGGGCTTCATCCCAAAGTAATGAATTATGAAGCTCACCGGTTATTAGTTAACTTTAAAGGATAAACCTTGGTTAATTATTTATTGTTATTCAAACGAACTGATCGAAACAACTCAGTTTTAATGTAAAATATTGACTTTTGAAAAGAAAATATATATTGCTTATATAATATTGTGATTACGTAAGCTAATATAATTTATTATTAGCATGCTTTTATGGATGTAATCTAAGGAAGAAGAGAAACTGGACTGCAATGGTCTCCATCTTTCCTTTTCAATACCAAAAAAAAGGCTGGAGTTAGATACAAAAAAGTCATCTTAATTCTCGCTTATCAGGATATACAATGGAAACTTAGTGTTAATCTAAGACACTCTGTCTTCGCCAATTTCTACTTGATTTCGAGACATTGTGGTGTGGACTGTGTGGTGAAAGTCAACGCTACGCTTTGTCTATTGAAGAAAGAAAGAAATTTTAATAATTTGAGTATTATTAGAGGATCGAACCCACAACCGTCGCATTTATAGTCACATGCTGTGCTACTACACAGCGAGCTTGAACAATGATAAAATTAATATTTTTTTCATTTTCACTTAAGGAAAAAATATATATATCAAGTATCTCAAGTTTAAAAACATAAAATAATAAATAAGATTCGATCGTAAACCTTATAGTAACTACTAGTTTTATAGATGTATGTATGTTCGAGTACGTAGCGAGATGAGACAAGTTTAATAGTAACTTTTATTGAGCGACTTTTTTATTGCTTTCTTTACTCATTACTTTAAATGCTAATATAGTAGCAATAACATTTCCGAGATATTGTGTAACGAGATACAAGATAATTCATAAATAAGTCGAGAACGGAGTGTTTTTACACTAAGGGTACAGCGTGATGCAGTAAAAAAAAACATAAATTGTTTTGTTTTTTTGACAAAATGACTGAGTAATATCAGGAGATGTCTCTGGTATCAAATCCGTGGAACAATTAATTATTCCATCTAGCATTGCACAGGACAGAGTTTGGGAAGCTAGCGGCCAACCTTCAAGGTTGAAGAGGCAACAAGCGTGAGTCGGGCTCGCCCATCGAGGGTTCCGTACAAAAAATGTAGGTCTCGTGCTTTTTCTGAAATTCAAGCTCAGCTTAGCCAGAGCCCTTTTATCTGATACCTCGTTCGAAGAAGCGGCTTTAATACCAAATGTTGTCCCCTTAATTGAGACATTTTTAGGATTTAGCCATTATGGTTAAAAAAAGAGTACTTATCTGAAAACTATACATTTTTATTTATAGTTTTCAATTTTTTCCTTAACTAGTACTACCTGTAGATGCTAGCTGCCAAATATCATAATTCTAGGTCATCCGGAAATACTCTATCTATTTTGATTCCCTTTATACTGTCAAAATAATTATGAAATAAAGTCAAAATAATTTGTGTTATAAACGGCCATATCTTTTTTATGTAAATGTAGAAATATTTTTTTTCCATGAAATCATTGGGCCGTAGATCTGACTGACTATATGGTTCGAATTTCACCTCGATCTCCAAGCGTTCTTGAGATAAAAGCTCTTGACAGATACACAGACAGACGGACAACAAAGTGATCTTATAAGGGTTCCTTTTTCCCTTAAAAGGTACGTAAAAAGAAGACAGACAGGCGTTAAGTTCCGTCACTCAAAACGTAGTATCTCTAATTCCGATGGAAAATATCTAGTCTGCTATATGCGTGATACAGCCTGCAGCTAATAAAAAAACATACTAAAGAATATTCCAATACACCACGACGGCATAAACTAAAATAATTATAAAATGATATTAAACAAATACAAAATTACTGTGCACAACAAACATATTTTATAATCTATTTTATTCTACTAAAATTTTATCTCGATATTAACCTTCACAAGACAAACTCCATATTATTTCACTACAATAAGCGAAATAAGCATAATAGGTATAATATGTAACGTTTCATAATATATGAGTATGTATGTATCTAAGACGCGTCAACACATAAAATTCTGAAGCACTCCTCTCGTAGAATATACTTAGGTCGGGGTAAAATTATTTTATGTGAATCTTTATAGTCGCTGTATATGAAGTGTATGCATTAACATACTAAAACTTAAAAAAAATCTTGTAAATTATAAATTTTAAAGGCCAGCCAGGGGAACTAGCGTAAACTATGAAAATAAAATAAAGGTTATGAGTTCGATTCTCTTATTTACTTTAGTCATATTTTTAATGTTTTATGTCAAGTCATAACAACTTAAGATTTAAAAGCATTATTTTATTTTATTTAAGTTTTCATCATATTTTAAGCTTTAAGTATAAACACAAATGAATATTTTATAAAACAGCAAATAATTTGAAATTTAATATCTCACAAAACGAATTCGCACATTGAAATAACACAACAAAACTGAAAGCCGTCAAATACACGCCTGAAATTCTAAACAGTACCTTGAAATCACGAAATCGCTCCAAGCAATAAATCAAAAAGAAATCTACCCAATTGAAGACAGTATGTATTGAAGAAAGGGTAACGTCCTTAGAATTTATCTTAGAAATGGTATAAAACTTTTATATAAGTACAAGTTATTAAAGGCCAGTCGTGGCGCAGAGGCACAAAGTGTGACTTTAAAATCGACTGGTTGTGGATTCGATCCCCACTTGAGGAAATGTAATATTTATTTAAATTTATATTTCCATTTGTCCGCTCTGGTGTCGAGGCAAAGCGTGGCGTAGTTGCGTGTTGAATGGCGGAACTTGATGTCGGGCCTTTGCCTTGGTACCAGAGCGAAGAAATGGAAATATAAAATATAATAATTCATTCCCTCGAGGGAATCGAACCCACAACTATCACGTTACAGTCACACACCTGTGCTCCTGGGCCACAAAGGCCTCTTCAATCAATTTTAAAAAAATAAAAACATTATACGTCGAAAACCGTGGCGGAATACAGCATTTTGCTTTTGTAGACGGAGAAAATAATCTCTAACAATTAACTACCCCCGAACCGGCATTGAGCCTACAACTATTGCGTTTGATCCCTTCCAATGTGTCATAAGATTTATTTTGAATATTTATTTTATATCCGTTTCAAAATTGCTAACAGTAAACAATATAGCAATCCTATTTTCTATTTTTGTAATATTAAAAGTCAACAAAGTTTTTCATAAACGATATTTACTAAAACAATATTTTGCACATATTGTTTATTTAAAAATAAAACAATGAATAGAATTTAATTCTGTTACTGATCAAATACTATTTGAAAATTTATAGGTATAAATAATATAAAATTTACTAATGGATATTACATTAGTATTAGTTATAATAGCGTTTACAGTCATAAACGCAACAAGTTGTGAGTTCGATTCCTGTCCGAGGAAATTAAATATTAAATATTTTGATCTCGTCGCTCTGGTAACGAGGTAAAGTGCGGCATTGAGTTTTGTCACTCAACGCCGCATTTTGCCGCAATTCAGAGGAAAACGGAGAATGGAAGTATCTGAATGGGAACGGAGTGTCTTAAACCTACTATTTTCTTCTGCCTAACTATCTTTTTGCGGGATACAGCGTGAAGCTAAACAAGAAAAGCAAAGATACGCTGAAAATATTTGCCTGCAAAAGATAATTGCAGGTCTAATATCCACTCGGTAGTGTATTTATATTTGACTATAATTTCACCTTCCAGCTGACAAAAAGCAAAGCTTATTTGACACAATAACAATGCGAAAAAGCTACAAGTGGTAAAAAAGTGCTAAAATAGCAATATGTGTATGTAAAGCGAGACATTGTGTGTTGAATGGCGGTAATCAACGCCACATCTGGTCTTGCTAGAGAGAAGAAATGAAAATAATACATTTCGGGAACATGTGAGGAACGCGTCGCATTTCTAGTGCAGCTATCTCTTAATATAAACTATAATAAAATTAATACAAAAAAGGATTAAAAAACGTATAGTATAGCATATTTAAATCTCTTCACTATTGAAAGAGTTGTTCTAAGGCTAAAAGTGTATTGAGAACGGCAATAATTCTGAAACCAGAACCTTATCGGCTTGAGGGTAGTTTTAAAATAGTCTTCTCGAGTTATTTATGGATACGACTTTTTCAGGTATATCGTTATTGCGTTTCAATTTACTAATATTTTCGTACTTTTACTTAACGAATATTATATAGACTTTAAAATTTAATTTATTTTAATAAAAAATATATATCATTGATGACGTATTTGTTACTGTATTGATTTTATGACGTATTAATTATGAGTATTTTAAGATTAAAAGTAAATTGCTTGTACTTTTTTTTTATAATATTGTTTCAATTTCATTTCAATAACTATTTCAGATGTGGATTTAAATTTGTTTATGATCTACATTTCATTTTTAATTAACTTCTGTAAAAGGAGGACGTTATAAATTTCACTGTATTTTTTTTTTACTTTTGTTAACTTTTTTTTTACTATTAATTCACACATTTCATTTGTCACAGTAAAAATAGTGATATACATACGATAGGAACGAGAAACAAAGATAAACTTGTTACGCCAAGTTTTCGCCTCCAAAAAGTAAAAAAATCTTTTATGGGTCTGAGTATACGTGTATATAATAAACTTCCGCAATGTATTCTAAGTTTGCCACTACCACAATTTAAAGTAACTTTAAAAAAAATACTAACAAGTAAAGCTTATTACACTGTTCAAGAATATTTAGATGATAAACATGTATGGAATTAATGTCTATTGAATGTGATGCAGGTTAGCTGCCAGATAATGTAATAATACCATTGACTTTGAAAAGAGCAACTGTTGAGTTTCTTGCCGGCTCTTCTCAGCAGAACTGCCTTCCGAACCGGTGGTAGCTTGTTTTTTTTGTTTACATGTTCATTTGACGATTCAAAAGTGCTTATACGAGTTTATTTGAATAAAGAATATTTTGAATTTGAATTTGAATTAAATTTTTTCAGCTTCATATTTAATTTTTTTTAATAAAATAAGAAATTATAAGAATTTATCTCTTATAATTGCTATAGCAAGATAGCCATAGGAGACCCAGTGCTTAGTCTGTTTAGTGGCGGAACTCAACATTATGTTTTGTTTAATGAATGAATGTGTGCATATCAAAATAATTTATTCTTCCAAGTGGGGATCCAATCTACAGCCATAGAGTTTTTAGTCAGAGATTGCCCCACTGTGTCACAATTCCACTATATGAGGTATAAACTAATTTTTTAGTACTATATTCTTACTAATAGTGAAAAATAAATTTTATATAAAAAAAAGAAAACTGCTTTCAATACATTTATTTCCTGCAAAGGCAAATGGAACATTCGAACTGGAAATCCTATGAGCTGTATACATGCGTAAATACCCTTTGACTTACTTTACTTTGCAAGAGAAACTGCATTCCTTTTTTGTTCTGTTCTTTTGAACTATCATTGAAATATTGCATATAAAATGTTGATTCAAAATGTGTAGCGTGAATAAGAGATTTTATTATACTATATTATATTTCATTTAGTTTATAATATATTATTTTGCTTCTATTTTAGTAAATGGGTTCAGTTCAGAATTTACAAATGTTAATTTTTAATAAACTAATTATATTTATTTTTGTTCATCATCCATCGCAAAAAATAATTATTATGATAATTTTAATAAAACATTTATCTATCCTTTATCCTTTTTCCTGTTTTCCATGCAATACAGAGGAAACCTAGTGGTATGGCACTTTGTTCTTTATTTTTCATCTATTTGACAGAATACGTGTGCACTAATGGAACAGTGACACAACCGCTGCACTTTTGTTGATTAGATGGCTGGTTAAATAAAAAGAAATAATTGATATTTTAAAAGTTAATCAATTAATGATATCATGCCCCAAAAACTAAATATTCCTTAATTATGTATGGCTTAATGGTCAGTGCGCCTGGTCGGTTTCCAGGAAGCGCGGGTTTGAGTCCCGCTACGTTCAAATTTTTATACGTTTTCTAAATAAGAATTTTTCTTTCCTAAGTGTGGAATAACACTTTAACAATGTTAAAAAATTTAATAATTTTTTGTGACGTTGTTGAAAAAATATGAAATATGCTTGAAAATTTAAAAGTAAAGCAAATTTCTAGAATAATAAATAATAACGTATTTATTTATACGCTTTAATAAAGTTTCTAGTCTATCAGAAATCTCTAGACGTCTATTGGCTTTGACTATTAATTAGTTCGAATACAGTCGCTGCGATAAAATCAGAATAAAATATAAAGTAAATACTGCTATGAAGTGGAAAACTAATTTAATTTGGTTATACTTCAATAGTTTTTTTTAATTTGCTTTAATAAAATAATATTTATCAAGTACCTCTCTACAAATATGATTTTAAAATTTGTTTTTAGGGTTCCTTGAATGAAAAAAGAAAAAAAAACGGACACCTTATAGGATCACTTTATTGTCTGTCTGTTTAAAGCACAGAAAAAGCACAAAATTTTTAAATCAACGCACACATCCTTTTTGCTGCGTTTTGTACGAAATTCGATGCGTAATCAAAAGCTATAGAAAACTATGGACCTATATATATGAAATTTGGCACAAAGTGAGAACTTGCTGTATGTATAAAGGAAAACATTTGAAAAGTGAAATTTATAAATATTTTAAGAATAAAAATAATTACAAACTTATGGCGCAGAGGCACAAAATGTGACTGCAAAATTGACTGGTTGTGGGTTCGATCCCCACTCGAGGACATGAAATATTTATTTAAATTTATATTTTCATTTCTCCGCTCTGGTGTCGAGGTAAAGCGCGCCGTTGAGTTCCGACACTCAACACATAATGCCTCCAGATTTCGGCGGAAAGTGGGGAATGGAGTGTCTTAACACTAGGTTCCCTCTGCCTACTCTGCTGTAAGTGGTACAGGATACAGAGTAAAGCTGATTTGATTTGATTCGATGTTTATAGTTTATTTCATACAGCAAATGAGTGCATTCGCCCGCAAACTTAACTTTTGTAAGTTGTACTTCCTGTTCACCTAAAGTCCTGGTACAGAAACCCCAGTAGGCGAGTCCAAATTATATTTCATTGATTTTTATAATCTTGTGTTGCACTTTTGGCTTATAGTGTAGGTATACTCGTAAATAAAAATTGTTTTATTAATTATAACATTTTTAAGAGAGCGAGCGAGAACATTGCATTTTTTTAAAAAAGGTTAAATCATCCTCACGCTGTATCCCGTATAAAGCGGGGAAGGCAGATGGAACCTTCCGTTCCCCACTAAAAAAAAGTTTATTTACTATAATATTTTATAATATTGTTGTTTTATTTACTACTTGTATAACTGTTAAGATCTTCAAAAATTTTAATCATTCCAAAGGTAAATCAATTTTTAAAGTATATACTTAAAAATATATTTAGTTAAATATTCACCTATTTCTAATAATCGTAATTTAAAAATGGTTCTCATCTTTTTTTCTAGAAATTTACAAAAAATCTTAAAAGTTAAATGTCAAGTTATGACTTGAAATTACATAACACGAAGTATTAAAAATAACCAACGTCGATTGTTCTAGTTTTAATTAGTAACTCTCTTATAATACGGAAGGGCTATGTGTCTAAAGTTTTTCAATAACGGCCCAAAGGTAAATAGTCAGGGAGATCGAAATTCGAGCACGTTCGCCTACCACTAGAGACTGTATACACTTGTTATAAGAATTAAATTAAATAAACATCAGTTGTACGCTGTATCACGCACACAGCAGGGTAGGCAGAGGGAACCTAGTGTTAAGACACTCCGTTCCCCACTTTCTGCCGAATTCTGAAGGCATTGCGTGTTGAGTGGCAGAACTCAATGCCGCGCTTTGCCTCGACACCAGAGCGAAGAAATGGAAATATAAATGTAAGTAAATATTTCATCTCCCCGAGTGGGAATCGAACCCACAACCAGTCGGTTTTACAGTCACACTATTTGCCCTCTGCGCCACTACTGACGTCTAATTTTTTTTTTAATAAAAATATTTTTTTTTGTTAATTTCTTTAAAAGTAAAAGAAAATAATTTATTTAATACTGTCTCCGATAAGTAATGTACAAGATTAAGGAAAAACTCGTTTACACATCCCTTAGTTTTAGAGAAAATACTTTAAAATTAAAAAAAAATGATTTGGAAAAAAGATTAATGTCAGTAGAGTTATCAAATTTTAAGTAAATAAAAAACACTGTCTTTTTATAGACGGTAGGTAGCGGTAATCTAGTAAAATCAGTCATTCTGTTCACCACTTTACGTCATACTTTCTAAATATTGTAAGTTGTAACGATTGACGGAACTCAATGCTGTGTTTAGTCTACCAGACTGTCCCGGGTGGGGACGAAGCCCACAGCTATCACGTCCATAGTCAGACGCTATGCCACTGCGCCACGTTATGTAGAGACTTAATTGTTTTTCTACACGGCAAGGAAGTACTTGAGACCGTTGTGGCGCAGGGGCAAAAACGTATGGCTGCAAGTGCGGTGGTTGTAGGTTCAATTCCCACTCGAGGAAAATATTTTGATAAAGCGTATTTGAGAGTAGCGGGTCTCAAACCCACGCCTCTTGGAAATCGTCGAAGCGCTCTGACCAATAAAGGATATATTTTGTTTGACATAATATTATTACTTTTTATTTTATTTCCTAAAATTATTTTTATGTTCTTATAATTTATGTAATAAAAATTTAATACACATAATAATTTAAATTTTATAAATATTTAATTATTTTTTTGTTAATGTGCGCTTCTTCTATAGGCTTATTCTGAAAAGGGAATTCGTTTAATTATTTCTGCAAATGTGAAAACTTGGAACAGTTTAACCCTTGTCGATTAGCAGGAAGTTGGAGATAGCTTGTTCTTGGCGCTTTTATTGCTTTCGAAGTTGCTTAATTTTTGACTTCCTGTGTAAGTTCCTTTGAGATGCAAAATACCTAATTGTTCTTTCATTAGTGATAATTACACCCCATCGGCTTAGTCGTTACGAACTTAGCTACACACGACGACTGTGGATTCATTTTCTTGGCAAGCAATTTTCGCTAACAACACATACCGTGTTTTAATCAACTTTACGTCTTAAAATTGAAACAGACAGTATTTATATTATCAATAAAAAATATATTTTTGTGTCATTCTGTATACATTTTTCATAATATGTTCAGTCGTATGTGACTGTAAACGCAACAGGTCGTGGGGTCGAGTTTCCACTCGAGGAAATTAAATATTTAATATTTTCATTTCTTCGCTCTGGTGTCAAGGCTCGCCGTGTGATCCCGGACTAGAATAGAGTTATCCTGGTACTAGTGGTGTCTTAAGAGGCGACTAAAGAACGTGTGGTAACGTATTACCAGCAATGGCAACACGCATGGGCAGACTCGACCGGTACATTACCACCCCCGGCATTTAAAACCGGCGTTAAGTAGTGGCTTTATTTATTTTTATTACTGCAGCTCCTCTGGTGTTGCAAGAGGTCGTGGGCGGCGGTTTTTACTTACCGGTCAGGTGATCCGAACGCTCGTTTGCCTTGTCCTTTTCCATAAAAAAAGGCGTGGCGTTGAGCTTCGCCAGTCAACACGTAATACGTTCAAAATTCAGTGGAAACTGGGAAACGGAGTGACAAAACACTATTTGCCTGCTACCTACCCTGCTGTATGCGAGATATAGCGTGAAGCTAAGAAAAATATATCTATATATGTATATGATATGCCACATATCATTATGCGATATATCACCCCGCTTATGGTATAATGGGCGCACAATTCATCCATAACGCGTGTCTCTCGTGATATGAGGCGATTTAGTTACCAAACTCGTAATGCCATATTTAACGTGAATGAAAATTTTAGGTTCACACACTGTTATAGGCGATAGCGGAGAATGTGTTCTGTCGATGGTGTAAACTTTGAAAGATACAATTAATTTTTAATATGGAAAAGTTGAACATGCGTCTGTGAGGCGTACAATTTAATTAATTTATTTTTAGTTTTATTTAATTACAAATAAAAATAAATATGCTTTATATTCATATATTTTTACATTATTAAGTACTGTCTACCCTGCCATAAATTAAATTAAATTGTATAAAAAATTAATCATAGGTACATTTATTGTATTTTTTTTTAGTTGGTCATATTTATAATATTTTACTTTGCTGTCTAATGACCATCGATACTATAGGCAATCTCGAATTATAAAAAGTACAAAAAAAAAATATAAAAAAAATATTTACATAATACTTGGTCTATTTATATTTGGTTCATGGCATTATTGCTGTTGATCTGGACTGGTTTTGACAGCGTCACCAGGTGGGACGCGACAGCGACACCGGGACGCTGTCAATTCGTCATTATAATAAATTCCTCGTCGCTTCATATACATACTACATCATACAAAAAGTAACAATTCAATAGACAATTCATATAAAGATTAAACTACGTTTTTTACAAACATTAATGCCTACAGGATATGATGCCTATGTGGGTACGGCACACTATTCTTTTATCACTATTACTACTACACTTACGAACATGAACGAAACCTGTAGCGGCGCAATTATTTAGTTACGTAATGTATAGTATACTATAATGAATTAAATAACCTGCGTTCTATGTAAAAGTTTCTCCACATACATTTCTCAGAATGTTCCATTTCGAAAATTATAAACTTTATTTAAAGGTGAAGTTTCTAGAAACTTTTGGTTTTCAGGAGTTTTCACGGAGGAATTTAGTGTATTATTTTGAAATATAACGCCGGCACCACTAGATGTATTAAAATGATATGTTGAAATTAGTTTTGTTTAGTCACATTCACGAAGTCTTTCTCCCTATTCTTTCTTCTTCTTATTTTCAGTAACACTGCATCGCAATGGTAATATAATAATCATACTCATCCCCTCGTATAGCAAAGTAGATTGATATAACTTAATGTAAAAAAAAACTCCACTCTCCGCTTTCTGTCTGAGAAATATTGCATATCGAGAGTTACGTAAGCACTCAACACTGCCTTTTTTTAATCCCACGAATCTCATATATATCTCATATATATGCAGCGGATGCAGAAATAACTTACCACCTTAAAGAACTTAACTAATTTAAAGAAAATTAATGTATAGAAACTTTATAAACGATCTTGTAATAGTGTAATGTACATAATAGGCCGCGTCAAAAGTATTTTCGTATTTGGAATATATTATTAGTTATCAAATCTCTTTGGCTGCCCTGAATGTGACTGGCTGGTTTAACCATTAAATGTGACATTCTAAAGATGCAATAAATAAAAAAAACTAGATCCCGCTATTTTTCAATTGTTTTACAAGCAAGCAAAACGAACGTATGTCCTGTTTTGATCATTGCGGAACTCTTTAGGAAGCATAAAGCTAACGTCAAAAGAACATTGTGAACACTACCTGTCAATTTTTTTAATCAAAAATCTCATCAAAACTTCTACATGGGACATGGGATCATTGGCACTACGCATAAGATGGCAATAAGTCACTGATCAAAACGGTACATACATATTATAAATAAATAAATAAATAAAAAATGATACTTTAAAAAAACCTTTGTATGAACAATACAAAATTGCCCCGACCTTATTTATAATCGCTTCTCTTTCCAATGTAATATCGACCCACCTTTTGTTATATTGTGCCATTACGGCTAACTAGCGTTATTGCTACACCTGAGTTATAAAATTAAAGTGCACCAATAAATGTATATTTACTGGTTGTTGTAATTTCAGTTAAAATTTAACAAGTTTATACATATTTTATTCATTATTATTAGTACATTGCAATATGACATGAGAAAGTCTAATTATTAACTACAAAAATAATTTGTTCTTCCCCTTTTCTCTATAAAATACTTTTTTTAAATTTTTATTAGTATTTTTAACTTCATAAAATAATCTACTAGCTTCCCTTGGTAGGTTATTTTGTTACGAATCAAAATCGAGACAAGTTCTGCACATATGGGGACGAGTAAAGTTGTTGTATCCCGCACAGCAGGGTAGGCAAAGGGAACCTAGTGTTAAGACACACCGTTCCCCACTTTCTGCCGAATTCTGGAGGCATTGCGTGTTGAGTGGCAGAACTCAACGCCGCGCTTTGCCTCGAGACCAGAGCGAAAAAATGGAAATATAAATTTAAGTAAATATTTCCTCTCTTTCATATGGGGATCGAACCCACAACTAGTCGATTTTACAGTCACACTTTGTGCCCCTGCGCTTCAACTGGCCTTACTGGTCTTTTATCATATGAACAATTTACATTAATTTATTTTAACAACTCTTCTACTTAACTATGCTCTGCTTTAGCTTACATGTGATTTTCAGTCTTATTACAGATTTTATTTCAAAGATCGACTCACATTCTTTTGAAAATCAAAAAGTTCCGGCGTCTGGCATAATTTTATCTATTTTCGAAATCACTTTACGATTTGAAAAATTTACGAAAAAAACGTGCTTTATTCTGTTTTTTTTCTACCTAAAATAAACAGATCTATTGTTAAAAAATATCAAGAACTATTTTAGTCGTCCCCATATGTGCAGAACTCGTCTCGATTTTGATTTGTAAAAAAATAACCTACCAAGGGAAGCTAGATTATTAGAACTCGTCTCGATATTTATTTGCAAAAAAAAATATCTGCCAAATTATTTTTTTTGGGGTAAAAACTCTTTAAAATCAATCAGGAACTATAGAACTCATGCATGCGAAGAACATTTCGTTTTATTTTTGATCTTTTTGACAATACTCTGCTGAGTTCAAACATAATTTCTGCTTGGTACCTCCACGCGATATCGAGATAAATGGTCTTGATATACGGACAAGTAGACAATAAACTACAAAGTGATTTTATAAGGGTTCTGTTTTTATCTCTTGGGATACGAAACTTTAAAAAGAAACGAAAGTTTATATACTAATATAGATAGCTATATTTTAATATATTCATTACATCTATACCAATTTGATATTTTCTGAGTTTATTTGACTGTGAATATAATCGATGGTTGTGGGACATGTGTTCGATCCCAAATCGGGGGATTAATTATTTTACTTTCCTCGCTTTGGCAATGAGTGCTTGAGCGGTTGCCAAAGAGGGGTTCAAATCCCGCTACGTTTAAATTTTTATACGTTTTCTTAATAAGTATTTTGCTTTCCTACAATTGCAAAAAATATATAATGGTAAGAGATTATCGCTTAGCTGTTATATCAAGAACCGAATGCAGAAGGCAGTATTACTTAAGAAGGTGCGTATTATGAGGAGGTCCTCCCTCTGGAGTCCTAGACTCCGATGGCCTGGACGTGTCACATCGTCAGAAGAGTAGGTATTACTTATATTTTTAAGTGTATTTTTGTTTATTAATTTATATTTATTTATTTATTATTCTTTCATAACAATATGTAATATATGAATGTGTTATATAGCGCTCGGTGTCACAGGCGGAAAACTTATTTAATATTATAATGTGTCCGTCTGATAGGCGGCCGAGCGCCCGAAAACTGACAAAGGAGAAGATCGGGTGAACAGCGCCGGTGGGAAAGGAATTTCTTCCGTTCCCACACTTATTATTCCATCGTGGAGTAATTAAGTCGTAGGTTAAGTTAGATTTAGTTAGGTTTAGGTTCAATATCATATAACAATTATATATAAGTTAGATTAATTTAGGTTTAAACAGATTACTGTTCTTCCAACATTGAAGGCAGTAGTCTTAGATATAGTTTAGTTTTAGATAAATTTAATGTACTTTAATTAATAATTTTATTAATATAATTTTAAGATGTAAAAATCGTATTTTCTTAACCCTCCAATTGCAGCCTACGTAACTGGCGCAGTCGGTAGGATAGCCGAAATATAAGTCACTGAATTGCTCAAGGACGTCGGCTATCTCGGATCTACATCGTGGTGCAGCGGGAGGCGTATCAAGACATAGATACAAAAGAGGTACGATTTTTTTTAGAATTTTTCTGAAGTTGCTTTCCTTTTATCTTTAAGTAAATCCTTTTAGAAGTTTTAAATCAGTACTTTCAATTTTAATTTAATTAGTAGTAATTATTAAGTTAGTTTAAATTAATTATTCCACGTTTCCCATCTATTCCAATCTTACAACTATACTTTACTTTGGTTAAAATTTGGTAACAGAATGAGAGAACATATAACTAAGTATGTTAACGATTGCAATATGGCTATCAGGTTAAATATCATTGAAATTAGCTAGGCCACATTTTCAAATTGTACTTCCATTTAATAACCTAAAATTACATTTATATTTGCTTAACAATAAAGAAATGTATAAATTCTTAATATTAACTGGAACACTCGCTAAATATGCGCAGGCATATTTTTTTGAGATGTAATAGAAATTAGTGTCGTGTGCAGCTTGTTATTGTTCTCTAAAAAAATTAAATAATTTTCATTTTAAAGGTAATATCGCCGTTCTCCTGTCCTTAGTCCTTTGACCACTATAATTTTCTCGTAATAAATTCCAAATCATCCCTTTAAGCAATATCTAGTAAGAATTCTCTGTACATAGAGGCTGAATGCCCGAAGATATTATATTTATACCTCTGTACATCATTCAAGATAAACCAGACTAAAGAGAGTTAAAAACATCAGCAATACTCTTAAACTCTATCAACCTCCGGAAACTTCACTCAATGAATTAATTCAAGATTGGCCCTACAGACACCAGTTGAATTAAATAAAGTCAACGACAATATACCTAATATATCATACCACGAATCAAATTTACTTAGTACTAATTATTGCAAGTGTACTTGGTATTGGAATTGCTTATAAACGATTTCGGCTCCAAATCTCAAAAAATACCACACCACACGAAGCAACAGACAAAAATAATGAACACGAAATGGATACTGCAATTAACCCCCATGAAGTTATAGTTGATATCAAGAAAATCTCAGCAACTTTTCCCTCTCAAGAATAGTTGCTGATCTGCGGAGGGAGATGTTATATAGCGCTCGGTGTCACAGGCGGAAAACTTATTTAATATTATAATGTGTCCGTCTGATAGGCGGCCGAGCGCCCGAAAACGCTGACAAAGGAGAAGATCGGGTGAACAGCGCCGGTGGGAAAGGAATTTCTTCCGTTCCCACACTTATTATTCCATCGTGGAGTAATTAAGTCGTAGGTTAAGTTAGATTTAGTTAGGTTTAGGTTCAATATCATATAACAATTATATATAAGTTAGATTAATTTAGGTTTAAACAGATTACTGTTCTTCCAACATTGAAGGCAGTAGTCTTAGATATAGTTTAGTTTTAGATAAATTTAATGTACTTTAATTAATAATTTTATTAATATAATTTTAAGATGTAAAAATCGTATTTTCTTAACCCTCCAATTGCAGCCTACGTAACTAATGTATTATAGTACAAACATAACAAACCAACAGCTCGTATTTTGTTTGCATTAGACAATTCAAAACATAACCCCTCTATTAATTACGAACTACATATTTAATGTACAAACCGAAATCATTTGTTATTTCTAATTAGTACAAGTAGTAATTTTGTGACATCAGTTCGAAAATGTTATAGCAAAAACACCCGCAGCAATTAATAAATATTTAGTTGTTTAATTCCAACTAATGTAAATTGTTGGTGACCAAAAACAAAGCGGTTATGTTTTGTAGAATACGAGTGTCCTCGGTAATAGCTTGCCGCATATTATAAGTTAAGTTTTGATTTTGATGCAATATTGTTTTGTTTGTTTTTTTTTTATTTTTTAGATTGGAAGAGGGAACTTAGTGTTAAAACACTCCGTTTCTCATTTTTGGTCGAATTATGGAAGCATGGTGTGTTGAGTGTTGGAATTCAATGTCGCGGTTTTTCTCAACACCCAAGCGTATGGGAATCGAATCTATAACCTGTCGCCTTTATAATCAAACGCCTGTATCGCTGCGCGACGACTGACTTCATAAGTTGTTCAAATTCAAATTAGAATTAATCTTTATTTAATAGAATTTTGAATCGTCGAATGAAAACAGAACCATCAACGGCTCGGAATGCAGTTCGCTGAGATAAACCTGAAAGAAATTTAACAGTTACACTTTTTAATTTTAAATTGTAATTTAACGATATATCGTGGTTGCTGGATCAATTTTTAATTGGGAGAATTCATATTGAATTAATGTTCACTTGCCTGCTGCCTGCAAAAATGTATAAATTGTTATCAATTCGTATCTATAGAAAACGTAAGTTAATTAAAAAATAAAAAGTAAAAGTTTAAAATTGTACAGTTTAAGTAATTACATCCACTAGAACATATTTGTGTGTTGATAGAAATCTTCAGAATACAGCATCTTATCAGATTTAGACGTCTAGCCTGAAAGCTCAACTCAAAAGAGAACCTCCTCTGGTAAGATAGTTTTGAATTATACTGAGATCTTACATTAGACTCAACTTAGAGTGCAGCTTTTTTGTACATAATTACGTCAAAAATATTGATTGAGTGTCTGTTTCCTGAATACAATAAAAAAAACTGTTAACAGTATCTACTTTTTTTTCTACAAATAAATTTGGTTAAAAAAAAATTAGCGTAAGTAACGTAGGTGTGCCTTTGCCGCAACCAGTGTAATATGATCTGTATGGATTATTTCTACCTTTTATATAAAATATACTTTTACCTGTGACTTCGCTTGTATGAAAATTGAAAATTGAGTTGATATAAATATATTAAAATGAACTAAATGTTGTGTATGACATGACATGACATTTTCCAAGTGCACGAGGTAATTCTGACCGCAGGTTCGGTTTGAGGTTTCAATGTAACCCGCATTAAAACCACTAACATATGCTACAGCCTTTATCAAAAAGTGGATTATGCAAAATTTCAAACCAGTTCATGAGTTTAGTACATTCTATCAAATAAACTTCATCTTTGCAATATTAGTTTTCATTTTATATTATTAAATATATATAAAAAGTGGACTAATTATTATTAATAATTCATATATGAACTAGGAGACTCGTTCCAGCTAAATTTGTAAATTAATTAGAACAATGAAATTATTACAGTTCAAACTATAAATTATTTATTTAAACAGACCTACCTATATATTGATGACTGAAACATATTATTATAGTAGCTTTATGTACTAACTAATATAGCATGGACTACGAATTTGTCAGGTTTACTTTAGTATAATATGCATGTGGTATAAATTACATAAAAAATTCTCGAGAACTTTGAAACCATGCGGTGGTTATGAGTTCAAATTATAATCACATTATTAATAAAATAAGATTTAAGCCAATTCTATAATTATAATAATGAAAAATGATGATGCGAATGTCTATTATCTACGATTGAACATTCGATATACCTACCTATTTAAAAGTACTTAGGGACAGAATATATCTTTTTTCATTGTAAAAAGACATCTCTTTGGCTTGACTTTGACTTTAAAAGAAAATATCTTACATTAAAAAAATTAACACTTCATAATTCGTACGATACATACATATATAAGAAGTATTTCACTATTATTGACGTTTCAAGTTAAAAAGGTCAACTATAACATCCTTGAGGTAAGGCAAATTGGTGATGCAAATTTAGTGACTTTCATATAGGCTTCTTGTAAAGCCGAGCGAAATATGTGCTGAAAGGATGCTGAATTTCTAATGCAGGCTGCTCTCTGATATTCTTTTCACGTGTAACCTACAAGCCGGTAACATTTAGTGTAGGCCAGCTTCAATTTTACTATAGAACTAAAAATTTTACGCGTTCATTACGGTAATCACAGTACCTCACATTATTCTCTGCATACATCTTTCGTCTCTTCCACTATCATCAACCTCTTCACATATGCCCTCCGGTAGGTCCTCATGCGCTTTACGTAACCTTTCTTCAATATCTTTGAAACTGAGTTTTTGAGGGTCAACCGAGATCTCCCCTACCTCTTTTACTACTTTTCTTTATAAACCTTTTTTGTCATTCTTTCATCACTTATTCGTTCAACGTGCCCAAACCAGCTGAGCAGTTCTTCATTCTCTTCGTGACATCCTCGCTAGTACTTGCTGTGTATCTCTAGATTGCTGATTTCAGCTAGCCAAACATGCACCTGTGCTGATGTTTCGCCATCTCTGTCGTGTCTCCCATCTCTACTAATCATATGGGAAGTTTGTTAAAATATACCACTTCATTCACTTGTACAAATATCATACCATTTACACTGATCTTGCATTCCGTCCTTTTATCGTTTCTTTTAAACACCAGAACCTTTCTATTTGTCACTTCAGTTGTAAATAAACTAAATATTTTTTACTGCCTAACATTTTCATTAATAAAATTACGTATTAAACGTATCACAATAAAATACAACGAAAAACCACAAATCCATATTATATAATCGTGTAACAATCATTTTAATTTATAATATTATAATATATCCTACGTATTATTTTAACAAATATATTCAATTCTACCTTACACCTCCTCTATTTACCTAACTTTATGCAAATAACTATAATAGGCTAATATAGACCTTCATTTTAATAATTTCTAGTTAGGGAGGGCGATAGCCAGATCCATTTTCAATGCTCAAATATGAATATAACCTTTGGGATAACATTAGTGAACATTTCATTACTAACTTTTAACCCCTCTAATTGCGAATAGTAGTACTATAGAATTGAATTTAAAATATTCATATAGAATAAATTAGAATGTTTTGGATCTAATATCTAAAATATTATAATTAAAATATGTTAATATTTTAATTTTACTATGAACACAACTAATATGTGCTTAGTTAAAATTATTTGCTAAATTAAATGATTAGATGAGTTGATAGGCTACCGTTGTATAGGTATAGTGTTTTAATTTAAAATTTATTTAAATACTTTATAAGTATTTACATATTATTAAAAAATATCACCAAAAAATTGTTCTTCCATTAACAAACATTTGGGAAACAAAACTATTTATAATATATAATTCCTCCGTTCGCCACTTTCCGCCCGAATTTAAGACATTGTAGGTTAAATAGCGAAACTCAACGCCGCGTTTCCTTTTAACACAGCGAGGGATAGAACTCACAACCATCACAATAAGATGATATCCAACTACGATACGAAGGCCTACGTTTCATAATTCACATGCAGTATCTTTCATTTATGAATAGCAAACATTTCGAATAACCAATGAAAACATCCCGGAAAACGGCACGGAATGTATTATCGCGCTTCTGTCTGTACTCTGTATGTGTATGAAACAAAATAACACTTTATGTGGATTGGCTTTCAGCCAGGATCTGAACCTTGTATCAGGGATATCGCACTTACGTATATGGGGCATAAGTTATAGGAGTTGAGATGTAGTGTATGTTTTAGCGATTATAAATTGATTGTAATGTCTATAGATAGTCCTCATGTAAATTGTTTAAAGTGAAAAATCGTTGTGGCAAATGTTGTTATTCATTTTTTGAACTACTAAGAAAGGTTATTTTAATGAGATTTTCTTGAAATAAAAAAAAAATTGTTTATGCGTTTTTTAAAACGTTAATGTACGTTACGAAAATTACCCTTATTAGTAGTTCAGAACGCCAAATTAAAGAAATTTGCAATTGTTGTCTTTAGATACTTTACCTATTGACTGTTTATTGTTTTATTCACTACTTAGTAATTTAATATTGTAACAGCTTATTTTACCCTAAGGATTATATAGAAGAGATAACTCCATAGTCATAAGACCACCACACACAATGTCTCGAAAGTTAAAAGGAAAGTGGCTAACTGAACATCTAGTATATCCTAGTAGGTTCACTGTCTACCCGGCCATATGTGGGATACAGCGAGAAACTTAAAAAAAATAACAGATACGTCCTGTCAAAAGCATGAGGAAAAAAATATTCTGGAAGTGTTAGTGCCTTACCGTAGTTTGGCGATTCCTCCTCTTTAGCCATCTTTTAAAATGTATATAGGAAAAGCTTGAAAGATGTGTTATTAATTAAACATTTTCTAATTTCAATATTTTTGCGGCGTTGAGTTTCGCCATTCCATATGAAATGCCTCCAGAATTCGGCAAAAATCTGCCGGCAGCGTGAAATTAAAAAAAAACAAGAATATATAAACGAGTAAGATAACTCAATATTCTATTAATAATCTATACAAGATTTGTCTTCTTAAAACTTAATTTGAATAAAACATGTACAATAATAATAATTTTTAGTTAAAAACACATTTACATTATAAAGCGACGTTCACTGTGATTTAATATATTATGAAACGTTCTAAACCACAACGAAAATGAATAGCAATTTAATTGTGGAACCATTGTAGTATTGTAAGTGGCATTAATTATATTTTAGTATGGTGAACCGCAACCGCCTACATTTTGCACCATACACTGGCGGAGTCCTAATTTGAGAGGCGTCTAGGAATTTATTTTTTCGCTTGCCATGTACATTGCCACTTGAACGTAACCAAAAAAGCATACAAAGCGTTTGGTTATTGAATAAAGATGTTGCTAGGGTTTTTTTTATTTCAATGAAAAAAATCGTGTAATGAATTAAGTTGTTTCAAAACAATATTTTGAATTGAGTATTGTTGTTCAAAAGCATTTTTTTGTTTTAGGCTGTATATCGTAAATGGTAGGGTAGATAGAGGGAACCTAGTGTTAAAACATTTGGTTCCCGGACTTTTCTTCCAATTTTCGGGATTTATTCTTGTAACCAGAGCGGTGTGATTCATTTCTCCGGATCAGTCGACCTCACAACCTCTCTAAGCTAAGCCATTGCATCACGACGGTCTTTTAGTCCTTTTCTTACTTACAAATTTTAAAAATTGAGCATAAACAAATATAAGAGGATAATCTCACTATATTAGCCAATACTATTGGCTAACTATATTAAACTCTATTCAACGAAATTAGAATAAAGATCATAAGAAAAAAAAGGTATATTTCCAAGTTAAAATTTAAGAAATATACAATTTAAAAAAGACCTAAAATAAGAAAATGAAATAGAACAATTAAAATTATAAATTCACAATACAATCGGCGGTAGAAGTAGTTAAAGGACACCAACGCTGGAACGCGAAACGTTCACAGCAAAATAATTTTCGTGCAAATCTATTTCTCGTCTCTGAGGCTGTCTCTAGTTAGAAGTGCGCTTTCCAAGATAGAATTTTGCCGGTAATTTCATCTTAATGGAGTTTGCCGAGATGTTTTGTTTAATGTGAACTATCGTATACAATGGAATTGTGTGAAGCTATAGTCGTATAAAATAATGTTTCTATTCTACATTACGAAAATTGTTATTCTATTTGTCCATTAGTGATAAATAAATGATTTTGTGCCGAAAAATTCTACAAAAATTACATATAGAAATATGCGAAGAAATAAGTAATTGTAAGTCATTTGTTTGTTCATATTTGGTCTTAATTCGGGAGACCATAGCACGCGACACCATCAGTATTTATCATATATCATGCAAGTATCTATAAAAAAGTGATTCTATTTTGAACCCGCTTTGCTAAAATTTTGCATACAAATATACAAAATTTGGGCGCGGACCCATTCGAATCCCATGACAATATTAATCAGACTATATTAATCAGCTTCATCCCGGACTAGGTTCCCTCTGCCTACCCGCAGGGTAGGCAGAGGGAACCTAGTGTTAAGAAACTCCGTTTCCCACTTTCTGACGAATTCTGGAGGCATTGCGTTTTGTGTGGCAGAACTCAACGGCGCGCTTAACCTCGACACCAGAGCGAAGAAATAAAAATATAAATTGAAGAAAATATTTCATCTCCTCGAGTGGGGATCGAACCCACAACCAGTCGGTTTTACAGTCACACTTCGTGCCGCTGCGCCACGACTGGCCTCGACAATATATTAATAAATGTGTAAAAATGTGTGTTTTTCCATAAAATACAAAAGTCTATCATTTTATTTATTCTTTACTTGAACATGTACAAAATACAAAAACCGTAGAAACATAAACAAAAGAAGATACTCTATCAGGCCATACACTTTTTCTTCTATTAACCAATTATATCGATCAACTGAAACCGGGTCTGCTAGTTTTTCCACTGATCTATGTCGTTTTCCACTTTTTAGCTTTTATTTTAGTGTTTAGCTTTTTCGTGCATCGCTCTGAGAGGGTAGAATAATGTTTTACAATTTAAATTAGTCTTTGCTTGGAATTGTTTGGGAAATTTGTGTGTCCTGTTTTATATTACTATAAAACTTTTTTGTTTAATGTAAATAAATCAGCTTCACGCTGTATCCCGCACACAGCAGGTTAGGCAGAGGGAACCTAGTGTTAAGACACCTGTTCCCCACTTTCTGCCGAATTCTGGAGGCATTGCGTGTTGAGTGGCAGAACTCAACGCCGCGCTTAACCTCGACACCAGAGCGAAGAAAATGGAAATATAAATTTAAGTAAATATTTAATTTCCTCGAATGGAGATCGAACCCACAACCAGTCGGTTTTACAGTCACACCTCGTGCCGCTGCGGCACGACTGGCCTCAAATCAATAAATAAATGTGTATGTGTGTAAGGAATAATTTAATATTTTTAAATATATTTGTCACATATTATATATGTACTTATAAATTATTCATTCTTCAGACATAAATTGCTTAATATACCTAATATTTAGCTTTAATACAACTTTTGTTAATCTTTAGGTAGGTATGTATACCTTGACATACTCATAGCGTATAATCCACCCAATACTTTGAGAGGCTATATGATTGTAAATGTAGTCGATGGCTGTAGGTTCAATCCTCACTTAGGGGAATTAATTATTTCTATTTTATTGCTCTGGCAATACTAAAACGCGGCGTCGAATTCCACCATTCATCACGTTCACTGTACATTCGGCACAAAATGCATATATTTTGTGTTAACTGTAAACTACAAAATGGTTATTTAATTTATACGAATAAATATATTGGCATAATATATTCTTAGTTCTAATACATACATATACGCTGACAGAATTACGAAGCAGCTGGGAAATGTCTAAATGACTGACCAATGAGGTTGTACGCACAAATTATGTGTTTTATATAATATATTTTTAAGATTTGAAGAAATATATTATATGTATTTTTTAAATATATGCCTCTTCCCAGCAGGGTAGCTGACCGGTGCTACTGACCGGGGATTGAACTCAAAACAATCGTGTTTACAGTCATAATAATAATTTGAGTTCAGAATAATAAATTGATACGTAACTTTAAAAAAAACAAATGATTTTTCTTCAACGTGTAATCGAAGGTATATACTTTTTATAAAATCATAATCGTTACTTTACTTCCAGTTTCTCATACGACCTCGATTGTACAAATCTTATCAATTTAGTCATTTGATATTAGCTAACATTGGCATAAGCCCAGACTTCATATGCTGCCTTTTAGCGGAGTCAGCTATTTTTAAATCTATCAATATCGGTGTTACTATCAGTGAAAGTAATTGGATACTTCCATCTAGTCAGCTCAAAATAATATTTCATAGAATAATTGGAAATTTTGATTCTATTTTAAAACGTATAGCTGTTTTTGGTATTAAGCTTGCATCATATCAAATTGCTTGTTCTGAGTAATCAAAACTGGTATAAAATAATACGAGTTCCCGCAATTTCCTTTCTGTGAAATCTCATCTTTTTCCTGTTCCCATAGGAGTTTTGAGAAAACCTCTGTTAATGCTCCCCTACACTCCCCAAGGAGCCTATTTCGGCTGTGTGATTTTCTAATCTTTATAGGTCATTTTTAATGAAACTTACTTAACCTCAAAAGAAAAAAAAACAGAACCCTTATACGATCACTCACTTGTCCGATTGTCTGTTTGTCCATTTGTCAAGGCCGTTTCTCCCAAATTCACGTAGAGGTATCAAGTTGCAAATAACAAATATCGAGTAATTTGAGGCACAGAAAAAAATATAATTCCACGCAAACAAAGGATTAGCTTTTATGCATTGTTTATTCACATGTGATGCAAGGGGGCTATAATATCTAAGTGCCCAGAGGGTGCGAAGAATCTCAGAGATCCTGTATCCACAGACACCACCGACTACATTTGGCTACATATAATGCTCGTACGTTGAAAGAAGACGTCTATATCGTGACCGTGACGTGACCTCAAGTCGAACTTAAGACGCATAAATTGGCACATTCTAGAGTTGTCAGAAATCCAAAGACAGAGAGAGGACACACTAACCCTGGAATGGGGCCACCTACTTAACTATCGAGAGGGCGATAAGACATACTAGGCGGGGTTCGCATATTGGTTAACAAATTTCTATCTAGTAATGTGATGGAAGTCAGCAGTGTATCCACTCGGGTAGTATACCTCATACTCAAATTCACTAGGAGATATTCTCTGAAAGTGATATAGAACGAGATATAGGGGGAAAAATATTTGCTAAGCAATTGAGAAGGACTCATTTGGCAAAGCTGAAGACACGTGATGGTCGAGTCATTTAATCGAAACCGGATCTATTGTTAGAAGCCGAGAATTTCTATGGTGGACTGCACACCTCTCCGCAAGATAACCCGTCACTTCACGGAGGGGCTACTAGACGTCGAGATTGCTGAAATTAGTATGGCTCTTGACCAGCTCCAGAATAATCAGGCACCTAGGGAAGACGGTATTACAACGGAACTCTTAAGAGCTGATGGACGTATTGTTGTATTTTTAATATCGTCTTAAACAAGGGTACAACCGGAGGCATGATCTAGAAATGTGGTCATTTTGTTCTTCACCTTTTGATAAATAAAATGCGCGTCAAGAACTATATAGACAGATAGCACTTCTGAGCCATATCTATAAGCTGTTCTCAAGAGTCATATCAAATCGGCTTGCCGTAGATTTGACGATTTTTGAATTGAGTTTCAAAAAGGCTATACGACAGGCTATACCCGAATATAAGGATAAGACCGAAGAATGTAATCGCCCTTTGTATCTCCAGTTTGTGGACTGTAAAAAAGCCATCGAAACCTTTTTTTTTTTTTTTAACGTGAGGAAATCCTTTTACGGATACCGGCCCGAGTGGGGACTCGAGCTCGGTTATGTGGGGCTCGCGGACTGGCAGATGTTAGGCCGTCCGAATACCCACTAAAACCTCACGGTGCTCCTCCTCGACCGCCACTGGCCGCGAGACGCGGGGACAAGAGTCTTCCGCGAAACGCGGCGGCGGGAGCCTGCAAGGCACGTCGCGGAGTCAAGGGTGGTGGGCACCCTCGACGGCCTGCTCGGAGTAGCGCGCGGGAGCAACCTGCGCGCGACTACTCGGGCCAGGTTTGTAGGCGGCCAGCTTCCCCAAGCTGACCGCCCTCTGGCAAGCCATCGAAACCTGGACTGTTCTCGATTCTTTGCAGCGACTTCAAGTCGAATGGCGATATATCGAGATGTTGAAATGTTTTTTTTTCTCTCTGACTACCCCGTTAGGGATACAGCATGAAGCTAGATTTTTTTAAAATGTTTATATAAAGCCGTTTTGATGACTGCCCAAATTCAGGACGTCAAGACAAGATCAAACCCTCTGAAGTTTTAATGGTCGAGTCGCTGCAGAGATGCTGCAAAGCCTAAGGGTTTCTTCCAGACGGGTGGGATTAAGAATGAACTTGGATAAGACTAAAAGGTCATTTTCAATTCATTCGTAGACCCAAGGCCAGTTATCGTCGAGGACAATGCTAGCATCGAAATTCTTCAGGAATACATCTGGGCAGGAGCAGCTTCGACAAAAAGGCTGACGGAAGAATACGATTGGGCTGGGCAAAGTACGGAAAACTTCATTAAGTCGTCGATTTAAAATCGGGTATTCGACCAATGTGTTCTTCCGATTATGACATACGGGGCGGAGACATGAACTCTAACGAAAGGTCTCGCCCACAAATTTCAAGTCACTTAGCGCACCATGGAGTGGTCTATGCTCGGTGTGTCTCTAAAGGATAGAATATGAAATGATGAAACCCGGAGGAGAACCAGAGTTACCGATATAGTTCAATGAATTGGTAACTTGAAGTGGCAATGGGCGGGGCATATTTGTCGTAGAATCGATAACCACTGAGGCAGACGTGTCTTAGATTGGCGACCCCGTACAAAACGTCCGATGGGACGACCTCCTATCAGATGGACCGACGATCTAAAGAGGTTGGCAGGAAGCGGATGGGTACGAAGAGCTGAAGATGAAGTGCGATGGCGAGAATTGGGAAAGGCCTATGTCCAACGAAGGACGGTCGATGGCTATCAATGATGATGATGATTATTATTATTATTATTAATTTTGTTTTAATATAGTACTTCCTGTTGACCTAGTGTTATGATATTTGACAAAGAGTGAGAACTTACATAAAGATAAAGGAAAACCAAAAATCTGGAATTAATAATTATCTAATTTTATTTCATATATTTTTTTACATACGCGCGTATGCAACACTGTCATTGTTAACTTTTAAGTTAAGTTATACTTTCCGTTGACCTACAATTTTGAAAGTAGTAAATAACCCTCATACGACTCTCACTTGACCGGAATTTTTATTTTCACATCATATTTCAATAGTACAAAAAGAATAGCATAAGCATATTTAAGTTTCAATTTTGACTTATCGTAATAACTCGTAAACTAAAATTCAAAGTGTATCAGAGACAAATAACAAGTACAAAATAACCGAACTAAGCATTTTCAAATGAATGCGGTGCCTTTTCGCTTCGCAGACTCCATTACTCTTATTAAAACCACATTGTGCTGTTAGTTGGTGAAAATGTAGATGTATTCTTTGAAACGAACTTATATTTAGCGCATTATAATTACTAAAAGTTCTATATAAGTACAGACAGACATTCATCTAAATACGAAGGCTTTAGATTTTGCGTCATTGTGGTACAAATTTGGTTTTGTAATATGTTAAAATAATTTAATTCTAATAAAGTCTAAATGAAAATCTGTTTTTGTTTTTATGAGTTTTACGCTGTATCCCGCATAAAGAAAAGTTGTATAAAATTTTATTTATTTTTCACAGAGGGCCGAATGTTTTTTGGTGAAACTTAACGCCAAAATCATTTGCAAGTAAAAATATAAATATAAATTACATTTTATCGTTCTTATAATATTTTTTTTAACTCATAAACATCGAGCATTTATACTTTCAACACACATTCACTTTCAAGACCTACAGTGTAATTAGGACGGAACAGCCGAAGTGACAAATTCGGTAAGGCGAGGGGCCCCCACAAACACTACGTGACGGGAAAGCCTGGACATTGTCGCTTACCGGCCACTTATGTTTGTTTTAGAAACTTGTTCTGAATATTTTATATGGGAAAATACAAATCGACGTTAGGTGAGGGCCAACATGTTTATAAGGTTAAACAATTTTTGCCTTGGGACTTGAATTCTTGATTTATTTTGCAATTGTATAATATTTTTACCATTATTATGTGAAGTATTTCCTTAGACCCTTTTCCTGAGATCAGTTGTGGCACAGGGGCACTAAGCGTGACTGTAAAACCGACTGGTTGTGGGTTCGATCCCCACTCGAGGGGATATTTACTTAAATGTATATTTCCATTTCTTCGCTCTGGTGTCGAGGATAAGCGCGGTGTTGAGTTCTGCCACTCAACACGCAATGCCTCCAGAATTCGGCAGAAAGTGGAGAACGGAGTGTCTTAACACTAGGTTCCCTCTGCCTACCCTGCAGTGTGCGGGATACAGCGTGAAGCTGATAAAATGAGATAAGATATTTCCTATCATTCATTTGTCTTTTGTGATGGTATTAAAATTGAATCTAAACTAAATCACCCAAAAACTTCAATTATAATACGACAATAATTTACATATTTGTTAGAACGTTGATAGTAAATAAATCACTAAATTCCTTATTTCTAGTCTATTTGTTTAAATTTAAAACCGGATGCAAGTCGAAATTGTAAATATTTTTTTAATCCAAAGATATTAGATGCAAGCCTACAGTCGAGAATATGTTAAGAGTGCCAATGTATTCATGAACCATACAGATTTGCGGAAGTCTGTGCCAAATAACCTCGTGTTTTGCTATCCTTTAATAACCTACATATAATAAGAGTTTCTATAGTGAGTATACATTTCTTCGTCTCTTTCTCCACGAAATAAACGAAAAATGACCACACCAAATGTTCCTTCTTTAATAATAATATTTTTTTTTTATTTTTTGCCTTTCACCATATTCCTCATATTAAAGATAGCTATAGAAAAAATATTACTATCTCTTAAGATAAAAATATGTTTATTTAAAAAGAAATATATTACTACTGACAAAACTTATACATGCGAAATATCCGTAACATTCGAATATTTCAAAATATTAAAAATTTCATTTTTAAACATTCGAACCAACCGTAGGTACCTACATACATATATCGCACGGTTTCCTTTCTGCGTTTCCAAAGCGGATTTACAAATATATTTCACCAAATACACTGAATACGTCAGAATGCGCTTGCCGTTTCAATTTGCTGAAGTGGAAAACTGCGGGGCAACTTCGAACACTTAGGTTATATTGTTCGTTGCTCCTTGTATAGGTGGGTTTTTTAGTTTTTATTTAGAACGAGGAATTATGTGTAAGCGAAATGCTTGGAAACGTTGTGCTGAAATATATTTACAGTTAAACATTTTCACTTATTTTTCTTTTATTTAATTTATAAATTTCACAAAAATTAAAATTAAAAAAGAATTATTGTGGGTTCGTTTCCTATTCAAGAGAGTAAATTATTTATCTTCCTTGCTCTGGTAAATAAAGTAAAAATAAATAATAAATCTAAATAAAGTAAAAAGTAACCTTATTTTACTATAATGCTAGAGTTGGTGGAATAAATCTTCTTTATAAAAATTCAGTAGCTCCGGCAACCACGGATTTCATTAAATATGTTAAACATGTGGTGTAGCTAAGAGCTAAACCGAAGTTTTCTTTTTTTTTCCACTGAAGCTTCTCGGAAATTTTAATTGTTAATTAATGTGATAGTAGCTTTTTAGTCACAGACATACTTTTTTATGTATATCTTCATTAGCTTCCTGTACATAGCAGGGTAGGCAGAGGGAACCTCGGAACCTAGTATTAAGATGTTCCGTTCTCCAATTTCTGAGGCATTGCGTGTTTAGTGGCAGAACTCATCGCCACGCTTTGTTTTGTTGTCAGAGCAAGAAAATGAAAATATTAAATAATTTATTGTCCCAAGTCGGAATCGAACCCGCAACCGTCGCATTTACAATCCAACACTTGTGTCACCATGCCACGACGGCCTCATGCACCATCTTTATATTATCTATATACGTCAGATAGCTCAAATAGCCTGGTATAAGTCACATTTTGATTTCCACGTTTCGGCCACGTATTTGTAGATTGTAAAAAAACACCTTCACAGAGTTTGAGTTGAGTGGCAGAATTATTTTGCATTGCATATATTTGGTCTTACCAGAGCGGGAAAAGTAAAATCATACATATATTCTCCAAAATGGAAATCGAACCCACAACCATGGTGCTCAGAATCAGATGCTATCCCGCCATGATGGTAAATTGATAAAATATGTTCATCCATATTCTGATAAAGTTTTATTTCACTAAACGTAGAAGCTACAAAAAACAAATAATCACTAATCAACCAGTAATTGACTTATCGATAAAACTTTTTTCTTGGAATCTTATCCATAGATAGTTCTTAATATTTCGTGATCATATATCAGTCGTATTGTGATTAATTGATTTATTTTTTTCACATCATAAATAAATAAAAAAAAATCCTGAATTAGGGAGGCAGCGACTCAGTGTTGTCTATTATTTTTTGTTATGTTTCGTGCTATATTTTGCATATATAAAAAAAACCTTTTTTGATTTTGCATATATGATAAATAATAATTTATCTGTTTATTTCTATATTCCAATATTAGTTCTCGTCGGCGCGGTGGGCAATCGGGGCGCAGCGGCACTGCATTTGACTGTAAATACGATGGTTATGCGTTCAATTTCCACTCGGGGGAATGTTGAAATGAATTGTTCATGTTTTGGTAAAGAAGACAAAGCACGGCGTTGACTTCCGCCACTCGACACACAATGTTTTGAAAAATTGGACGTTGCGGAGGGAACAAAGTGTCTTGACACTAGGTTTTCAGCTGATAACACCGCAGATCGACCATAACTATCCCATGTCAGGTAGACTGCAAGATAGCTTAAAAAATAAAATACAAAATATAAATCTAAAATACAAAAACAATATCTATATATTTAAAAAAACACGTTATTGCTGTAAAGCAATAAAAATTCTATATTCCAATATACGTGGATGTGGAATACGTGCCATTTGGGATTTTTCGGGTTCAAACGGTTTTACGGCGCGGCGTGACGTCCGTCCCGCTATGTCGGTGAGCCGATATGAACTTATTTTTTATGTTTCATTCTATGCGTGACACTGATCACTTTCTGCATCTGTAGTGCTTTATTATAGTGACTTATTGATCTATGTTATTTTCATATATATTAATTACTATTTATAAGAAGAGATTTTGTTTGTTTGAGCACGCTAATCTATGGATCCACTAGTTCAAATTATTTTGATATTAAATTGTCCGTTTATTGAGAATGCATTATATTAGGTGAATATGTTACGTGTGCATAACTATTAAATTAAATCAGCTTGATGCTGTATCCCGCACACAGCAGGGTAGGCAGAGGGAACCTAGTGTCAAGACACACCGTTCCCCACTTTCCGCCGCATAACGGTTATTTTATTTATATATGACCATTGGGTTTAATGCGGAAAATTAATAATGGATCAGTATTAATTTTGGTATAGATAATTAGTCATCAATCTTTGATGAGAGTTAAACAATTATTTTCACCTTTTTCTGCAATATTAAATATCATATATTATTTTTTAAATAATGCGAGATAACTCTACCATTATTAATTAAGTACATTACCT
The DNA here is from genome assembly GCA_021202915.1 of Heliconius himera. Classification (NCBI taxonomy): domain Eukaryota; kingdom Metazoa; phylum Arthropoda; class Insecta; order Lepidoptera; family Nymphalidae; genus Heliconius; species Heliconius himera. The sequence goes on from JAJHJA010000092.1 coordinate 472,832, forward strand.
TTGGTAACCAAAAATGGATGCTATATTCGCTATTAAGATATACTAAGAAATAATAATTATTTTTTTGCGTGACGCTATCTACACAATGATAGTGTTAAAACAATCAGTTCCCCATTTTTTACTGAATTCTGGAGGCTTTGCATATTGAATGCCGGGACACCAGAAAAAGCAAAGCAAAGAAAATTAAAATTTCTATATTAAATATTTCAATTCCTCGAGTGGAAATTGAACCCACAACCTGTCGCACTAACAGAGAAAATAACTATATAATACAATCAAACAAACATAATTCAGCAACAAACTGACAGCGATAATAAAATATCACAAAGTACGGTGGATCTACTCGTCGATCTATCTATAGGAATAAAGTTGCAACCTTATTCAAGACGTTATTGTGCGGCCACACAGAACAAGCAGATAAATCGCAGGACATCGACTGGTGCAATTTATGTTCTGGCCACTAGTCTAATGCAATTGAATGCTTAGAGTGCAACCGGATATTCAAAGCGGTTGATTTTTTTAATATTTTTATTTATTTTAAATTTTGTATTGAAATGGGGATTCTTTTGGTTGTTATTTTTTTTTTGGGTGGTTTAGAAGTGAGATTTGTTTAAGGGGTGACTAAATTTAGTCGTTTTTTTAGGTTCATGCTGTATACCGCAGAGAAAGAAAGCCAGAGGAAGCCTGGTGTCCAGACACGTTCTCCATGCTCTATTGGAATTCCTTTCGTATTTCGATCGGGAATGAATCGACGTGACAAAAAAAAGTATTGTACCGTTGCGCCACGATAACGATCAAATTTTGTCAATATTTTTCATTCTTCGCTCTGGTAATGAGGCAAAGCGAAGCTTTGAGATCCGGTATTCAACATGGAATACCTCCAGAATTCGGCGGAAACTGGGGAGCGAAGTGTCTTTACTTAGAATAATTAGGTTCCTTCTGCCTATCCTCCTACATGCGGGATACAGCTTGAGGCTAAATATAAAACATTTATTTTTAAAATTATTATATATAGTAACATTTAAAGTTACAATGCTCGCACTCCAAGTCTCAGTAACCCACGGATTAAATAATTCACGGGACAGGTCGCGCGTTACGCAAGGTAGCTCAAGTGTTTATGAGGCTTTTGTTTAATTTACGACATCGTCTCTGCTTAGAGTACGAATTTCTTTTAATGTTGTGTATTTTTTATAGTTTTTTTTATTATTGTCTCGTTACCAGAGCGAAGAGATGAAAATATTAAATATTCAATTTCCTCCGAGTGGAAATCGAACCCACCTGTCTCCTTTACAGTCGCATATTTGTACCTTTGCGCCACGGCTGGCCTCAATATAAGTGTTTATAGTTTATTATACAATAATATATCATACGATTAATATATATGGCGATTTCTTTTTTGTTTGAACATATTATAGTTGTAAATAATAGTTTAAATAGAACAACCTAAGTAATTGTAGTATTTTCATATCATCATACTTGAATGAAAAAAAATCTGAGATTGATTTCCATCATACAACATACAATATCTGAAAAATAAGCGAAATGTATACTTACATATGCTTATTTTTTAGTTTTCAGTTTCGATTTTTACCAATTAATATTAGACAGAACTCTCTCTAACTCCTTAACATTACGTGTTATTTTTTTTAGCTTCACGCTGTGTCCCGCACACAGCAAACTAGGCAGAGGGAACCTGTGAACTTAGGAAGTAAGACACTCCATTCCCATTAAGATCCATCCGTGCCTCATATTCCGCCGAAGCTTTTCGGTTTATCTTCTTATATAGATGACAAAGAAATTTTGACTGTATGTTTTCCATTTTAAAAATTTTAATTTTGTACGTCCCATACTCAATTATTTTTATAATGATAGCTTACGACCACAAATTGTTATTTATGCGAGATAGCAAAAAATCAGATACTTACTAAAATAAATAAAACAAACGAAAAATAAAAGCGAAAATGTAAAGACAATAGTCTTATTACAATGTACCTACCGAGACCTAATCATTTCTGTATTCATATTATAACGTTAATAAATGTAAATATAAGAAAAATATATAAGAATTTGATAGAAAAAAATAAGAAGTTCATCCTCAGAAAGGGTCATTACTAAGGGCCTTCAAGCGTAAAATGAAGCAATAAAGGGAGAATGAAGGATCTCTAAGATTATGTTTACTTTTAAAATGTTTCGTTGAATTTAATTCTGTCATTATATTTCGGAATTGATAGATTTGGCTATTGTAAAAGGGACTTCTTACCTGGTACTTGTTACGCTAGAAGTAATGCTTTATAAAAAAAAATTGAATAATCAAAGAAAGCATAATCATAATTAGAAATAATAATTAGAATAATCAAAGCTTTTGTTTTTGTGAGATAATAAAATATAGTTATAAAATTAAATGAAATCAGCTTCACTCTGTACCCCGCACACAGCAAGGGAGGCAGAAGGAACCTAGTGTTAAGACACACCGTACCCCACTTTTTACCGAGTTCTGGAGGCATTGTGTGTTGAGTGGCGGAAATCAACGCCGCTCTTAGAATCGACACTAGAGAGAAGAAATGAAAACATAAATATTCCATTTCCTCGAGTGGGAATCGAACCCACAACCAGTCACACTTTGTGCCCCCTTGCCACGACTGGCCTTATAATATAGTCATATTATATAGATAGCACGCTTTTTTAGCGTCACGCTGTATCCCGCAGCAGGATAGAGACAAGTTTTTATAAAACGCCTTGCCCATTTATTTGCAAAACCAACCGTGACTTATAAATTATTACGAGCATATCTATAAATTGGCACTTAAACGTTCGCGATTAAAGTAATTTATCTTCGCCTCTAATATAAAGTGGTGGTAAACCAGAACGTACGACTCGATTTCAGTTATCTGGTTTATCAGTGTCTTCGCCAGCGTTAGGGGTTGGGGGTTGTTAAAATCTTTCATCGTCAATTTTACGACTTTTACTCAATCCATATTTTGAAAGAGTAACGTTCGGAGATATGGGAACGACGTTAACTTTATTACTGGCCTGGAGTCTGGAGTCACTGTTTACAGACGTCGTAAAATATCGTACAATTTGTTTTAATATTCACGTTATATTATATTTGTTATGCAAGTTAGAAATAAAATAAGATAAGAGCAACTAGTTAAATCAGTTAAGAATATTTTGAAATTCATTTTATAAGTCGAATTTCGTCATTAGTCGTTTAGCTTATAATTAAGACTCACCATTCTACGTATATCTTAATATTATAAAAAATAAAAATCCAGAGGCCAGTCGTGGCGCAGCGGCATGAGGTGTGACTGCAAAACAGACTGGTTGTGGGTTCGATCCCCACTCGAGGAGATGAAATATTTACTTAAATTTATATTTCCATTTCTTAGCTCTGGTGTCGAGGTTAAGCCTCTACCTACCCTACTATATGCAAGATACAGCGCAAAGCTAAAATATATATTTTTTACGATAGTCAAATACTATAAATATACATCTATCTTTACTGTACGGCCAGAGTTAGTATTGAACGACCACGCGGGTGCAGCCACTAGTAAAAGTTAGTATACAAAATTTTATTTCCACCATATTAACTAAGCTAATATTATATCAGGCGAAGGAAATCTAACGTGATAATTGAATAAATTTTATTTATAAATGAAGATTAGAACGAGCCCTTATCAAGTTCAGTGATTTGTGATATAATAAGAAATGTCAATTTATCGAATTATTGAACCGAATATTATTATGAATGACTATCCACTAACTGGAAAAGTAAATAGGTAGTGCAATGGATATTTCTTGTTAACATTTATTTTCTTTTTATATGAGTAGGATGCCTGCCAATAAGCTTTCTACTTCCAATTCTTCATTAACTTTTAGAAAAAAAAATATATTTTTTTATGCCATAATTGGCATTCACGGCTCAGTAGGCAAGGCTTAGTTAGGGAATAAAGAAAATGTCAGCGTTCCTCTAGGCTTTGATTTTAAATTAGATTTTTGACTTAATTACATCTTATTATATCATAGAATAGCACATTAAAGAAAAAATCTTTGCATTTTCCTAGTTTACTTGCAATAAAAACAACAAATTCACAAAATAACTAATTAAATGTATTCAGCACTGATCCGTTTTAACCCAGTTTACCCTAAACATACTAAGACCGTATAGATCACTTAAACATCAGATAATATCGTTCAATCTTTTCGTCGCAATCATTAATTTCACTTACCTTGACATATTAGAGGTAAAATTAAGTTCAGTATCGACTGACAGCTGTGATCGGCGGTATAAATGATAGCTATTACCCGCCCGTTTGAGAAATAACCCTTTGGATGCAGCTGCAAGCAGTGAACTGGGAAATGTAGGCCGGGTACAATGTACACATGGTTGGACAACAAAGGAAAGTCTTTTTTATGTCTAATTTTAATAGTTAACTGACAATGCATTTAATAATTTTGTATCGTTCCGTTGTTAACTTTTTTTTTAAATAATTTGTAATGATTTTAAATATTACGGATTGTTGTTGTTTTTTTAGCTTCATGTTATATCCCACACTTAACAATGTATAGGTAGAGATAACCAAGGAACCTCCTTTCAAGACACTCTGTTCCCATGAAAATACTTCCGCTTCCTATTTTCCACTGAGTTCTGGACGCATTGATATAATTTGTTGCATTTACTGTTACACCCTTGTGTCCTTGTGCCACGACTGATCTCCTTGGTTTTAGGATTTTGTTATAAGATAAAACGAATAAAGGAAATAATACGAATTGATTAAGCTTATTATACATAATGTTCTTCATTTGTATACATATTGTAGCACAAAATTATGATAAAATTATAGAACTATATGTATATGATTGAATTGTAGAACTATTAACAAACTATATTATAGTAAAAGTACTGATAGTGAACATGGAGCATAATTAAGTTTCAATATGATATTTAATTTTGTTGTAGCTTACAAAAATAAATTGGGGTACCCATTTATACGTAATATGGAACGATAAACAAATATCTTGAATTCGTACTTTGTATAATTCTAATACTATACTCGTCACTCTTGCAGTCTGTATGTCACCTGCGTTTAAGTATTGCGCTTAAATTTCTAATGTAAAATAACATAATGTCCTTATAATTTTAAAGAAAGCTTTAATATCATAAACTTATTAATAACCAATTGGCATAAATAGATAAATGACAAAAAGACTATTGTAGTGCAGTGGGACAAAATGTGACACGATGGGCTCAAGTCCATTTTGAAGGGTTGATTATATTGGACATAACGATATATCACTATTTCCTTTTATATTATTACTAGAGGGCGCGCGCGGCTTCGCCCGCTTATTAGGAGTGAATTCTAAAAAAACCACGAAACACGTGTTCAATAAAATATTTTTAACAGTCTGAATTTAATGTTTTATAAAAATCGGTGGCAATTTAAAGATTTTTCCATATAAACTTTCAACCCCTTATTTGAACCCTTAGAGGGTGAATTTTTAAAAACCATGAAACACGTGTTCAATGAAATATTTTTAAGAGTCAGAATTTCAAATTTTATAAAAATCGGTACAGATTAAAAAAAAAATCCATACAAACTTTCAACCCCTATTTCATCCGTTTAGGGTTAAAATTTTTCAAATTCCCTTCTTAGTGGATGTCCAGAATATGAAAATAAATATCTGCCCAAATTTCACGTTTCTACCATCAGCGGTTACAGCTCTGCGTGCGTCTTACCTCAGTCAGTCAGCACAAGTCCTTTTATATATATAGATTATATTTTCTAAAATTAATTTTAGTGTGCAATTTAAAAATATTGATTACAAGCTCAATATCAGTTTTAATTTACTGAAAATATCTGCATTTTTAGTAAAAAATATTCCAACGTAGTATCGCATTCGGTCAGATACACTCAAACGTAGTGATGATGTCAAGAGATATCATGCTCAAAACTCTATTTTTTGCTTAACCTGTCCACGAAAATTTCAGAGAAAATTTACCTCTGGCTTTGCATTCATAAAACCGTAACGCTCTTTAAAGTTTCATAACAATACTGTTTTTCAGAATGCAAGTCTCTTATGCACGTTAGCTACCTATCTGTGAAAATTAATTATTTGAATGATACTTTTTGGGGTCATTGTGGTTCAGCAACACAAAATCTGACCGTAAATGCGACTGTTGTAGGTAGGATTTTGGTTGTGAGTAGAATTTTTATTTCCTCGCTAAGGTAAGAACGCACGGCATTGAGTTTCACCATACCACGCGCAATGTCTTGAAAAGGGAAAATTGGGAAAAATAGAAAGGCGTGTTGAGTGGTGGATTTCAACACCGTGCTTTAACAAATATTTCTTTAATGCCTTATATTATAGAATATAAAATGTTAAGATTTTATCACAAATTAAATTTTATAAAAAAAATAAAAAAATAAAATTTAAGCAGAAGTAGTAGTGGAAGTGGTCTTTGATTTTGTTGATTATATAATATATTTTGGTGACTGTCTTAAAAACAGAAGGAATGGCACTCAATTGATTGACATAGTAAAATTTTTCTTGAGCGAGATATGGAACCTAAAGTAAAAATTGTAACAACTCTCCTAAGACCCCCAACAACCCACCGAACCCCCCCCCCCTCCCCCCCCCAACAAATAACAAATGCACGAAATCAATATAATGAAAAAAAATATAAAATTTCTATATGATATATTCTAAAAAGACATACAACGAAGAAACAGAGTGGTTTAATTGAAATGTTGTATGGCGTGTCAAAAAAGTTAATATCGAGGATTTTAGGTGAGAGAAGCTACAGAATACAAACAGTGCGAACGTGCCTTTTAGTTCCACTAAGGGTGTTTTAAGGAAAACTAACAGTAATAGTAAACTACGCTTTAAAATTTCACTCGAATTTCTACTTTATTCCAAAAGGCATAAGGTGTATTTGGATATGAAATATAAATACACGGTGTGTACAGTTCAACGAAAAGGGCACTCAGACAAGTATTTCTAATCTGACCCAATTTTTTACTGTTTTAAAGTTTATTGTACAGTATTCTCTTTGTGTCGTGCTAAAATATTTTTTTTATGCACTTAACATGTTGTGGATTTGTAGAAAAGGAACCAAAATTTCAAATAGAGACTTTTTCTAAATAACAAACAAAGTATGGAATAAAGTGAAAAGGACAGCATGGGCATAGTGTTATTTTCCATACAGCTTAAAAGTCACTGTGGAGAGAGGTCTGGATGTCAGCGCGATGAGTATGGATTCGATACCCATTCGAAAGAATAGTTGACTTCCTGATAAGGCAAATCGCAGCGTTGAATACCGCCACTTATACACACACAATGTTTCATATTTTGACCATTTTAAATTCTCCCTACTCGAATAGTAGAGAATTCGAGTAGAAATCTGCAACTCAGAAAAAATTACAAAAAATAAGTAGCAACTGGCCAGTGACATATATCTAGTCGCGCTTATTACCGAGAGATGCTATAATATTCTGTTTGAGTGAAGCTTCATTATGAAATGTCGCGTCATTTTACGCTTGGTGAATGTCGATCAAAAAGAATAGCTATGAGACGGACACTGTTATTTAAATATAACTTCAAATTGGGAGCTTTGAATATAATTCATATATTTTATTTAATGTATGGACATTTATATTTCTCTATTTTTCTTATAAAGTAAAAGACTTTGATACTTATTAACAAAATGTATAAAAAAAATTAATGTAGCAGGATTTGAAACCGAGCCTCTTTGGAAACCTTCCGTTGCACGGTTCAAATTTTTATACGTTTACTTTTATAAGTATTTTTCTTTCCTAAATGTGGAATAACACTTTAAAAATGTTAAAAAAACATTTCTAATCTCAAGACGTACTGGTTGGAGTTGAAAAAATGTGTTTTTGTGTTGGCTAGTTCATGTATCGAGTGAGGCTATGTGTTAAATACATGACGTTCTGATTAATAGAGTGCGAAGAAACAAGAATAAATGTAAAAAAAAACGAACACCACAAACTTAACATCGCGCTAAACAAAGAAATATATAACATATTTCTTTTTTCTGTTACAGAGCGAGAAATTTGATTTCTAATTCATTTACCAAATAGAAAATCGAACCCGTAAACATGCTTACAATATGACATTATATCCAACGACATCAAGCTACTATAAACATGTAGCCCAAGACTACAAAATTTAGAAAAAAAAGACACCTTACATTTCAAAGGTATCACCAATGCCAAACAATTACACTAGGCTAATACTAAAGATGTAAATAACAACTTCGCACGGCAGAGTTTCGGTATTAATACCACTATTATTCTCGCAAAGTGACTGGTTGGTAATTAAAATAAACTTCCTGTTGAAGTTTTAGAGATAGTTGGTGTAGAAGGCGAACTTATCTGGATTTTAGTGTTTTGGTGTCAAGAAAAAAATGTATTAAAATCATTTATGTTAAAGTAGTAACAATTATAATATTTTGTATTATTTTATGTATTAGAGGCCAGTCGTGGCGCAGCGGCACAAAGTGTGACTGTAAAACCGACTGGTTGTGGGTTCGATCTCCACTCGAGGAGAGGAAATATTTACTTAAATTTATACTTCCATTTCTTCGCTCTGGTGTCGAGGCAAAGCGTGGCGTTGAGTTCTGCAACTCAACTCAACACGCAATGTCTCCAGAATTCGGCAGAAAGTGGGGAACGGAGTGTCTTAATACTAGGTTCCCTCTGCCTATTCTGCTGTGTGCGAACCTAATGTTAAGACACTTCTATAACAAATATAATAAACGCAAAAATCAAATATCTTATTACAAAACAATATTTTTTTACATAAAATAATTGTTCAATTATATTCTTACTCAGTTTAAAACCTCCCAACGCCGTCCTAAGCTAGCATTATTTATCTTAATGTAGTGAGTCGATTAAAATTTTCATCCAGATTCCGTGATGATTTAGAACGACCGTTAACCAAAGCGGACAGGATTACTTCGGAAATAGCAGCTTTGAGCATATTTTAGTACTGTTCGCAACAAAAGTAGATCAACTAGGGATATAGAACGACTGTACTGGTGTTTGTTGCAGAAGGTATCGAATGTTAGGCCGTTTGGAGGTTGTTTCTGATAAATTGTTGGGTTTTTTAATGTGATTTGAAACATATTCTATTGAATAATAAAATAATGTTATATTTTTATGTAAGAAAAATTAGGGTTTAAATATTTAATTTATTAATAAACGTATAATATTAAGGTAGATAATATTTTTATAAAAAAAACTATTTGAATAATAAAGATTTTTGACGTATGCAGTCCATCCATTTTATATAAATTATAATATCCACATGGTACACATGTCTTTTGGCGATTGGTGGTTAAGGCAAATTAACAATCAGCGTACTCTCATAAAAAACATAAATTTTTGAGGCTTAACGCTGTATTCCGCATACAGGTACCTATTAAGACACTTTCGTTTTCATCTTACCGCCGAATTCTCGAGGTGTAACTAACTAATATTTCGAAAATAATCACATATTTCAATAATTTAAGCATGAAACCAATTTCCTTGAAGCTAAAATGGTTTACATGATTATAATAAACTGTAATATCGCTTACATTACCGCTGTAATCTAGTGTTAATCCTTCATCAAAATTGCTAAACGGTGGGACTACCACTTGACGTAGAATAGTGGGGTACCAACGATAAATCTAAGGCCGATCTTGATGAGCTATCTCGTATACAGATGGGAACCAGGACCGCAAATTTACTTCCCTACATGACACTGTAAAGAAAATTTAGATTTTATTGTTAATTTTATTAATTATTTTTTTATAAAACAAGATAATTTGAAATAAAAAAATGCTGTTAGTATTTTGTTAAGTAACAGAAAATTTAAAATATATTTTTAAATAAAATAATAATATATTTTTAAATAAAATAATATAATAATAAGAAATAAAAGTAGATAGGATTGAATTTGATTATATCATTGAAATCTGTTTCAAAGATAAAAGTAAGTTTTTGTCAATATTTTTTTAATCTTAAAATACTATGGAATGTTGGCTTTAAATTATTTCATATTGTATAAGGGATCTTTCTCAAAAATCTTACTTTTTTAAACCAATCCAAGTCTATTTGTTTAGTCAATCACCAGCCAAACTCAGACCTTAATTCGTATTTATATTAAAAAAAGTTTCTATATAAAAAAATATTTGAACGCAAACATTTTCATTATATTCATAAAGTACATACACATAGCTAAATTTATTTAGCAAAAAAGTAGTCAATCGGGAAACTTTTTACGAAACACGCTTCAAAGAGAACGTCCTCAAATAAGCCACCGCTTAAAAAATCTACAACGGATTTACAGACACCCCCCAGTTAGGTAGTAGGTATAGGTAGTAGGTAGTAAACAATCGATGAGTTATTATCACTCGGTCGCAGGCTCCAGGGCGATTCACTCAGCGAGCACAAAAGAAAAATATTCACCTGCTATTATTGCACACGTGAGTTATGAATAATTCAAAATGGCTTTGATTTTTGTTTGTTTTGTTTTTTTGTGCCTTTTTTTTGGGGGGATTTCGGATTTATTGTTATTACTTATTAGCTGAGGCCAGTCGTGGCGCAGCGGCACGAAGTGCGACTGTAAAACCGACTGGTTGTGGGTTCGATCCCCACTCGAGGGAATGACATATTTACTTAAATTTATATTTCCAATTCTCCGCTCTGGTGTAGAGGTTAAGCGCGGCGTTGAGTTCTGCCATTCAACACGCCTCCAATGCCTTCAGAATTCGGTAGAAAATGGGGAACGGAGTGTCTTAACACTAGGTTCCCTCTGCCCGGTACCCTGCTGTGTGCGGGATACAGCGTGAAGCTAATTTAATTAATTTATTTTTTACTTATTATCTGTCGTGCCGCAATAGCAAAGTGTTTGTTTGCACGCAACGGTTGTAAATTCGATTGCCGCTCGGAGATCCGGTCTATTTTTCTCGCTCTCGTAATAAAACGCGGCGCTGAGCTCCGCTACTCATCACACATGTCTCGAAAATTAGACAGATTGTTGGAACCACAAAATCTTAATACTAGATGTCCTCTGACTACCGTGCTATTTGCGGGATACAGCGTGAAACTAAAAAAAAGCTACAACTTCAAAGTGTATGGACGTGGACGTTGACGAATGGTTGCACAAAAAGGTTTATGTTGCGTACTTTATGTACAGAGTACGGTCTGACGTGCGTACAAGTTTACAACCGTAGAAATGGGACCTTGTTTCTGTATAGTAGAAACTATGGGCTCATCTGTCGTTTATAGAGTAGATTAGTTTATTTTATCACGGATCTTATAAAAAGGAATTCAATTTTTTTCAGCTTAATTCGTCGAATTTTGATGATATTATTGCTGGTGGTGCTAGTGAAATTCATAATATAAATGTTAAATAGTATGCGTGCGTTTTTATGTTTCATTCCTACGGTACCTACTATTAATTAATAAATAGTAGGTACCGTAATTGATACGTATTTGAGTAGTTAGTAGTATTTTACTGATAATAACAGAATGTACTAAAATTATTGTCTTTTTATATAACCAAAAAATATATATAGCAATTATTTTATTTTAATAAAAGTATATATACATATAGCTAAATTTATTTCGAGACAGTCTTTGAGGCCAATCGTGGCGCAGCGGCACAAAGTGTGACTGTAAAACCGACTGGTTGTGGGTTCGATCCCCACTCGAGGAGATGAAACATTTACTTAAATTTATATTTCCATTTATTCGCTCTGTGTCAAGGCAAAGCGCGGCGTTGAGTTCTGCCACTCAACACGCAATGCCTCTAGAATTTGGGAGAAAGTGGGGAACGGAGTGTCTTAACACTAGGTTCCCTCTGGCTACCCTACTGTGTGCGGGATACAGCGTGAAGCTGATTTTTTTTATTTCAATAAAATGTTAACAATTTAAAATATTTTAATCTTACCAGTTAATCAGGTACCAAATTATTCACAACTTCAACAAAAAATTCAAATACCCTCAGTAAATACCTAAACTGTAAGCAATCTATCTTCGAAACTTCAACAGCGAGTTTATTTTAATTACCTCGCTACTTTACAGGAATAGTAGTGGACTTGATACACAAAACTATGTAAGATATTTGCTTCTTGAAAAGTTATGTTTCGGACTAACTAATCACGATGTGGTGATGATAATATGAAAAAGTTTATTTTTTTATAATAAAATAAAATTAAAAAAACGAAAATATCACATTCCATTGATTTACCGTAGGCATCCCATCACCCAGGAAGATCACTTGTGATCCAAATGAAGGCATAAGAGGCCATTTTACTTCAGCCTCCAGTAACCATCGGATATTTTTAAAAGTATGTTATATTGAAATACACGTATGGAGTACAGTCGTGGCGCAGAGGCACAAGCATGTGAGTGCCAACACAGTAAGTTGTAGAGTGAATTCGAGGAAATTAAATATTTGATAATTTAATTTATTCACTCTAGTAACGAGGTAAGGTGTTGCGTTGAGTTCCGCCACTCAACAAGCAACACTTCCAAAATTCGGCGAAAAGTGGGGAATGGTGTCTTAAATTACGAAAGTCTCTTAATGGGAACAGATTGTCTTAACATTAAGTTTCCAGGTTTCCTCGGCTCCGTGAGAGAAGCAGCGTGAAGGCGAAAAAATAGACCGACTATATATTTAGAAGCTAAATATAACTTTGTTTAATATTTGTCGTTAAATAGAAATTCATTCTCGTTAATTACAAAGAGAAACTTAAAAGGCGTTTTTGCTAGCAGAAAACACATCTAATATTTTAAATATACATATTCAATACACCCATACTTCAATTATACAAGACTTGGCTCTTAATATAATTATGATTTTTGTAATTCCAGCTATGTTATGTTCTAATCCCACTGTTTGATAGTCATCTGTTTCAACTCGTTGCTTAGAAGAGATTTGTTTTAAAATTCAGCCCATTTTTGTAAACTAGCCTTTTAATATTATATATTTCTTAATTATTTATGTGCAATAAGGAGTTAGAAATATAAAATTGTATTAGTAAATGAATGTATAAATGAAATCATCGAAAATATAAACGCTACAATATGACCCAATTAATATCAAAAAGTGAATTATAAACAAAATAAAAAACTCGTCTGCATATACTGAGGCTAGTCGTGGTGCAGGGGCACAAATAGTTACTGTAAAATCGACTGTTCGGGGGTTCGATCCCCACTTGAGGAGATGAAATATTTACTTAAATTTATATTTCAATTTCTTCGCTCTGGTGTCGAGGACGAGGAGGAGTAACACTTGCGTCATCAACATATAACATCAAAACACTCTGGGAAATGCAATTCGTAACTCAGTGGCAGAAGCGTGCAACTGTAAACGTGAGTGGTTGTAGGTTCAATTTCCACTTGAGGTGTCGAAATATTATTTTTTTTCATTTCTTCGCTCTGGAAACATGGCAAAGTGCGGCGTTGAGATCCGCTACTCAACACGCAATGCCTTCAAGGATTCGCCATGAAGTGGGTAACGGAAGAGTATTAATGAGAACAAAGTGTCTAAAAGTAAGTCACCACTAACAGTAGATCCCCTTCACATACTCTGATAAGTAGGAAAATAAACTTAAAATGAAAAAATATTAATAAAACAATTTCCATATAGAACTTTTATTTATTTTCTAAAAACATATTTAACCTAATTCCTATAAGTATGTACATTTCATGGTTACCATGCTTGATTCCTACTACTTATAATAAATTAAACATATTATAATAACTTTAAGTATATTCGAAATTTTATTTTAACGCACCATCATATTCTTTATTTAATAAGCGAGAAACTATAATTATAATATTCTATAGTATAGAAGCAATAATGTACATTTTTATAACAAAACTGAGTAGACTGTGTGACATATTAAATATCAATCAAATTAAATAATTTCATAATAGCTTTATATGCTATCGTAGCACATAGGGGCAGTGTTTGCAAATGCGATGGTTGTGGGTTCGATTTGTAGCCTAGAAATATATTTTCATTTCTCCGCTCTAAGAATAAAAAATTGTGACGTTAAACTTCGCCAATCAACGTGCAGTCCCGACATCGGGAGGAAAACAGAGAATAAAGCAAACTTAAACTACATTAACTTAACTGCCCTGATATACTATAATATTTCAAAATTATGAAATTAAATCGGAAGTTGGTTATATTTATTTTTTTTAATTCAAATTACTCGTTTGTACGTTGTTTTTACTATATTCTGTCTCAAAGGACACATATTAAATTGACATAAGAGTCTTAAAAAGAAAGATAGGATTTTGTTTCTAAAAAAAATATACAATACAGCAAAATCAAAAATTCTTTTCTATTTAATATTAAACACAGCCTCATATTACCTAGTTACATATAATGAACATACATACATACATATATAGGTACATTAATATAGTCTAAGAGTTCGCAATATTTCAAATCAGCTTCACGCTGTATCCTGTACACAGCAGGTTAGGCAGAGGGAACCTAGTGTTAAGACACTCCGTTCCCCACTTTTCGTTGAATTCTAAAGGCATTGAGCGTAGAGTGGCGGAACTCAACGCTACGCTTTACCTCGACACCAGAGCGAAGAAATAGAAATTTAAATAAATATTTCATTTAAGCGAGTGGGGATCGAACCCACAACCAGTGGCGTTTACAGTCACACTTTGTGCCCATGCGCCACAACTGGCTTTAAATTTGTTTACCATTACATCATAATTTATGAGGCTTGACCCTTTCACTATATAATCACAGGTGAAAAGGGCCTTACTACATTTTCGAAGATAATAATTCCTATGAAAATTTTGCTGTACAATTTTTTATATACTACTAAGTATATTTGTTACATTTGCGCAAAATATTTTTAGTAATATAAAGTTAAGTTATTAATAAATGAATAACAAGTAATATATATATTTTTAATCTTTCATTCAATTTAAAAATTCACTTATTTTATAGTATTGTAGCTTAAAGTTTGACTTAAGAAAATATTGGGTTCTGAAAAGCAAAATTCAGATATTCATTGTTTGAGGGAAGCTTGCAAAAGGTCCTTTGAGAGCCTACCTATCCAAAATGTCGGCGATATTTCAAAGGTAAATAGATAAACTAATATTTCTTATATTCCGTTCAAAACATGCTGTGAGCTTTCACAAAATCAGTTTTTTTTTTTCTTTAATTATCTTATAACATTTCTATATCAGCGAAAAGAGAAAACGTTTACATTTAATAGAAATTTCTATGTCATAACAAAAAAAAAAGTTTTATTTTATCATTTTAAAGTATTATTCCATATTATAATTTAAGGACAGAACATTTTTTTTTGAAACGTATTAAAATTTTGACGCAAGCGGATTTGAAACTGAGCCTCTTGAAATTCATCCAAGAAAACTTTGAAACCTGGTACTGCCCAAGGTTTACCGAGAGAATTTAATTAATAGTTCCTGGTGCGTTAAAATTTTTATGCGTTTTCTAAATAATATCTTACTAAAAAAAAGATGAGAAGTTAAGATTTTTTTTTATTTTCACTAACATTAATAGGAATTTAGCATTATTAACCTTAATCCATATTATCATAAATTATACATAATATATACACTAGTTAATATAATAAATACAATTCATTATATACATGTAAATTAATATTATATAATCAGTCTATTTTAATAATACAATTGGGCGAATCAAGATGTTATAAAATTATTCAAGCTCTTTGTCTAATTTAATTTTCACGATGACGTCATATTAGGATGGTAAAATATTATTTCTTAGTTTTACTACCTTTCTGAAAACGATCAGCTGAAATACATATCTATATAGACAATTTACAATTCACGAGGCTTAAGCTGAGATTTATATTTGTGTGAGTAATTGTAAAAGTAGAGTCAGAAAAAAAAAGAAATAAATTTTATCATTAAAAATTCATAAAAAAATCCAAGGTTTGTGCTCATTACATTTGTCTTACTAATACGTTCGGTCGAGAAAAGCGAGTATTTTTATAAACTGTTTTTCCTCATTCATTCATTCATTCATTCAACATTCATTTTTCCTCTCGTCTGATGTTTCGTTTTAGTTAATAATTAATGATTGCTTTATATCATCAAGAACAGCGTTGTATCCACATTTTTTTTCTTTTTTACTGCATGGTCATACATTATACATTTTTTTAACTTGTACACTGATATTTCAACTGTATATTTTACTTTTAATAAAGCGAAAACAAAAATTAAATATCAAGTATTAAATATGTGACGCTGCTATCAGTACAAGAAGCCACAACCTCTTGTGTTGTCTCGCGCGGTTGTTGTTATACACGTATACCTATACTATATGAACACTCATACATAAGTAAAGCTCAGCTTAGACGTCCCGGGCTGTATATTTAAAACAAGATAATCATTTTCCGTCGTGACGCAGTGGGACAGCTTCTGATTGTAAACAATGGTTGTGAATTTAATACCCATTCGGGGCATTGCATTTAAAGTTATTTTATTTCCCCTCTCTGGAAATTAAAGCGTAGCGTTGACATTCGCCACTTAAAACATAATGTCTCGAAAATTGGACGAAAAATGGGGAGCAGTGTCTCAAAAATAGAATTCTCGTGCGTCAAACGTGATATTAAAAAAAAAACAATTATTTGCTTAGCTTGACACAAATTTTCATTTTTAAAGCAATATTTTAATTATCTACTCTTAGATCAGTTATTACTATTGGCATTATATTTATGCAATTGATTTAGTTTAAGATTTATAACACAATTTAAATTTACAATTAAGAAATATTGTTTACATTTAATTCCTATGTTCAATAAACAATCGTCAGTATTGAAGCTGAGGAAACGAAACTTACAACTTAGTAATAGTTATTATTAGGCCAGATACATTAAT
This sequence comes from Heliconius himera, assembly GCA_021202915.1. Lineage (NCBI taxonomy): Eukaryota > Metazoa > Arthropoda > Insecta > Lepidoptera > Nymphalidae > Heliconius > Heliconius himera. The sequence continues at coordinate 489,751 of JAJHJA010000092.1, forward strand.
CTTGAAACTGACTACTAATTTAGCCTAAGAAATATAATTATTTTTACACATTCAATTTAACAATATTTATTAATATCGCTACAAGTTCAAAATAATAGTATTGTCCTTAAAATTTACTAAAACAACTCTTAAAACCCTGACTTACTACAATTTTCAATAACACACCAGTTACAGCTTTCGAATATTGTTTCAATTATTGAAAATCAGCTATCTTATTGATGTTTCAGTGTAACTTCCTAATAAGAACTGTAAAAATAATTGCAGTAGAACGACCAGTATAGTGGGTATGCACGTTTCTGTGGCTCCTCCTGAAAAAAATAAATATTACTAAATTCTTAGAGACTTTTTTCTAGACAAGAAAAAAAAGTTAAAATATTAATAGGATCAAAAATATGCGTAATCACAAGAGATTGGTGCCTGTCATGTCAAGATTTTGAGGCAGTCTTGGCGCAGCGTCTGACTGCGACAACCGTGTGAACGTAGAGGATTGCATTACATTTGTGGATTCGTTTCCCATTCGGGGAATTTTCGGTAATAAGACAAACTACGGAGTTAGATTCCGCCACAAAACACGCACGACATTGAATCTGTGACACTAAATGCTCTCTGCCTACCTTGCTATATGCGAGATACAGCGCGAATTATCTATCATAAGAAAAAGAAAATATAATAGTATAAAAATTTATAAGTAAAGTTAAAAATTTATGCTTATATATGATTTTTGGTAGTTATGTCATATGTCATTTTTATTACCTGTAAAACTTCTTCCCAAAGCGGAAGCTGGGTTGGCACTGCGTTCCCGCAGTACTATTGTGTTGCTTGTTGCTTTCCAAACGTCATATATAGACGCCTCACATCTGAAAGAATACGAGAATTTTATTTAAGTTTTTCAACTAAAATTTATTTATATTGATTTGTTTAAATAAAACGATTTCCTTAGTATTTTTGATTTCTTTGGGGAAGTCGTTCTTGATTACTTATTAAAAAAACGTGTTAAATATATATCATAGATATTATATATATATATATATATATATATATATAAAAGCATACAAAAATAAAAATTAAATTAGCTTCACGCTGTTTCCCGCACACAGCAGGGTAAGCAGAGGGGACCTAGTGTTAAGACACTCCGTTCCCCACTTTTCGCCGAGTTCTGGAATTATTGCGTGTTTGAGTGGCGGAACTCAGCGCCGCGCTTTGCCTCGTCACCAGAACGAAGAAATGAAAATATAAATGTAAATAAATATTGAATTTCCTCGAGTGTGGATCGTACCCACAACCAGTTTTGCAGTCACACTTTGTGCCCTTGCGCTACGACTGACCTCAAATGTACTATTGACTTATGTTTATTAGCCCCAAGTATATTCAGAAGCGAGTTAGATCCCATTTTCTACGTACAAAAGTAAAGTATCGTATACATACATAAATGCGAGTATTATACGGAAAAGGCTTCTGTAAGGTATATAAAAAACTAGGGATCCAAATAAAATTAGACCCCTTTATATAATACTCTATATGTATAAATTAAATGTGTATTTGTAATGTTACTTTGCTGTCGAAAATTGATATTCTTTAAATATTCTTTAAACCCGGCATTGAGTTCCGGCACTCAACATACAATGTCTTAAAATTCAGTAGGAAGTCCTTACTACTTATTGGACAGAGTGTCTGAGCACTAAGTCCTTTTTGCCTATCGCGGCAATAGAAATTCATCATCTGTGAACATTTCAAATATCTAACTATCACGGTTCATGATATACGGCGTGTTGACAGCAGGACAGCAGCAGACAGCGAAATATTAGTATTAGGGTCCCGTTTTACTTTTTGACTATGGAACCCTTAAAATATATTTATTATCAAACATACTCCATAAAGATATAATATTGATATTTTACTTTTAAGCTAGAAAATTATATACAGAATTCTTTCATATGAAAGCTCTAGCAAGTGTCGTTAACTACACGTACTTTAAAAAAGTAAATATATTAAGAATTAGAATTGAACTACATAAATCACCAGTATAATGCAGAAAAAAACGTAAAGCTGTTTTTTTTTTTGGTATAAAAATATTGCTGGAGGTTTCTAAATGATAGACATGGTAGAAAAAATATTATAAAAGACTACGTTCCTTACTTGCTGCTGAATTTTCAAGACATTACGTATTGGGTGACAAAACAAAAAAAAAATGAATTATAATATCTTTCTATTAATGATAATTTGAAAAAAGAGAATTTCTATAAGTTTCTTCTAAACTAGTGTCTTGCAATCTTACCTTATCATTAAAGTGGGTACAGGTGATAGAACAGCAGCTTCCAATTCCAATGTGGACAGACTGGACGCGTAACCGTTACTGAAATTCAACACATGATTCGCCGTAAAGCTGGGGACCTGGAACAATATAAAGTTTTTATAACAAACTCAATACACGAACTACAAGTATAAAACTGGCGATAAAACTACTCGTCGACTTGAGGTGCACCTTAATGTAAATGCCAATAACTTTGTTATCGACTTAGTTTAGTTTGTTGATTTTAACCGACTTAGAAAGATAGGAATTGTAATGTATTTGTTTTTATTTTTACGACTTTTTCGCATAAAGTGAGAGTAGTTAGAGATAGAAATAGTGATAAGAAGAGGAATCACGACATTCCAGCCATTTTAAAGATATTGTGTATTGGATCGTGAGCACAATGCCTAACCTTGTTTCATAAGACTCAAGAAATAAAAATATTTTTATATAACAACTTTTCAGCGAGCGAGCATCGATTCACATTTATGTGTAAAGTTTCACATTTAATTACTTAATTTCAATTTAAAAGTAAATAAAACATATTTATTTTAAGAAAGGCAAGGTCAGACGTCGGTAAACATTCAAAAACGTCGAAAAGAAAAAAATCGAAGAAAACCACCGTAGAATGAGTAAACCAAACAACGTATTTTGTTCTGTATTTGAACATTTTAACATATTATAAAGTTGATACATTCTCATGAAAGGAGAACTTATCAAAAATCTTAATGTTGCTCTAAGACGAATGAGGGTAAACTTTGAAAGTAATTTTGCTTACAAGAAGCCTACATATACTTATTACTTCTGACATTTTCAACGAATACCTTGAAATATGAAACAACTGAACAACAACAGAGCTGAATTATTCATAATTATAGCCACACCTTTAGGATATTATACATACGTTTGCAAAATTTTTGTCTGATTGTCTGAATGTGAGGCCACTCGTGGCGCAGGGGCACAAGCGTGTGACTGTGAACGCGACAGGTTGTGGGTTCGATAGGTTTCCGTTTGTTGTTGTGTGTTGTGGTTCGTGGCTGTCCCACACATATCCCACAGCCTCAAAAAATGGCTATCGGACTGAAAGTACAGAAAATTTCCCCATGGTTATCGGTAAATTTTCTGTACTTGAACATTCAATGGGATAAGGATCTTTCTAAGGCATATTTTGCTATTAGTAATATTATTTCTGACTTGACGTCGTATTCTGCATTTAATAGATTAGGTAGAGGGAACCTAGTGTTAAGATCAGGTAAAGGGAACCTAGTGTAACGCCACTTAACACGCAATTACTCTAGAATTCGGCAAAAATAGGGAGCGGAGTACCTTAATACTACGCTCCCTCTGCCTATCCTGCTATATGCGTGATACAGAGTAAAGCTGACAAAAAATATTAATAATTAAAAAGATAAATAAATAAATAATATCATATTATACCAACTATAACATAAAACAGTCGATCTTTTCGTACGAGAGAGAGGTGGTTGTCGCATTTTGACAAATTGCCTTTTGCCGCAGGTCGGTTTTATAGCATCCAGATCAAATTGGCCGTTACCACGATCCAAAATTATGGTCAACGTTGGCCAGATTCGTCCTGACAACGCCGTATTACCGCAGTTAAGGTTTTTATCTACGCAATTTTATTAAGTTTCCATTTATTATAGTAAATAATATAAATAAAAAAAACCAAATATTTTTTTAAAATATACTCTTTTAAGCCAGTCGTAGCGTACAAGCTGTAAATGCTACAGGTTGTGCGCTTGATTCCCACTTGAAGAAATTAAAAATTTAATATTTTAATTTGTTAGCTCTGGTATCGAAGCAAATCGCGATGTTGAGTGCCCACGCAGAATCCCGCATGTAACAAGATAAACAGAGGGAACCTGTTGAAAAGACACTCCACTCCCTTTTTTCCGTCAATTTCTGGAGGCATTGCGTGTTGAGTTTCGGAACTCAACGGCGCGCTTTGTCTTTTACCAGAGCGATCCAATGAAAATAATACCTATGTATCTCAACAGTTAAGCTTTCAGCTTTAAAATATTATTATATCAATACAGATTAATAAGAATATAGTTTATTATTTACTCACCATTTGCTCGTTGACGTACCACGTGATGTTAGCTGCGGGGAGCGACGGGGGCGACGTGCAGTTCGCCCTTATATGGTCACCCCCTATATACGTCATCCTATCTGACGTCACATTTGGACTCAGTAGCGGTGGCTCTGAAAGAATAGATATTTGTTAGAACGCACGTATATTGTTACAGTGTTGTGTGTCAAAGATATTTTACATTCAAATTAAAGTTAACTAAGAAAAATATACAGACGAAACCTAGTGTTAAGACACTCCGTTACCATTAATTGAGACACTTCTGTTTCCAACTTTCCGCCGAATTCTGAAGGCATAGTGTGATGAGTGGCGTAACTCAACGCCTTACTTTTCTTTGTTACCAAATTGTATTTTACACCATATAAAAAATCTCAAAGTAATAAGATCTGAATCTAGATCTGTTAATTTCGATTTTTTTTATATTGATAATAATAGTTGAATATGTTTAAAAGTGATGAGAGGGAGGGTGAAATGTGTAGAAGTTGATAATAATATCGGTTATTATAACATATTTTACATTATTTATTTTTTATTAAATTCCTTAATCGATCCATTTATTACTTTCAGTTTAGAAAATAGAAAAAAACGTACAAACTTACTAGGGTTATTTTAACAATCAGCGTAATAACTAGGTATAAACTAAAGCTACAATAATAAATCATAAAGTATGACGTTAAACTCTGCCATCGCAAGAAATGCAAATAAGCACGCTACAACAGGTAATTTCATAATGTAACGTGTAACAATGTAGCAAAATTGCTCTTCTATGAGGTATTTTTTTTTTCATTAAGTTTAACTAAGTATATTTTTTTAGTTAAGTAGGTATAATTTTTTTCATGAAGTTTGCGGCGTTAGGTTGCACCGTGAACTTTTCTTCAAAAAGAGGCAAGAACTGTAAAGCGTTGTAAAAAAAGTATGAAGACGAAGACGGGCAACAGCTATACTTAAGATATATATATTAAAAACAAAAAACGACGCCTACCAAACATGCATTAGCCACTCCTTCCCCTCAAAGATTGGGTGGAAAGTGGGGAACGGAAGTGTCTTAATGGGATATATGCGGAACACAGCGTGACGCTAACAAGGAAAACCACAACAAAAAGCTAGTTAAAAATTCCTATCATTAAAATCATTTAAATATTCATTAACAAAACTGAAATTGCAATATGCGAATATTGTGAAACCATTTTATTTTCCGCTAATATAATAACACACGGTCTCATTACTGCCAACGTCACATTTGTTTACGATTATGGCCTGTTAATGATAGAATCTGTGTTCAAGCAGCCATTTTAATGATTTATTCAGTACTTTTGTAGCTTATGCTTTGAGTTCTAGTATTAAATACTGGTTTTAAATAGGCTTAAATTATATGTAATTTGATTAGAAATCTATAGTGTGCAGGAACAAATGTTTCGTTCGAATAAACTGGAAGTTTCTTTCAATTGGTTAGTTTTTATAAATTGTAAGTGTTCTTTTACTATAGTATGTTTCATAATATAATGTATTTTTCTTTTTTTGCTTCACGCTGTATTCCGCACATAGCAGGGTAGGCAGAGGAAACTTGGGAACCTAGTGTTATGATACTATGTTCTCGTTATGACATTACCGGTCTTTATTTTCTGCCGAGTCCTGGAAGAATCAGAGCAAAAAAAAATAAAATATTAAATATTTAATTTCGTCGAATAGGAATCGAAGCCACCACCTATCGCGTTTACAGTCGCATACTTGTGCTACGACAGGCCTTATTATATAAAATGAAATACGCTATAGTATGAAAAAATGGTTGAAGAGACGTCAGCTTAGGAAAGCAGGCAGGCATTAAGCATTATCCAGGTGTAAATTTAGTCACTTAGACGAAGTCCCTGCTGAAACGTACTTTCTTGTGAAAATATGATAACAAAAATCTTCAGATTTATAAGATAGACCAAAATAGAGACCGAAATAATGTTACACTAGTTTACTTTTTATATAATATGTATATCAGCTCACGTTTGTATGTCACGTACATTACAAAGATGTAACGGGTTCAATGACTTACGTCAATCGATTCATTTTAATGTTGCAAATATCACATCAAGTTAATTTTCTCATGATTTATGATTCATGATATAAGGTAACTTAGTTTAAAATTTACATCAGTAGACAGAGAGAACTTAGTGTTAAGCCACACCGTTCTCCATTATCATCGCTTCTCGAGCGGGAATCGAATCCACAACCATCACTCTTGCAGCTGTTCTTTTGCACTAAAATCTTTAAGCTAAGAAAGAGATAATAACCCAACATTATAGAAAAATTGAATGAATTCTTTACATATAAGATGTAAAATTTATCAAAATACTTGTTTGAATGAAAATAAAACTTGTTTTGAATAGCAAGCCCTAAAATATTTGTGAAAAAAAAAGTTCTCAGGACAAAATAAAGCTTTTAACCTTAATAGTCTTCTCCAAATGAACAAGGCCAGCGGTGTTTATTCCATGGTCCATGGATTATAGTGCGAATGGCCCTCGACCTTTTTTCAATTTGTAAATATGCAAACAATGTTACCATTGTACTGAAAATGATTTCTCGACTTTATTTTTTTTGAGGAAATATTTAATTTTTTCCATCTTCTTTTTTTTGTACATAAAATGATTGAAGTGTTGTATATATATTTTCAAAAGAACAGGCGTGATATATACTGAGATATAGATTACCGATATTGCATAGAGTTGATAATAGTAGTAGTTGAGGCCAGTCGTGGCGCAGGGGCACAAAGTGTGACTGTAAAATCGACTAGTTGTGAGTTCGAGCCTCACTCGAGGTAATAAAATATTTATTTAAATTTATGTTTTCATTTCTTTCTAATCACCTAATTTATTTGACAATCTTTCCTTCGGATTACACGCTAGTAAATCAGAAAATCAGAAGAGACCGGTGGATCTCATTACTCCTGTATCTGGTTCTAATTACTCTGTACTCTTGGACCATTGTGCTAATGTTGCTCTTATCACAAATGAGTATAAATATTTTTGTATTCTTTATTTTCTTAATTTCTGCTTAATAAGATAAGCTTAATTATTAATGCTGCAAAAAAGAAGGAATCTTTATTATAAAGAGCTGTTTTTCAAAAGCTATAGCAGTTTCTTCTTAAGTGGCGTCAATTTCCTCGTGTACATACATAATAAACACCTAACAAAAATCCTAAAAACTCTTATACAAATAAAAACGTAAAAGAATTATAACAATTTCATTATCCACTAAACACTTCGGCAAACTGTTTGTGCCTGAAATATGCAATATTTCATCTATCCTAATAAAGGATTCCGTTGAAAGGGTAGGAAAGAAGGCAGATGTTTCCACTCGGGTTGATACAGTAAGTACCTATCATATAGCAGGGTTCTATTTTATAAGCGATACAATTTGGGAGGCGACATTCAATTCGGATAAAACATTTCAGATAAACATGTTAAGTAAATTTAATACAGCTGGTCTTCACGCTTTATCCTGGTTAGGAGAGGAGGCTAAGGGAAAGGGAACCTAATGTCAAGACAGTCCAGTCATTCAAAATGGAATTAATTGATGTCTCTCAGGGGAATCAGTGTAAAGAAAATTTAAAATATTTTTTTTTACGTTATCGTATTATAGCTATAATTAAATATATTAATTATAACTATAAGCGCGACAGGTTGTGGATTCAATTACCACTCGAGGAAATGAAATATTTAATATTTTCATTCGCTCACTTTGATAACCAGGCAAAGCGCGGCGTTAAGTTCTGCCACTCAACACGCGATGTCTCTGAAATTCGGCAGAATGTGGAGATCGGAGTATTTTAAGGGCAATGACATGCTCTAACACTAGGTTCTCAGGTTCACTTATTAGGTCCACTAATATTTCTCAAACAATTCCATATTTAAACAAACATACAACTTTTTATTTATAAAGCAAAATTCATAAAACCTTGGATAAAATATCTAAATGAGATTTCGCCAATGCAGCTTAAAACTTGTATCAGGCAATGGTGGCACGTATAGCGGATTATAACTAAAAATAGACTTGCACAAGACTAATTTAATCCTTGCAAGTTTATTGGATTGCTGGAATCCTCTTCTCTTGTTGCTACTTTTAATACTTATTTGTATTTTTCATAGATTTACTGATGCGTTAGGTAGTTGAATTTTAAAGATTTTTTTAAGCTCCACCAATCTCCTCTACATGGTAGGGAGAAGATGTAGCCGCTATCGCAGTTACAGTCAGATATGAGTTTCTTAGTCAGTGCAATTTAAAATATATAGAGAAGCATAAGACAAGTTGATTCACTTATGAAAGATGACTTGATTGTATAAAAGTGAACAATATAATTCTTGAGTTTATCAATTTTTGTTTTCTACAATATTTAAAAAAAAAAAAAACATACCTGAAACATTAAAAATAATAAAAATAAAATCCTATCAAAGTACAGTAAGACTAACTCAGAAGATATTCCTAAAAGATATACAATAACAAAAATATTTAAGCTGACTTACCGACTACAACCATTTCCGCCGACTTGATATCAGTGTGGAACAAAGGTGCGTCAGCCGACACCTCGCACTGATACTCCCCTGTCAATGTCCTGTCGACTTCTGTCAGCACTACTCGGTTTTGATCTGATGCCGCTACCTGATTAAAAATGATATATCTTTAAATTATATGCATGTAGGTTGAAATTAAAATTATTTTATAAAAGTACTGCATTTTAGTTATTTTTTATTTAAGTATTACGTTTAATCTTGAGTGGAACTGAGTGGAACATGAATGGAGTGGAACGCCGCGCTTTGTCTTCCAGAGCGAGAAAATGAAAATAATTTAAAAAATAATAATTCTCTCAAGTAGGAATTGAACCCACAATCATCATCTAGTTTAAAGATAGACTCTATGCCACTGCTTCAAGACGGCCTCAAATACTCTATTAGAATCCGTCGCGTAGCGTTAATGATAATTTAACACCATGTCTATCATAAACTTTCATTAGTAATCGCTTAAACAACATACACTAACAAAATGATTAAAGATAGAATAAAATTATCAACTTACATCAACTTTAATTTCGGCAACCGGAAACACTTTGGTAGCTGGAGATTCTTTGGGCACATATCTATAGAATTCAATCATATTTCTGTACCAGCGTATAGAATATAGCTGGGCTCCTTCCAATTCGTATGAACACATTAACTTCGCGTTCCGACCGGTGAGCACCGCCTTAGGTACGTGGATCTGGAGAGACTTCAGTGTGTTTACTGTACCTGTAAACAAGAAATAATACTGTAAACAACAGTGATGGATGTTGTAATTTTATTATTTTTTTTATGACTTTTTGTCGGGTGAATATTTTTTCAATTATTTCTTATTTTGTGGTTTGGTTTCGTCGAAACGTCAAAATAGGTTAGTCAAATCCAAACGGATCAAAAGACGTGTGCAAAGTGGAGTCTTAAAATTAGTCTTATTTTAAAATGCATTAGTCATACTTAAAATAAAAAAGTATTACCTGAAATAGCATATACTCGTATGTAAATAATAATAATATAACAAAACTGACCAAATGTCTGTACTGTTATAGCATTAAAATAATAATTAAAATAAACTTCTATATGATCGTCAACACATAAACATACTTTTAATCATAATAACAAAAAATATTTTGTCAATTTGAACCAGCAATTTATGAGATTGGCGCGTTCAAAAAAATAATCTCTTTAGCTTAAAGCTAAAGAGTTTCTTTTAATATTATATAGTGATATTAATATAGAAGTGCTCCGACTAGTGAGCTCTGCCTTAGATACGTGAATCTGAAGAGACTTGAGTGTATTTACAATACCTGTAAACAAGCAATCAAACTACATATAACAGTGTCCAATTCAATAATCTATTGTGTATTTAGTTAGGTTTACTTGGGTTAATCGATTTTGGTTGAGTTTAGAAAATTAAAAAGTATGCCTTTAGATGTGCTGGTTGTATTTGGTTGTTGTAATTTACAGATTATTATTAGGAATTTAAATTATTTTAAACGTCACGTCACTTTAAAATATAGGACAAAATACTTAAGAATTTTGGATATTACATACCATTAAATAACACCTGAAGTAATAAAAAAGAGTACAGTAAAATTTCAAAAGAAAATAATACCACATATTTATTAATTTCATATTGTTCGTTGAAAACTCAATGATGCGAATCAATCCCGATTTCCGTTTTTGCGAACACTTCGTTATTGTTACAGGAACGCCAATGGTATAAGAATTACTTTTTTAATTTAATCTTTACGATTAAGAGAATAACTGTATGTAATTTTGTTATTATGAAAACCTCGATAACCAAAGTAGTTGCCCTTTTTTTATATTCTAATTATTAAGAACTTAACGTAAGGTACGAATTCTATAGCTTTATAAAATATTTTTAATATTTAAATTCCAGGGCTATTGTAGTCCTAAGACAAACAAAATAACCATTAGTTGTAAATAAAATAGATTGTAACATTATACGTACTTATCTGTATAAGTCACAAAATACTAAATTCTAGTAACAATTTTGATGTTGAGATAAGATTTTACGACGAACCCTAGTACTGGCTACGTCGAAGGTGAAGAAAGTAAATATCCAGTTTATGGCACCTCGTTAGAAGTTAGGTCATAACGTTAAACGACAGAGTTGTTATCGCCACTTTTTGCTGAAATCTTCAAGTTAATACTTCTACCTGTTATTGCCTGTAATAGCACTCTTTGTTTTGTTTTATAATAGGCCCAATAAAATTATCCAGGTATACTTATTATTAGATTTTTATGTTTTGTTTTCTGTTTTTCCGTTATAATCTCAGGAGGGAATCAAACTCTTAATCTGTCGCGTGACAAGGATTCATATAAAAGTATGAATAAAATGCACTGATTCTAGTCGGCATTTCTCTCTAATAATTAAACTTGTTAAAATAAGTTGTACAGTAAAAGCTACAATAGTAGGACATAATATGGTACCGCTGAGTTTTTTTTAGAGACGAATATGTTCTTCAATTTTATTATTATTTATTTTTAAAACTTTTTTTCGTTCCATCATTCACTTTTTCTCTACTTTTTTAAACCGTGGATTACATTATTAAAATTTTAGTACGGACGCCTATTTTTTTCTGAAAATAAATATAGCCTACGTTACTATGTGATAATGTAGCATTCTAATGGCAAAAGATTTTTTTTATTCGGTTCAGTCGTTTATATGTTTATTTACTACAAACGTATGTGTGTATACACATACAAATATTTCTTCCTTATACAATAGTATAGAAGTATAAATATAAATAATATTACAAATTTATTCAAGCTTTCTTCTTAAACTTTAAACTTTAATCTCTAAGTGACAGACAAAAATCACAAACAAAAGAGAGAAATATATAAAAAGTACATTGAACTCCAATTACTTTTATAAAGCTGACTTTAATTATTTTGAACATTGAAATATAAATTCTGGTACATTCCGCACTCTTTACGCTATTTTAAGCAATTTCGGTTCCTCTACGAAGTATTTTCCTTTACGGATTTATTCCTCTAAGAGATAAGAACGTTGAACGCATCATTGAGCACGATGGATATAGCTTTGTTTCTATTGAATTGATTTGGAATGCAACGTCCAAAAATTTTTATAATACCCTGCCTGGATCTTCGAAGCTTTCGAACTAAATCAGTTATTTTTAACATTTTTAAAGTGTTATTCCACACCTAGGAAAGAAAATACTAATTTAGAAAACGTATAAAAATTGAACGTAGTGGGACTCGACCCCGCGCCTCCTGGAAACCTATACTGGTCGGTTTTTAGGAGGCGCGGGTTCGTGTCCCGCTCCGTTTAAATTTGATACATTTTCTAAATTAGTATAAATCAGTTATTTTTTAATGAAAACAATTAAAATATATGGTTTCGTATTATTTTTGTATTTAGTATACAAAAAAAACACACTTTTCAATTGTTTATTCCACTAAGTGATACTCACAAACATGTAGTCATGTAGCCATAATGAAACCTTATTTATATTGATATTGTAATGTATACTATCTATATTTAACTAAAATACTATCTGTATTTGCGCGCGTTGCTACGCCACCAACTAAAATAGATTTGAAGGAAAAACATTACACAAATATTCAATTATTTTTGAGTCATTTTATTGATATTGTTCATTTCGAAATAAAAAGTGAAATTTCAATTCGATATTTGTTAAAGTGCTGTGAGATATACAATATTTGTTGTTTTTCTATCTATCCCTCCATCTGGTGCGTAAACGAATAAATCAGTAGGTATTTCGGCGCGTGAGCAGTCCACCTGTCACGGCAATATACGAAATTCACTGGAATGGCAGAAAACCATCTATCGAAAATTGGTACTCAGAAACCATCGTGGGCTCATGCACAACAAGCATTTGATCATCTTCAGCTTTAGATGATCAAATGCATTGTTTACGAATATATAAAAAAACAGATAGACAAATATTATTTTTTATATATAAAGATGGGTATATGCTGTCGTACAATAATGATGAATTGACTTAGAATTTTCAGAAATGTTCTATGTAAATTATTTAAGGTTGCATATATGAGTATTTGCAGGCAAACTAATGCCTTGAGTTGCCATTCAAATGACAATAACTTTTTTTATGAACCGATTTTGATGAAACAAACTGAGACGACTGTTAATGTTTTGCTGAGTAAAACAAAGCAATTGGTAAAAATTTAAGCAAATCGGTTTAGTATCTTCGGAGATAAGCTTGATTATAAAGACAGACAAAAAATAAATTTTAAAATAAATAAATCAAAATAAATCAGCTTCACGCTGTATTCCGCACACAGCAGGGTAGGCAGAGGGAACCTAGTGTTAAGACACTCCGTTCCCCACTTTCTGCCGAATTCTAGAGGCATTGCGTGTTGAGTGGCAGAACTCAACGCCGCGCTTAACCTCGACACCAGAGCGAAGAAATGGAAATATAAATTTAAGTAAATATTTCATCTCCTCGAGTGGGGATCGAACCCACAACCAGTCGGTTTTACAGTCACACCTCGTGCCGCTGCGCCACGACCGGCCTCAATAAATAAAATTTGCTTTCTATTATTCTTTTAAGTGTCCCTCTATCCATTTCAGCCAAAAATACTATATGTACATACAAAATATTTTTAATGTTTTCTTAAATGTACAGAAAAAAAAGTCAAAGAATTTTATTGATTGAACACGCTTATCTCAGAAACAAGTGGTGGGAATTATGTTCACCAGTCGTGGCGAAGGTACACAAGTGTGCGACTCATTCAAATCATTTTCTCGCCCTGGTAATGAAACAAAACACAGTGTTGTGTTCCGTCACTTAACACGTAGTTCCTCAAGAATTCGGCGGAAAGTGACGAAAGGAAGTGGCGTGACGAAACTATTATATTAAAGTAATTTACATTTTCACTTAACAGGGAATGTCAAACACTTATCTAATACTAATTCTATTAAGACTAGATTACCTATGCTCTCTTATTTTAAACATAAAACTTGAATCTCAATAAAAAACTGAAATAATATTATTATTTAAAATTTTTCAAACAAAACATCTTTTATGAAAATGTTCATTATAATTATATCACATAATACCTTTGAGAATAGACTCACTACGTACGTACGATAATAATTTCAAAATTTATATGACACTCAATAATAAAGTAGCTTATAATTCAATTAATTAATTAATATTACCAAGCGGGGAAGATGAGTTGTGGTAAATTATTTTACTATACGTATACAGAATCTAGGTAAATGTTACTAATATTTTAAAATTTAATTAACTTTAGTTTTATTTTACTATTAGAAAATAGAAAATCACTATACGTTATGGCTATGAATTCAAATCGCACTAGGGGAATAAATTATTTTTATTTCCTTCCATTTTTCTGGTAACAAGACAAAGCACGTAGTTAAGCTCTGGCACGCAATATGTCATATTTCGAAAATCAGACAGCGCGTGGAGAGCAAAGTGTCTTGAAACTAGGTTAGTAGTTAGTAACTAGTATTTAGTGACTATTAGGAACTACAGGATAGTAAGATGGACTCTGATTATATGCAGGATACTGTGTGAAACGAAATACAGCATAAATTAAAAGTAGAGGAGAGTGAGGCTACAAGTTCAGATTTATTAACCTCAAATATTTTTACGAATACTTGATTCCAGTATTTATACAAAAAGATTTATAATCAAAACTGTAATTTGTGGCATTATTTGATTTTTTTTATTATCAATGTTATTATGCCTTATAAGAAACAATAAATACTAGAATGAACCCTGTTTATTTAAGGATTAATGAGACAGCCATAGACTTTTAGCCCCGCTCTCTCCTACAGATTTTTGTACTGTGTAAACCTCGCTCTTTACCATCAATTTTTCTCTATAAATAAACTATTTGAAGCGTGTGACTGTAAACGCGATAGGTTGTGGGTTCGATACCCAGTCGAGTAAATAAAATATTTAATATTTTGATTTCTTCGCTCTGGTGTCTAGGTAATGTGGCGTTTAGTTCCGCCATTCAACACGCAATGCCTCCAAAATTCAGCGGAAAGTGGAGACTCTAAGTGTCTTAATGGGAATATATTTTAACAATAGGTTTCCAGGTTCCCTCTGCCTACCCTGCTGTAAGTTAAAACAGTTAAAAAAAACGCTGTTAAAAATCGCTATCTCTATATATTTATAGTTTCCAGTACAACTGCGTTCTAGTCCCATAAAACCATATAACTCTCTAGGACTAATTAATATGCCAACGCGAAATAGAACCATTTTATAAAGATAAAAGATAAAACGGACGATATTTTATTTTATAACACGGGCAAAAGGCTTAGCTTTTCCATCTATTTAACTAATTTAGATTTATATAGAGCTTGTGTAAGCGAATATTTTTCATTTTGTTAAAAGCCCCACACAGCTATTGAAAAGGGTTGAAAGTTTTCTAAAATGTTCTCGTCCGTATACGTTACTGAAAGATCGTGGACGTAAAAAAATACCACAATATAGTACCTATGTTTGTATGGAAATTTCGTCGAAAACTCGTTAAACTTTACAGTAAAAAAAATAGGTTTTTCCGTTGTTTAGAATTTGCAGAATTTAAATTTTTCTACGCGTTAGTCAAGATATATGGCTGAATTCTATTTACAATAACATTTCAAAATAAAATGAATGTGAATAACTAACATTTAGGTTTGGCAATAAAATGTGTATCGACGTAACGGAAAACTAAAACCGTATATATGGAACGTGCTCAACGGAATGATGCGATACCGATATCGTATGCCAAAACATAACAGTTTTTCAAACTGACGCCGATAAGAGGAAGTCTCAGCCATCGCAGTGAAATATTGACGGGTGCTATCTGGTAGCTAGTTTGATCTAACACTTTGTTTATATAATATGAAAATGTACACTATATTTAAATATTATTTTTATAATATGGTTTCAACTCGGCGGAAAGTGGGGGACGGAGTATCTTAACACTAGGTTCCCTCTGCCTACTCTGCTAAATTTAGCTAATAAAAGGGGTTGCAAATATCGCGGGTCGCGGTTTGAGAAATTAGAATTATACAAACTTTTTCAATTCTAAAATAATCACAGAATCATAATTTTTGCGATATTAAAAGTATTATTGCCGACATTATGTATTTAATCTACTTGGATGTTATATACTTAACTAAAAGAGTTTTTATATAGTAAAGTTTTTCAATATAATGGGACTTCTACTAGCATATACATGATAACGCTATTTATTCCGTAGCCATAGGTGCCATGAAATGTTAAATAATATGTAAATATCGTTAGGGGTAGTTTGTCAAACAAAATACAAGGGATGTAAGAAGATAAAAAAGTAATATAGCAATTTCAACAAACAAATATTTACCCGTTGAGGCCGTCTTGGTGCAGTGGTACTAGCAAGTGTGACTGTAAACGGCTGTGGGTTCGGTATATATATATATATATATATATATATATATATATATATATACATTTCTCCGTTTTGGTAATAAGGCAAAGCACGGCGTTGAGATACGCCACTCAACACGCAATGCTTCACGTTTAGAAAACAAAATAGAAAAACAGAAAGAGAAGAAGGTGGAGAACGGAGTGTCTTAACTCTAAATTCCATCTGCCTACCCCAGTATATGTGAGATGCAGCGTGAAGCTATCATAATATAATATTTACATATTTCAAATCAACATAGAACCCACACTCTTAGACGAGATGCTTAAAAGTTTATATCATCATCATCTTCAAATGTATCCATCTAAGCAACGCTTTCTCCCTTATTACATAGGAAACTCGGTAATAATACACGTGAGTTTGCATAAAACAAGCCCCATTCGTTCCATATTAAAATAATATCAGGCTAGCTTATATCAAATAGTATTCGGTTTGCACAAACAAACCATAAATTTGGAGATTTAAAAAGCTTTTATCTCTTGCTTGCGTTATTTGCCGTGATACTGCTAGGCAAATGCGATTTTGAATATATCGATTTACTACTATATAAACTAGTGTATGATATTGTGTTTGATACTATCCTGTATACAGGATTAATCCAGTTGGAGGCCAGTGGGTTCCCTACTCGGGGAAATGGAATACTTATTTAAATTTATATTTTTCTTTCATTTCTTCGCTCTCGTACCAAGACAAAAACCGCCACTCAACACGCAATGCCTCGAAAAAATCGCAATGAAGTGGGAAACGTAGTGTCTTAACACTAGGTTCCATTTGCCTACGCTGATGTGTGCGGGATACAGCGTGAAGCTTTATATAATCCGGTTTAAAGTTTCCGGCTTAAAGAAAAATCAAATATCTTATTAAACATCAAATATTTTATATTGATTATGGTATCGCTTAATATAATTTTTACAGATTTATATTATAAAAATTATATCTGAACTATAAGTGACTTCTTAAGTATTTTTCTGCTTTTTTTTTGTGTTTTTCTTCACTTCTGTTATTATATTTCGCTTAAATATATTTTAATATCAATGTCATCACAGTTTTCGTATGTTTAACTACATATAGGATGGTTGTAATTGTCTTTAGTTATTTCAGAAAATTATATAACTCTCTTGATAATCAACCAAAAAAAAAAACTGAAAGATATTTTAAAATTAAATACTACATTCGAATATATTGATTAAAACATGCTATTTTACGCTAGCTCCCTACACTGCCTAGCTAGCTTCTCTTTGCTTTCTACATGAAGAATAAAGCTTGAAACCATACACTATACACTAAGCAACGCCACAGTCCAAACTTGTATATTTAAATAAAAAATAAAACCAGCACTCATCAGTCAACCCGCCCGCGTATGACCAATGTGTTAATACGTGAAAAGAAATAAATCGACACAACTTTACTGCGTCCACCGATGCCCATAAACTGTTGATAGGAACGAAAAACGAAATGACATTCCAATAACCGACAATCAAAAAGTTGGTAATCTAGATTAAGGCAATCAAATATTCTGTTTGGCTTCGTTTTAAAAATATGGAAAATATATATTTTTTATATTGACGCATTTGCCGCATTTTTAAAGTTGCCAACTTTGCGTTAATAAGATTACAAAACTATATAGGATTACTTTTTGTATAATTCGACCGATCTATTACTTCGATAAAACAAGATTTTTTTTTGTTTTATGCTGTATCGTACATGTAGAGAGATAGACAGAGGGAACCTAGAGTTAAAACACTCCATTTTCTTCTTTTTGCCGAATTTTCGAAATGTTCCGTGTTGAATAGCGGATATCAAAGAAGTGCTTTGTCTTATTAGTGGGAATCGAATCGACAACTGTCTTATTTACAATCAAACGCTATACCGCTGCACCCTAACGTCCCCAAATGCAGAAAAGAGTTATTTGTTTAGATAATAATGACTGAAAAGTAGGTGGTCTTAAGTGATATGGCGATTAGGATCGTTCGGCATCTGCTACATGTTTTCTATTTTAGGTTCGCGTATTTTTGCTACCATACGAACAAAGTTAGCTTAATGGATATGTCACTTCGTTATCCAATGTCCGTCTATTTTAAAATATGTTGCGAGTTTAAGGGCGCAACTCAACGCCGTATACTGCATGACCTGATTTAAATGTTTTAGAAAATCAACCCAAAATCAGCTCGATATCACGTCAGAAAGTTCAAAAATCAAAAATTGTGCTATAATGGTGTTATTTTGTCAATATTCAGATAGAAAACCCAAACGCTGCTAATGATGATGGCGTATAAAAATAAAATACGTTCAGGTTTGCTTCTTTAATATACGAGTATATTAGGTATCTAGACAAAACTACGTATCTAAAAGTGAAAAATCAAATGACATAATATGATTATATGGTACTCTACCATTTTTGCTAATTGACGGGAATATGTAAATATATTTAAAAAAATCAGCTTCACGCTGTATCCAGTACACAGCAGGGTAGGCAGAGGGAACCTAGTGTTAAGACTCTCCGTTCCCCAGTTTCTGCTGATTTCTGGAGGCATTGCGTGTTAAGAGGCAGAACTCAACGCCGCGCTTTGACTCGATAAATAATAAATATATTTAAAATGTATATTAATCCGCTTTTATCAGGTCGAGCTGTAACTATGTAATAAAATCTGAAGAATCTAAATTACACGCACTTCCAATTGTTCATTCATCATGAAAATTGTCAATTATATGTAGATTAAAGGATAACACCGTAGTGTGGCCATCAAGCCATCTTCCAATTCCATCATCAGACCATCAAGCTGATCTGATGATGGATTTGGAAGATGGCTGATGAAACTTTTGCATACTAGTAAATATATCGAGTTTGTGCTCATGATATTCGTCTTATCTATGTCTGCTGTAGAAAAAAGCGTATTTGTGAGTTCAATTTCTGCTCAGTGCGAAGGGAACGGACTAGCTTAACTCGAGGTGACCAACATAAAAAAGCAATATAAACCATTGACGCCAGTCGTGGCGCAGCGGCACGAAGTGTGACTGTAAAACCGACTGGTTGTGGGTTCAATCCCCACTCGAAGAGATGAAATATTTACTTAAAGTTATATTTCCATTTCTTCGCTCTGGTGCGAGGTTAAGCGCGGCATTAAGTTCTGCCACTCAACACGCAATGCCTCCACAATTCGGCAGAAAGTGGGGAACGGAGTGTCTTAACACTAGGTTCCCTCTGCCTACCCTGCTGTGTGCGGGATACAGCGTGAAACTGATTTAATTTAACAAAGTTAAAATAATACATATAAAATTTAAAAAAAATGTCATTTTAAGAATAGGATACAAGCACCTTCGTTGCAATACGAAATGAAAAATGCATAACAAATGCTGCATCAGAAATGTTAGTTTTATTTAAAACATACGTCTTCAACCATTGATGGTATCGACGTGAAATTGGTTTTCCACTTTCGACGGTGACCGTCCATTTTATTCCGACACGAGTGTCAGCGGATGTCGAGTGGACGATTGTTCGTTGAGATAAATTACTTTACGATAGTATTACCAAACGTCACTTCTTCAGTATTTTTGTCAAGAATTACAGATTATTGACATAGAAAAAAAGAAACAAAGAGAGAAAATAAAGTTTTTTTTTCTTTTTTACTATAAAACTTCTGACTAGTACTAAAAAACTAAGAAACATCAGTAGGTTGTTCTCTTTTTCTCTTTTTGTTTCCTTCACGGTAAAAAAATATTATGTAGATTTTTTTATAATATCTTTGTTATTTTACAATTATCATTTAGCAGCTTTTCTTTTAATATAGCAGAGGAGGCAGAGTCACTTTCGACCTAATGACCTAACCTAAAACTAGACCTAAAAACCAGACGGCGACAAGTTTCGTTAATCAAAACGATTACGTTTTGATTTACGAAACTTGACGCCGCATTTTGTCTTATTGCCACTAAACCCACACACATCAACCCACAACCATCACGCTTACAGGCAGACTCTGTGCTGCTATGCTATGATAGTCTCAAATCTACTTATAACATTTATATTTATTCTTAATGTACTAAACCGTTTGTAAAAAGGTGCAGTTCAATTAGGAATCTTCTTCATAATATGGAATGTGAATTACGATCATACCTCTCAGACGTCACCTTAAACATATTTGCGAATTTTTAAAAAAAAATCTACATAAGAATCGAATCCACAATACCATTTTTTCTATAATACAATAATAAATTAATATTTCCAAAATGACAAATGTCCAAACTCTGTATCTAAATCATAAAGTCAAAACAAAACAAAAATGTAACACACAAATATAACGTAATAACTTTAAATAAGAGTGTTTCATCAAATTCTAAGGAGCATTAAAAACTGATCCCTCAAAGCGACAAAAGTTAAGGGCGCCATTAATCATCGCGTGAACTGACAAGGTCTTCATAAAACAAATAGCTGCTATATCTATTAGGCTGTGTTTTTAAATTTTTTTTTTTAATAAAATATTTTCTTAAATGGAGGCCAGTCGTGGCGCAGCGGCACAAAGTGTGACTGTAAAACCGACTGGTTGTGGTTTCGATCCCCACTCGAGGAGATGAAATATTTACTTAAATTTATATTTCCATTTCTTCCCTTTGGTTTAGAGGCAAATGCGGCGTTGAGTTGTGCCAATCAACACAGAATGCCTCCAGAATTCGACAGAAAGTGAGGAACGGAGTGTCTTAACACTAGGTTCCCTCTGCCTACCCTGCTGTGTATGGGACACAGCGTGAGGCTGATTTTAAATAATTAAACAATAAATCAATATTCAATATTTTCAATAATGATTTGCGCCCATATGTATATACTATCTATCTAATAATTCAAAGATGTTACTTACATTGAGTGAGTAAAAAAAATACAACTGGTAAATGACTACTGCAGAAGGAATATAAAAATATTTTTTAAAATTAAAATACATTCTTTAGTTTGTTCACACAGAATTTAAAGTAGCTTATGTCAGTCTTTGTCACAGTTTATTCGTGTAGCAAACTGTAGTAGCGTCGATGTCACTACGTATACTAAACTTGGCTACAAAATTTACTTTACTTAAACAAATACTTTTAATGTTAGATTTTTTTTTATGTACAATTTGACACAATTGTTTAGTAACTTAACACCTGACTGACGGTCGTGGATTCCATTCCTACTTAGAAAATGTAATTTAAAATATTTTTTATTCACTTTTTCCGTTGAATAATACGTGAAGTAAATCAAAGTGCGGCGTTGAGTTCCATCACCCAAAATTTATGACAGAATTATCGTGAGATTCTATCTGCTAACGCCGCATGATGCGACAAAAGATAAAACGAAATATTTCGTACGTAGACAGAAAAGATGGAACTGTTTTTATATTATGTACTTATATTTATATTATGTACAATATTTACCTACGGGTACATAATTATCGTAATGCGATTTGCGTAGAGAAACTAAAAATATTATCCTTGTTTGTAAGAAAATTTCTTTTTTTTATTTTGACATAGTATAAAAAAATGTCAATTAGGCTATAGTGGTACAGTGAGACAGGGTTTGACTGTAAACGCAACGGTTCGAATCCCACTCGAGGGAATCAGGTAACAAGACAAAAGGCAACTAAAGAACAAAAGGCAGCTAAATGCTGCCTTTTGTCTTGTTTCGCCACTTAACACGTAGCGTATCGAAAATCTGACAGAAAGAGGAAAATAGAGTGTTTTAACACTAGGAATCTAGTGTTAGTTAGTTGTTAGTGTCCCGCTATTTATGGGATACAGCGTGAACTATTTTGTAAATCAAAACAACATTTGTAGAGAAACGCTACGGTTTTAAATAAGATTTATAATTATTAAGTAATAGATATATTACGATGCTAGAGGCAGGAGCTAACCCTAGAAAAAAATATATTATTGTGAAAACCTTATTTTTATACTTTTATCCACACAAAATTATGTAATCCACGCGAACAAAGCCGTCGGCGAAACATTAGTTCAAATTTACTTAACCTTAACAATTACCCAACCCAACCCAACGTGGATTTAAACCAAAAACCGTTGCCCACAAACGTTAGTCAATAACGTGCCAAATGCGCCACGAAGCTTAATAAAAAAGCTGTTATTTCTAAACTTTATTAAAACACATCGACACCAACCTAGCAGCAAAAACTAGAGCCTGATAGAGTGCTGTTACAGGAATATTTTAATAACTTTTTTTTTGTATTTCATGAAAAAATATAGCATTTCGCTTACAAAATTGTGCTTCTATTTTAGGAATCGTTTAATATTAATATCTGAGCTGTTGTTTAAAACACGTTCTCTCTCGTTTTAAAATAAAAAATTTATTGTTATAATTATTTAAGTATACTTGTAACAGAGGAAGCCTAAAGAATAGTTTTATATTTACGTCTTTATTAAAGAATTATTATTTTCTTGAGGCCGCCGTACAGGGACACAAGCGTGCGACTGTAAACGAGGTGGTTGTGGGTTCCAACCTCTTTCGGGTTGGTTTTCGGTATTTATTCCATCTTGCAGCTCGCTTCTTTCAACGAAAGTTTATTTGAAAACTTTTAAGACATACAATATTTTGAAAGTTCTCATATAAACTGTTGAGTGGTGGATCTTAACGCCGCGTTTTCTTTTACAGGAGCGATAAAAGAAAATGAATTCAATTCAATAATTCGAGCAAAGATAACTAGAACAAAACCATTATTTTCACATCACAATTAAATAACTACAAAGTTGCAGCTAAAATGTTAAAGAAAAAAGAGCTTAATGTTATTACAATTAGGTTTCCGCAAGAACAACACTCTATGATCCAATATAAACGGTGTCGCAAAAAATTGTATGAGAAAGTTTTGATAAACTACCCTCGAAGTTCCCCTGATTAGTACCGAAAGTAATTCGCGTACATTGTCTGTTGGTTGTTGTTGGTGAAACTTTTTGTGTTATTCAAAGTTAACATAAATTACTGAAACTTATTTATATTAGCGTCTCCATTTTTAGGGTTCCGTACATCAAAAGGTGAAAACAGTTAACAGATCCTTTATAACATCACTTTGCTGTGCATCTGTCCGTCTGTCAAGTCCATTTATATCGAGATTGCGTGGAGCTGTCAAGCTGTCAAGAGCTATCAAGTTGAATATCAAATATTTAGTGTTATGGTCCCTTGAAGCACAGAAAAAATTAAGGTTATAATATTTGCTGCAATTTGTATAAAATTCGACGCGTAATAAAAATCTATGGGGTACGTCCCGTCAACCTACAGTTACGATGTTTGGTACAAATACAAAGTAAGAACATAGGAATGGGAATAAAGGATATAATCCGAAAGTATTCCATAGAAATAAATATATATTACAAACTTATATTGATGGTTCATTTCATATAAAATAAGTATACATATACCTACAAACTTATTTTTGTCCACTTTTATCATTTGTACTTCTCGGTATAGGTTGCTACAATCCTGAAATTGGTACGGAGGCCTCGGTGGGCGCATCCGGCTCGCACTTTACCGTTTTTTTTCTGGCTGTATGCAGTTTATCTTAACATTAGGTTCCTTTTGCCTATCACGCTATGCGGGAAAAAACGTAAAATTGTAAAAAAGCTGAATTATTTATTTTTTTGTGTAGGTGGATTTACGCACTTTTGGGACTAAAAAATACAGTTTAGTTCGTATTCTACAGAATAATACAACGTGTCACATGCAACGTAACAACCGAAACGTTATTATATTCTATAATATTCTATTCCAATGTTATTATTTTCCGCTAAGTAGCTTTTACACTAAAATTAGTTATTATTTATTTTTATTCATTAAAATAATACCAAAGAAATGTATACACAAAATTTATACCAATTAAAGGCAATAAGCAACAACAGTATCCCCATTAAATACTATTGAAAAAATCATAGTACATAGAAAAAAAACTTTTTTTTTTGAGTAGTATTTGAATCCACAACTACTTACTTCTCAAAAAGTCAAATTCAAAGGTCCCTAACTAGCACGATTTAAGGCTTATTCTATTTAACACATAAAAATAACCTCATCGAAATATAATTTATCTATCTTCCACTTCGGTAGCTGAAATTCACCAAAAATGATCCGCACCATTAACCTCGAACGTTTAAACGACGGGAAATTTTGTTAAAAAAGAATTGAGTGTACCATCGAAAATTAGTTCGGTTTAAAGTTCGTGTGTGGTTATTTATTATATTCAGATATGCGTCGTATTTCATATGGTCATGTAGTTTTATATATATGTATATATAAAACTATTAAATAATTTATATCAGCTTCACACTGTATCCCGCACACAGCAGGGTAGGCAGAGGGAACCTAGTGTTAAGACACTCCGTTCCCCACTTTCTGCCGAATTCTGGAGTCATTGTGTGTTGAGTGGCAGAACTCAACGCCGCGCTTAACCTCGACACCAGAGCGAAGTAATGGAAATATAAATTTAAGTAAATATTTTATCTTCTCGAGTGGGGATCGAACCCACAACCAGTCGGTTTTACAGTCACACCTCGTGCCGCTGCGCAACGACTGGCCTATTAAATAATTTAATATACATTACTTCTAGTCTCAAGATTTATATTGTATGTATAAAGGGAGAAAGCGTTATGGTGTTCCGAGTGAGCCAATGAAATGTCTCTAATTGGGCCAAATAGCTACGATGTCTTAATACTTAATTAACTCTTTCTATTTCACCGTGCGTGAAAAGGCGAAAAAAGTGTAATATGTATATTGTATGTAAATGAATTAAATTGTCTTTCTCGTTTCTAATAGATGTACGGTCCGCGAGGTGTAAGCTAAGCTTTGCATCTGTGTGAGTGTTCACAGATAGTGTAGGTGTTACAACTACTTGAGGCGCCCTGCATCCCTTGCTTGGTTTTAACCGAGCTTTACATCTCCTACCGTGAGCGGCGCGTTCTTTTTTGACGTAAGTAAACCTCTTGTATTGGTAGCAAGGTCATTTGTGTAAGTCTTAATATTTATTAAGTTCAAATATAATAATATTTATTAAATTCAAATAATAGTTATTAAGTTCAAATTAAGCAGGAATAAAAGAATTGGCTTGATCACTATACAAGAATAGAAAAATATGTGACCAAGCAGTAAAAGTAGAAAAAATCATGTTGACAATGCTGTTCGTATTGATATAATGGAACAATTTCAAGATACAAGCTCAATGGAAAAAATGATTTCTTTTCGTATCGAAAATTATTTCGCGCTTATTTATATAATAACTTTCGCGTATAATTGAACATTTTTTTTCTGACTCTACTTTGAGTGATCACTGACACAAATGCAAAGCTCAGCGTAAGTCTCGTGAACTATATTTTGAACTAAAATTCCTTAAGTGAAACCACATTAGCGTCCCAAAATATGTGAATCTACAAACTTCTGCCCCATTCCGTTCCGTAACTACAAACAATAGTTAATCACTTAAGTTTCCGATATAGTCTTACCTACGGAAGTTTAAATTTACTTTCTCTATAAAATTATATATGGCTTATGTGATCGAATTTGTACGAACAATTTGAGAACTTTATAAGTTTCTTGTGATCGACAAATATGTTTTAGTTAGATATATGTTTTTTTGGAGGTCATCATGACGCAGGGACGCAAACGTTCGACTGTAAACAAGTGGTGTGTTAGGCGCCTACTCGAGGATATAAAATATTTAATACTTTTATTTCTCCGCTCTGGTAAGAAGGCAAAGCAAAGGCGATGAGATCTGCCACTTAACACCCAATGCCTCCAGATTACCGCGGAAAGTAGGGAACGGAGTGTCTTAACATCAGGTTCCCTCTGCCTACATTGCTATATGCAGAATACAGCGTAAACTGAAAAAAAAACATGTTTTTTTTAAGTTTCACATTTTATCTCAATAGGTCTGTCTATACTTAGGCCAGATAGATATAGGTGGCATCATTAAAGGACATTTCTTTTTTTTATCCGAATTCGAGACATTGTGTGTAAGTGGAAACTCTTACGCCGTGTGTCTTGTGAGACAGAAAATATAGAAATATTATTAGATCACAGGCTCTACGATAAGGTGGCTCGTTACACGCCTTTTAACAATAACATAAGAACTATAACAATTTCAATCCTCAATTTTTTGCATCTGAATATTTATTTCAGGTCAAAATTTACTCCGATGGCTACTATTCTGAGAAAAATGTGCAAATATATGTTTAGCTCTTAAGGCGTTTTTACATGCTGTATGCTTTCAACGACTAAAAATAAAGCACAAATTCCTTCTAGGAGTCACAATCACATTGACTAAAACCCCGTAAATTTAATTTATATTATATACCTCATATATATTTGCAGTTATTTCTACAATAGCTTCACAAATTTTTGACATATTAAATTATATTATACGCAAAAACACTGTGAGAAACAAGTACACAGCGAGAAAGCCGTTGCTCAACAAAAAGAAATTCTAGAAAGCCAAAATTCGTAACAACTTCAAACATTTTGATAATTGCTAGAAATTAAATTTTCTTTAGTAATAAACCGTAAGTGAGTAACAAAGGTACACGTCGCGAGTAGCGCACGCCTCAGGCCCGGCTTTTTATTATTCAAAATCTTTGCACTTGACATTTTGATGAATGTTGTAAAGAAGTTCAAAATTTTATTCGCTAAAACGAATGGAAGTTATAAAATTTACGATTCAACCGTAGATTACGTAATCCAGTTTGTTGTTTTCCTTTTGTGGAGCGTTTTTTTTTTCATATAATGTCACTTGTTAAGCTCATTTTTATTTTTGAGCTTCCGCCTGCAATTTGTGGTATGTCAAATATAAAAGCCAATTTTTTTGATTGAAGCGGCGTATACATTTTTTTTACTAGTATTTTATGTAGTTAGTTTATTAAAATATTTTCTACGAAATCGTGGGATAATATTTATGAAAATAATGTCAAAGAATATTGACGTGATTGTATTTGTAATAGTTAACGAATTCCTGGTAAATGCGTTATTAAAGTAGGAACTTTTATATATAACGCACGAACGAAAGTTAAACAACAATTAGTTTCAATATACTAACTTTTTGTTTAAAATATATCTTCATTGTCATCATAAACAGCAATAAAATTGAAGTGAAGCTAAAATAAAATTTATAAGTTTCTATATTTTTTCCATGTGAGGTAGATAAGTCATCGGCAGTATAGATGTTTCGTATACCTACAGTCTGCAAGGTCTAATAAGCTAAGCTTTGCATTTGTGTGCGTATTTAGAATAATTATATAGTGTAGGTGTAATGTCATCCGGTTTGTATTGAATTTTGACAACAGGCTTACAACTCTTATGCTTTTATTTTTGTGTTAGATTTAGTAAAAGTAAAACATAAAATTGGCAAAATGACTGTAAAAGAATAGAATAATGGACTTGACCAGCCAGTAAAAATAAAGTGAACACAACGGGAGAATTCATTACGGGCTCAAACAACACATCTGACGAGAGTAAAAATTATGAAGAAGGTGTAATATCCGGCATAAAGAAAAAATATATCGATTTTTTCTTGATTTCTGTTAATAAATTATATTTAGTAAGATCTTTGATTTTCACCATTGTTACATATTTTCATTTAAAAAAATAAATGTTATTATTAAAAGTATATTTTCTGGCTTTTAAAATCACTCACGCAATTGCACAGCTCGGCTTAAGCCTCGCTAACTGCAATAATTTAAACAACAATGTATTAGGCATAAAGAATTTAGAATCAAAACACAGCTCGAATTCGAGCCAAAAAAAGACATACAATTCTTATATATTAATATAACATACGACTTTCTAAACAATTTCAATTTGTATTATAATTACTTATCCAAGTACTTCCACATTTGATAGACCTATGGGAATATTTAGCTGAATAAACATATTTCAACCAACATTAGAAGTTTACCGCGGCGTCTTTGTTTCCTTAATCACTCCTGTTAAAGACCTCATTTACGTCAAATTAACTTTCAATGTGCTCTTGGCTTATAATTTTCTATACATAGACTAGATTTATGGGTAATTAAGACCGATATATCTTAATTAATATTGTTATAAGTATTGTACATACTAGTACTTATGTATCTGTGTATTTAGAGAGAAAGAACGCCGTTTAGTTCCGACATTCAACAAGCAATGCTTCGGGAATTCGGTGGTAAATGGAGAACGTAGTATCTTAACAGGGAACGGAGTGTCTTACCCTAAGTTTCCATGTTCTCACCTAATATAGTATGTATGGTGATGCTAAAAATGATTTTGATGAATTTTGGGACCAAACTTATATATTTAAAAAAAATATAGGCATATTCTACTTTTATACTTAACTATATGATATAGCGAAATGAAAGCCGATTCAATTTTTTATCTCCATACATACTCATATAGCCTTTGGTATCTACTTATGTAGCCTTTGGTTACATAGATATGATATATTATTCCGTTTTTATTTTAGGGAATATTAGGTGGCGAAACTAAACGCCGCGCTTTGCCTAATGATACAAGTGTACCAGTATCATTCACCTTTTATTTCTACTAAATAATAATGTTTTTTCTATATTTCAGAATATAAATAGTTCAAGCAAAATTAACGTGTAAATTATTCCTGCACATTAGAGGGTTTTAGCCTTTTGTTCCCTTAATTGCTGTACTGTAAGAGTAATTTACGTCATACCGACACGTCACTGTTTTAGTGCAGTTGCATAACATGTAATTTACATGTAATTTATTGATAATAGTAAGCTTCTGGCAATATATTGTTTTAGTTTTATGCTTAATCCCGCATATAGTAGGAAAAAGAGCAAAATTTTCGTGTCACGTCACCTCGTTTTTTAATTGTTCACGTGAATTCGAAATATTACGAGAAGCAGAGCTAAACGCCGCGCTTTGGTTTGCCAGAGTGGATATTCTTTCAAGTGGAGGTCGAACTCACAACGGGCACTGTTCCACTACGCCACGACAACCAAATATATATTGTATAAAGGCTTTTGAGTAAGTTTTTTTGTTTTAAAGTGCACCCCGTACATAGAAGAATGGGGAGAGGTAACCTGTGCATCTAGTATTAAGACACTCCGAATTATCAGAGCGTTGCAGGATGAACGGCAGCGCTCAACTCCGCAGTCAATATACGAAGAAATTAATATTCTTCTTAAAAATATTGGTCCAAAGGTAGACAACAGAGTAAATTTTTTCTACCTTATCTGTTTCCGTAAACTACACAAAATAAGTAAAGTTTAAAAAAATAACTTTATTTCATCATTTTAAAGTGACCTGCTTCGGCTTCGGTTGGGTGCAAAAGCTATTTTTAAATATTTTATTTGCTTTTTTACAATTTCATACCTCTCTGGATAGTTATTCGATACATTTTAGAAAAATATTTTCTTTTTTAACACTTTAATAGTAACAGATTGTCTAAACGGTTTTGTGAACGTTAAATTTTTCATGTGTATTGCACATAGCAGTGGATGCAAAGATAACTTGGGAACCTAGTATTAATACACTCTGTTTCCATTAGGATATTTTCGTTCTCTATTTTCCTCCGAGTTTTGAAGTCATTGCGTATTGAGTTGAGTTGGAATGGAACTCACAACCTATAGTGTTTACAGTCATGCGATTTGTATTTTAATCTTTTTTTTTATGGAAAAGACAAGGCAAACGATCGTTCGGGTCACCTGATAAGACGGGCAAGTGATTACCGCCGCCAACGACCCCGTGCAACACCAGAGGAGCTACAGGTGCGTTGCCGGCCTTTGAGGTGGGTTGGGCGCCGGAGCCCGGCATTACCTGATGCGAAACGCAGTGGCATAAAGCCACTACTTCACGCCGGTTTTAAATGCCGGGGGTGGTTATGATCTGGTCGAATCTGCCCATGCGTGTTGTCATTGCTGGCGACGTGACTCTACCACACGTACTTTAGTCGCCTCTTACTACACCACCAGTACCAGGATGATCCTATTCTAGGCCGGCATCATACGGCAAGCCTCGATACCAGAGCGAAGAAATGAAAATATTAAAATTTAAATTTCCTCGAGTGGAAAGTTTCGGGAACACACGGCCTAGAATAGGATCAATAAAGTAAAAATCATTTTAAACTGCAATTTTCTTCAGATCAGTTAAATATACAAGTTACACGCAGGCAAAGCCGCTATCTTAACATCTAGAGTAGAAAATTTCTCCATTTCGCTTATAAACACAAAACCCACATTTTGTGTTAATGTCGGTTGAACACCAGCAAATATTTTGTAACAGGATAAGTAATTCAATATTCCAGTTTTATAACGAACTTCCTCTGCAGTATTTCGAAATGGATAAATTGGTTCGGATACAATAATAAATTATTACGATTCACGTGAATCTATCTATATTTCAAGTGTAAATTTTAACTGCTACTTTTGTGTTTAAAATTTAAACTGGAATTTAAAATTTCAAAATAAAAGGACTATTTTATTTTATAATATTCTTATTGGGGCCAGTCGTGGCGCAGGAGCACAAAGTGTGACTGAACGCGACAGGTTTTGAGTTCGATTCCACTCGAGTTCTAATGTAGAGGCAAAGCGCGGTGTTGAGTTGCGCCACTCAACACGCAATGCCTTCAGCATTCAGAGGAAAATGGAAAACGGAGTGTCTTAACTTAGATTCTGAATACTTTTTTTGGTTCCCTCTGCCCAACCTGTGTGCATGGATGTGTGGATACAGGTCGACGAAAAAAATTATATATATTAGCTGACGTCAAAAAGTGAAAGTTTTAAATTCATCAATACTAACTCGAAAAATAGCAGATTTTATATAGTTTAGTTAATAGCAGGCATGTCAATAATTTAGTTAATCATGTAAAAAAATTATAGTGTAGAAAATAAAAAAAATTACACACATACTTTTAGAAGAAACTTTAAAATTTTGTACTCCAGTAACTCATTATCAGCGAGTTAAATTTTATGTTCTTTTAATTTCTCAAAGTTTTGTTAACTTCATATTTAAATATTTATCTTCTTGTAACTTTTTTTATTGAACAATAATTCAATAAATTATCATTTACTATGCACAGTTTTCAGCTTTAGCTGTCGCAATCAAACGCATTGGCACAGTGTATGACTGTAAACCCGACGGTTGTGGGTTCGATTTCCACTGGAGTAAATTAAGTATATACTCTCGATTATTCAGAGTTGGATAGAGAACGAAGTGTTTTAGTTTGCCTCTAGCGACCCTGCTTTATGCGGGATATATCCTGAAGCTAAAAATAAATATAAATTAAATTTCTTTTTAATTGACCTGTACTATAAGTGTACAATATAGAAATGGCTTCTCATGCCATCCATAAAGAGTTTATGAGTCGTGAAAATTTTAAAATATATTTCTAACGCTTTCATATAGTCTAGCAAGTTTAATTTGTACAAAAATCAAAAAGAGCATAGAAATATACGAAAATTAAGAAAAAATCATGTACATATCAAACAATTTTAGATAACTTACCTAAAAACTTTAAAAAAGACAATTAAAATGAACCCCTTACAACCGCTTTACTATAATAAAACAAACAAACCTACCACAGAACTTTTATATAACAAATATAATACCATTCACAATCCAGCAAATTTCAATAAATTTTGTATCACTTTGTACTCAATTGACAATACTTCAGCAACTCTTTGAATGTATTCGACTAAAGCTTGCCATTCTACCGAATTTATAGCGTCCTTCCAAGAGTATATACGAAGTTCGCCAGCTCCTCGTACTTGTTTGTTAACACTTCTCTCCTGTCGATTTGTAATCTTCTATACATATAAGTAATACAATTGGTTTTAAGTATATATAGGGTCTATAGATTTTTTAAATTTTGTTGTTATTTTTTATTAACATTTTTATGAGGTTTCGGTAAAACGAATACTAGTACATTTAAATTCATAATATGATTTATGTATTTAATATACTTCGTTTTTTTGCCCAACTTTTGGGACATTTACTTTTTTTTCAGAGCGAGAAAGTAAATATAATCAATAGTGATAAAATATAATCAATAAACAAAATATAAATATAATCGCCTTTAGTGGAAATCGAACCTGTAACCATCGCATTTACAGCCACGACGACATAATTTTTTTGTTTTGGTCATAAATATTAAAATTATCTAGAAAATATTATTATTTTGTTATCTTCATCCACATAAAGAATTCTGGTGTACTATATTCAAATAAATAATTTAAAATTGAAAAAATCCTTTTGATAAATTAAAAATAAACATTTACTTAAGAATATTTTTTTACAATTATATCAAAAATACTGTCCAATTAAGTATGTCAAGTTATTTGCCAAAAAACGATGTATATCAGTCGAATATAAGTTATCTAAGATCCCAAATCATATTGTCATCATTATCAATAAGTAAACCTATTGTACTTCAAGACTCACTTCTAAGGAGCGAAGACGGCTTTGAATTGATTCTGAGACCACTTGAGCAGATCTTTAAAATATTAGTAATATAATGTATATGTTTTATTTTAGCTTTACGATATCTTGTATATAGGAAGACATAGAAAACCTAGCGTCAAAACACTCCGGCCTTTAGATATTTTCCGCCGCCCAAATTCAAGACACGATGTGTTGAGTGGTGGAACTCAACGCCATACTTTATCTTACCAGAGCAGGGTAATGAAAATAATTTATTCCCCAAGATGAGTGTCAAACTTGCAATCATCACGTTTACAATCAGACTGTAACTGATCTCCCAACCTCGTTTGAAAATATTATTCAATAAATAATGCCTTGGCTTGTGATGTGTCTAGTGGTTAGAACTCTTTATAGTTGTGATCGTGAAGAACCCAAAATCTTTTAGAGATTCAGAGGAAACAGTGTTAAGAATTCCATATTATGCCATTAGAAGGTATCGCTTTAATAAGATATTTGCCATCAGAAGTTGTTCTTGTGTCAGTTATTTAGATAACTGTAGACTCGACAATATAACATTGTCATAACTCGAAGCTCGTCCGAAGATAAGCCAGGAGTGCGTCCTATCTTCCTCTCCACTATAACTGCGAACTAGTTATAATAAAAGGAAGAAAGAGTACGGGCACCGCCCCGCCCCTACACCGTGAGTTCCGACCAGACCGTGGCTTTACAGTCATCGTTGAACCCTCCGAGACGTTTGTGTGTGATCTTTCCGAAGGTACTTGTTACGCTTGTTTATATTAAGATTGTATTAGAATAGTGATTCGTGATGTTGATTGATTTGTGAGATCAATATAAGTCGTTGGAACGAACGCACTACCGCAAGGCGGCCGATATGTTAAATAAACGCACGGCACACACCCCACAGTCGTGTCTCGAACCGTAGGCGGACACTACTACATACACCGGAGCTGGGACATAAAATAGCACCACACACATACTACTCGTATACCAAGTCATAGACGTGGTATATAATATATCAATGACCAACGCCATACAAGCATAGCTTACGTATCGCGAGCGTACTGCGAGACGGCATCAGCCACGACATAGTTAATGTCGCTATAACAGTTCGCATAAGCCCATCACGTCAGCCTTCGCGACGTCAAGCAACATTCAATATTATAATATGGATCAAAGATCCACAATATGTGTCGCTCCTACACATATATTGCCTTTATAAGAAATTCGATCCTAAAAGATCGTGCCATCATAGACTTCGAATTATCACATTATATTTATTATACATTTGGTACGAGTCTTTATGTGCATCATATTTATTTGTACCGTAGTACTTAATAGTTCGACTCGACCGCTGCCTTCCGAGCATCACCACCACCTATATATACGGAACGACGGTCGCGACACTCGGGACGACAATACACGAACTCGTCTCGGTTAATATTTTATTCAAAATATATAGTTTGTATTATTCATAATTAACTATGTTATTTATGTGCATTGCCATGCATATTTTATTTTATTTTTTTATTTATTTTTTACTTATACTCTAGGTATATACTGTTATAAGACGCTGGCTCACTGTTCCACTGAATCACGATGGCCTCAAATTAAGATTTCTATTTATTATATAATATATCATTGTGACACACTTTTATTTTGTCTGATAATATATTATGAAAGTCATAAGTTCAAGTTTCATTTAAAGGAATATTTACATATCTAAAAGTAAAAAGGTCAGTCGTGGTGCAGCGGCACGAGGTGTGACTGTAAAACTGACTGGTTGTGGGGTTCGATCCCCACTCGAGGAGATAAAATATTTACTTAAATTTTTATTTCCATTTCTTCGCTCTGGTGTCGAGGTTAAGCGCGGCGTTGAGTTCTGCCACTCAACATGCAATGCCTCCAGAATTCGGCAGAAAGTGGGGAACGGAGTGGCTTAACACTAGGTTCCCTCTGCCTACCCTGCTGTGTGCGGGATACAGCGTGAAGCTGATTTATCTATTTTTTGTTTAAGGTCAAAGCTTAAAAAAATACTTAAAAACTTTATGATATGTGTAAGTGACGTAACCAAAAACATTCAAATTTATCACCTCTTGTTCTATATATGAAATAATAATAATCTATACATTAGATGTATAGATAAATAATATATAGAACAAGAATAGTATTGAGCCAGTTCAATAATACCAACAAGCCAGTTACAGACAAAACGCAGCAACCCCAAATTTTATCATTTCATAAAATGAAATAATCTAAACCTTTTTAAGCTAATGAGACGTTAATAGACCCATAATTTAGTTAAATATATCTCAAGTATAATTTGTTTCATCTGAGGGTTGGAGGAAAAGTCAAGAGCCAAAAGTGTCACATAAATTTAGTACGAGAGCAATTTGAAATCAAGATAAGTGCTATGAGTTTGTGTATAACAGTTAATCCTTTCTTTTTGACAGTTATTTGCATAATATTCTTCGTTATCGGACGTTGGGGTTGTGCTCATCGTTTCGGTGATATTCGGTTTGATTCTCGCTTAAAGTAAATGTTTTTGAGGCAAGTCGTAGCGTATAGGCGAAAGCGTGCGAGTGTTAATACGATAGGTTGTGGGTTCAATTTCCACTAAACGAAATGAAATATTTAAGATATGATCTGTTGAGTTCCGCTATTCAACACGCACTGCCTCCAGTATTAGACGGAAAGTAGGGGATGGATGGATATTGAAGACAGACAGACAAAATATTAGGAAAACTTGTGCTGTGCAGTTTTTAATACCTTTCATTTGGAAAAACAAGTATTTATTATAAAAATAATGCACTAAAAGGAAAGCAAACTCACAACAATCGCTTGCTATTAAATATAAAGTATTAAAAAAAACACTCTTTTACACCAAGTGAGACAAAGTCTATAAAAAATGCTCGGTGCTATAAATTGTATGAGCCTTAACTCAAATCTTAACCTGTGAAGAGTTCCAATATTTAGGTCCTGGCTCCATCATCACACCAGCTCATAGACACCATAATATTGTGTTGTATAACTGCCAAGTTTCATGAAAATTCAGGTTCTTAGATTTTACTACATAGTTGGTTGGCAATCTAATAAAAGCATGATAAAAATAAGCTTTATGCTTTTTCCCGAAACGGAACCTGGTAACGTCTATCAAAGCGGGGAAAAATGAAAATATTTTAAAAACTATAATGCCGAATGGGAATCGAACTCATAACCTTTTACATTTCTAAATTTCATTAGACGGCCATAAAGGCGGCATATATATCTCCTCTACGAGGCCGTCGTGGCCCAGGGGCACAAGGGTGTGACTATAATGCGACGGTTGTGGGTTCGATCCCCACTCGAGGAAATGAAATATTTACTTAAATTTATCTTTCCATTTCTTCGCTCTGGTGTCAACGCAAAGAGCGGCGTTGATTTCCGCCACTCAACGCGCAATGCCTCCGAAATTTGGCGAAAAGTGGGCAACGGAGTGTCTTAATACTAGGTTCCCTCTGCCTACCTCGCTGTGTGCGGGATACAGCGTGAACCTGATTTTAATTTGATTTGATTTATATATATTTACACACTATATATAGGTGTTTTATATTAATCATATGTTAAAATATTAACGCATTCATTAAACATAATGCAAATAAATGGAGCGTGAGAGGCGACCCGGTTAGCGTATAGACACTGACACCATACAAGTATTATAGAAGTCACTCCTATGTTACTTTCAAAGCTATTTTTAATTTTAATTACTTTACAGTTTTTTTTATATTATGTGGGTTAGTTAAGTCTGAAATGTAATTAAGATTATGTTCATATATTTTGTATTTATAATGTGGAATCGTTTCTTGTTATTATATAAAAAACCGGCCAGGAGTGAGTTGGATTCGCCTATAAATGTGGCAGAAAATAAAAAACATGTTAACACCACCACCACCAATAGGTTAGTCTTCAGATGTTATTTTTAACTGTATGTTTTATTTTTAACGGCTTTCAAAAAGGATAAGGTTCTTAATTCGCTAAAAACTGTATGTTTTATTTTTATGATCTACAAATATATAGTCAAATAACTGCACACAGCTTTTATATAGTAATGCGTAAATACTGTCCAAGATTCTGTGTCTAGAAGAGATGAGAAATTAATTAATAGATAGGATAATTTATATTCTTTAAATATTTTTATCACATATGTATAATGTACGGAAAAAATAAATTTTATCGGGAATGTCACCTAAAATAACTTTATTTTATTTATTCAGAAAAGGACACCTACAAATACATCCGGGTTATACCGGAATCTATCGCGTGGAGTTCCTTGGTAGAGCCTATGTCCAGCAGTCCTGTGTCTTGCGTCCTGTGTCTTCACCTTAAAGGCCGGCAACGCACCTGTAGCTCCTCTGGTGTTGCACGGAGTCGTGAGCGGTGGTAATCACTTACCATCAGGTGACCCGAACGTTCGTTTGCCTTGTCTTTTTCCATAAAAAAATGTCTATTAAAGACGAAAAAATAATTTTCGTCTTAACACTATACTATACGTTAAGTTTTTACCACTGAGACTTTATATATATAATACGGAGATGATGAAATAAATAATAAATACCTAACTGTATAAATACCTACCTGTTACAGAAACAATAAAAAACAATTAAACAGACCGACATAATCAATTCAAATCAACCAATGAGAGCCAGGGTACAGTCGTCCACAAAAGTGAATTTAGCCTTCAGGCTACGTTTAAGCGGTGATGAATATGCAAAGTGACATACGAACGTGCGACGCTTAATTTACATGGCACAAACGGTAATATTGGATGGGTGGGTATTTTGATAGCATTTTCTGACATTGTTATATATTACTGACCCGTTCTGTAATATAATATGAGTAAGACACGACACTCTGCCACGGTTTACTCTCTACTACTTCTACTTTGCGTTACGCTTTTTCCCGCATTGCTGTGTAGGCAGATGAAACCTAGTGTTAGGACACTCCGTTCCCCGGTAGTTCGGTAGAAAAGCACTCCGCAGCGGTAAATGCATATAATTCTCGAATATGACATATGAATAGGTTAAACCGCTTGAAGTAATATTTTTATTAAGTTACGAGGTGTGTTAAAAGTTGTTTTTTTTGTTAACAATATTTTTTTTCTTCTATATTTAAAAATATTTTAGCGTCAAAAATGATAACGACTGTATAGATATTTTTTGTATATGTCTACATTATATTTTTACAACTTTATATAAATTTATGTTTGCTTTAGTGGTACCGTCTACCCATTTTTTCACTCGTCACATTTCGTAAGCCTAACGTTTTTTGTAAGATATTGCTAATTAGAGACGAGAAATAAATGTGAATGTTTTTTCTTAACTCTTATCATTCGTTTTATTACGAGTACATTAATGTTTAATTTAGTTGAATAACAACTAATCAGTCAGATAATCGTAATGAACAAGAAATAAAAAAAAAATTACATCATAATAGATAATAATAAAAATAATAATAAATAGATAATAGAATATAATTATATATATTATTATTATAATTTAATATATAGATTCAAATTTTCCTTGGCAGAATTAAAAATAACTTTGCGTCATTAGGCTTTGTCTGCCTCGCTGTACACAATTAACGAGTGAAATTAAAAAAGAAAAACAAATTTAGTGTTGAAACCCAGCCCGTTACTCTTAACCTTAAATATTACCCTATCTGAAATATTCGAATAGGTAAAATAAACTTACATGAAAATTCCCCGAAATAAATTTTTCATTTCATATGTACCTACGTCATAACGAAGTACGTCATAAGCTAATTGATTCGTAATATTCCGAGACCGTATTGGCTGACCTAGTTTTCATGAAAAATATAACCTACTGATTTTTTTCCTGTTTTCTTATTACAAATAGTAACGTTTCAAATGTATGTATCTATACTTCAGGTAGTTTCTTTGTGCAAATGTTTATTGTTTTCTTATAGATTTCAAATAATGAAGACTTGAGAATTTTATTTATGTATATGAAATGTATTAACTTTTGTTACTGAGTTACTAATGGACAACCAATAGATGAAATTGCTGGATTTAGAAATTAGAATCTTTGCCTTAATTAAGCAAAGTCCCCAAAAAAAAGAGAAAGACATAAATCTGTATCTTACCGGTTGTCTTTCGCAAATATATTATTTTGTTGATCGATTTCGTACAAATGGTATCTTCGAGTATCATTCTATACTATACTTACTTATACCTATATACTATATACTTTGGCCTTAATCACTACATTTAAAATAGATGCGCTATATAATACAAAAGAATATAAAAAATATATATTCTTAATAATTTCATAATTAAGATAATAATAATATTAAATAAAATTAAATCAGCTTCACGCTGTATCCTGCACATAGCAGGGTAGGCAGAGGGCACCTAGTGTTAAGACACTCCGTTCCCCACTTACCGCCGAATTTTGAAGCCAGTTGTGTGGAACTCTACGCCGCGCTTTGCCTCGACACCAGAGCGAAGAAACGGTAATATAAAAAAATCATATTAAAGATTAATTAAGCTTTTATTTCTCAACAAAACTTTTCACCTTCCCATAAATACGAGTCAAACCAATATGGATGCTGCAAACGGAAATGACACACATTTTTATATCACATCTCCTTAAGCTTTTGTAAGAGCTATCCCAGCTCGTAAATAATACACAGAGTTAACGTATGCGCTTTCATCGAAGTAGGTTAAAAGCTGGCGCATAAAAGTGACTTGATACGATACATAATACTCTCAAATCCCACCTTATTATATACTCTGTTATGTGTAAAGTAAATCTTGCTGAATATAATTTTTATATTATGTTATGGATAGTAATGGTGTTTTTAATTGAGTCCTTTTTACTAAAAGGAAATGGTTCTTTATGCGACATCTATATGTTTTTTATAGTGTCCGATATCTCCACTATTTGATGTCGGATTTTCGGTCGGAAAAAATCTTTCTTTATTTGAACAGTGCCCCTGCCACCAAGTTAGGATCAGAAAATGATAATAATTGCTAAAAAAATGCTAAAACTAATATCAATATCTTTAATTTTCCAGCAAATTTAAAATATACTCATTTGCACCAATATCCGTACCACTACGTGTTAAGTGGAGGTGGTGGAAGCTCAAAACCGCGCTTTGCTTTATGAAGCAATTTCCATATTATATATTTCATATTAAATATTTCTTTCCAAGAGTGTGAATCGAACGCACAATCTGTCGCATTTACATTCGCTCACTTATACCCCACTGTGCCACTACGGGCCTTATTAAATATCACTCGAAATCATTTCTATTTAGAATTTTTCCGCTGGTTTCTGGATTTTTTTTCTACTATAATCAAAAGATGCAACAAATTTTGTATAATTCTAGATTTTCTCTCATAACGAGAGTGGCAGTGTGTGGGCGTGACGTTACCCTCAATCATGTATATTAGTAGTGAAGATTCGACCTTAACTCATTAAAATTATAATAATTATTTTTTTTTATAAACTTCACAAAAAACATAATTTCCTCATTTATAAATCAGCTTCACGCTGTATCCCGCACACAGCTGGGTAGGCAGAGGGAACCTAGTGTTAAGACACTCCACCACTTTCCGCCGAATTCTGGAGGCATTGCGTGTTGAGTAGCGAAACTCAAAGCCGCGATTTCCCTCGACACCAGAGCAAGGAAATAGAAATATAAATTTAAATAGATATTTCATTTCCTCGAGTGGGTGTTGAGCCCACAACCAGTTACTTTTACAGTCACACTTTGTGCCCCTGTACCACGACTGGCTTCAAATCAAATTTACTGTATTCTAAATGGAATTCAAATAAAACCGTTTTTTAAATCAAATCGATTATTTTAAAATTCAAAATGGACATTACTCGATAATTAATTTATTAACACGCAATTACGCGAGTTTCGTGATATTGCGGTCATTTTTTATCATTAATCGATCGTTCCAAAAGGTATCGTTGGCAGCGTGGAAAATTATATATCATTTAAAAGTGAAGATTACGCTGTGTTTTTTTTGTATGCAATTGAAATATGCATTCTCATTTATGTTTTTGTATATTGTTTATTTTTCCCGTAACGCTGTACCCCGTCTGTAACAGGGTAAGTTAGGAAACTTAGGGAACCTACACTTTGCTTTTCTCTTCTAGATAATACGTATTGAGTGGCTTCGTCTTGAAACAAGAGCGACGGAACGTAAATAATTCATTTCCCCGAATGGGATCGAACCCACAACCCTTACCGTCGGATTGTATATTGTAGGATATAAAACAACCTTTATGTAATTAATATATATTTATTTTAATGTAATTAACATATGTATTTCTCTTCTGCTTCTTTCGGTCGGTTGCAGTTCTAACACGTCAAGATAAAATAAGGTCGGAATAAATTTGAAAGCGTGACTTGTTTTTAATTTTAATAATGTACGTATTTTTTTAATCTTTGGTTTTTATAGATAAATTTTAAATTGTTAATTTATCTGTGAGATAAATTTTATCTATTATTTTGTTCAGCCTTTACACCTAATTTACCAAGTAATATTTTTTTTTCAGCTTCACATGCCGCACACAGAGGGAACCTAGTATTAAGACACTCCGTTTCCCACTTATCGCCGAATATTGGAGGCATTGCGTATAGGGCAGAGGGAAGAGCCAAGATAGTGTCAAAACATTCCATTCCCATCGGGACATTTCCATTCTCACTAATTGTTAAAAATAAAATTTTGAAGATCCTACAAGTTATTTGTCATCGGAAATCAGTCATTTTTGATTACTTTTCCGTTCTATTCAGTTTATTCACCCTTCAGTTGTTGAAGGTTAATAGAACGTAGACTCAAAGGTAAAAAACAAATATGTAAGTATTATGCTCGAGAGACTCGGTAAAATCTTTATACAATTTCACTGAGAATTCATAGACATACGACTCCATAGATCGTATTTAATTTTCTCTAAGAAAATAAATGAAATTTTAGAACTATATTATGTAGATTATATTTTACAATCACATATTTTGAACAGAAAAAGCTACCACTGTATAAAAAACCGAAGCTAAATACCCCAAAAAAAATCCAAATTAAAATAAAATACCTACTTAATACCCGTATTCCTTATTGAAATTTTTTAAACAAGAACTAAGTGCAAACGAGTATTGCGTTACTCCTTATCCCGGATTACAGGCACCCATAAAACACGCTAAGCCTCTGTCAAGACTCCATAAACAACCGCCATTCCCGCGTATTATTAGAATTTGTATAATTTAGAGTAAATTTAACATTGTTTTTTACGATTTCGTCATAAATGTGCTATACTTGTTGTACGAGTCGAATGTACTAACATGTACAGCTTACATACATACAACGTCGTGCATCTATTGTGTTAGTTTGATTGCAATATATAGGAGGGCGATTGGATAAACTTATTTATTTTTTTAATTTCACGATGTATCCCGCATCTAAATTAATCACGTTAGCAAGTTAGGCAGAGGGAACCTAGAGTTGAAGTCCCTTCGTCCTCACTTTCCACCCAATTTGGAGATAACGCAAATTCAGTAAGCTAACTAAAGACGCGCTTTGTCTTGTTGCCAGAGCAAAAATGTAAATAATTCCTTCTAATGGAAATCGAACCCACAACCTTCACGTTTACAGTTAGGCTGTAGTCTATTATTATTTTTAATTATGTCTTTAAATTTAAATAACCCTTAAAATGCTTAATTTTAAGCAAATTGGGTAAAAAGATTGATTATTTCAAAATATAGTAACTTCTTCAAATATGAAAAATTGTCATGTAGCGGACCACTAAATCTCATGAGTAATAAATATCCATATTTCGGATATTTTTCTTTTTTTGAACTGCAAGTTCTTTCTTCTTGGCAATTTTCATAATTAAAGGTCTATGGTAAATACCTTTAGTTTTTGATTGACGGAGAACAAAGTGGCCCTATCACGGTGCTGTTTTTAGGGTTCCGTGCGCATTATTTTGCTGTATTTTGTATGAAGTTTAGCGTGTTATCAACACCTATAGGGTATTTTCCATGTACTTACGTTATTTATGAAATTTGGAAGGAAGTGAGAACTTACAGTACCAATAGAGTACAATTCCAAAATATGAAAATATATAGTTATTTTATAGAAAATATGTTATACGCTTATATTTGTAGTTCATTTCATACAAAATGAGTGCATATATGCACTCATTTGCAAACCTAAATTTTTCAACTTTCATAAAGTTGTAATGTCTCTTGACCTACAATCCTGAAATTGATACGGAAGCCTCGGTAGGCGGGTACGACACGCACTTGACCGGGTTTTTTTTCCTTTTTTGAACCATAAAAATTACGAAATTGTATACAAATTCGTTAAAAATTCATTAAAATTAACAATATGGTATAGAAACAAAGACAATAGCCATAGACACGTTGGCAGAAGTTTGAAGTAGTGCTTGCTCGTTCAACAGTGTTTGACTGCACAGGATAATCCGGGCACAACAGATTGTCAAAGGAAAGGAACCGATATGTGGACAGACTGATTGCAGAGTTTAATACTGTGTGTAGTTTACGTATTGAATGAGTAGAGAAGTTATTGAATAGTATGCAATGTTTTAATTAATTTATATAGTGTATTTAGATATCTTTTTTTAAATATAGAAGGAATAAAACACTTATAATATTATAGTAATACAACATGGATGATATATTGAGGCCAGTCGTGGCGCAGAGGTACAAAGTGTGACTGTAAAACAGACAGACAGACAGACAGACTGGTTGTGGGTTCGATCCCCACTCGGAGAGATGAAATATTTACTTAAATTTATATTTCTATTTCTTTGCTCTGTTGTGGAGGCAAAGCGCGGCGTTGAGTTCTGCCTCTCAACACTCAA
The DNA here is from genome assembly GCA_021202915.1 of Heliconius himera. Classification (NCBI taxonomy): domain Eukaryota; kingdom Metazoa; phylum Arthropoda; class Insecta; order Lepidoptera; family Nymphalidae; genus Heliconius; species Heliconius himera. Next base: position 533,423 of record JAJHJA010000092.1, read on the forward strand.
TGCCTTCAGAATTCGGCAGTAAATGGGGAACGGAGTGCCTTAACACACTTAGTTCCCTCTGCTTACCCTAGTGTGTGCAGGGTACAGCGTGAAGCTGATATGATATGATATTATAATACGAGAAAAATATAGCTGGATCGAATAATAATATTACGTACTAGCGGCCTGCCCGCGGCTTTGCCCGCTTGAATTAGATGATTATTCATTTAAGAAATAGAGATATTACAAACAGCCTTAATTATTAATTTATTTATTTGGATAAGTATTCACTATATTCTTTGTAAAATAACTTGTATTAGCTCCTGTACAGTTTTTAAATTAGTCACATATTTTAAGTAAATATATAATTGGTATACAGAATATACATAGAAAGCACGTTTTTAGGCATTTTTATATAATCTATGAAATGATCAATATTTTCGATCAAGTTCAAGTCCTACTCATGACCCGAGAGTTTCGTACCAGTTTCAAGAATGGAGATACACCAAAAGAATAACTTATTAAAGTTGTCACTTTGTATCAAATGAAGTACAGATTAAAATTTGTACCTAATAGTTTTTTTCTGTGACACAAATACAAAAAGTTGTCAATTTTTGAAAATTAATTTTGGAATTTTCTTTTATACGTGCCGTAAGTTTTAACTTCTTAACAAATTTCGTAATTGTGTATCAACGGGATGCATAAACCCTCATAGTTTATCGTCATTTGATTGCGATGATTTAGAAGATAGATTTTTTTGTGCTCTAAGGGAATATAGACTTGAACATTGAGGTATCTAACCTTTAAGCGATCTTGTAGAAAATACTCTCGACAGACAGACAAACAACAAAGTTATCTTAAAAGGATTTTGAGGTGTTTTTGTACCCTAAAATACCCTTGGCACATACGTACATGCAACATACAGGTGCAACATAATACTGCGGGATATTTTTATTAACAGTGTCAGAGCATTTTTTTCTTGAGAGATTTTTTTTTAGTTTGCTCCCATAAGTTATTTTTTTATACGTTTTTTAAAAAAATATTAATAACATAAACGAACGAACGGACTGAAGAACCTATTCAAAAGATTTCTTTGAATATTAAATCATTTTTTATCACTGTGTTAAATAATTACGAATTAAGCTAGACTGTAACGAAGGTAATTTTCGCCATCTATTGGACTTACAATTGAACTGTAACCATTCGAACATTGTTAGAAAAATACTACTATGTTTATGTTAAATTTATTATAAGTATAGATTACACTTACACGACGTAATTAACGTTTAGCAAATAATAACTCAACAATATGTTTTATGCGTTATCAACATTCATTATCATATGTAGTCAATAGATATCATTGCGTATGTTTCTTTTTTTTTTCAAATATAAATCTTTAAAACTTTAAGTAAATTATTTTTTGATAGAGTGTAGCAGTAACCTTTCCAAACTACATTTTTTTTATGCAAAGCGCCATCTATTTAGATGCGCCGTTTATTTAAATGCGCCATCTATTTAGGTTTAAAATTAAGGACAGTTTAAAAATGCTGTTTTTATGTTAAATTTCACCTAACATAAAATTATATTAACCGAAAACGATGTTGTGCTAAAGTACTCAAATTATTGATATGCCTCCCGTCGTAATTAGTGTTTAACTCCACAGAACGTTTTTTGCGTTATCAAGATTCGTTACTTGTATCGATTTTTTACTATCTCAAATATAAACTTCTTGAAAACTTAAATACTTATATCTTTTACTTAGAGTGAAGCGATTACAATGAAATAAACACTAAAAGCTTTGATTTATTTGTAATTTTTATGTATAAAAGTTGCTTAAATTTATTGTGTACTTTTTACGTGATACCTGTTCACATAAACAGACAAACAGATAAACAGACAAACAGACAAACAGACAAACAGACAAACAGACAAACAGACAAAAATTCCAAAAATGTTGGAAATGGATTCTGTTAATTATCCTTTAACACCCTGGCAATTTTTTTTTTATATTTTCAATGTACAGAAACGACTTTTCTACAGATTTATTATAAGTATAGAGTATAGATTATTGTAGCACGGTGTATCACGCAACATACACACCTTTTTTTTGCTTCACGCTGTATCCCGCACATACGCGTGAAGTATACGGCAAAAAGCAGGGTAGGTAGAGTTGTATTGTTAAGATAATCCACTTTCCTTCATATTTTCACACAAACGGAATACAATGTTAAACCTCATTTATATTTTATTCTATTTAGCAATTTTTTTATTATAATCACTGTATTTTTTTTTGTAACATAAAAAACTCAGCAATCATCAATTTAAAAGTAAAGCCAAAAAAAATAGAAGTCAAACAAAAAACCAGTAGAATTCCCCAAACACATTCTGCTATGACTAAGTATGCTTTAGTAAATTGCCAAAGTTGCTAAAGTGTGCCAATTCATGACCGCAAGTGTAGGAAGTTCCCTCATATTTAATTTGGCAGAGAGCTGGGCCGTTGGGATTACTGTTACTATGTTTTTCTGTATTACCAATCCGTGCTAATTTTCTAGTTTTTTTTTCAACTTCACGCTGTATCCCGCATGGAGCAGGATATGCAGAGAGAACTTAATGTTAAGACACTCTGCCTACTTTCTGCTGAATTTTCAACGTACTACGTTTTGATCGATGGAACTCAACGCCATGATTTTGCCTTGGTACCAAAGCGGAGAAATAAAAATATTAATAAATAATAAGTCATTCCACCGAGTGGGAATCGGTACAGGTGCGTTGCCGGCCTTCAAGGTGGAGGTTCAAGGTGGGTGGGTTTTTGATGGTATCCACGTTATTATTATTATTATATAAATATAATATATAATTATTGCGCTTGCAATCTTACTCAAAGTGATCGTAGGTTCATGTAATTAACATTATCTTTTTTACTTTGAGAAATTACAAACAAAAATATTCTTTACATTTTATAAGAAAAAATAAAATAAAACGAAATAAAACCAAGTATTTTAACGAAACCATTAGAATTTGAAAGTGCTGTAATAATTCTAAATGAACATTAACACCCAGACTACATTTGAGAGTGTAAATTGGAATACTAAATCTGCCTTTTTTTGTTACAAGCAAATGTTACAAGAAAAATATTTGGACGGGTTTCAAGTGGGTAGTTTAAATTTTTTTTTTTTTGGTTCATTTATATAGTACTAGCCATGAATTTAATCCCAGTGGTATCTTCCTAACAATCTGGACTAATAGGCGAAGTTAGGTGAGTTCGAAAGGCTTTGGCTTATCGGGAATTGTTGAAACAATGTTAGGTAGTCGGTAAATGTGTATTTTTACGTAAATACCGATCGGTTTTTTGGGGTATTTTAACGAATTGAGTTCGTGTAATGATTTTTGGTCCATATTTGTATGAATTTGGATAATTCCGCTGTTTGTTTATTGGAAAATATTTAATTAAAGAAATTTTTTAGCAACACATATTTGTATGTATAGTGTTAGCTTTTATATTTGTATAGCAAAATAAATTATTGCATAAAATTTAATAAAAATTTCTCGCCAAGAATTAAAAATACACCTCGACACCTCGAAATGATAACTGCAGCGGGCATAAATACAGTATAAGTATAACTTAAATATACGTATTTTATTTTACACTAAGTCAGAATACGAACTCTCACTTCACTTTACAGCCTTTAAGCATTATCTTATGCTATTAAGTTCACTTAATTTTTCTTAATGAAACATGTATAATAACCTATTATAATACTAGTTCTACTAGTAACTTTAGTTATTATAACTAATCTATAATACCTTGATTTAAATACACAACCACTCTAGTCTATTTCGTCGATTTATTCTTTGCAAAGCTTAAAGGTGCCCCGCTGAGTCAGATGATTTTAATAGATTTACATAACTTTTGAAAATCTTTTTACAAAAATAATGGACCTCACATTTTCCTCATATTTTTTGTCTTTATAATGAAAAATATTCGACTGTGTCTAGCATCGATAAATTGTGTTAATTACATTTTGAAATTATCTATAAAATCATATGATTTAATTTGAAAAAATTAAGCTTAGGAAAATTTATAAATTTATGAGAACGGGGAAAAGAAATGCTTAAGCAAACGCGATGTTTCGCATATCAAGGTAAGGAAGGAGAAACTGGAAGAAGAAATCACTTCGTTCTCTCTCTCGTTAAGACGCAGAAATCAACGTTGCACTGAAAGAGAATGAAAATAATTTATCATAATTCCTCTGAGTGGGCATCGATTCTCCAATCATCGCGTTTACAGGCAGACGCTGACCTATTATGCCATGATGGCCCTTTAACATAATAATTTGACAAAGCTGTAATTTCAAAGGTGGGTATATAGTTTCGAAGACGATAGCATCTAAAGTGCAATCGAACTGACCTAATCATGGAGAGGGGTGGAAGAGCACCTTGAGGAATTCCTCTGTGGATAATATTCAATTAAGATTAAACTAATTTAGATATGTTAATTTAGATCTAATAAATATTTTGGTTGGTTATTACATTGGAAATTAAAGGTAATTCTGTATCATGTTTCTCTGTATCATCTCTAGCTAATATCAATTAAAATCCAGATTATAGAACGGATTTTAATGTGGTTTTCACAACTAAGATTTATTGGTATTGAAGTGTAACATTTATTATTACATCTATTCGAGTATTATAATAAATTAAAATTGGAAATATCAAATATTTGCATTGTGATGTCGTAAAAATATATTTGTGTGATTATACTAAAACAGGCCAGCCGTGGCCCAACTGTAAACGCCTTGTGGGCTCGATCCCCACTCGAGGAAATGAAATATTTATTTAAATTTATATTTCCATTTCTCGCTATGATATCGAAGCAAAACACGGCGTTAAGTTCCGCCGCTTAATACGCAATGCCTCCAGCATTCGGCGGGAAGTGGGAAACGGAATATCTTAACTCTAATTAATAATGTGTGCGTGAAGCTGTATATACTAAAACAGAAAAAAATCTATAATTATTTAGATCATGCATCAAGGGTTATAGGTTCCAATCTTATGTATATTTTTTATTAAAACAATAATATTTCTCTGCCTACTAGCAGAACATTTTTGGCAGTCTAATAAGCGTGTGAAATATAATATCTAATATTTTCATTCCTTCATTTGTTCAATATTTTCATTTGTCGAGGCAAAGCGCGGCGTTCCGCCACGCCATACGCAATGCCTCCAGAATTCAGGGGAAAATGGGGAGCGGAGTGTCTTAACACGGAGCCTGCTTACCAAGCTACATGCAGGAAAAATCTCCATCGAGATTTAATATAAAGAATCTGATTCAGCAAATAAATTCATGATATCGCGTTAATCGACACTTTAGATGAGTATACTCGAATTGACGTTGAAACCTGATAATGAAAGGAAGTGGATTTATTTAAAGGGTATATTTATTGTACAATTTATAATATTTTTAATTAAATTACTTTTTTATTATGTAATGTATGTATTTTTTATATATGACCCTGATTGCGGAATTTAACGCCACATCTTGTCTCCCTGTACTAGGGACTCTAAAATATTTTATATATGAATATTTCTCCGAGTAGTAGAACTTCGAACCAATATAACAGACAGAAAATACTATATATATAAAACCACGTTTTATATATATAGTTTGAAATGCCGCGTAAATTTAACCAATACCGACGCGTGCGGTTGCTGTGGTTCCACAAGTCTCGCCTACGTCAGAAGCGTAATATTTCCATATATTTTGAAGGGTTTTTTACTATCACAAGAAGAGTTTAAGCTGAGCAACGTAATAAAAAGTATATAATTCCCAATTTCATCTTAAATTTCATATCTGTAGGTCCATCCTTCCGGAAGTATAAAGGTTCCCTATAGGTTTTGATTACGCGGCGAATTTCATACAAAATGCAGCAAAAACGAAGCACATAAATAGTATATCTTTGATTGCTTTGACTTACTCTCAGGGACTATAGATTTTATTATTTGATGTTAATTTCTGTCTGATATCTTCTCACGATCTCGAGACAAATGGTCTGGACAGACGGACAACGAAGTCATACTATGAGGGTTCCGTTTTTACCTTTTGAGATACGATAGATATATAAACTCTGTATGTACAAATTTGACATTAATTACTTTTTAATGGAGTAGGACTAAGGTATATTGAAATATTGAAAGAAATAATATAAAGCCAAGTTTCATTTTCCTTGCAAGTTTCATTTAAAATATCAAAACAAATTCTGGAGGCCAGGTTAGGTTAGATTCAGGTTACCAGGATAAGAAAATAAAAATATTAGATATTTCATTTCTTTACCCCTGTAATGAATGGAATGGGAATCGAACCCATACTCTGTCGTATTTACAGTCAGACGCTTGTCCTTGTGCTGCGTTACGACTGGTCTAATATAAGTATATGTTCTGTAAAATTACATTAAAAACAAACGAACGAAGAAGAACGTGCTCAGCTGGCTTGGGCACGTCGAACGTATGAATTATGAAAGAATGGCAAAAAAGATTTATGATGGAAAAGTGAGTGGTAAGAGAGTAAGGGGGAGACCTCGGTTGACCTTCGAAAACACAATATCAAAGATACTGGAGGAAGGTCACGTAAAAAGCATGAGGACCCCACGAAGGGCATATATGAAGAGGTTGATGGCAGTTGACGAGGCGAAAGAGATATGTAGAGACTCGTAACGTTTGGCGCTCCGTTCTCTCTAAATACCCCGATATGGATAAAGCGTGAAGCTCGTTTAGTTTAGTTTAGTTTTACATACATAAATCAAAAAGTGTACAACAAACTAACATAAACATCACTTTTTTATACATATTATATTTATTAAGTGATTTTATAAAATAAAACAAATTGAACCGTAAATTCAGTTACTTGTACATTCAAGTACACGGTTGATTCTATTCAGCCAATTAAGTCTAATTCGTATGCAACGTCGACGCCCGAGTTAAAGATTAGGCGTTATATCAATGCAGCTCCCCTAACCATTCAAAGTAGAAACTAATTACATTGCAGCACTTATTCTTTTAAATATTTAATTTGATTAACATCGTTATTTGTATAACAGTGTTTTAATGTTTGGTATATAGAGAAAACCTAGTGTTAAGACACTCTGTTCTCCATTCTATTATTAATGTTCGAGTAATGGCGTGTTGAGAATCGGAACGACAACGAAGATTTCAAAATAGTTCATTATTCTGCGTGGGAATCGAATCTATATCAGTCGCGGCGTGTTTACTACTTATAATAAGTTTAAATTATTCGTAATATTAATTAAAAATAATTTATTAACGTGAAAATAATTTATTTGAACGATATTGTATTAACAATACCTGCTTGTTGGAGTTCCAACGATAACGAGTTCGTTATCGTCAGAATTACAATAAAAATATAAATAATAAACAAAATTATAATTATTTTAAAGTAATCACAATTAATTTATCCAAAATTTTAACAAGTTGCGGTCGAATCATATTTATCGAAATATAACAAATTATAAAATATTTATAAATGTATTTCAAAAACATTTTGTAAATTTAATGTATTCCAATAGTGAGAATAAATAAATCGGCTTCAAGCTATATCCCTCACACAGCAGGGTAGGCAGAGGGAACCTAGTGTTAAAACACACGGTTCCCCACTTTCCGCCGAGTTCTGAAGGCATTGCGTGTTGAGTGGCGGACTCAATGCGCTTTTGCCTCGATACTAGAGCGAATAAATGAAAATATAAATGTAAGTAAATATTTTATCTCCTCGAGTGGGGATCGAACCAACAACTAGTCGATTTTTTAGTCGCACTTTGTGCCCCTGCGCCACGATTGGCCTCAATTTCGTTGGCTTTTTCTATGGTTTCGTTTTTCTATGGCTATTTATATATTTCACTAAAATTATTTTTATTACTTTTAATTAAGTCTATATGTAACGTCGATTAGCCAAGTTAAAAATTAGGGATAATATTATTAAATCTCTTAAGCAATATTTGGTAACAATCGATTTTTGTGTCTCCAGTAATCATAAAAAAAAGAAAACGTCAAACAAAATAGGTATGTAGTCAAAGTAAAAAATTGCAAAATATTTTTCATTGAATGAAAAGTTCCCCCTTTATCTAATAGCAAATATTAATCAAAATAAAATAATGAAAAGTACTAATCTAAAATCAAAAAAAAATATAAAAAATGCAGTCAGTTAATACGTACTACGTACCGTACAAAAGCGTACATTCCGTTAGCGTTGCATTAAAAAACGAGATGAAATATCTCCGCAACCAATAGAGTGAAGCCTTTTCGAATGAAGATATTACTGTAATGGATTCCTAGCGAGGTTCAAAAAAGTTCATCATCGGTGAAAGGTGAATGGTATTACTCGTACAGTCTAAGCACAATGCGCTTGGATTTTAGCTTTGATGCTGATTGCCCGCTGCGTTTGCTATGGAAAATATGTATTGGAAAATAGCCGCATAAATAACAAAAATGGATAGGAAATTGTGGATTGCGGTCTTGCTATAGCAGAGTAGGTAGAGAGAACTTAGTGTTAAGACACTCCGTTTACCATTTTCCTCTGAATTTTCCAAAAATTGCGTTTTTAGTGGCGGGGCTCAACGTCATGATGCTGTCTTGGTACCAGAGCGAGGACATCAAAACATGAAATAAATCATTCTTTTATGGGAATTGAACCCATAACCACCGCGCTTAACACCGTACACTTCTGCGCTATGCACGCTAGTGCCTCTGCGTTATGACGGCTTTATGTTAATGTACAATGTTTATGAATCCCTTTCTATTCCGTATCCATTTATTATTTATCTTGCTTGATGGCAAAGTAAAATTAAAAGAGTATATTGCGTTTATCGGTTATTATTGTAATGAAATATTGTGTAAAAGGAACGACAAAAAAACTTAACCTCAAAAGTGGTTTAAAGTAAGTAAGTACATGACATTGTTATAATTTTCAATCAGGCACAAATTAAACCAAACTAATAGATTATTTCTAAATATATTCTATATATATATACAAAATAATTACACATAATTTCTATTCAATAGTATTTCAAAAGGACAGGAATGCAAGTAACCTCTCATCACGTTTCATATGATTATCTTCAACCAACATTCACTAAACTACGGTATTTCGAACAAAGGGATAGCTGATTAAGCAGAAATCAACACTGCATCAATTATATAGGACACTATTTAGGCAGAAACAGACTGCGTTAAAATGCAAATCAGTTTCCGGTTCTATTGTACGCGATGGACGTATATCTCTCATAATACTATTGTAGCTAGGGTTGGGCTTTTAATGCTTAGAGCGATTAGCGAGTATTGTATTTCTTTTAAATGGTTCAAAAATATATTATAAGAATATAATTTTATATGTTGCTATTTTAATTATAAATGGTTTTCTCTCTCTTTATCTCACTCTTGCTAATTTCTCATCGTTAGTGTTGGAAGCGTGTGGGGTAAGTGTGCGCGAAATAATTCCAAAACGACGTCTAAGGAACGACATCTGCCGCCTTTAATTGCCATCTAGTGATGTACTGCTAAGCGCTGCAGTTAAGTGTAACACCTGCGCTCCATTGTGTTTTCACAGGCAAATAAAGATTTCAAATAATGTTGGTTTGTCATTATTGTTGAGTAGTCTCTAGAAATCACGTAAGTTTTGTAAAAATGTATATATTTTATCGAGTGGTATTTAATATCTCGTTTGATGATTGCCAGCCAGCGTTAAAGAAAAAAAATTATTTTTCAATCTTAATTTTCGTAAATCAATACAAATATCACTGCAAAAACAGAAAATAGAAAGATTTAGTAATCTGTCACTCAAATGCACCCATCCACCATAAAAAAAAGCTATTTTTACCGAAAGAACCATATTTTTCCGCTGTACGCGTAAACTCGGTACAGAAGCAAGCCACAATTGTATAAGAGATTTAATGCAGGCTGACTCTCAAGAGGTACTCCAACAAAATCAACATAATCCGTAGAGAAAAATCACCAAACGCTATCCACCCGTCCATATCCACACCATATTTTCCGCATATAAATTAACTCATAACTCAACAGAATATTCAGGTCAAGCTCCGCTAAATCATTTGTGTACGAGGTGAAGATTCCAGTTATTTCCTTTACAAGTTTTAATTATTAGCCTTGTGACTACTAATAGTAAAATCTAGTTGTTTAATATTTTTCGCGAAAAAAAATTCTGTGACTTTGTGAAGATGTTTCAAAAGAAGAGGCTCCAGGTTTTTTCCTGTATAGCAGGATAGAAAGGGAACCACGGTTTCGCAGTATGTATATATAGTTTTATCTTGTTATTTTGAACATGGAATTGAAAATAATTCTTTCCGCATTTGGTAATTCAATTCATAACCATCGAGGGTCAGACACCCAAGGTCACTGGTAATGTACTAATAGCAAAACACACTCTCACACTGGTATGGCAGAATAGGCAGTAAGAACCAAATGTAAGACTGTTCCCCACGCGTCGTTTCATTTTAGATACCCGCCCGTGGTTTCGCACGATGTATAGATTTGACTTCTTATCTGAATATGGAAATGAAAATAATTGAACAATAATAATATATTATTATGTATTAATATTTTTATTTCTTCTTACCACTAGATTATTAATATTTTTGTCTTACCACTAGATTCCCTCTGCGTACCCTACTGTACGCTACAGCGTGAACCTGATTTCATTTATTCCCTCGTGTGGGAATTGAACCCATAACCCACGAGCTTATAGTCAGACACCCAAGGTAGCTGCTAATGGATTAATGGTACACACTACAATAGACAAACAGACAATTACAAAATTGAGATGAGTTAAGCTGTCCCCACTTTACAACAAAGTTACGGGGCTCGGGCGGCCAATTAATTTTGTTTCACGTTCTGTTTTAGTCGTAGATGTTTTGGGATATTCCGTTATGACTTTGAAGGGACTTGTGTGAGTGATAAAGTTTTTATTTTTATTTTATATTTCTGTTATTATTTGGAAGGCAAAAGTGCTGTTTATAAAAATTAAAGTCATTGCCCTTAAATTATATAAGTTTAATTATGAGACGTATTGCTATAAAAATGTAAAAATTAATAAAAGAACCTATTCTGATCTGTAGTTATCGTGGAGGGAAATAAATACTCATATATAAGCACCTATATTTATCTTTTAATTATGCTATATGTTTATAATTAAAAAGAACAAAATATATAAAATATGATATACCATTAACTATATTAAAAGTTATTAGGTACTTAAAATAACTGATTTGGTTCCATAAAATATATTAATTACAAAATATTCATTATAATTCGTTTATAATACTATTAAATTTATCTTATAATCAAAATTTTAAAGCTTTCAACAAAATGTTGAATCTATCAGCGGCACAGTGTATAACTGCAAACGTGACGGTTGTGGGTTCGATTCCCTTGAGAATTAATTATATTAAAATCGTCACTCTAATAAAGAAGACAAAGTGCAGCGCTGAGTTCGCATGCAATATATTATAAACAAGATGGAAAGTAAGGAAGGGAGTCTAAACACTACCTTTGCATAACCTGCGGGATATGGGACATATAGCGTGAAGCAAAAAAAAACAACATTCAAAATTCAAAAACCTAAAATTCTAAAATTTTAGATAGAATTACATAAATACAGGAGCGAAAGCCTCAAGACTGCCTTTTAGCCGTCCAGCACTCCATACATTGTTACCAATCTTAAGTGGGGTCGGCGCCTCATTACTTTTTAAGCAAAGCATTTGCAACACAGCGGTTTCGTCGCGAACGGTCGAGTTCTTTTTGACGCTTTTATTGTATGCCAAAGTATAATTATCCGGAACGAAACTTTTAAGTATAAACTATGTATAAGTTATGAATTTGTTAGCGCTGTAGTTTATTGGGGCAAACGTGGCGTATGGGCACAAGCGTATGACTGTAATGACAGGTTGTGGGTTCAATTCCTACTGAAGAAAATGAAATACTTAATATTTTATTTACCTTACGCTTTGGTAACGAAACAAAGAGCGTTAACTTCCTCCACTCAACACGCAATGTCTTCAGAATTTCACGAAAAATCGGAAACGGAATGTCTTAATGAGATCTGTTTTAAAAGGTTCCCAGGTTCCCTCTGCTTACTTTGTTATACGGAATACAGCGTAAAATTAAAATTTCACTAATAATATCATTATATCATTATTAAATATAAACGCAGTAGGTAATACCATTCACGATGGATGAAACTTAATTGCCTCGTATCCAATTATACAAAACAAGATTCTCTAAAACCATAGCTAAATAAACCAATTTTGTTATATAATTTGAATAAGTTCTACAATATTTTAATGTAAAATTTTTTATATAAATTTTAATTTCATAGCTGTAATTTCGCACTATAAACGACAAGGTTATAGATTCGATTCCCACTCGGAGAAGTTAAATATTTAAAATTTTCGCTTTCTCGTTCTGGTAACGATGCAAAGCGCAATGCCTCGAGAATTCGGCAGAAAGTGGAGAACTGAGTGTTTTAACAATAGGTTTCCAGGTTCCTTCTTTCTGCTTTTATGCGTGGGATACAGTGTGAATTTAAAAAATATTGATAATAATGATATCCGTTTAGACTATACCTACGATGTTTGGTTTATTTAAAGATGTTTGGTGTCTATAAAGATACATTAAAAAATAAAAATAACCTATCGTGGTGTAGTGGATGTAAACGCGATAGTTGTGGGTTCGATCTTTACTCAGGGGGAATGGATTATTTTCATTTCTTGAGAAAAAAACTCTTGAGAAAAAATATCTTGACAGGACATCAAATATCACAACAGGCGGAAAACAAAGTGATCCCATAAGGATTTCATTTTTACTTTAGAAAGACTAAAATCTAAATAAAATAAAGATATTTTAATTGTTAATTAGCTTCTTTCCTTTCTGCATTGTCCATAATAAAGAGACTTATTTAATTTTAACTTAAATTCTTACATCTGCGTACGTCAATTATGTAGTTACTATTAGAAGTACTAACCGTAGTTACTAAAAAGTACTATTTGTTATTTATTAGAGTTCACTTAATTACATATAATAAGCAGCTTTGCGCTGTATCCCACATGTCGCGGGTTAAGCAGAGGGAACCTAGTGTTAACACATTCCGTCCCCCACTTTCCGACGAATTTTCTAGGCGTTGAGTGTCGTAAATTAATTAAATTGACTTATGTATACAAAAAATATTTATAAGAAAAAAGTTCCGATTGACCTAAAGACCTAGCCAATCGATTAAATCCTGAAATTTATTAAAGAAAGAAGTCCAATGAGTTTTAATTTTCAATAAACCGTCTATTGTATGTACAGTTGCCTCAGAGTTCAAAGCACGGATTCCAATCAGGCCACTATCTTTAAAGACGAACAAAAGAATAAAAATCACTGAAGACGAGAAAAATGATCCCGATAGAAGATGCAATTCTTATTTAAAAGAACCGCCTGAGGTTGAAGTGTCGGTTAAATTATGTAGCGGAATAAAAACTGAACAGAACAAAAGGCTCCGTAGATCGTTTTAGTAATGAACGATCTGTTTTGAGGTAAGGGTTTGTGAAATATTTTTTTAACAATAGATTTATTATTATTTTTTTCCGTATCCCGCATATAGCAGGGTAGGCAGGGAAAGCTAGTGTGAAGTCCCTACTTTATTGGGTGGCGAAACTCAACTCTACGCTTTGCCTTGGTACGAGAACGAAGACATGAAAATATTAATAAATAAATGTTTCATTACCCAAGTGGAATCAAACCCACAACCGTCGCAATACAGTTACATGCTTGTGCCACTGCGTCACGATGGCCTCTTAACTTAACTATAGACGTATTGAGTCATTTCTCTATTTTTGGACATAATGTAAATACTATAGTGGGGAACGGAGTATCTTAACACTAGGTTCCCTCTGCCTACCCTGCTGTGTGCGGGACACAGCGTGAAACTGATAAAAAAATGTAAATACTATAGATATACAAATATGTCCATCTATAGTATATATTGCAACTTTAGTAGGTATTCATCTTGTCCAGTAAATTGAATTGCGTGTTAATTCAATAATGAATATTATATTGCATTGAATTTTAACATTACTATACATCACCCATTTTTGTAGTATTAATATTTCAAATAAATATAAATATCCACATACATTATTTTTTTAGCTTCATATGTAGGTTCGTGTATTGCGTGAGTGGCGAAACTCAACGCCGCGCTTTGCCTCTTTACTAGATATTATTTCAGTTACTCGAATAAGAATCGAACCCACATTATAGTCGAATGCTTGTGCCTCTGCGCTAACACTGATCTCTAGTACTGTCGTTTTATGTATTCTCGTATGCCTTAAAGTATGGAAAGCGGAAAATTTACTGTTATTTTTTTCTATTACAAGAATTATAGAGTTGGATATTTAATATTAATTTCAACTTGTTACCTCTTCGCTTTCTAGAGAAAAATTATTTTAACAATCAGACGCACAAGTAGTGATTCTTCTATTGTTCCACTCCGTGCTCTACTACCCTCCCAACTTCTTAACATCGTGTGCTACTGACAGAACCCAACGAAAAAATATTTAAAATCAAATCAAAACTAATCAAGTTACTACAAAATTTATTCATTGAATTTGGCTTAGTTTTTCAAAGTCGACACTCTATTACGTTATATCAAAAACGCATCATTTTTAAGGTTTTAGATTAAGCAGAAAACGTAGCGGGGTCGTGCCGTGGAATTAATGAGGTGATTTGTCTGCGGCTACATTGAAGGCATCAGGTATTCAAATTGAAAAGAATTTACTTTATTGGAGCCTAGCAGTTAGACTAAAGGTCTCTATTCTATTTTTTATATAAGGATAATATGGTTTACAAAGAAGATAAGGAAATGGATAGGATTGAGTTCATACAAGTTATATATTTTTTTTTTCATCTTAACGCTCTATCCCGCACACAGCAGAGTAGACAGAGAGTATCTAGTGCTCCGACACTCCACTTTTCATCCAGGCTCTATCTTGCCAAAGTGAAAATAATTCATTGGTCCGAATGAGAATTGAATCCAAACCATCGTGTTTCCGTTTAGACGTAAATTTAATTTATTTTTAGAAACATGTAAGGACATACTGATTGTATATCTATATTGTAATTTTAATAAAGGGATCTGTGTTTTATCATAAAGAGAGAGAGAGATAGAGAGAGACAGAGAGGGAGAGATAGAGAGAGAGCAATACAGTGTTAGCTTAAAAAAAATATTGAACGACCTCAAATTCTTTTTATCATTAAATATATAGATATGGCAAAAATACATTTAGCAGGATTTATGTATATTAAGATACAACAAAACGAAATAAATTACTAAAAATTGCATTTCAATTGCTATCACTTTACAAACCAAACGAGGGTGCACTAATGTGTTCTAGAAACATTATTTACTGTCTTTGTCTCTCTCATATAATTTGGTGAAAGCGTGAACGAGATACAAAATATAATGAAAATCACATTAACTTTCATCCACGACACTTGCGGTTGCGAGCTGTAGTATTAATACTGAAAAGTTTATGGCTTATTGGCTCGTAAAATATTCGCTGATACTATACTCTCTTTTATTTTTTTATGATGGAGTTGCTTAGTATATAACTTAGAAAAAAGAAAATAAACAAGCCGAATAGTTTATTAGGATTAACAGTCGGGACTCTTTAAATTATGCGGGGTTCCTGGTAAAGTTTTTATTGATTGAAAAATTACTTATAGGTCCCGACTGTTAATCCTAATAAACTATTGGGCTTGTTTAGTTTCTTTTTAGTTTTATGCAGTCGGGGTTTTTGTTTTTACAAATATTTTTTTATTTTTCACTTTTTAGTTAGGATTTATTAAAGTAACGATAATCATGATATACCTTTTTGAAATTCTCGTATTAAGTTCTTGAATTTGATACCCATATTGTGGTATTCGAAACGAAATTTTTTTTTTTGCACTAAGTCCAATGGCGTCCCACAGCCGCCATGATTGTTTTTTTTAACTTCACCTATCTAAGAACACATAGGCTGTTAATACGAATCTAACGATACCTCAATTAAGTAAATCCGTTCAGCGGTTTTGGAGATATGAGGTGATAAAGAATATTACATACATACAAGATACGCGCGAAACACATAACCCTTCCTTAGCAGTCGGAAAAAAAAGGTTTTAAGTTCGATTCCCACAGAAAATGATATATTTTAATAGTATTTTATTTTCATAAAGAACTTGCTCATATGGATCCCTCACGGGTCCATCGTGGAGTAAATGAGTAATGAAAAAATGGCTAAACACATTTATAAAGGATAAGTGAGTAGTCAGAGAGGTCCTGCGTCTCTCGGAGACATCGTTTGAATTTCGATAACACAGTATCGACGAAGATGTTAATGATAGTGGTCGAAAGATGTATATAGAGATTTTAGTGCTTGGCGTTCTGTTCTGTCTATCTGCTCAATAGCGATAAGACAAGAAGCTAGAATTAAAAATAAAAATAATAATAATAATGTTATTTCGGTGTGGTATGGAGCTCGTTCATTTAATGTCACATAATGTCTTTATAATGAGCAGAAATAGGAGAAAGAAATGTCTTAAAGTTCTTTTATATTAACTAAAATTATGTTTCTTTTTTTTACTAAACAGTCACAATAAAATGGTTAAAATTATCATTCACAGGAACAAATTCCTAATTTAACATATTATAGAAAAAAAATTAAATAAGTTACATTTTTAATCTGCTTATTTTGCCTGAACACATTTTCAGCAGTATTGAAAGTTAGGAAGTTAGAAACTACTGTGATACAGTGGGACGGCATCTAACTGTAAATGTGATAGTCATGAGTTCGATTTAACCTTGTGGGGAATTGTTGTCATTTTATCGTTCTGGTAAGACAAACCTTTCTGGCTTCTGACAACCATTCTGGTAAGGCAATTACTGTCACCACTGCACACGCCACGAATTCGGGAAAAGTGGGAAACGAAGTATTTTGACATTATTTTCTCTGAGCTTATTCCACTTCTTGAATAAATAATAAGATTAAAGAGAAAATATAAACCTATAACCAACCAAAGTGTACTTTTAGTCGTTACGTAAGCAATAAGGAAGTAGGCATATATATTATTAAAATGGTTTTATTTAACATTGCCGTTTCAAAGATAATGGATTACACCCTCGGGCTTTGTTTACACTTAGCAAATATAACAGGAAATATGATAATAATTTTGACCCTTTTACTATGAGGAAACGAAGTTTATACCATTTTTTATATTTAGGAGAAGCTCTCCTTCTCACTTTGAAAATTCTTGTTCGCTTCGTGCGCGTGTAGTTATAAAAAATATCACTTTTTTAAAATCAACTATTGGTCCTTTTTAATTTGTGCACTTTTATCCAAGCTTCTTGATATATGAAAACTGATTCCAAAAATGATAACATTAACAAATTTTTTTATACACATTATTTTAATTTTTGAAAAAAATGTAAATAGGGCTTTGAATATATGCATAGTAAATCTTTGAATTATTTAGAACATTTTAGGAAGTTTTGTCTATTTCAAAATAAATTATTTTAGTATGAAAGTATAGCAAAGCTAATAGACTGAGAATCCAGTGCCCCCAGACCTACGTCATTATGAGTTTAATATATGGTTAAGACAGTATGCGTACATACTAACTTAAAAGTAGGGCCCTTTCAGAGGTTTTTTTTTAAATAATGAAATTTAATAATAATATATTTTCATACGCAATAAGCTAAATATTTTAAAAACTAATTTATAATCATATTTTGGTGCTAATGGTTTTAACAGCTATCATCAAAATTTGTAGGAAATCCAACCAGAAAAACCTCCCTCTTTAGTTTAATTTCCCATAGAAAAGCTTTAAAAAGCAGCATATAAAATAAAATGAAATGTCTTCTGTAATATTGAGTATTATACTACATATATTGAGTCTTTGAATTTCACCAAAAGGGATTTCTATGATGCTTTAAAAATGACTGTAAATACAGATTTACCATATTTCTCTCTATTTTATTTATATTTTACTTTCAAGTAGTGAAGGCGATTCTGCAGAAACATCAATGCCAGCAAGAATCCTTTGTAATACAGATTCAAAAGATAAATAAAAACTTTACGTAACTTGATTATCATAACAATGTCAGACAACACATAAACATATCTAAAGCGAATTTTATCAAATTTCATGAAAGGAGTAAGTTCTTACAAATTACGATCTATAATTTTATAGTCAATTTTCCAGACACAACGTATGTAGTGGCGGAACTTAATGCCGAGCTTTGTCTTGTTGTGAGAGCAAGAAAATGAAATTAATTCACTCTCCAGAGTGTAGGTTCGACTCCCACAGTCGAGTAAATTAATTTCAATATAAAAATCTTACATTCAGACGTTCTGCAGATGCGTCTCGTTCTGCAGATGCGTCTCGCCTAAAAGTTACAGGCTTAATTTAATAAAAAAATATATAGTTATATCTATAACAAATAAGCACCTTCCGGCTGGGACAAACAAGTTTTCTATTAAGAAGAAAAATAACCGACATCACAAAGGGAGTCCTCAACGCACAATCCAATAATAATAAAAACCGCCATAAAACGTGTATTATTTATCGTCCACTGTAGACCGTAGTCGACTCGAAAGAGTAATGGCCCCACAAATGTTACCGCTAAGCTAATCTAACTGAGCAGCGATTTATGTTTTGTAAGAAATATGTTTGGCTATTTTGTCAGCGAATTTTACTTGTCTTTTTACAGATAGATAGATCCTGCCTGGTCTTTTGTTGAGAAGTTTGTGTCACAGATCAATCATTTTGGTTTATATTAGTATTAGTATTTATTTATATTAGTATTAGTTTATATTAGTATTCTTTTTCTTTTTAAATAGTGATGTTTTACATTTTTTATCTATTTGGAGACACTTAAATCATATTAGTCGTAAACCCGCAACTTACATTAACGCCCAATATTAATAACCTATCTCCAACGTCAATCTTAGATTGTTTCATATATCTATCCAATCTAGAGATTGGATAGATATATGAAACAATCTAAGCTTGAGGTTGTAGATAGGTTATTAATATTGGGCGTAAGATGACTTGAAAATTGAAAATTGTATTTTTTTCCTATTCGTAATAATGTGAGAATCAAACTAGCAACCTGTTGCACTTATAGTCTGTCAGTCATTCAACCCTACGCCACGACTGGCCTTAATAGGAAAATTAACTTATAAATATTTTTAACAATAACTTTCGTTTATATATCTAAACTTACTCGTGACAGAATAGTTAAATTATTGCAAATGTATGTATGTAATGTATGAGATTTGAGGCCAATCGGGGTGCAGGACTACAAGAGTGTGTTCCAGTTCCACTCGAGGTAAAAAGGTAAAGCGCGGCATTGAGTTCCGCTACTTTCCGCCGCAATGCTTTCAAAATTCTGCAGAAAATGGGGAATGGAAGGGATTTAATGGGAGTGGAGTGCCTAAATACTAGGTTCCCAGGTTTCCTCTGCGTTCCTAGCTATGTGCGGGATACAGTATTACGCTAGAAAACAAATATCACAGAGGTAACAGGTTCTCTTATGTAGTTGTGTGTATTTTTTTATATATGAAAAAAAATCTTCGGTAATATTAAACTTTACCTCATTTCATCTCAGTCTGGCAACATAAACAATTTTAACAAACTTTTGCCACTCATCCTTTTTAATTATAGGCTGAAACTTTTCAAGCATGCCTACGTACATAATAGAGAAGCAACGATGCCTGGTTTTGTATATACAATTAATTTTTCTGATTTTTTTTCTGATTTGTTAAGTGGAATCATGTTTTTGTAAGCTTTGAAGTTCGTGTTCAGCTAAATTTTCAATTGTTTTATTTCATAATTCTTGTTACTAATTATTTTGTATAAAAAATACGTGGCGCATGGGTACAAACACGTGACTATAATAGCAATAGGTTGTGGTTTCGATTCCCTCTCGAGGAAATGAAAAATATAATATTTTAATTTCTCCATTTCTTCAGAATTCGACGAAAAATAGGATATGGAGTGTCTTAACACTAAGTTTCCTATATCTGCTGTGTTCGGGATGAAAAATATCAGCAGTTCTTGAGTAAAGCGCGATTAATTAAACAAACATTTTAGATTTATAATAATTGTATAAATTAAAGTAATAATCGGTAATATTATAGATTGAGGCCAGTCGTGGCGCAGGTGCACAAAGTGTGACTGTAAAACCGACTGGTTGTAGGTTCAATCCCCACTCGAGAAGATGAAATATTTACTTAAAATTATATTTCCATTTCTACTCTCTGGTGCCGAGGCAAAGCGCGGCGTTGAGTTCTGCCCCTCAATAAATTGATTGGGGAACGGAGTGTCTTAACACTAGGTTTCCTTTACCTACCCTGCAGTATGCGGAATACAGCGTGAAGCTGATTATAGATTCAAATTAATAATATCTACAGAAACCGTATTGTACAATCAAACACAAAACTAAAAACACACACATTTTAAAATAACAACGTACTCGTACATATTACAAGCATCCATGAGTTAAAGTATCACGACTTCTTAAATTTGGATCTAACAAAGGAACATTCAATTTATCATGCGAAATGGTAAAGACGCGAACTTTCTTACAATAATGTACTCTTATTTACGAAAACTTTTGAAGAAATGGCGACCGTGTTTACCTTCACACACGGTTATGTATAGAGTAAGAGTGGGTGGAAGTGCTTTATGGTAATAGATTTTTATTTTCATTCTTCGCTCTTATGTCGAGGCAAAGTGCAGCGTTGAGTTCCGCTGTTGAAAACGCAATGCCTCCTGAATTTAGTAGAAAATGGGGAACGGGGAGTCTTAACACTATGTCTCCTTTGTCTTTCCTGTTTGCGGGATATAGCGTGAAGCTGAAAAAATATTATAATAACGTTTATACACATAGTTCTTTGTTTTTAGCCTATCAACGTTCTCAGTTAAACTTCCTCCAGGTAACTTTTCACAAAACTATTAGAAATTTTAGTTTAATTAAACGAAAAATACTTTTTAGAGTGTCATTCACAAGCAATCCTATTTTTTTATTATTTTTAGTTATGTAAGTATATATATATACCTAAATAACTAGCTAATTAAATAACTAAAAGTAACTAAGAAGGTATAAAGGTACACAAGGCCTGGCCTGGTTGTAAATGATTTTACAATCAAACAAATAACCATTTAACTTGTTATTTTAAATATTATTTTACTTTGACTTTGAATTAGACGCTGTTCACTACAACAGTTTATTCGTTGATTATTAATGAAATAAAAACATCAAGGAGAGACCTTGTTCTCTGTTAAAAATAGGCCTCAAGCTAACTTTTCACTAAATTAATTTGAAATATTAGTTTAAATAAATGAAAAAAAACATTTTTAAGTTATTTTTTTTCGTTAGATACTAAAACAAGCTACTTTCTATTATGAACCATGAAGTCCATCCCCTGGGATATCTGCCAATTTCGCTGCGATTCGCTGTAACGGTATAGCGTTAACAGGTATCGCATTTTAAATACTGTTCAAATGTTTTTTTTTTAATTATATTTTTTTTATATTATTATATTTTTTTATGTTTGTTTATATGGTATCAATATATTCTGAGTTTAGCATACGTCATAAGAGACTCACCCTACTCCCATTTTCTTTACCATAATTTCAATAATTTACGTTTTGAGTGGAGGAACTCAATGCTATAAAATAATATTTTTGTATGCTTACTCTAGAAAAAAATATTCAATTTACTATAAAATATATAAAAAAACCTATAGAAAACATAATAAGAAAGTTACCATTTGTAATTCGATCTAGTCTTAGGTAAAATAATAGGAATTCTTGGTGAATATAAGTTTTCCTGTTCCGAAGAAAACTTACTTTTATTTCTAAGTAACCTCCTTTGTTGTAATGTTTATGTTCGTCCTGTAATAAACTGTAAGTAAAGTATAGCGATCTTAAATTACCGAGACAATGGTGAGACATCCAACGATTTGTGGTGCTATCTAATAGATTGTAACGTTCGTATTTCCGTTATAGATTAACAGAACCGAATATTATGGAGAGGAAGTTTATGATGAATCTATAAAGGCGATTGCAAATGCGACAGTTGTGGGTTCGTTTCCCACTTAAGGGAAAGAATTTTTTATTTTTTTCATTTTCTTGCTCTGGTTACGAAGCAAAGCGCGGCGCTGAGTTACGTAGCTCAATAAGGAATATTTGGCAGTATTTGAGGGACGGCTGTTATATGCAGAATACAGTGTGGTATCATTTACTTTTTCACTTACTTTTTTTTTTATTTCAAAAATGTTATATATGTATTTTAATACAATCGATAGAGTTTCTGGTGTACTACTTTAATTCTTGTATGAAAGTTATTTGTGTTCACACTATAAAAGTTTGCTCCACTCTGTTCTAGACAGGTGTTTATTGGATTCTTATATATATATATATATATATATATATATATATATATATATATATATATATATATATATATATATATATATATATATATATAGTTAAATATGCTTCATATAACTAAGAATCTAAAAAGAAAGAAAAACTTTTAAAATATATGGATATAAGATATTAAATTTGTCTTTAGTATTCATCACTATATTAAGTAATATTTACTTTTGTCTAACTTTACGGTTCCCGCCCATTTTCAAGATATTATGCGTTAAGTGTCGGAACTCAACGCCGCGGACTAGGATCAAACTCACTGCCTGAATGCTGTTTCATACACCTGATGTTATATATTCCAATTTTATAATTCATTAAACGTAACTTAGAACTGAAACTTCACTTTATCTCAAGCCTTCATATCAAATTACTGAAACCGACTATAAATCAATATAAATTTTCACTCTACAAATATAACAAAATAAACACAAAAGACAAGAAAAATATATATAAAAATAAAGCAAACAAGACAGCCCGATTTAAATTATAAACAAATACAGTACGTAATGGCCTATAAACAACGTGATATAAACACTTTTATCGGCAAATTGAGATTGACAAATGACAAGGAGCGAAGATAAGATTTATCGTGGAAAATGTTGCAATAAAACGTTTCTCAAGTCAAGAAACACACGCAAATAGATGGGTGGGAGATTTTGTGACATACGGTAATTTGAAACTCATTTTATATGTAAATTGTGGAGATATCTTTATATATATATATATATATATATATATATATATATATATATATATATATATATATATATATATATATATATATATATATATATATATATATATTATATACATATGTAGTAAAGAGGTGGATAGGTAGGGTAGAAGGAACCTAGTCTTAAGAGTCCCCCTTTTCCACTTTCTGCCCAATTATTGAAGTTATTGCGTGTTAATTTGTGGTGGTGGAACGCGGCGGCTTGTCTTGTCACCAAAGGCACAAAATGAAAGTAATATATGAATTCTAGTTAATTATAAATGTATATGATCGCCTAAAAATTATTAATTTCAATGTTATTTACTCTCCGTGACGCAGTGGAAGAGCGTTTGACTATAAAAGTAATAGTTGTGAGTTCGATCACTATTAAGGGGAATGATTAATTTTATATAAATTATTTACCTCTGACAGACAAAGCACGATATTAGGTTCCGCCAATCATGTCTTAATAATTGGTTGATAAGCGGGGAACAGAGTGTCTTAACACCAAGATAACCTACTATGCGATAAAAACTTGATGCTGCTTACTGCTATACTATTCTTAATTACTACCAAATTCAAATTTTTACATAGCCGCCACCATTCCGAATTAAATAATGATTATTGACTTTTCCAATCCCATAGAAATTTTTACATTACTTATATAGATAACTGTACTACTAGATCTCTTGATCATAGATAAATATAGTCTTAAAAAAATATAACGTACAAAGTAAAAACGTTATGATAATTCATAGCACTTACCCTGTGTTCGTTGGAGAGGGAACCTAATAAAGGATTTGTCGAAATTCATACGAGAACGTTCAACATTTTAAAGGCCACTCAAACTAAATAGCCTTTAGCTTCGGTAGCCCGTACTATACTAAATAATTGTAAATGCATATGAATTATAAATAAGAATTTTTCATTTTTAATAAATTATTTATACTGTTTTAAATATATACATACTGTTTTAATACTATATTCCAGTGTTAATAGTTTAGTTGAGGCCAGTCATGACTTAGAACAAGCGTGTGACCCTAAACGCGACAGTTTGTGGGTTCGATTCCCACTTGAAGAAATGAAATATTTAATATTTTCATTTTCTCGCGCTGGTCTCGAGGTAATGCGCAGCGTTGAGTTCCGCCAATCAACTCGCAATGCCTTCAGAATTCAGTAGAAAGTGGGAAGCGCAGTGTCTTAAGATGAAAAAAAAAGTTTTATAAAAGCTACTCTACTAAAACGTTTATATCAAGCATAAACCTTTAAATATAAAGACTTTTTCTTGACTATTTACTATCTGGTAACTTAAGGATATACTTATAATTGTATAAACGGCTATAATATTATTCCATTTTCACAGTTTTTGTTTCAAGTTTTGCCAAACTTGGGCAATTCGCTTTTGTATGCTTATTTTTTTTTCTCTAATTTATTGCTATTGGAGTTTTTATCGGACGCTCAATATCCAATTGGCATGAAATTTGCGTACATTTAACTTTTATTTCCATTTTTATGTTCACTTTTATACTATTTTCTGTGGGTTTAAAATAAAATTATGTTAAATTTTATTATAATACAAGGCCGTCGTGGCGCAGCGGATGCCTGCAAATCCGATGCTAGTGAGTTCAATATCCACTCGTCACAATATTTATTTAAGGAGTAAAGCCGTTCTAGTAACAAAATAAAAATAACGTGAAGCAAAGAATATATTAAACAAATACTTATTATTCACATATTGTTGATTTTGAAGCAATGGAATTTGTAAAAAAATAATATATAGAAAAAAATATTATCATATATTAAATAAATTTTATTTTAATATTAAATACAACTATCCTTGAGACAGAAACAAATCTATAATAACGAATGTAAAGTTTAGAGAAATAAATTATTTCAAAAAATAAATAATATCCTATCTATATATACTAGTATATACATATTTCTTGATAAAAAGATGATTTTTAAAAATTTCGCCTTTTTTGTTTTAAAATCTCGTTTTCTCTTATTTCCGTAGGAATTTCGAGAGCCACCTTTTTAGCTTTCACGCTGTATCTCGCTTATAGCAGAGTAGACAAACAACATCTGACAATCTATTTGTAAAATACTCCGTTACCCATTTCTGCCGTATTATTGAGGCATACATAGGTGTACCAGAACAAGGAAATAAAAAATATTAAATATTTTGTTCTTCGAGTTAATTCCTTTCTTAGTCTAAGCTTTTCTAGAAAACTTTCCAAGTCCTTCAGTTTTGAATTGTGTTATCTATCAGTCAGTCAATAAGTTAAATAATGTAGCTATATATAGATTTACTAAGTGAATATCATAAATCATAATCTACATACAATAATATAATGAAAAATAAAGTATATATATATATTAGTTCATTTGCAAAAAATATCAAAAAGTAACATTTTCGTTGGCCGTGTGTATCGACAGACGTTTGATTGATTGATGTACGCAACGCCTTTAACGGGAATGTATAGCGTAGAAGTCATAATTTATGTGAGCTTTGAAAAGCTACCACTCGAGCTTAGGCTTTAGTGGCCAAGTAAAAAAATATATTTTTTTAGTTGAAGTCGTCTCAGGCATTTGACTGTAAAATTGAAGGTTGTAGGTTCGATTTTCAATACACAATTTTCAAACTGTGTATCTTAAAACCATCCTGGTTTTAAGATGCACAGTTTGAAAATTTCTTTAAAACCAGGTTTCCTCAGCCTACCCAGCAAAAAAATACATTTCTGTAAAAAATACGTTTTTTTTTCGGTTAAGTAACAAAAAAAGATAATTCAATTTACAAATGAGCTTGTATATATAAGCTCATTTGTAAATTGAATTATCTTGATCATTATTAACCATTCTTATGCTCTTAGTATATTATGAGAATGTTAGGAATACGTGACGGAGAGAATTCATAAATATTATTAATTAGTAGAAGGATAGACACGAACGGAGTGACTACATAGATATCTTCTTCCACGTAAAAGTTATGCCTTATTAATTTTTTTATGTTATAGGACATATTCTTATAAACATATACTTTTCATTACCACTACTATTACTTTGTAACTTAGTCTTCCTATGACGACACGCTGATGGTGTATTCTATCCGCACATAAATTATATTAATTTCTAATTAACTCAAACTTTTACAGAAGGCGGAGAACGGAGAGTCTTGACACTATCTACATTGTCAATATAGCTTGGAGTCAAATTATCGCATAAGAAGCTGGAAGCCTCAAGATCCATCAATTAGAAAGGAATATCAAGAAAGTGTTTCCAAGAAGGTAAACAGCAGTGAATCTGGAAATGGAAATATTGAAGTAAGCTGGCAGAACCTTAAAGATTGTATAAAGGAAGCAGCGACAGAGCTATGTAGTATAGGGAAATGATGGGGTGATGGAGTGTAAGTTCATTGTATATCAATTGTACTATAAAGTTTAAACCTCTTAAAATAATATAGTCTATTAAATATACCAAACACACCTTCAAATGTGCTCAAAAACAATTTTTGATTTATTATTGCAAGCAACGCCTTTAGAACATATAGGGAGAGGTTGTAATTTATGAGTTTTATGAAAAGCGTGTTTCTCGTCCAATAACCACTCGACGATATTGATTACTAATGAATGACATAACGTTACTGCAACCGTTACTTTTCCACTGCAAAAGGTTTAAAAAAAATTATATGCCTGATAGTTCAACGTGCGGTTAGCACTGATTGCTCTTATGCTAAAATGTTAGATCTTTTAACTTGTGCAGTTTCACGTCTTTTCCCGCATAGCAGTAGTGGGTGGAGTGAATTTATTATTAAAATATTTCCGACCTCACATTCGGTTTGTTAAGTTGCGAAATTCTATACATCGTTTCGAAAATTGTAGAGGCTTGTTCTGGTGTAGGGGCACAAGTAAAGGCGACAGGCTGTGTGTGTCAATTCGATTCTATCTCATGGAAATGAAATATTTAACATTTTCATTTTGACGATGAGTTACAGCGGAATGAACACACGGGATACAGCGTGAGGATAAAAAAATATGAAAATAATTTAAATATAACTATCACCCTAAGTGGGGACCAAATCTACGGCGACCGCGATGATAGCCAGATGCTGTCCAACGAAGGCCTTCTATCTTTAGGTACAGGGTTTCTTTAATTAAGAGTGAACAAAAAAGTGAGAAAATATTCTGTCCATTTTCTATCTATTTAGCAAATATGTGATGGAACTCTCTATGGCGATTTGCCTATGTCATGTATGTTTGGAGAAACCAAAAATCAAATATTTTTTTTACAAATTGGAAACCTACAACCATCTTAGGCACCATTAATAAAATATTTAAAAAAATATATATCATATGACTAGTGACTGAACACAACTTCGCCTGCCTAAAATTATTTTTATATTGTAGTCAAAGAGAACAAAATATATGATTTATTCTGATGTGTAAGCTATAGTAATAGTTTTATCCAAAACGGTTCAGTAGCTTTTGTGTTAAAGTAAAATAAACATTCATCCTCACAAACTTTTACATTTATAATATGACTAAAAACATCCATAGAGCAATAAATCCAAAATAGAGCGATAAATAAATAAAGAATTTATATATTATAAGCTTAATAAAATACCGCATAGTATTTTTAATATTCTAAAGAGATTTTTTATTGAATACATAATGAGAGATAGAAATAAATTATTTGAAATTCATCATTTTAAAATTTAATATACGATTCATAGAAAATGGCCTGTATTTATTTTTCAATTTAAAAATAAATGAATATATAAAAGATTCCAGTGAAGCCTGTCGTGACCCAGGAGCACAAGCATGTATCTTTCAGGTTTTAGGTTCGATTTCCACTCGAACAAAAAAAAAATATTTAAAGTTTTCATTTTCAACACCGCGCTGTAGAGTTCCACCATTTAACACGCAATGCCTCCTCGACTAAAATGGGGAATGCAGAGTCTTAACCCTAGGCTCTTTCTGCCTACCCTACATGCGGGATACAGCGTGAAGCGGAAAAAAAAAAACGTTCTTTCCCATAAACATGTTTAATAGGACATTAAAATTCACCAAACGCATGTACAGACTTAAAATGGAAATTCATCGACATCAGAAAATAAAAGCATAATCTAATCTACCCAATTACCCCAAATAAAAGGTCGTCCGTGACTAAAATCCAACAAAAATGCAAAAGTAGCATCGCTTGGAAACTTTTAAACAGCAAATTGGTACTTTAACTACTTTCTTGTTTAATAATACTGCGCTTAAAACAGTTCATAATATTATACTTGAAGGTTTATTTAAATAGTCGTAATAAGTTGAAAAAGTACGGCTAATTTTGAACGTTTCATATTTTAATTGCCTTACACGTTTGTGCTGTTTAGTAGTGTTGGTGTGCATTTGGCTGTTTAAGGCTTTTTTTAACGTCAGGCTGTATTTTTTTTTTATGGAAAGGGACAAGGCAAACGAGCGTGCGGGTTTACCTGATGATAAGTCATTACCGTCGCCCACGACCCTGTGCAACACCAGAGCTACAGGTGTGTTGCCGGCCTTTAAGGTGAAGATGTCATATCGACCTGGAAACTGCTGGTAGGCCATTCCCCAGTTCCGTGGCGCGTGGGAGGAAGTTCCGACGAAACCGAACAGTAGTGGATTGCCACGTATCCAGGTGGTGTGGATGCTGCGCACTTCAGGGTAGGCAGAGAACCTAGTGTTGAGGCACTCAGTTCCCTATTTTCCGCTGAATAGAACGCCGTGCTCGACACCAGAGCGAAGACATGAAAATATATATTTGAATAAATATTTCATTTCCCTGAGTGCGTCTTTAAAGTACTTTTAAATAGTAAAAAAATATTAATTTTACCAACAACATAAAATTTTCCAAACAATTTCTCATCAAAGCTTAAATACCAAGTGAACGAAGTAAACAGAACAGAATAAAACTATAACAAAAATATCCTTTTATTATATTCCGTGAGTCCGCAAAGACATTGCTCCTTTCTCCTTTATTGTACTAATAATAAGACACTAAATTCTGAAGGCATAATAAATCGTAAATGGTGGGTCGTTATAGACACTCTTTTATTTACCTGCTTAATGTAATTGAGTGTGACTGCGGTTTTATTAGACTGTAACGACTGTGATGTTTATGTTTGATTCGTTTTCTTATAGTTTTATACTTTTATTCTTAGTAGCTGTAATTATGAAAATATTTACAACTCTTTAAAAGATAATTAAATTTTGTGCAAAATTCCTCACATTCAAATCAATTATCAATTATTATAAAATTTTAGCATGTACTTATAGTTATGTAATTAAATATATATTGAAATGTGAAAAATTGTTAAATATAAATATATAACCATTCGCTTAACCTTAGATCAAAGTAAAATTTTGTAAAATAATGTAAAGTTAAAAATATAATTTTCCTATTATAGGTATTAATTGTATGTAAACGATAATGTAATTAATATATATGATAAGAAAATTAGATATAATAATACATTTAAAAAGGGTACGGACCAAGTGTCTGTAGTGTTAAAAAATAACAATAAAAAAGAAAAAAGATAATTAAAACAAAAATTATCAGCTAAACACTATATTCCGCACGAATCAGGGTAGGCAAAGGTTACCTAGAGACTTTCTATTAATTGTTTATAATTTATATTAAATAAACATATATTCGACAACGGAGTGACTCAACACTAGGTTGCCTCTGCCTTCTCTGTTATATACGTGATGCACCTTGAAGCCCAAAATATTTTTAAGCTTGTTTATATTATTCTATTTCAGTTATAATATGCCTTTTAAAAATTAGTAACATCTTTGATTTTCGAGATTATTATTAATTTTCAATGAAACTATTTAACTGGATTAATCGCGTATATTTAATACTAGCGGCCCCCGCCCGGGTACGCTCGCTTGTAATGTACGAATGTTTATTTAAGGGTTGTGGATTCGATTTCCACTTGAAGAAATATATCTTCGCAGTTCTCCACGGTTGGTTCTTAACACTAAGTTCCCTTAATTTTTAATTTTCATTTCTTCGCCACGGCGCAGCGTTGAGTTCCGTCACTCAACACACAATGCCTCCCGAATTCCGTGGAAAGTATGGAATAGAGTATCTTAAAACTAGACTCCTCTGCCTATCCTGCTACAAGCCGGGATTCAGCGTGTGTACTGAAAAAAATATATATACAAGCAAAACAATATATCTTTTGACATGAAAGTATATAAAATAAAAACATTGCCTACAAATGCCTTTGCTTGTCTTATTAAGTAGAAAGCCCGGCTCTTAAATACAAGAGAAAATATTCTTGCGACGATAAAATTATTATTCCCCAGATAAGCGTTTTTTGTAATTCTGGAACATTTTCTTATATGAGGGAGATTGAGGCCAGTCGTGACCCAGGGCACAACAGTGTGACGCACAAACGCACGACTGGTCGTGGGTTCGATCCCCACTCGAGGAAATTAAATATTACTATTTACTTAAACTTATATTTCATTTCATTCGCTGTGGTGTCGAGGTAAAGCGCAGCGTTGAGTTTCGTCACTCAACACAACGCTCCAGAATTCGCTGGAAAATAGAGAATGGGGTGTCTTAACACTAGGTTCCCTCTGTCTACCGTGCTGCGTGCGGGATAAAGCGTGAATCTAATAAAAAAATCTTACATGCCCAAATAGCGTACAGTAAAGATTTTTTCAAATATCCACATAAAGTTGAGTGCCGTTTCATAATCCGGCTACTTGCTATAAGAATTTTATTTTCGTAATAATATTTACTTTAGTTAATGTCACGTCAACTTATAACAGTGCTATAAAATATCAAATGAAATAGCGTTATAAAATTATATGCTTTTTATACAGATATTATATACGGAAATATTTATGTAGTGTCTCCGTTCTTCTATGTATAATTAGATATTTTTTTTTATCATAATATGATTGTTGTTTGTAATATATGTCATTCTCTTACTCTCGTTTTTTAAAGTACATTCATTGAAATAAACTTAAAATTCACCAATTCTTTACATATTTCTTTGGATTCTATCTACAAATAATTCACAATAAAAAAAACATATTCAGTTAAAAACCTCTCTTGATTCGATTCGTTTAGCGGTTTAACCGAACGAACTACAAATAAGGGTACTACAAATGCTCATACAGTAATGACGTTTGATCTTTTCATACTAACGATATCGGATTACATCTATATTTGGTAGAATTGTGTTTTTTTTTCCTTTACAACTAACGTTGTTCCATTGATCCCAAGACATTGTGCTTTAAATGGTGGAACTTAACGCCACGCTGTGTCCTACTAGGGCGGGAAGGTTATAATAATTAAAATTTACAATTTATTTTGTTCGGCTTAGGCAAAGAGAACCCAATGTTAGACACTCCGTCCCTACTTCCCGCCGAATTATCGAGGCATTGCGTATTGAAGCGGAACTCAACACCTCCCTTTAGCAGTGATGCCAGAGCAAAGAATTGAAAATATGAATAAATAATAATTAATTCTCCGAGTGGGGATCGAACCCACAACCATCACGTTACGGTTACACTCTTGTACTCCTGCGCCATGACATCCTTATTTATTTTCCTAAGTGGTATAAACAATTCACTTTTTACTACGAATAAACTATTTCATTATTATTATTTCTATTTTTGGGATATTGCATGTCTAATGGAGTTTAACACCGCGCTTTGTCTTATCAAAGCGTAGCAATTAAACATACCTCTTCCCAATTAGGCATTGACCGTACAACCATCATATCTACAGTCAGACTTTACCATTGGGCCAGGACAGTCTATTTCATTATTATTTCTATTTTCGGGGACGGTGAATTTTCGCTCGGCAGGCACGTGAACTCTTGCATCCGGAATATGAAATGGTTTTTCCCTTTACACTTTTGTACCGGCACTAGCTTAGGTTTGTCCATTGATATGTTTCGTTTTATTTTGGATTTGAAACGCTTTTTGGTAAAGCTTGTGGATGTAGACAGCTTTGAAATATTTTTTTATAGATTTTTTAATGCTATTTTTGGGAATTGGTTTCGGTGTAAGCGTGATAGCTATGAGTTCGATTCTCGCTCCGTGAATGGATTATATTTATTTAGTTTGATTCCCCTATTTTGAAAACACAAAGCGTGGCGATAAGTTCAGCTACTTTAAAGGCAATGTTTCTAATTAGAGGTAAAAGTGTAAAGTAAATGTAGGACAGCTTATGTCTGTAAATACTGACTGTAAAAATGATGACTGTAGGTTAGTTAATTAAATTAATAATTAAATTAGCTTCACGCTGTATCGGCCGGCCGGTTAATAACAAAGTTAAATAATTATATTTTATCCCAATATGTCAAAATAAATCCCGAAAAATGCGCGAAAAATGTGTCAAAACCTGTTTATAAAATAATAACTATTAACATTACAAAGGGGATTCCCCCTTTCGTTGATAAATTAAGGCTTAAGTTGATTGACAGCTGTCGCAACGTGGCGAGAGTTGCGGTGTGCCGATTTTAGATTTTAATACGGGAAGAATTTTCTAACCGTACAAGTGTGGTAAGGTTTCGGCGTATGTGATATTATATATTGAATCCACTTTTACTTACGGTTTAAAATGTATATGGAAATAACTACGTATGCGCAACAAGCGCTGTCTCTTTTTTGATGCATTTTTCATTGTTATTCCATTTCTGTTGGACTTATAGTAGGTGTTATACAACCTTCCTCGATAAATGGACTACGAACTACAATTAATACAACTTTTTGAGAGTGAAAAATAATTTAATTGTCAATTTCTTAATATTACTATAGAAAATTAGATACAATCAGTGCATCAAGACATTTTACTTTACTTTAAATAATGATTTTATTTAGTAATAATAAAAATAAAATAGTAATTGCTACAACAAAAGTTATTAAAAATATAACTAAACAATCTGAGATAGTGCTTAAAAATTGTTGTTTAAATTTATTACACCTTGTAATAAATAAAATTATTTAAAAATATGATAAAATATTAATTTTAAACAAAATAAGTTACTAGGAATAACCTTCAGTTCTCAGTTTTTCGCAGTCAAGTAAGAAATTGACAGTCGTAGAAAGCTTGGAAACTAAACTTACGAATGCTTAACTTTGCTCATAGTAAAACTATCTTTTGATTCATCTTTTTCTTTCTCTCAACAAAATGAGGAAAAGTAAGTTCTCGACTTATTACAGTACTTGAGCACATTAAGCATATTATAGAGAACAGTCGTGGCGTAGCGGCACGAAGTGTGACTGTAAAACCGACTGGTTGTGGGTTCGATCGCCACTCGAGGAGATGAAATATTTAATTAAATTTATATTTCCATTTCATCGCTCTAGTGTCGAGGCTAAGCGCGGCGTTAAGTTCCGTCACTCAACACGCAATACCTCCAGAAATCGGCGGAAAGTGGAGAACGGAGTGTCTTAACACTAGGTTCCCTCTGCCTACCCTGCTGAGTGCGGGATACAGCGTGAAGCTGATTTAATTTTTAATTTTAATTTGTACATGATAGGTATAATTTTTCGTGGCCATTGTGGCTCAGTGGGACAGCATCTGACAATGAACGCGATGCTTGTGGATTCAAACCCCATTCGATTGAATTATTTTCATCTTTATGATATAGTATAAGAAAGTACGGCTTTAAATTTCGTCACTCAAAACTCGAATGAAATGAAACAAGAGAATAAAATTTCTCAAAACTATGTCCTACCTACTATCCTGTTATGTTCGGAATAAAACCTAAGCATAAAGAAAATATTTTAATTAAAAATGTTATCATCAATATTGGAATATTATATTGAAATATGAAGTGATCATGGCGCAGAGGCGCAAGCTTGCGACTGTGACGTGGCGGTTGTGGGCTCGACCCACACTCGAGGGAATAAATTATGATTTATTAATATGATTTTTATTGCTCTGGTAACAAGACCTCACGCAATGCTTCAAAAGTTCGGCGGAAACTGAGAAACGGAGTGTCTTGACACTAGGGTCTCTCTTTCTACTCGAGTACTTCTATGCGGTATACAGCATGAAGCTGAAAAAACATTTAATATATTTATCAATATACTTTCATATATTTCACTCAAACAAAGATAATTTAACTCTGATATGATGCATTATACACAAAGGAAACTGAGCGTTAAGACACTCCTTTCTTCAATCGCCCAATTTTAGAGATATAGTATCTTGGGCGGAGTATCTCAACACCGCGTGTTGTCTTGTTATCAAGGCGCAGAAATGAAAACAATTCATCCCCAGAACGTGAATCGAACTCACATCCCACCCGTACAATCAGAAGCTGAACTCCACGACGGCCTCTTAATAGATATCTCAATAGTAATACAATACAACTATACTATTCTAGAATATTATCTATCTAATAAATCATTTTGATACTGAAACAATCGGTTTGATTTAGTTCCCATACACTCAGTTAGGCGTGTCCAATGTACTATGCATATGTGCATTATAAACACAAATATTATACACATATCTATCGATAACTAATTTACTTCGAAGGAACTAAAGTTATAGTAAAAATTCTGAAAAAATATGAGGCCAGTCGTAGCGCAGGGCACTAGCGTACTGTATGTACGTTTCCTCACAATCCGGGACTCGCTGACCAAGGGTTCCCATAACATTTCCCATACATAGTTTAAAGATCTAAGAATTGTAATAATCCATTATATAAACTATATGAACCATCGCATCAGTTTTCACACATTGTTATAATTACTATTAAAATTATTTGTAATAAATTTATTTATTGCCTCTTACTAACTAGCTACTAGTTCATGCTGTATTCGGCATACAGCAGGGTAGACAGAGGGAACCTAGTGTGAGTGTAGAGGCATTTCGTGTTGAATGGCGGAACTCCACGCCGCCTTTTACCGCGACACCAAAGCTAAACAATGAAAATATATAATATTTTATTTCCTCGAGTGGAAATGGAACCCACAACCTGTCGCGTTCACAATCATACGCTTGTGCTTCTACGCCACCATATATATATTTTTTTAAAAAACATAAACAAGTAAATAAACATTAAAAAAATCCAAAATAAACATCTCAATTTAAGTTGAAAGGGGCGACAGCAGTTTACTTATCGCCGAGGCCTACTCGTACCACTTTTGGTACGCAAATCACCCATGACGCGTGACTTAATCGCCCCACTTTACCCACTTTGAATACTAAACCGTAGTGTTATTAACTTTCGGAATTTTACTTTTGCTACGTTGCAGTAGCCGTTTATTATACTATAGTGATTATTTAGTTTGATTAGTATATTGCTTTAGAAGTAAATTAACAACACTAATATTATTAACATTTTTAAATTGTTATTCCACACTTAGGAAAGAAAAATACTTATTTAGGAAACGTATAAAAATTTGAACGTAGCGGGACTCGAACCCGCGCCTCATGGAAACCGACCAGGCACTCTGACCACTAATTAACTTTTGATCGGTTTTCAGGAGGCGCGGGTTCGAGTTCCACTACGTTCAAATTATTATACATTTTCTAAATAAGTATTAAAAACTAATATTAATTAGCGTTATGTGTGTCCGTCGTGGTTTAGCAGTACAGCGCTTTAAGCGCTACAGTTGTTCTTCGTCTATTTATTTTCATTTCTCCCCGCTTTAGTAACAAGACAAAAAGCGACGTTGAATTTCACCACTCAAAACGCAATGTCTCGAAATAAGGTGTGCTGGAAATATAGTGAAAAAAGCGTAAAGTTTATAAGAAAATATAAAAAATCATAAAGCACTTACCAATAAACTGTAGACTGATGCACGTCATGCATACCACCAGGGCTTGGAGTAGCAATGTCATTTTGATCATTGTTCACTTTTCATCTATTCATGTCTTCGCTTATAATCATTTCCATACGATATTAGGATTTGACTTTTTTTTTCGAAAACTCAGCGCATTTAACTACAGTGTTCTGGTTGATTGCTCAATATATTTCTTTCGTAGAATTTGTAGCAGCTCTCCTGAAACAATTTCAAGTCACAATTTTATTTATAAAATTTACCGATACACTATAATATTAAATGTAGATAAATAAAAAATAATAGAAATAGTTTGAGGCCACTCATGACGCAGAGGCACAAGTGTGTGACTGTAAACACGACAGTTTGTGTATTCGATTCGCACTCGAGGAAATTTCGCTCCGGTGTCGAGGTAAAGTGGATTTAATAAGTAACAAGTCTCGATGCTAAGACCCTTACATAATAAATACATAGCATCAATTTAAATTTCTTAAAAAAATATTCTCAACAAAATCTCAATTATTCCAATGCTACTTTTAAGAGACAGCTGATCTTAAAAGTTGAATTGTTTTTATTTCCACGTTTCCACAAGACCAAACGCGAAATTGAGCTCCGCCAATCAACATGCAATGTTATCGAAAAAGTTGGGAACGCAAGTGTTCCCAACTTTCTGCCTAATTCTCTAGACTCTATTCTCTAACACTAAGTTTTGTCTTCCTATCCTGCTATATTCGAAGTATAATGAAAACCACAAAAAGTGTGAAATATAGGCATAAAGAATCTCAACCATTTTAAATTTAAATAGATCTACAATGAACATAACATTAAAATATAAAATATAGCGTGTAAATAAGATTTTTAAACGTTTACAATGGTATTTTGGACTTCTTCCAAACTCTTGAGAACGGCAGATCGTTTGTTTTGATGTACAATTACAATCTACACGGCGGGATTGTTACGTACGGGAAATGTAGCTTTTTATTATAAAAATATACGGTACGTCCCACATTACATCCTGTATAGTACAGTATGGAGTGCCAAGCTCCAAGCAAACTAGATATAAAGCAAGAGGTAATTGAGATATTTATATACAAAAAAGGATAATGAGCTGTAGGAAAAAGAATATTATTTCACGTTTTTTTCACATTATTATATACTAGCGACCCGCCTACGGCTTCGCCCACTTGATTTATATAATTATTTATTTAATACTATACAAATCAAAATCCATAGGGACAGATAGATGGAGATAATCCCCGTAGACCACGATTATGAAAATTGGCAAGAAATGTAAACTTATACAACTAAAAGAAAATGTCATTATAATGTAAAACATACACAGCAAAAAAATTTACAAACTGATATTTCTAGTTCATATCATACAAAATGAGTATACCTTCCTGCAAATTTAAGTTGCCAACTTTTATAATTTGTACTTCCCGTTGCTGCTGAAATTAGTACGGAACCCGGAATTGGGTAAGTTCGACTCACACTTGTTACTTTTTTAAAGAAGCTCAAAAAGTAAGAATACATTTTGAACTCTAAAATGAATTTATTGTTTATTAATAAAATTATACACCATTATATATTAAATTCTTATTATGTTAAACTTTTCTTATAAATTTCATTTCGAAATTAAAACATTGTATCATTTAAACGAAAATATAAAACTGCCAAGTCAAGTGTCAAGTTCATTTAAATAAAGTTACAGAATAATTTACTAAGTTTAAAATTTAAAGATTTGCTCAGTTTTTAAAATTTAAGTTTTACTAAATTGGTTTCTTAATTTGGAAATTTAAAGCTGAGAAATAAGTCCATCGTTGCTAACGTCACCATAGAGTAAGTGGGTCACTCTTTGATTTTGGTTTAAAGTGACTCTCGGGGGATTTTTATTCCTTAAAGCGATATCTAGCCACAGTTTGGTTCAATTAGATGTTTGAGCCATTCTAGCCTCAGATACAGTAACTCTAAAAGGGTATTCACACTGCGTCCTTTGAAGGCACCTAGTATCTTTTGTCATACATTTAAAACTTATTAAATATTTAACTATTTCTCTACTTTCTGCAATTTCGTATTATTACCTGTCAAATAGCGGATCTTAACCTCACCAGACCGGAGAAATAAAAATATTTTTGGATTTGAACATGTTCTCAATTGTCGATCGAATCATTATCATTGAAATTTAAAACTCCACTTAAAGCTCCCATATAATTATAATATCTAAGTATTTTTTAATTAAGCCTCTTTAAAAATATAAGTTATCCAGATATTTTGTATCATCAGGTAAGTTTACCACAAATTCTAATATGTCCTCCTTATACTTCAAAAAATTAAATATTTTCCAAAGTACATACTGCTTGCTCTAGGTAGAACGTAATATCAAACAAATTCACTCAAGAGTAGTCTAGTTTCTAGTTTAGTATATAAGTCGTTAGTTTTGAATGTAGTTAGAAAACTTTATATAAGCACACCATCTCCACTTGTGCTGTAGCTTTAACCGAAACTCTAAAGTTTACGTATTCGCATATAAATAATTACCATCTATTTTAAAGTTAATTTGTGTAAGTAAAACTACTGTCTGTCTGTTATGTGATGGTTGTGGGTTCGATTCTTACTTAAAGCAGTGAATTATTTTCATTAATCATCGACATGCAATCACGTGATAGTTGTGATAATAAAGAATAACGTATTTCCCTAATGTAAAAAAAATATTTATGTTCCATTTCTCTAGTCGTTTAAAGTATAAAATATTCATAGAATGTCTACGAAAGAATCGCTATATACTGAAACAATCTTATTATCTATTTATGTTATGTCAGCTTCACGCTGTATCCCGCACACATCAGGGTAGGCAGAGGGAACTTCGTGTTCGGGGAAAGAATTCCGCATCTTCCGTCGAATTCTGGAGGCATTACCTAATGAGCGGCGAATTTATTGTACGTATTGCATCTATGTATGTTCAAATTGAGGCCGTTGTGGCGCACAAAACGCGGCGTCGAGTTCCGCCACTCAATATGTAATAAAACGTGAAGTAATGAAACGTCTCGAAAATATGGCGGGGATCTCAATCCCCAAGTTTCTCAAAAAACGTCTTAGTTTGCACTGGATTATATTTCCTTTTGTTTGTTGCTCCATAATCCCCTCCATCGGTCAATGAAAGTCTCATAAAAATCAGTTTAGCTGTTCTATAGATTAGCCCAGACTAACAGAAGGACGGATATATATATATTTAATATTTCTTCTTCTCTTTTATTTGGTTAAAAAAAACGAGAAGCTACTGAACTGAATCAAATATGAAACGCCATTTTCTTCCAGCTTTAGCTGAAACCATTCATTTGGCCTCGAGCTGAAATTTTTATAGAGAGCTCCTTGAGTGAGTACGTTTAATCTCATTAATTATTTTTGAAATACCAATATTAGTCGTTTAATAATTTTTAAGTTGAAATGAAAATCTGATTTATAATTGCATTGTTTGTTTATTATTAATTTAAAAATTTTTAATGTGTAAATTACTCAAAATATGATTTATATTGC
The DNA here is from genome assembly GCA_021202915.1 of Heliconius himera. NCBI lineage: Eukaryota > Metazoa > Arthropoda > Insecta > Lepidoptera > Nymphalidae > Heliconius > Heliconius himera. Next base: position 572,975 of record JAJHJA010000092.1, read on the forward strand.
TTATCTATAGTCTTACGCCCAAATTAATAATCTATCTCCTACGTCAATCTTCGATTGTTCCATATATCTATCCAATCTAGAGATCGGATAGATAGGAGATAGATTATTAATATTGGGCGATAGATTATAAAGTGGCTATCGACGGTTGTGGATTTGGATCGCATTTGAATGAAAATAAGTCTTATTTTCATTTTATTGCCAATCGAACGAAGTGTCTTAACACTAGGTTCTCTCTGCCTGCCCGGTATGCTATGAAAAGAGGAATTCAAGAACAATTGATGACTGTAACAGTTAAGCTAAAAATCGTAACTTCATTAGCAATTTAAGGCAAATATTTTTATAAGATAAATATTAAAATAAAATAAAATATAATTGAGAATTAAGACATAAACTTTATTTTAAGTATGCTATTTATTTATTTTTTACTTATATTACATTTTTCAAGTGATATAGTGTAAGATTAAAATAAAGCTATCAAACGTTTGCACTAATATATAGCACATATTTTCATTTATATTTATAGGCCTTACTATGTTTCAAAATATATATACTATGTTTCAAAAACTTTTACTACAAAGTTTTTTTTTTAATTTTCACCCTATTTAATCTGTCCTGTACAATGATAAGGCGCTTTACGAAGCGTTCACTTCGTATCCTGGGTAATGAGGCAAAGTTGGTCAAGGTAACCGGGATGCCGCTGATGTACGTCTCATCAGAAACTTTTTATTCGAGTGGTATTTCACAGTCTTTTTTAGCTTCATTATATCTTCGCTATATCACGCAAGTGGGACGGTAGGCAGAGGCAGCCTAGTGTTGAGACACTCCACTTCCCAGTTTCCACTGAATTCCGAACTGAAATCCGTAACAAGAGTGTGACGACGTGTGTGAGGTTGTAGATTCCTACTCGAGTAAAATATTGAATATTTAATATTTTCATTTCTTCGCTCTGCTGTCGAGGCAAAAGCGCGGCATTAAGTTCCGTATATATAGTTCCGCCGGATTCTGGAGACATTGCGTATCCCGTATTGGGATACGCAATGTCTCCAGAATCCGGCGGAAATTGAAGACACTCCACGGAGTGTCACAAAACTTTTTTTTGTTTATAAACATACCTTTTTATACTAAGCTAAGAAGTTTTTGTAGTGCATACATACATCACAATATTTTCTATTTTCCAAACAATAAGTGAAATACACTTTCACAAACCTATTTTCGGTGTTCCCATTACATATAAAATGAATTTAAATTGAAAATCAAAAGATACGGCCACATCAGTTGTGATGTGAATCGAATTAGCAGCCAACTTAGCAAAGGCTTCCAAATCAGAGGTATTTAAACTTCCATTAGTGATGCAACTATCACACTATTCTTAGTTATCGGTTTTGATCGTGCCTAATTATGTTTGACGATTCGACGTCAAATCGAAAACGATGATAGCTATAGGATATAGGTATAACCGTAGTAATAGATTTAGTAGTCTGTATTTACTAATTTCGTAATAACTTTCGATGTTCGTTTGTTTGACATAGTTTATGGTCATGAAAAAAAAACAGTATAAATTTAGCTCTGAATCACTCTAGTTTTCGGTAAAATCTCTCTGTTCTCTACTTTTCGCCACAGGTCGAAACCTTACTTATTTGTCATGTTGCCATACTGAGAATACAGAAATAATTGCCATGTGCAATTAAACCCATAACCGTCGCGATTACAGACAGACGGTGTGCCGAGGTGAAAGAAACTATAAAGCAATAGTAGCCTATATGTTACCTAGACTTAATAACCATACAATAAAAAACTAGTAGTAGTTCCGGAGATTAGCGTGTACAAACAGACATTTTTTTTGTGGATTTGATTTCTATTACTGTTGTTAAAATTCATTATTATTTTGTAAATATATTTAATAAAAAGACGTGCCGTTTTTAATTTTTTATTATATGTGTATATAAATAGATATAAATAAGAAAAAAATCATAAATAAAACGTGTTAAACAGAAAAATTAAACTAGTATTATCGATAAAATGGTCACAATGAGAACTAGTGGAGTTGAAAATTCATTAACAATTAAGTAGCACAGTACTGCAGTTTTTTAACATTTTAATCGAATATATTTTAAATTCGTTGTTCAATATAACCCAGTTAAAGCGGTCGTGTTTAAAAGTTGTATTTTAAAATTTTCATTTCTTTCGAATAAACTTTGAAACTTAAAATATTCCAATTTCATATAGAAAATTGTGAAAGAATAAAGGAGTATTTGAAATAACCAAGTGGATTACTATAATATTGATAAAATTTGCGCACATACATTAAAGTGGAACAATGTGTAGGTACATAAAATAGGGTAATTTTATATAAACTAGCGGTCCCCGCGCGACTTCGTCCGCTTGAACTATATTAATATTTAATTTAGTGTATTTAAAAATTTAAAAAATTAAATTAGCTTCACGCTATATCCCGCACACAGCAGGGTAGGCAGAGGGCACCTAGTGTTAAGACACTCCGTTCCCCACTTTCTGCCGAATTTTGGAGTCATTGCGTGTTGAGTGGCAGAACTCAACGCCGCGCTTAACCTCGATCTGGATATGGATCGAACCCACAACCAGTCGGTTTTGCAGTCACACCTCGTGCCGCTGCGCCACGACCGGCCTCAAATCATTTTTCATTTAGTGTATTTAAAAAGAATATATCTATTAGTATTAGTTATCTGTACAGTTATGCACTAAATAAATGATATTTTAAATATTTTGGGAATTTATTTGGTTTTGCTTTTTATTAGTTATATTTAATAGAAAAAACTCCGGAACTCTATCAGTTTTGGACGTTCAAAGGCTGTATTTGGTAACTTTAACCAGCTTCACCTAATATCATAAACGCGTAGGAAATGACATCTTGGTCTATACGGCAAAAACTTGACTACGGATGAGCAAGTAATAATGTCGCCGACCATCCTGCGGTGCCAGAGCTTACTGCCTGAAGTTAAGTTTAGCCAAAAAGCTGTTAGGCGAGCTCTGTCTTCTTTGGACGTCTACAAGTTGGTCCAGATGGCATCTCTCTGTCAGTGCTCCGTTCACGTGTTCTTGGACTGACACCAGTCTCAGACTCGTGGAAGAGCGCTCTATTCACCCGATCCCAAAAAAAGGCAACGATTCCGATGAGACAGTAAGGAGAGTAAAGCGTTTATCAATCTATTTACAATATACTTTCAATCCAAAAACATTATAAACCATTTCACACTTTCCAATAATTTTCTACAACTTATCCTAACTGTAAATCGAATCTGTGCACACAACACAAATGATAGTCCAAGTATAATGCATTAAAGGCAAAATCAATAAATCAGCTAACGGTAATATGAAACTGTATTTCGAGCAAACAATCGCTTAACTCGTCTATCAGCGTGAATTTGCAAAGCCCTCGTTACATTATTCGATACTCTTTACTGAGATCTGTAGTACGGATGGCTTTTATCTATTAGTTAGCACGTTCTATTCAACAGCTGAGTAGTTTGGCTTAATTTGTGTTTTAGTTTCAAATGTTTATTGTTTTTTGTTTTTATATAGGGTGGAAGCGTCTCGCGCTTTTCTTACGGGAGCAGCATATAGGTAAAATATTTAAAAATCTAACCTGAAAAAATTGTCAAGTTTTGTGAACAATTTAGACATAGATTTTTTTTTCATTTCACGATTTTTATCCATTCTGCATTTCGTGTGACGCAATTACAAATAACCTAAAAACCAATAACCTAAACACCGACTACTTCCAAAATACTGCTAAACGTTGCCAATCTGTCACTTCTAAAAAAACATACCAGGGGCCTTACTCTTGACGCCAATATCCAATAATCAATCCCCAATAATTGTCATTTCGTACTCTTGAAAGCAATCAATTGCCAAGTCCACTACCGCCCGCTAGTTGACGATTGCGTTAACTAAAAATTATTGTAGAATTCGTTAGAATTGTGATATTTGGTACTCTTGACGCGTTTTTGACAGCCAATATTACAGCAATATTGTAATTGGAGTTGGAATTTTTTTTTAGTTGTAATTTTTTAGAAATTGATTTGTTATTTTTCTCGTGAAAACGGCAATAAAATGGCACGTTTAGTGCTTATGTACTGTGTTTTGAGGTAAACATATAAATGAGACATTAAAAAACAACGAAAAGGAAAGGAAAAACCATTTATTGTCTGAATGAAAAATTCTGTTATAGAGGTGATACGAAGAAATAAGTAGAATTCGTCACATAAAGCCAAAAAATATAAAACGAAATTAATGACTGTAACTTACATATACTAGGTAAGTTAAGTATTAATCTAAGGAAATAGATATATTATAGTAACTGCTGATTAAAGTGCTAGGCAAAATCACTGAGTATTTATTTTCCAAATGTGTATGTACAGATTTAAATATATTTTCATTGGACTCATCTTTTGAATGAGTTTTAATTGGAATGGGCACCCAGTTATTATTTACTTCATTTATATACTATCACAGAAAAAAATATATTTGCTTTGTAAAAATACATATTAAATAACTACCAATATATCATTGAGTACCTATATATCAATATAATAGTTGGTATTTAAATATTTTATAAACTACAATAGTAATTATTACTATAATTTTGTAGGTGACCATATGTATGCCCAAAAGTGGATATTTGTTATAATAAATAACAAAAATATCTTCATACAATCTTTATACTTTAAATAAGTGCAAATTTTAATGAATGTATTATATTTGTGCAATAAAGTGTTTTAAGAATTTGATTTGTAGTTAGTTATATGAATCTCATGCTAAAGAGAAATGTTTCAAATGTAACAATATGTAAATTATTTTATTAAACTTATTTTAAAAAGAATGATTTAACTATTTAGAGATAGTTTTGTGTTGCACTTGTATTTTTAAAATTACCAATAAAGGTGTATGTTTTAATTATTATTGTTTAATTACATAATTGACATTTAAAACAAAATATTATGTATAGCTTTATGATATTATACACAACATGATAATGGTACATATAAATATTCTTATTATAATAAAAAGACATTCAGTAGTAAAGTATTTTTTTATTAATACTTTTATTTTAATCACTTTTATAAACATAATGGACTAATAATAATTCTTTCTTTATATATGCACATTTAAGCGTTATCCATTAGTTTTCGTGTGAACTTCACAAGCATTTAACCTTTGTTATTTTGTTATACTTTACTTAATTTAACATTTCAACCTCTTTTTTCGTCTATTTATAGGCTAAATGCACGTCGATTGTAGAAATATATTTATTATTACTGATAACATAAACATTAACATAATAATACAAATACATATGTCAAATAGTTTTTTTGACAAAACATTCTAAATAATTAGACATACAGATAAAATATATCCATTTTTTAGAACGACTTCAAAGATTTCATTGTTTTTTAAGTAAAACAAAATAAATGTGATTTATAATTATTGTTTTTGGGAAAAATGTGCATGTAAAAAAAATATTTCAAGGAATAATGAATGGTTATTATGTATCGCAGATTTATCGGTATAAAGTGTACAACACTAACTGTCAGTTATAACGGCGTTAGGATGGGTCAAGAAAATAGTAATCCGACTTTGAGAATATTGGTTTCAAGAGTACCAAAATAACGTCGCCGCAGGATTGCATTGGACAATATTGGACGTCAAAATGGGATTGAAATTACTTTCAAGAGTAAGGCCCCAGAACATGAAATGGATATCTCCCGTTCTATTTTAAGCAAAAACTTATTTTCTATAATAAACCAGTAGTAGGGATTGGTGCGTTCTGGCTCATTAAATTGATCGGCTTATCAATCAAAATTTTCCGCGGAATTTCTCGCGGCCGCGGATTCAATTGATTACCCCGCGTCCGCGGATTTTTTCGCGGTTAGTACCCGCCATCATTTAGTGTCTTTTCATAGAGTAGTAGGGATTGGTGCGTTCTGGCTCATTAAATTGATCGGCTTATCAGTCAAAATTTTCCGCGGAATTTCTCGCGGGTCGCGGTTTTGATTAATTAATTAAATCCGCGGACGCGGGGTAATCAATTGAATCCGCGGCCAATTAATTAATCAAAACCGCGACCCGCGAGAAATTCCGCGGAAAATTTTGATTGATAAGCCGATCAATTTAATGAGCCAGAACGCACCAATCCCTACTACTCTATGAAAAGACACTAAATGATGGCGGGTACTAACCGCGAAAAAATCCGCGGACGCGGGGTAATCAATTGAATCCGCGGCCAATTAATTAATCAAAACCGCGACCCGCGAGAAATTCCGCGGAAAATTTTGATTGATAAGCCGATCAATTTAATGAGCCAGAACGCACCAATCCCTACTACTCTATGAAAAGACACTAAATGATGGCGGGTACTAACCGCGAAAAAATCCGCGGACGCGGGGTAATCAATTGAATCCGCGGCCAATTAATTAATCAAAACCGCGACCCGCGAGAAATTCCGCGGAAAATTTTGATTGATAAGCCGATCAATTTAATGAGCCAGAACGCACCAATCCCTACTACTCTATGGAAAGACACTAAATGATGGCGGGTACTAACCGCGAAAAAATCCGCGGACGCGGGGTAATCAATTGAATCCGCGGCCAATTAATTAATCAAAACCGCGACCCGCGAGAAATTCCGCGGAAAATTTTGATTGATAAGCCGATCAATTTAATGAGCCAGAACGCACCAATCCCTACTACTTAAACCTAAACAATGTTCAATTTCACCGCCAATATCTACAATTTCGTATTGATAATATTTTTACAAACTCCATACTACTCCATTAATATGTTAAGTTGTATGTATGTTAAGTTCATTGTGAACAGTTGGATTCCTTTCATTTTTTATAATTAATAAAAATAAAAAAAATCTTTGTATACCGAGGACAACTGGACGTGTAGAAAAGTTTAAAATACAAAGATTATTAGAACAATATATACATTACATATACATGACATCACCACTCGCGCTTGGTATTTTTTTTCCTCAATACACTTAACCCTTAAAGGCTACATGGGTGTTAAAACACCCAGTTAGATGTGATTTTTAAGCACTCTTTAATTTATGTGATTGCACTTTGTGCACCCTCCTGAATTGTGTGTAGACCTAGAACGCGCGGGAGAAGTGGTCGTTCTCATACGCAATTTTTACTACAAGCTTGTTTCCTGGGTGTATCGACACCCATAATAGTCATAGTGCCCTATTGATTAACAACGTAACCTCTCTTATGATATTTTATTGAATTACGCATGGAAAATGGAGATTTACTATTAATAATGTGGATTGGTTCTTGAATTATGAGTGCACGATAGTAGTAGTAACTAGTATCTACAATAAAAAATGATTGACTGAGAAACTAAAAGTTCCCTAACAATTTTTTTTGTCACACTTGGGAGGAAAAAAGTCTATATATTTTTTAATGTTTTATATAATTTATGTTAGCCAGGTTAAGGGCAAGATATTGTTCTTAACAGAAATAAAAACATTAATTTGTATTTGTATTTCATTTTGTTATAAAAAAGAAAATATTATGATCCCCTCTTGTATAGTCTGTCTAGCAGTCCAGCTGTTTAAGTCATATTTTCAAATTTAATTTTTTCCGAGTTTTTACAAAAATATATACAAATAACTTGATATATTTATTAACATAGATAAAAACTAACTAGTAAGAGTACTTAATAATCAGCAAAAAGAAAACTTAACATTGCAAAAATACGTACTCAGATAAAAAGAGTAAAAATAAATACGAAAATAAACAAGTAAAACAAAAAACCCGACTGCATATACTAATTAATATAATTAATATATCCAGTAACATTGGCGCCATCAACAAACGACAAATTCAACGACGTACAATTTATTAAAACCTGCTCTCTGGTTTAACAGTCACAAGGGAACAAAAGAACAAACACAAGGCGCTAATAACATAACCCCCTTTTGAGTTTCGCCGCAGTCAGGTAGAAATACGATGCTTTATAAGAATCGAGGTTAGCTTCTATAGACACAAGGGAAAATTTCAATTTAAATAACTCACAACTTCTTCACGTACCTTCTTAGTTTGTAATTAGTTCGCGTGTAGTGTAAACCAATACGATCAAGTTCATAATATCAAAGAAGTTAAAACTTGTAAGATTATAATGAAAGAAGACTATGTTTATATACAAAACAACTTAATTTATTTATTAAGCTTGAATTTAAATGTTTAGGTTTAATTTATATTTTTTACTTTTATTATAACAGATTTCAGTTGTGACTATAAGCGCGACGGATTGTGGTCAGTATCGAACTCAGTCGAGGAAATAAAATATTTATTTTAACTTTTTCGCTCTGGTGCTGAGGCAAACAACGGCATTGAGTTTCGCTACTCAAAACGCAATTGCTTCAGCATTCGTCGGAAAGAGGGAAGCGGTGTGTCTTAACACTAAGCACCCTATGTCTTTCCTACTACATGCGGAATACATTTGATACTATTATTTTTTTGTTGATACTATTATTTTTGTAATACAACTATGTTTTTTAATTCGGCAGAAAGTGGGGAACGGAGTGTCTTAACACTAGGTTCCCTCTGCCTACCCTGCTGTGTGCGGGATACAGCGTGAAGCTAATTTAATTTTTTTCACATTCACAACCAGTCGGTTTTGCAGTCACACCTCGTGCCGCTGCGCCACGACCGGCCTCTAAATATATAATAAATATCTCAAATAACTAAAAAAAATACTATTTAGTATATAAAAATTTAAAATAATAAAAAGCAAGTAGGGAAATCACTCTAGATTCTATATAAGATAATTTTGATGTCGCTTCTGGCTTGCCAAGGGGTTGTGGCTGCCATATATCTTGAACCGAAATGATATACTCGTGTACTTACACGTACTGTACGTTGCTGGGGACACTTGGGGTTTATATCAAAATACACCTATGTACATATAAATTATTTTTAGGGTTTTTGGGGTTTTATATTAGGGTTATTATCATAAATAGACAGTTATAATAATGAATAGATAGATGACCTTTCAAATTTTTTTTTTTTACTTTTTGATTACCTTTCGAATATTTAAAGGACTCTACAAAGATTTATGAATATAAAAATTATTAATGCAGATGCTTACTCTGCAGAGGTGACCTAGTATTAAGACACTCCGTTTCTTAGTTTCCCCAAATGTTTGAGACATTACGTGTTGAATGGTAGAATTCAATGTTGAGGTAAGTTCAATTGTTAGAACGAGGGAATATATATTTTTTTTATTTGCCCGAGTGGAAATGGAAACGACGCAGACACTATACCACCACAATCATATCTATGTAGTCAAAAATATCCAAAAATGTATATCTAATTAAAAGGTAATGAAAAAAACGTACAATCACTGTCTCCACAACAAAAGGAGGTACAGAATTATGGCACTTCAAAGCCTATTTAGAGCTATGGCAGCGAAACGTGATTACGTTCTTTCACGTATTGTTATCCATTCTGTAATTTTATTTTATAAGTTCCTACATTCGTATTTTTTTGTTGGTATACAAATGTCCCCGTTCCATTTAGACTTGCATACTTTTTTTTTATAATATGCGGAGATTCTACAATAAATTATGAAGATTTTACATTAAATATCTTATTATATTTTGGACATATTTATAATGTGAATATATTTAAATAAATAGAGTATAATTTAAATATATTTAAAATTAAAATTTTAATTAATTAAAATTTCTTCACTCTGGTGTCGAGGCAAAGCGCGACGGTGAATTCTGTCACAAGCACGCAATGCCTCCAGAATTCGGTGCGAAATGGCGACAGGAGAGTCTGTATATAGCAATAAAAATTGTATAGGAGTTTCCTGTATAAACAATACCCATAATGAAATAAATCAGTAGAAAATATAATGTATACCATGAAAACTAATTATTACAAATTTTCAATCTTTCAATAAAACGATCTAATCAGAATTCAACAACCGATACAACAAAGTTTAAAATTAACATAAGCGAGAGATTGCCAAAGAAAAAAAAATATATATAAAAACGTAAACTTTTTCGATGACATCAAAGGAGAAATTGTAAATTTAAAACGTGACCAACGACGCCTTTTCAGTGGAAACAAATTTCCTCATAAATTAAGCTGAACCAACTATTTTGTTGTGAAGAAAATTTCTCAAATTAAAGTTCAAGGAAGTACTGAGCGGATACGCTGTTAATTTCTCGCTGTGCCATGAATAAATCAATCGTGTTTGATGAAGTTTTCTCAACTGTGATTTTATGTAAGACATTAAAAAGTTTAACTGAGGCCAGTCGTGGCGCAGCGGCACGAGGTGTGAGTGTAATAACCGACTGGTTGTGAGTTCGATCCCCACTCGAGGAGATGAAATATTTACTTAAATTTATATTTCCATTTCTTCGCTCTGGTGTCGAGGTTAAGCGCAGCGTTGAGTTCTGCCACTCAACACGCAATGCCTCCAGAATTCGGCAGAAAGTGGGGAACGGACACTAGGCTCCCTCTGCCTATCCTGCTGTGTCCGGGATACAGCGTGAAGCTGATAAAAAAAAAACTGAGTGAATTCGTTTAAGATGACTGAACAATATGTTTGCTGGATAAGTTTACAACCGATTTAGCTTATTCTTGTTCTTCCTGGTATTAATCCCGGCTATTACCAGGGTCTACCTTCCCACTCAACCTTCTCCAATTTGCTCGGTCTTTAACGTCATTGGTGTTTAGACCATTGGCTCTCATGTCTTGCATCACGACATCCAACCAGCACTTCCTTGTGCGTCCGGTAGGTCTCACTCCAGGGACTGATATAGCAGGGCACTTGCATCTAACATCTCATGCCGGCGCATAACGAGGCCTAACCATCTCAGGCGACGCTCTCAGAGCTTATCAATTACGTCACGGGCTCCAAAACTAACTCGAATGAATGTGTTACGTATCACACCTATTATTTATTACGCGTCACATCCTAGATTAGTTAATAATATTAATTAATGTTTTTCGAGACCAGTCGTGACGTGAAATGTGTGACTGTAACGCGACGGTTGTGAGTTCGATTCTCACTCGACGGAATGAATTATAATTTTTTAATATTTTTATTTCTTTGCTCTAGCAGCAAGGCAAAAAACATATATAATAAAACGGGGTACAACGTGAAGCTGATTATTATTAAAATTAATATTTTTAGTAATGATAAAGTTTGTGAGAATGAATGCTTTTTTAAATATTTTTTAAATATTATCCACCACTAAGGATAGAAAAAAGTTAAGTCTCGAACCCGCGTCTCTTGGAAACCGTCCAAGCTACAACCAAAACCACTAACCTATACGTTCTTATCAAGTAACGTTGCAATGTTTATTCCAATGTTACAATTCATTTATACTGTTATTACTTTTGTGGGGAGATTTCACTAAATTTTACTAACGTTAACTTTAATTTTTATACATTTTCTTATATATTTAACCAATTGTTACATTGAATATTTAAAACAACTCTACAATTTTTTGTGCTCTGTATTTACTCCATGGGTCCTTCCCTTGAGACTGTTAAACAAGACACCGGATAGTGTTCGTCTATAATGGCCGCGAGAAATTTATTCCCTTCACTAGATCCTTACATATTTTACACCTACCCTAAATTTACGTCCTATTTGTTTGTAACATATCTTTTTTTGTACAAAGGTTTTTTTTCAGCTTCACGCCTTATCCCGCGTAGTATCCCGTGTAGCAGGGTAGGCAGAGGGACCCTAATGTTAAGACCCTTCGCAGCTAGCTTTCCACCTTATTCTGGAGACATTGCGTGTTGAGTGACAGCCCGTTTTCCACTGTATTCTGGAGACTACGTTTTGTATAAAAAACATAAAAAAACAGTTTAGATGTTCCGGAGATCAGCCCGAATAAACAGAAAGACAGACAAATAAAATTAAAATAATTTGTATCGTGTAAATAACAATATGCATTTGACAAAATACGGTTATTTTGAAATCACAGACGGACATTTACATTTTATTTGTAGTGTGTAGTGATATAAGGTACCTATATTGGTTACTTTTATATCGATGTCGATATTGGTTACTTTTCTGTACTTCAATTTTGATTGCTAAATTTTATTATCTAATTATTACAAAATAAACTCTTACAAAATAGAAATTGTATCTTTACATTAAATATTTTTTTTATGAAGTAATTATGTAGAGCAATGAGATGGATTATGAAGATTTTCGTATCCGTGTATCTGTTTGTCTATTTGTTTGTCTATTCGAAACTATTTAACACTTTTTTTTTATAGCTTTTGAGCGTTTTTCTTCAATTCTACAGTAATAACATATTTTTCAACTACTTTAGTATATTGTGATTACGCTAATCATGTACAATAATATTAAAGTCACTCACTTCTAAATAAAATCGTACAAAATCAACATAAAATTAAAAAAGTACTCAAACAAGCTTATTCGTGATGCAAAAACCGGTTTAAGTAAGCTGTGAAATAAAATTGTGACTTGTTAGAGTTTCATAAAGGAGCAAAATTGTAAGTTTAATTCTACCGACACATTTAAAAAAAAACTTTAAGAGACTTCAAAGGGAAATTCTTCGAAAAAATACAAACCTTGGAACTGGACAGCTTTTGTGGAAATTTTAATAAAATTTACAACTGAAGTATTTATGATATTTCACCATTGTTACAGTCCAAATTTCATATGAAATAATATATACGAACAACTGTACTATTTATAGGTGAAGAATAATCTATATCCTTACGTAACTATTTATATTTTTGAATAATGTAGGAAACCCTATATAAAAAGTAAACCCTATATGATATATATAAAAAAATTGGAAAACGGATTTGTCCATATATCACTTCAGTGAAAATTTGTTAATTCTTTTATACATTTTCTTCAGAATATACCACACTTAATTAGCAACTTTAGTAATTTTATGATTTTTACTTATCTTTTGTTTTGACAAATTTCATGATCATTTTAACAGAAATGACTTCTGGACAAGTGATACAGTGTAATGAAAAAAAATTAGAATTCAAAATGTCTAACTATGTATTAATTAACCAGCTTCAATGTTTGGTGAAAAGGTAGAGTACCAACATTCCTACAGGTTTTGATATAAAAGTAGGGCGGATAGGACATTCAATCAGGCAGTAATCTTTGGAAAAGTGAATACAACAAAGTATTTTTTAGCTTCACACTGTATCCCGCACATTGCAGGGTAGGAGGTAGAGGGCACCTGGGAACTTAGTGTTAAGACACTCTGTTTCCAATAAAGCACTTCTATTCTCCACGTTTCGCCGAGAAAACTCAACGAAGGGCTTTGCCTCGTTACCAGCCTGACGAAGTGAAAATATTAACTATTTTATTTTCTCGAGTGAGAATCGAATCAACAACCTGTCACATTTATAATCTCATGCTTTTACCCCTGCGCTACAGCTCACCTCAAATTAATTAATTATTTAATAATTCATTTGGAATATTTCTACACTAACAGTACAAAAAGAAAAAGCAACTTCTGATATTTCTCCAGATATTTAAAACTTATAGTAAATATATTTCACCAGCTAAGCATAGAATCTATGACCGAAGACAATTTATGGTGAATACACGAACTACCCTCTATATTTATCAGTTGATCTCAAGTCGGGTCACGAGCACTATCACAACGGCCCCGCCCTGAAGTCGTTCTAGATTTTATCACTGGTACTGACTTAAAGAAATTTTTAATGAAGTATAGGTTGTGAATATAACCAAGTTTATGCTTATGGAATCCGAGGTAAAAAAATAAATATATACTTACTTAATATATAGAATGTAAATTATGGTAATAAATGGCTTTGGGTTATGTTTGCCGAAGGTTGCCTGGAAGAGATCGCTTAGAGCGATAAGACTGTCTTATTGTAATTTTTATTATTTTTACATTGGTTTATTTTTATTATTTAGAGAGTATAATAATTAGTAATCATACTAATTATTATTGTTTCCTATTTAGAGGCTTGAATATAATGATATATGGAGAAATTATCAGTGAAGCCATGGTGGCATAGCGACACAGCGTCTTACTTTCTTTACGACAGTTCGATTTCCACTAGGGGAAACAAATAAAATATTTTTTTCGCTCTGGTAACAAAGCAAAGTCTTCCACTTCTCTACAGGCAATCTTTTGAAACTTGAAAGAAAAATGAAGAAAGTATACCTTTACAATATGTTTGCTACGTGCGCCGCACAGCATGAGGCAAAGACGAAACATAGTCGTTATTAATATGAAATATTGGTACAATAACGCGATGGTTGTAGATTTGATTCCTACACGGGGGAATGAAATATCTGATATTTTCATTTCTTCGGTTCTCTGGTTCGCTTCGAGGCAACGCACGGCATTGAGTTCCGTCACTCAACGTGCAATGCCTTTAGAATTTGTAAAAAAATGGAGAACAGAAGTGTCGTAATGGGAACGGAGTGTCTTAACACTAAGTTCGTCGGTTTCTGCCTACCCTGATAAGTGCGGGATACAGCGTGAAGCTAAAACAACTGAAATACAAAATAGTATGTAATTATTTTAAATAAAATTTAGTTCCCAATAATAATTTTAATATAACATACTAAAAATTTCGCTTTTGAAACTTAATTGAAATAGATATCAAACAACTGTGCGTCATACTAGAAAACTGATGAGTTTTAAATTTGATAATAATATTTTTTTACCTTTACGGTTTATCCTATACTAGCGACCCACTCGCGGCTTCGCCCGCATACCACCTATAATACTTTAATTATGCTGCATTTGCCAACAGATTAATACATTCAATCATGAACATTACGTGGCTCTATGATAGGACGTCATCGGCGGCAAGGGCGCCCCCCGCAGGACTCGAGCCCTAGGATTGCCGCCGTAACAGAGCGTTGAATTATTATTATTTTACATTTTCTCTAAAAGTATACGCCCAAACTACAAGCTATAAAAGCCAAAGATTATCTATAATACACTACATTAATTTTCTTGATGATGAAATAATTTTCGCTCGTAAGTTTCAATATTTTTTTTAGTTTTTATACATGTCACATGTATAAAAACTAAAAAAAATGTCACGAATATATCGTGACGACATTATGTTGTTTATGATTCAGAAATCAATCGATTGTTGCATAAAATAATTTTTTTTTTATTTATTGATTGAAGTAAACAGTGGCGCCAAACACCATGAGGTGAGTGCTCCGCCAGTGGTAAAATCCTTAGATATAGAAGATATATCAAGAAAATGGAGTTGAAATTTTTGAAAATGCTTCGCAAATTATGTCGAGTTATATTGTCATTCAAGAGCGCCAAAATTCTAAGAGATAGAAAAGATCACACATCAATAAATTTAGATTTATTACATTATAAAAATAATAAAACTTCATTTTGAAAACTTTACATAATAAATTTTAAAACTGAAGGAGAGATTACTAAATGTTTAAGTTTCGTAAAGTAAGAAGTACCTGGTTTGATATATATTTTTTTCTTATAAAACATAAATAATCTGTAATGTTTTTAATTTTTATAGTCTATTAAGACATACATTAAGATATAATATCACATTTATATACCTAATATATACATAATGCAAAATATGCTCACTGAAACATGACACAAACAACAACGCACAACGAGTCGACGTATTTTATCTATAGTGTAATATGATTAAGAATTTATTGTTAAAATCTTTACCTAATTGTCGAAATCCAAGGTCCGCTACCTTGGACTTAGACAGTTAACACACATTGTCTTTAGAATATATGTACATTTTTTTAATATTAGGCTTATCTGAAACAAGTTGTAGAAGTCTTTTTTTTTCATAATGCAAAATTTTGATTATTTAATCTAGTAAAAAATATTTGTAATTCTTCATATCAAAGAATTAGTTAATATAAAACAAATTTATTATGAGATATAATAAATTCGTGTAGCTATATTTTCTAAAAACAGAATAATAATAACTATGGATTTAAGTTTTTAGAAGAAAGTATATAAATTTATGTTGATGAAACAATCCAAAATTTGACAGCGATGGATTTGAATTTGACGCACATAAATACTCAAATGACGCAGTGCTATAATATATTGCACTGAAATATAATCCAATCCATACATCTATACATAATATTATATTCGAAAGTAACTTTGTCTGTATGTCTGTAACGCAATGCAGTGGTACATTATTTTTGACTGTAATATTCGTTAATCAACTTCACATTATATCCCGTACACAGCAGGGTAGGCAGAGGGAACCTAGTGTTAAGACACTTCGTTCTCCACTTTCCGACGGGTTCTGAAGATATTGCGTGTTGAGTGGCAGAACTCAACGCCGCGCTTTGCCTCGACACCAGAGCGAAGAAATAAAAATATAAATAAATATTTCATTTCCTCGAGTGCTTCCTTTCCTCCACAACCAGTCGATTTTACAGTCACACTTTTTGATTTTTTTTTATATCCGATAATATTTCCCCTTCTGGTTGACGAAGTGTATTGTTGAGTTCCGCCATTCAAAACGCAATATCTTAAAAAATAAGCGAAATGCGAGGAACAGAATGTTTGAACACTGGGCTCCCTTTGCTTACACTGTTAAATGGGAAAAAATGCGACATTTTTTAATTTTATATTACTAATATGTGCGCAGGTATATAAAATTTATACAAGCACAACACTAATAAAAATAATTTATTGATTTAATGGCAACACACACGACGCAGTTGCTACTTTTAAAAATCTTCAATTCAAAATGATTTACAAAGATTACACACATAACACTATTTCAAAATCGATATCCAAAATATCCTAGTTCGCCAGATGAAAAATTCCATTCACGTCCAAACCCTAGAGTGGTTTTCTTGATGTGGCATAATCGGGGCCTAAGTAAATATTGGTAGGTCAATTTTCGGCTGAAGACACCGAGTAATCCTATTGTATGGGGCAGTTCGTTTGTTTTTCGCGGTGGTCCATCTAATCTATTTGGCTGGATAGACCATTAGGTCGGCATTTCCGGAATCGTAACTTACGATTCTTATTTGGGCCTGAAATATAATTTATAGTCTTCAATTCCATCTGTAAAGGAGGAAAGGTTAAGCAATAAATTGGACGCAGCTGTGTTCCGGATATAAGCACGGAATTAGGTAACAAAGGAGCCGATTTGCGAGCGTTTCTCAGCGATTTGTTATGGCTACAAAAATTCAGATACAGCACGCTGTTTACCATTGGATTCGCGTTTGCTCTTGATTTATTTATGCCCCCCTGTTGTTTCTTAAATTGGAAACTGGGAATTTGATCAAATCCGTTCTGGTCCTTTCAGTTATCAAGAAACAGTCGTTTTTATTTTCAGCTTCACGCTGTATTCCTCGTGGGGCAAGGTAGGCAGAGGGAATATAGTGTTAAGACACTCCATTTCTCACTTTCCCCGGAATGTTCGAGGCATTGCGTGTTGAGTGGTGGAATTCAACGCGTGTTTTTAACTTGGTATGATAGCTAAGAAAATGAAAATATTCATAAATAATAATTCATTCCCCCGAGTGGAAATCGAACCCACATTCGTCGCGTTACAGTCACACACTTGTGCTCCTGCACTACGACGGCCTCAGAAACAGTAGTGTACCCATATATGCTAGCATTACATAGTTAGAATTTGTCAAACTGTTGATATGATGGTTGCCAATTCATATTCCAGTTATGGATTTCATGATTAAGATGCTTTGAGCATTTTTTTCATCTTTTCCTGATGGAAAAGACATCTGCATACATAGAACTTTGAATCATAGAAGAAAAGCGGTGGTAAAAGTGTCTTGACACTAGGTCTTTTCGGCCTCTTCATTTTGTTATTTATCATTCACATACAAATTACTGTTTATAATTTCACGTTTCACGCTTTTTACTGCAACACGGAAGAGGATATCTAGTTTTAAGGTACTATGTCCCATACGCACCGCCCAATTTTAAAGACATTGAGTGATGAGTGGCGAAACTCGATTCCCTCCGGCTGTGTTATACTATTAAAGCGAACAAATCAAAATAATTATTTCCTCCTAGTGGAAACCGAACCGAAAACCGTCGAGCTTACAGTGAGACACTTAGCTGCTGCTATACAACAGCTTTCAAATGTAACAGTGTCTATAGCATATTTATATTTTAATAAGTATTAAAATTACTGATAACCAAAATCCCACCGGCTAAGTCAAAAATCGTTTTACGCTATCTCCAAATAAATATTGCTCGAAACTCATAAAAAATGATAATATCGCATAAAAATAATTTAGGGTGTGCGACATATTTTGTATCGTAAATAAAAAGGATATTATCAAAAATTGTATGAAAATATTTACAAAGTCTGTAGATTAAAAGATAGAGCATATATGTGTATAATGTAGGTGTATATTTTTTTGAGCTTTTTGCCTTCCTCTCGTTTAATAGGATCCTTCGTTAAGATATAATCTTGCCATATGGATGTATGACTATAGCTATGAGGCCAGTAGTGGCGTACAAGCGTGTGGTTTTGGGTTTGATTTCCACTCGATGATATGAAATATTTAATATTTTTATTTTCTTCGCTCTGGTGTCGACGGAAAGCGTTAAGTTAAGCCACTGAACATGCAATGCCTCCAGAAGTTGTCGAAAAGTGGGGAGCGGAGTGTATAAACACTGTGGCTCCCTCTGCCTACCCTGCTGTATGCGGGATACAGCGTGAAGCAAAAAAAAAAGAATTACTTTTAGAGAGGCAGTAACGTAACCCAACGACGCATCTAGTTTCAGCGCAACTAAAAAACAATAATTTAAATACAATATATTTTATATCGAATAAGAATCGAACTGCCACCTGTAGACCCAAACATAATCCGACTTCGCTACAACGACCACAATGTTAACAATTTAAGGGTGTCCAGTTAAAACATACTGTTTTGAATACATTAGTTGTTTTCTAACTTATACGGCCATTTGGATTCATGTCGGTAGTTACGCTTGGAAATATGCTGTGGACTACGTTATAGTTGTTTGGGGAAACATTTCATGCTAGAATTAGAGATAGAAGTGGTTTTGTAGGATGCAGTACGAATAGGTACACTTTATCATTGCTGGGGCAAAAATTATAAGAACATGTTCGGGTTTTAATATATTGGTTAGATAGAAATGTATGATATCATGGCGATATTAGAGAAATTTATAACTGTATATTGGGGATTCGTGGCGCAGTGGCGCAAGCGTGTGAGACGCAACGGATGTGGGTTCTGTTCTCAGTCGGTCGATTGAAATTATGAATATTTTTATTTTTTCGCTTTGGCAGACCGCGGTACTGAGTTCCGCCACTCAATACGTAATGCCTCGAGCGCCGGAAAGTGTGGAAGGGATAGCCTTCCCTACCATATGCGGAATGCTGCATGTATATGAGTTAGATAAGTGTAAATATATTTCAATTATTGGGAGCATTTTTTTTGTGACATGTCTATATTTCTTGCATAATTTAGTTTCTATTATTTTTTAAGAAAGCGCGGCGTTGAGTTCTGCCACTTAATACGCAATGCCTCCAAAATTCGGCAAAAAGTGGGGAACGGAGTGTCTTACACTAGGTTCCCTCTGCCTACCCTGCTGCGTGCAGGATACAGCGTGAAGCTGATATATTTTAAGCTAAAAAAATGCTTTAAAGCTTCAAGTACGAAGCAAGAATAGTAAAATAGCAGGGAAAAGACTTTGGTTGATCTTCAAGAACACGTGAGTATCGATGTGGGCAGGTCACGTAAAAAACATATATGAAGAGGTAGATGAAACACAAGAAGTATGCAGCGTAGACAACGAAGAGAGAGAGTGCTCCGTTCTCTTTAACTAACCCGCTAGACATTCTCAAACAATTCTCGTATTTTAAAATGTACATAAATATAAAACATTCATCTAAAAAAATTTCTCTTACGTTAAGCACAAACGGTAATTACGTATGCCGGTACCGCAAATACTACCGCTACCTATTTAGCGAGGTAGCGTAAACAAGAATACAGCGGTAGTAGGTACCCAAGTCGCGAAAAATTGTAAAACGTTTCGCAAAGTAAACTCCACACGTATATAAGACCTACAACTGACCTATTTTTTACTTACACGGGCCCTAATGAAGTTTGCTTTGTGAGAAGCGGAGATTTGCTATGCACTCTACAATAGGGTGCTTAAAGGATTTTCGGTAATTCTGCTTACTTGTAGCATGTGAATTGTAGTATTAAATACTTAATGTTATTTAAGAAAAGATTTATTTATATTTCTGCAAGTTTTTGTGACTGTGTGACTGTAAAACCGACTGGTTGTGGGTTCGATCCCCACTCGAGGATATGCAATATTTACTAAAATTTCTATTTCCATTTCTTCGCTCTGGTGTCGAGGCAAAGCGCCGCGTTGAGTTCTGCCACTCAACACGCAATGTCTCCAGAATCTGGCAGAAAGTGGGGAACGGAGTGTCTTAACTCTGCCTACTCTACTGTGTGCGATATACAGTGTGAAGCTGATTTATTTTATTTTAATTCATTTAAAAAAAAAAACATTAAAGGATTAGTACTAAACTACTACACGTACTAGTAATTTGATTTTTTTTGACAAATTGATGATGACGAAATTGATGATTTACAAATTGATGAGTAACTTAATAGTTTATAGATGAGATAAAAAGTTTGTTCATAAAGTCATGATGAAATATTTTTTTTATCTGTCGAACTTAACACAACATATTATCGCTATAATATGTTGTGTTAAGTTTTTATACTTGAGGCCAGACGTAACGCAGGTTCACAAAGTGTGACTGTAAAGTCGACTGATTGTGGGTTCGATCCCTACTCGAAGAAATTAAATATTTGCTTACATTTATATTTTTGTTTCTTCGCTCTGGTATCGAGACAAAGCGCGGCGTTGAGTTCCGCCTCGAGTATATTATAAATCTAAAGCTTTTCAGATATTCCTACCCACAGTGCTAGAAAAAAAACCGTCTATACAAATATATTCCTGTTTAAATTATCAATTATACTCCAGCACACCAGCTATCCTTGCCACCTGTACCTATACATTACAGTCTAACTTCTACCTTATCCAAAATTTAATACATATCCCAATACCCAGGGCGCTTACATTCTTATATTTCACATTACTTCTGTTAATTTATTGACTCGTGCTTCCTGTGAAATTAGATTTCCTCGGAGATACCTCCTTATATAATGAGAAGATTGGCCCCAATCACTAATTCATAATTGGCTCGGTCCGAACACGAGCCTTTAAATGATAGAATTATCTGATTAAACATGGCAAAGCTATGGATTATTTTATTTTGTAGGTATGTATTTTGTTAGCTTCGCTGTATCCTGCACATAGGGTAGCCAGAGGGAACCTAGTGCTAAGATACTCTCCATTTTTCACCGAAATCTGGAGGAATTGCGTGTTGTGTTGAGTGGCGAAACTCAACGCCATGCTTTACCTTGATACCAGAGGGAAGAAAGAAAAATATTGAATATTTTATTTCCTCGAATGGGGATCGAACGCACTACCTGACCCTTAACAATCATATGCTTGTGCTCCTGCGCCACGACTCAAATTTAAATTACGAAATTCTTTAAGAAAATTTATATTTCAAATTCCAAAATACTTTTATTGATACGATTTGCTTTTACTGACTGTATTACTTACTTATTGTGAGTCGCGACGCCACTCAGTCGTCAATGTTATAAATGTAATTGGCAGTAAATATAAATTCTATGTATTCCATTAGCATACGCGTCATAAATCTGTATTATATTTATATATGTTAAATTGGAGAAGTATTCGGCAAAAAACGCAATGGTTGTGGGTTCGATATCCAGTCATAGGAGTACATATGCTTTGGCGTGACAAGTGAGAGCATTTAAAAGCACTAAAATGTAAGGTGAGCGAAGTTAACTTGACACTAGATCATAAGCTAAATTAGCAAATATTTTTGTAACAAGGAGGATTAGGCGATTGTAAAATATTTCTAGTGAAAATATTTAATGAAAGTATAATATAATATATATGAAATATTATATTATATTTTATTTATACTTTGAAACTCCGACTACTTTACTTTTACTGTGCCACGAGTGTGGTTTAGTGCTATTTTTCAGTCTGTAATAATTTTGAGATACCTAAACAAGTCTCCCGAAATATAATACAGCTTTTGATAAAAAAAATCTGGCTAAATACTAAATTCCATATATATATTTAAAAAATCTTTTCAAGCAAAATTCCTGAGTTTGTAAATCTTATATCTCTTATGTTAGGAAAAGGGTTTTATTTATGCCGTAACCACATAAAAGGCTCCCTTGACCTTTTCCAGCCATATAGAGTTATAAAGAAACTGAGGCTTCCATCAATTCCAGCGGTTATGAGATATTCAATATGTTATTGGCTAATGATACCGAGTTTTTTTTTTAAGTTTAACAAAGAAAAGGCTAAATCTGAATACTGTTAATCTATTGATTTTTATATTTACACACAAAATATAGAATAGAAAATAAGAAGGAAATCGTTTTAAAAAGATAATTTTGGAGATTTTTGAGGCCAGTCGTGGCGCAGGAGCACAAAGTGTGACTGTAAAATTGACTGGTTGTGGGTTCGATCTCCACTAGAAGATTTGAAATATTCATTTACATTTTCATTTCTTCGCTCTGGTGTCAAGGCAAAGAGCGGCGCTGAGTTCCACCACTCAACACGCAATGCCTACAGAACTCGGCGGCATGTAGGGAATAGAAACTAGGTTCCCTTTGCCTACATTGCTTTGTGCGGAATACATCGTGAAGCTGATTTTTATTTGATTTTATTTTGTAGATTTCTTCTTTTTGTAGAAACCTCTTTTGTCGAATATTTCTTCAAAATCCCAGATCATAAATATAAATAATAGTTATACATTAAAATGTAGGTGCTTTTATCTCACAAAGGAAACATCAACTTGAAGTTATAGATGAGACTGCCATTAGTTGGCATGCAACCACTATACAACAATTACTGAATCACAAGATACTTATTTTAATCTCCAGTTAAAGAAATGAGAAAAATATCAATAAATTTGAAGTAATTATAGTCTGTAGCCTAGTAATTATAATCACCAATTTTAATCAGTAGGTTCTGAGATAATAAATCAGCTTCACGCTGTATCCCGCACACAGCAGGGTAGGCAGAGGGAACCTAGTGTTAAGACACTCCGTTAGTAGGGACTTTCTGCCGAATTCTGGAGGCATTGCGTGTTGACACCAGAGCGAAGAAATGGAAATATAAATTTAAGTAAATATTTCATCTCCCCGAGTAGGGATCGAACCCATAACCAGTCGGTTTTACAGTCACATTTTATGCCACTGCGCCACGACCGGCCTCAACTGCGATAATAATAATTATTATGTAGGTATGTATGTTCATTTCTGAAATTATTATTTCTCATTTTCAACAAGACGAGCGGCGTTGAGTTCCGGCAATACTAGTTATTCTGAATTCGAACGAAAAGTGGAAAACGGTATGTTTTGACACCAGGTGCTCTCTGCCTATTCCACTGTGCGGATAAAACGTGTAGCTGCTATTAAATAATTTTGTCCCTAGTCAGATCAAGGTAGATCAAGGATGGCATAGAGTTACGCCACTCAATTACAATGTCTCGAAAATTTTGCGGAAAATGGAGGAAAGACTAACTACTAACTAGTAGTGTTCGTGATGATTTTGGTAATTTCAATTTCCAAACAAGATTTATAAATTAAAAGTCTTTTTTTACTAATATTACTCACCAATTGTCGAGACATATGTGCTGAGAGGCTTGGCTTTCCAGATTTTGGTGAAATAGTAGACGAGAAAAGAAAATCCAAGCTGGTCTTGGTGAGCGAAAGGACCAGAACCTAGAACCACTTAATATTTATACAAAAATAAATATTACAACTTTTCTAACCTCATTCTTAAGAAAGAAACTGTAACTACGTTCGTTATACATATAAACCCAAAAAAAATATGAATATAACGTGTACATAAATTTTTATGTAACAATTTGGCGCACAGTGTAGATCGCTATAATAATTCTATATTCGACATACTAGTACAAAAACATCGTTTGCAACCACATACAAGGAACAAATAAATATAAATCCAGAAGAAAACATGAAACGGAATGGTAAACATGTTCCACCCACTTAACTAAATGATCCGGACTGATGTTTCATAAACCCGAATAACTCATAAATTTGACTGTCTCCCTAACTAATATAATATAATATCAGCTTGTTAGTAATACAATGTATTCATTTAAAATGGTTATATAGATATTGTTATATCAGCTTGGTTTGTCCCAAAAATATGCGAAATAAGGAAAGCTCTTATTTCTATTACAATTATATAATTTCTTTATTTTTGTTTAAGCTTTATGCTATATATCGCGCAAAGTAGAGTAGGTAGAGAGAACCTGGGAACCTAGTGCTAAGAGAAATTCCGTTCCCATTAAGATGTTTCCGTTTCCCATTGTCCGTTTTTTTTTTGATTTATAAGTTTTTCGCCTCTTTAACTTTCTCAAAAATACATGCTCTATTCAATATACATTCAACCTGCAAAAATCAATTAAACGGTCCATTAGTATTACGTCTTTAGTTGCTTCAAATACCCGCTTACAGCAGAGTAAAAACTAAAACTAAACTAAACTAAGTTCACGCTTTATCCCTAGCGGGGTAGTAAGAGAAAAAGGAGCTCCAAACGCGGTCTCTACATACCTCTTTCGCCTCGTCCACTGTCATCAACCTCTTCATACATGCCATCCGAGGAGTCCTCATGCTTTTTATGTGACCTTCCTCCAGTATCTTTGATACTGTGTTTTCTCCAAGGTCAACCGTGGTCTCCCTTTACCTCTCTTACCGCTCACTTTTCCATCATAAATCTTTTTTGGCATTCTTTCATCACTCATTCGTTCGACGTGCCCAAACCAGTTGAGCACGTTCTTCTTTATTCTCACCGTGACATCCTCGCTAGTACCTGCCATTCTGTGTATCTCTTCATTGCGGATTTGATCAGCTAAGCTGACTCCGCATATCCTACGAAGAGATCGCATCTCCACAGCATTCATCTTACTCTCTACAGCAGAGTACACGTGAAGAATTTAATGTTGGAACACTTCGTTCTCTAAGCAACGCTCAAATGGATGGGAAAAGTGGAGGACGTGAGGAAGTTTAAACAGTTTTTACCCCGAATTAGAAATGGAACCCACGACGGTCGCAGTTAGAGACAAATATTGTTGCTCCGTCACGAAGACCTCAAAGATGTCTTATAATTATTTAAAACTTTAATCCCAGCAGTCCTTCACAATTACTAGTCAATAAAAGATACATGTTAAATAACAAGTAAAGTTAGAAGGGCTGCACCACAACTTAGAAATGCTTCATAGAGAAAACCAGTGAAGAACTAAGTTTGTACTTAGTTGTTTTCTTTGTACTTGTTGGTTTTCTTTTGAATTTATTTATTTAGAAAGAAGTTAAATTGGAAATTTAATCATTATTTATTTAGTCATTTGTTTACGCAATAAATCTTTTCTCAGTTTCACGGTGCATCTCGTGTATCCAATATCACGGATATACAGAAGGAACATAGTGTTAAAACACTATTTTCTCCATTTTCCGCGAAATCTCGAGACATTGTAAATTGAGTGGCGTAACTCAACGCCATCCATGATCTTGTTACCAAAGTGAGGAAAATTAAAATATTAAACAAATCATTTCCCCTACTAGGAACTGTTGAAAATTAACTAATGTCAATTAAAAAACAGATATTGATACATTGATGTCCTATTCATAAATGCTCAATTCATTCAAAATGTAAATGCCTTTTATCGTCAGGGAACATGAATAGAATACCATTTACAAATTGCAAGGAAGTCAACACGTAAACAAGTACTACATATATGTATATATGTCCGTCCTTCATACTATTTGTAGATGCTCCAATTCCTTAGATACCGTTGCTTACTGATATTGATACGTATGTACTTCTTTAAGTTACTTTGAAGTAGTCGTGGCGGAGTTGTAAAGCATTTAATATGCGTAGATTCAAATTCAGTGGATAAAAAATGATATTGAAAATAGTTTTTAAAATTTTTGTGATTTTTTTTTGATACTGGGCAGCGTTGAGTTTCTCTACTTAACTTTAGTTAAGAAGAGAAACGACAATGGAGTATCTGAACTAATCTTATCACGGAGTGACTCAAAAAAACTGGCGAACGCAGTGTCTTAACACTAGGTTCCCTTTGCCTAACCTGCTATATGCAGTATACAGCGTAAAGCCGAAAAAAAAAGTTATAGTTCACAATATTATTAAAATATTGTGGTATTGTAATTAGTACATTTCGTAGTCAGTTTGCTTTTGATTAAAACTAATTTAAATGTGAGTACTGTACATTTGTGCAATCATCGAATCCAATTAGTGAGCGTTATCATACGGATATATATTTTTTATTTATTTATTTTAATCTAAAACACTTTAATATTTATTATATTGAGGCCGTCGTGGCGCAGGGGCACAAGGTATACTGTAACGCGACGGCTGTGAGTTCCATACCCACTCCAGAAAATGAAGTATTTATTTAAAAGTATATTTTCATTTCTTCGTTCTTGTATCGAGGCAAAGCGTGACGTTGAGTTCCGCAACTCAACACATTTAAAATAGCTTAAATACGATGAGATGAAGTTAATCAGTGGATGCCAGCACACATTTATCAGTTCTCTCGCAAAATTGAAGTAATCAGTCTAACCCGTTCAGAATGCATGGTTAAAAATGTATAGAGAGAGGTTTCCGCTGCAAATTGAAATTAGTTTGCCGATGAAACGTCCAGCCTAATTAACTGACAGACAGTGTTCCATGTTTATACTTAATAGAAATATAGTAGTTAAAAAATATATATTTTGCTATATTTTTCATGGATTAAAGGATTTATAACATATTCTTTGTTTAGTCAGCTTTACACTTTCGGTGGCAGTGGGTACTCATTGGAAATTTAGTGTTAAAACACTCCGTTCGTAATTATTTGTCTAATTTTCGATGCTGCATTCGCCATTGCATGTTGAGTGGCGAATTTCAACGCCGCAATTTTTTTTAATACAATAATACAAAAATTGATAAATTCTCCAAATGGGGAACGAACTCACTTGCTTTACAATTCAGACACTGTCCCATTGCACCATGGCTGCTTCGTAAATAGATTCAATTTCATGATTTAATTATTTATTTTTTGTGAGTTTAATATTTCTACAAATTATACTGTTTATATGGACCTGTATGGGCTTATTCATAATTGCTTATCTTATTTAATAAATAAATATTTAAAACAATCAATATATTTATACCTTACTTCTATTTTTATTTGTGTGAGAAGTATTAGATTATTGATTAAAGCAAAATAGACGTAAATGCAGAAGCGTTCAGAACTCAAAAAGAAAAAAATTAAGCCCCTAAATGCATCGTAGAGTAGGGTTGACGAGTCGTGGCCGTTCTGAAGTTAGGTTTTCTGAACTTTTCTCTTCCGAACAAGAAAAAAAACATCCAAGTAAGAAAAATCCTGAGAAAAAATCTGCGCAGCCATCTTTTACAGCTATCTTTAGGCCGACAACGACTGTACTGACCATACCACTGTGTGTGATTGCACATAAACTGGTCTTACAAACGATAATATATATTTTCTTTTGTTTTTTATTGATTAGAATTATTTTATTTATTGTTTATTTTTCCAGCTTCACGCTCTATGCACACAGCACAGCAGCATAGGCAGAGGAAATCTAGTGTTAAGACACTCCGCTCTCCGCTGTTTTAAAGACATTACTCTGGTTATTCGATAAAAAAAACGTGAAGTTGAATAAAGTAACCAATCTAATTTATTGCCAACATTAACAACAAAATTATAAATTCTATATTACCTACATTGTCATATATAATTAGTTCATAATCATAATATCCAATTACTTATAATTAGCAACAGATTCGAATTAATATAACTTGTGTTAATTAAGAAAGTCGATTAATCTTGTGGTCTTATTGAAACAAACAAAAGATTTATTTTTTATTTATCTGTAAATAGACAACACTGTTGTGTAATACTAACAACCTTATGGTGGTCGTACGTTCGATTTTCACTTGTGGAGTAATTTACACAAAAAATGAGGCCATCGTAGCGCAGTGCTACAGCTCTAATTGTAAACATGGGTGTCGGTTCAATCTCTACTCGGAGAAATGGATTTCATCGCAAAAATTTAATATAATTCATTTTTCATTCTCCCCTTTTGGTAGATTTCTGCCACTCAACACGCAAATGTCTTCTGAACTTAAGACTCCGTTAAGACTCTTAACACTAGGTTCGAATATATTCTATGCCCAGTAAAAATATAAGTAGTGTAGGAGACCTAAAGAATGAGAAAATGGAGTGCGAAAAAAACAAGTTTCCTAAATCAAATATACTTTTGCATAAAATTACACTTTGTTAGGTCGTAACTTTTTGTATAAGCGAAGAATGCAAACCGGAAATAATGCGTATTTCACGTGTATCAACGTTCGTTTATTTCTGCATCTCCCATCATCTGTAAATTCGTTACTGAGTGACTGACAGATTAAAATTTAATTAAATCAGTTTCCCGTACATAGAGAACCTAGCGTAAGACACTATGTCCCTCATTTTCTGCCAAATTCTAAAGGCATTGCGTGTTAAGTGGTGGAATTCAACGCCGGACTTTGCCTCAATATATAGATATTGAATATTTCATTTCTTCAAGTGGATATCGAACCCAAGACCAGCTGCGCTTACAGACACATACCCTGCGCCACGACTGGCCTCTACAGACAAGATATAAAGTCGAAAATTATCGTCTAAATTCCTAGAGAACTATAACCTAGTATAGTGCTGCTCAAAATATATAAGTCGATCTACCTAACCATGTTGGGCACATCGCGATAGGTCCAGCCACATCACACAAACCAGCCAATTTATAGTAACATACATATACACTTAGTAAGAACAAGAAATAACGTCAATTTCAAGTAATATTATGAAAAATCTGAATGAGCTTCACGCTGTATCCCGCACACAGCAGGGTAGGTAGAGGGAACCTAGTATTAAGACAATCCGTTCCCCACTTCAGTGGTAGAACTCAACGCCGCGCTTTGCCTCGACACCAGAGCGAAGAAATGGAAATATTAATGATAAGAACCCACAACCAGTCGGTTTTACAGTCACACTTTGTGCCGCTGCGCCACGACTGGCCTCAAGTAATATTATAAGCATATGAATTCATATAAAATATGAGAATAAATCCGAATGTTATGCAATATGGTATTTACGTAGAGGTTTCTATGGGGAAGCATGCGTAGGTATACACAAACCCTTTGAAAGAGCCGCCTGGGTTCATGAGGACTGTATAATCCTTTGTTTTTAAACCCGCTTACGTACTGAGTGTGGAGTGAGGGTGCTATAGGTAAACTTTATATGGATTTCATTTTTGCATTTATTTATTTTGCTTAAAATATTTAGGCTTAACCTATCTTATATGAATAATATATACTTACTTTGTTCAAGATTTATTTGAGTATTTTTTTTAGATTCACGCCGTATCCTGCACATAGCAAGGTAGGCAAAGGGTACCTAGGAACCTAGTGTTAAGACACTCACTTTCCGCCGAATTATCGAGCCATTGGTGTTCGCGGAATTAAACGCCGTTTTTGCTTCGGCGTCAAGTTAAAATCAAGTTAAACATGGTAATATAGAATTAATAAAAATTCTATATTTAAGCATAATAGTTGTTGTACGGACCGTCGAATTTTATAGTATTCCTTTGATCCCGAAAGCTATTTTATAACGCATAAAGCGAGAGTTTTTTTTTAAATAAAAAAGTTGAAAGAGTATGAAAGCGCAAAAAAACTATGACGATTTAAAAAAACAGAACTGTTTTTTGTTTTATTTCATAAATTTTTTAAACCTCCATGTATTTTGATTAACAATAGGTACATTGAAATTTTTAGAAGCATTCGATTGTTACATGAAAATGAAAAAATGAATTGTAATAGCATGATTTTTTAGATAGGTAAAGATATTTTTAATATTTTTATACGCAGAAAGCATCTAGGAACCTAGTTTTAAGACACTCCATTTTCCATTAAGACACTTCCGTACTCCACTTTCTGCGTGTTAACTAGCGGAACACGTAGTGTAACCTCAATATTTTCATGGCCAATCCCTCCAGAATGCCCAATATAGCCAGAATTCGGCGGAGAAAAAGGAATAGAACTATCTTAATGGGAATAGAGTAAGAATACTAGGTTCCCACGTTCCCTCTGCCCACCCTCCTAAGACAAGAAAAAAATATTAAACGGGTATGAAAATAAATCGTTCTGTTTGTCCTCCTTGGAGACTTCTTTTACTTAGCAATTCGGTATTCGATCTCGTAGTATTAGCATAGTAATGAGTGGACGTGCCACTCTCGGCCTAAACTAACGTTTGTAATTACTTTTGTCGGACCACGATTTTTTTCAAGACTCGGTGGAATTCTATTGGATTGCTCTACAGTTTTACAATTGTGGTACAATAAAGCCCAATTGGAGTTTATTTTTAACTTTAATTTTATGTGAGGTTAATGCGAAAAGTCGTTTTTTTTTGAAAACATATATTTTTTTTTAAAGTTGGATTTTTAAATAAGGTTTTGAAATTTTATAATTTTTATATGTTTAATAAATGTTTTTCTTCCCTATGTGGAATAACATTTAAAAATGTTAAAACTATTGAGGGTAAATTATGTATCTGACCATACTTCTACGGTTGTGAGTTCAGTTCGTACTTACTACTTACTAATTTTGAAATTAAAAAATATTTGCGTGTTGTTTTCAGCTTCGTATTGGCGCCTACCATTCAATATTACCATCAAGTGTTATGACAATCTGTTCTTCAATTCAAGACATTGTATGTTGACTAATAGAACTCAAACCCGCTCTTTTTCTTACCAGAATAATATAGCAAATAAATATACTGAATATTTTTTAAACATTTTTAAAGTATTATTCCACACTTAGGAAAGAAAAATACTTATTTAGAAAACGTATAAAAATTTTAACGTAGCGGGACTCGAACCCGCGCCTGGAAACCGACCAGTACACCATACTTGCGGTCTGAGTTACCCAAGGCGCAGGTTCGAGTCCCGCTACGTTCAAATTTTTATAGGTTTTCTAAATAAGTAAATATATTGAATTATTGAACTGGCGATCGAACTCACAACCATCAAGGCAGAAACTACCTCACCGTGCCGATAGCTCCTTAAAAATATAAAAGATACAGAAAAAAAAATGAAAAATATTACTTATAACATATATGAATGGGAATGACGTTATTTTAATGTCACGTTCCCAATTACTGGAGTGATAGCGTTGCTGAAAAAAAAAAATGTATTGCACATTTTATGCTTCATTACTGAAAAAGACGGCCAATTATTGTTTATTCGATGTTTTTATATTAAAACACTGCAATTTCGATTTAAAATTCTTATACATATTTGATCATTAAAAATAAATATATTTTCTTTTGCTGATTGAGAAAACGTTGCAAGTAAACTTTAAAAGTATTTGAGTGTATAAGTATATCTGTGTGTAAGCGCGGTTGAGTTCCGCCATAATACACAATATTTCCAAATTTTTTACTCTACCCATTTTTTGTCTACCCACCCCACTTTGCGGCAAAGAAAATTTATTATAAAAAATTAAGTGTTTCTTTGACTGATCGCTCTAAGCACGGAAACATCTCAGGAATTTCCGGTTCAAATTGAAAATACATTAA
This sequence comes from Heliconius himera, assembly GCA_021202915.1. Classification (NCBI taxonomy): domain Eukaryota; kingdom Metazoa; phylum Arthropoda; class Insecta; order Lepidoptera; family Nymphalidae; genus Heliconius; species Heliconius himera. The sequence continues at coordinate 604,803 of JAJHJA010000092.1, forward strand.
ACGTTGTATGGTATATTCCTTCTGTATTAAATTATAGGATAAAAATACAACTTAATATAACTTTCTAATATACCAAATTTAATTTAATTTTTAATTTATTAGTTTTTAATAACGAATACGAGCGAACCAATTACGTAATGACCCGTATAAAGCCGTGCCATGGACGGATTTAACTCCATAATTAACGGATTAACACATGGTCCCTAAAGGTTCTGTACACGTAGCTATGGAAATTGACATATGCTAACTTGATCTAAATTAAAATATATCTTTATATAGACTAATTAAATAATGATAAATTAATTTGGGCCCGTAGTAGCGCACTAGCACAACCGTATGACCGGAGACGCCACGGTTGTGGGTTCGGTTTCCACTCATCGACGGAAAATGAAGAACGGAATTGTTTATTTGGAACGGAGTGTCTTAACACTAGGTTCCCAGATTCTCTATGTCTATCCTGCTATGTGCGACATACAAAAACTAAAGAAATAATTAATTTCTTGTTTAACTTCACGCTTTAACTTGCTTATATACGAGTATACAGTTAGTAAATAAGAAGCATGTAGTCAAGTCATGTTCTTCACTTTTCGCCCAAATTGGACAATCAATTAAGAACAGAGTTCAGTGTAAAATCTATTTCATCACTATAAAAACATAGAAATAAAAAAAAATAAGAAAAAAGGAAAAAAAAAAATTTAAAACATTCATTTCATAAAGCGTAGATTATAATTGTTCTCTTCTAAAATAACTTGAATTCGCCGAATAATCTTTTAAATTACCTTCATAATTGAAGTTAGATTTCTTATTACTTTACATTAAATAATAAAAGCTTTGTTCAAATTTAGCCTAAGGAAAGTTTTTCAAATTGCGGAAATAAAGTTTCTTGGATGATTAAAATTACGCACTTTATCTTGGAGAACTGGTGTTTCTCTAAATTCGAAACACTTAATGAAGTTTAAACTGTGATAACTATTATATATTTTCTCAATTATATTTATTTTTATAATAAAATGTCATCGAGGCTTCATATAAACGGGATAGTCACAAAAGTGATGGTTACAGATTCGGTTCTAGCCTGGCGTAGCATTTTGAAGGCCGTCGTGGTCGTGAAATTTCGGCTTTGGTTTATAAAGTACTCTTATAACTATAACACCATTTCTAGTCATTAAACAACTTTTACGCTGTATTCCGCACACAGCAGGGTAGGTAGAGGGAACCTAGTGTTAAGACACTCCGTTTCCCACTTTCTGCCGAATTCTGGACGCATTGCGTGTTGAGTGGCAGAACTCAACGCCACGTTTTGCCTCGACGCCAGAGCGAAGAAGTGGAAATATAAATTTAAGTAAATATTTCATCACCTCGAGTGGGGATCGAACCCACAACCAGTCGGTTTTACAGTCACTCTTCGTGCCGCTGCACCACGACTGGCCCCAATTTTTATAAACTACACTAATGGAGAATGAATGAATGAAGGATTCGGTTGGTTGAACGCGCTAATTTCAGGACCTACTGTACCTAGTGTGTATGTACATAAAATTACGTATATCATATTTTTTACATTTTTATTTTTAAGTGTTATTCCACACTTAGGAAAGAAAAATACTTATTTAGAAAACGTATAAAAATTTTAACGTAGCGGGACTCGAACCCGCGCCTCCTGGAAACCGACCAGTACATGGTGTACGTACTTGCGGTCTGAGTTACCTAAGGCTTTCAAAACGTGTCATATGCCACACATAATTCTTAGTTAGTGAAAAATAATAGTGACATTTATTTTATAGATATTTCCAACACAGCTTTTCTGATACTCTATTCTAATATCTATTCAAACTTTTAACCGATCGTACGACGACCTGTAGAAGTAGAATACCTACATGTTAAATTCAAAGGCAAACTGACCCAAGTGAGGTCTTTAACTGAATAACTGACCCAAATATCTCCGAAGGCAACACAACATTTAACCTAAAACGCTATAGTGCCTGAACAAAACACTATATTTAAAAGAAAATGATTCGTGAAACTTTTCTTCCATTTTATTCGAAAGAGGTTATAGATTTAACTCGTATTTATTAACCCAATAAAAGTGATACCAGTATTGTGGTCACGTTCCACTTATTACTTACAAAAAATATTTTAAATGTTATATTAATGTATCAGTTACAGATGATAGAGATCTTACTATTTTCATTATTTTTTTTATAGTGATAGAATTGGCGTATCTGTCTGAAGACATTGGTCGTGGGTTTAATTCTCTTTTTTTATGTTAAAATACTCCATCTCGTTGTTGGATGGCCAACTCCCCCCTTTCTGCCTATTTTTCGAAATACGGTATGTTGAATGATGGAACCTGACACTGCGCTTTCTCTTGTTGCCAGAGCGAAAAAATCACAATATCTTTTTTCTCTGAGTGCGGGATTGAATCCACAATCGTCGCGTTTACCGTTTACCGTTATTGATACATGGATACTATGCCAAAAATTATAGTTGAGACCCTCTACTATATTTTTTTTTTCAAAATAAGGCAAATCACTATTTATCGTCCAAACTATACGAAAATAAATAAAATAATAATTCTTTACAAAAAGTCAAATATTTTTTTTACATTTTTAAAATATTCTACAATTAGGAAAGAAAACTACTTTTGCAGAAACGTATAAAACATATCCGTTCCGTTAAATTAATGGCTTAGTTATTAGAGCACTTGAAAGAATTCCAAGGTGCGCGCGGGCTCAAATCCCGCTATGTTAATTTTTTTATACGTTTCTAAAAAAGTAAAGGCAAATCAATACCTAACATCAAAAATATACGAAAATAAATTATTTTTAATTTATTTTATTTAATTAAACAGGACAAGCGCGAGTTGGGCTCGCCCACCGAGTGTTCTGCACAAAAATTGGAGGTTTTTCATCTGATACTGAGGTACTTAAACTACTACTAGCGGCTTTAATATCAAATTTTGTCCTCCTATTAAAGCTATTATTTTTAGGATTTAACCACAAATGTATAGTTTTCAATGTATAGTTTTGTTTTTTTCCTGGACTATTACTACCTATAGATATTAGCTGCCAAAGTTAATAATTCTAGGTCAACCGGAAGTACCCTATTAATTTTGATTCCCTATATAGTGTCGTCTTTTGCTATATAAACGGCCATATATTTTTTTAAGTAAATATAGATTTTTTTTCAGGAAATCAAGGGACTGTAAATCTGTTCCTGAGATAAAAGCTCTTGACAGAGAGACAGACAGACGGATGGACAACAAAGTGGTCTCATAAGGGTTCCTTTTTTTCCTTAAAAGGTACGGAACCTTAAAAATAACCATATATCAGAAGAGAACCCTCAAAAAAATCCAAATGAGATTTGGCTCGCATTCACAAGCGAGTTGCGATTGCGACAAATGAAATAAATATTTGTAAAGCGCAGTGTGACGTAAGCCCTCTGGAACAAACAGCGTGAGTACCTCGGGCCGCGGTTCGTTAAATATATGAGAATATTACATTATTTATGTATCGGTAGCTATGTGGATTCTTTTATAAATGTCTTGAAGATAGATAAGATATTATTTTATTTCTATAATATTCGGTTCTATAATATATATATTATATTTTAATTTTTAATCCTGCAGAGTGCAAACTGTTAGTTGGAATTCAAAAAAATAAAAATTATTTTCATTAAATGTATCTAAGTAGTGAGGAGAATTAGTATCCTTTAACTACGTTCTCTTTGCCTTTACTTAAATGCTCTCTTTGTTTAAATGTTCATTGTTCTTTTCTTTATGCGTATCCTCCGTATGGCAAAAAGTCAAAGGGAAACTAATGTTAAGACACTACCCTCCCCACGCACCGTAGAACTTTGAAGACATTGCATTTCCAATAGCGGAACTCAACACTGCACTCTGTTGTTACCAGAGCCAGAAAATGGACCGACAATCTCTTCAAATGCCTATAATACAGTAATTACAGTTAACACCACCTTATTACACATTAAAATATGACTTCAATTTTCACAATGAACCATTTGTTTACATTATGATAGCTAAAAATGGCGTTTGGCCAAGAATGAGGCATTCATGGCTTATTTAAGTAGCTAATAATAAAATATAATATTTTGTGAGCACATTTTGTAGAGCGGAAGTATGTGAAGATATTGGTTCGAGTAAATACATTCAATAAATAATTCTTTCTTTTTATTATAAAAGACATATATGCATATTATATTGTTTTAAATACACGTTTTATTATGAACAAGTCTATAATGTTATTCTATAAAAAAACATGTGGCGCAGGAGCACAAAGTGTGACTGTAAACGTGCCAGGTTGTGGGTTCAAGAAAATTCTCACGCGAGTAAAAGAAATCAGCTTCAGCTTCAAGCTGTATCCCGCATACATCAGTAGTACAGGGTAGACAGAGGGCATCTACTATTAAGGCACTCCGTTCTCCACTTTACGCCGAAATGTTTAAAGCATTGCGTATTGAGTGGCGGAACTCAACGCCGGGCTTTTGCCTTGTTTCCAGAGTGAAGAAATGAAAATATTAATAAATAATAATTCATTCCTTCGAGTGGGGATCGGACCCACAACCTTCACGTTAAAGTCACACCCTTGTCCCCCTGAAATATGTAATTTTTAGTCTCGTTGGATGTTGGAACTATCGTCAGGAAAATCCTTAGGAGAGGTCTATATCCAGTAATGTTCAGTAATGAATTTCAGTTCAATCTAATGCATATTACTACTTTAAATATCGAATATTTGTTTTTGTTTGCACTCAACAAATATAATATTTATTATACACATAAACCTCAACCTTTCAAGCTAAAAATGTTGCCTAAAGAAAAAAATAATGCCTAAACAAGAAAATTGTTACATAATATCTATTGCAATTTTCTCTATAAAAAAATATAACTGAAATTGTTCAAATTTAGTAAGAACGAAAATATAGTGTCATAAATAAATAAATTTGACGGCCTGTCACTTTCTCAAGGCCAAACTGTTAAACCTATAAATTTTCTGTATCATGTAAAGCTTGTAATCCAGATACTTTCGCCTCCAAGGATTACGTATAAACCAGATCCCATTGGATAAAAGATGGCAGTATATAAAATATTGTTGCATGAAAAGTAATAGATATGTGTAAGATTTTTTTTGCTTTGTGCTATATCCCATAACTGATGGGTAGAGAGTGTAATAGTATGTACCTTGGATATGAATTGTAAAATAAATAATTTAAAAAAATAATATGCTTGGCAATTTTGATAATTAGAATAGTTAATTATTAATAATAAAATCAACATATTTTCATTTTATAATAATCTAGAGTAGTTCAGGTATGAACGTCTCGAGTGTCGCAACCATCACTTTATATATATGGTAGGTGAGTACTTACGGAAAGCGGCGTTGGAGTCAAACTATTAAGTATTATGTATATCTTCTTAACTAAGTATATCGTGATTCACGGTGTCCCGCAGTGCGTTCGCGGTACGTGAGCTATGCTTGTACGGCGTTAGTCGTTGACAAAATGTATATAACTGTGATTCTACGACTTGGTATATGATTAGTAGGTGTGTAATGCTATTTTATGTCCCAGGTCCGATGTATGTGGTAGTATCCGCCCGTTTTATATAAACGTGTGGTGCTATTTTATGTCCTGGAACACTGGTATATATGTAATAGTGTCCGGTGGTTTTTATACCTTGTTAGAACGTAGAAAATACACTTGACACGACAGTGGGGTGTGTGCCGTGCGTTTATTTAACATTTCGACCACCTTCAGTAGTGCGTTCGATCCAATGATTTATATTGATCTCACAAATCAATCAACATCATGAATCATCATTCCAATTCAGTCTTAATATAAACAACCTTCAGAAAGACCATACACAAATGTTCCGGTGAGTTCAATAAAGGCTGTTGCACCGGAGGCGGGGTAGTACCGTTGCGCTTTCCTCCTTAAAAGGAGGAAAGCGCAACCTTAATAAATTATAACTAACGACAATTTATACTTATAGTAGAGAGGAAGATAGGATGCACTCTTGGCTTTTCTTCGGAAAATCTTCGAGTTATGACAATGTAATGTTTTTTTTTTCAGCTTCACGCTGTATCCCGCATACAGCAGGGTAGGCAGAGGGAACCTAGTGTTAAGACACTCCGTTCCCCTCCTTCTGCCGATTTCTGAAGGCAATGCGTGTTGAGTGGCAGAACTCAACGCCGCGCTTAACCTCGACACCAGAGCGAAGAAATGGAAATATAAATTTAAGTAAATATTTCATCTCCTCGAGTGGGGATCGAACCCACAACCAGTCAGTTTTACAGTCACACCTCGTGCCACTGCGCCACCACTGGCCTCTAATGTAATGTTGTAGTGTGTCCAATTACCTAAATAACCTTCCACTGGCATTATATAAAACTCATTGCGAATTTAACTTTCTTAACACTGTTATCTCTCAAAGATTTGAACTGAACCTCTGAAAGATTTTGGATTACTCAGGATCACGACGATAAAACCTTTTAACCACTAGACACATCACGAGCCAATATATTTATTAAATAATATTATTGAAGGTGTTCGGGGAATCAGTTACTAGGGAAACTACGAGTGTGGTGAGTTAAATCACCCCGTTTGACGTTGTCCGTCCGAATTCGAGCATTGTATTTGGATTGATGAAGCGGTTTGCCTTATCAGAGCAAAATAACTGGTCAAGCGCGAGTCAGAGTATCCCCCCGTGGTTCTGTACCATTTTCAGGATTGTACAGGTTCACGGAAAGTACAACTTTTAAAAATTGCAGCCGATCTTAATACAAATGGTCTAAATAGACCGACAGACGGAAAATAATTGGTCGAGCGAATGAAAACGAAACGAATCCCTTATTCGTTTTTCCTTTAAACATACGGAACTCCAAAAATAGACTGTTGCATACTACGATAATAGATTTATTTGAATCGCATCTGATTTAAAACTTTAATTTAATGTTACAGTCTTTAAATCATTCATATTTTTTAACTTACAGTTGCATAGAATCACTTACTACGAATAAAATTCTTTTCGAACAAAGAAGACAACTTTCACAAACTCTGCCGTTATGAATAAGAGTCGTTGCATTATCGAAACTCCCATTTTCCTTTATTTCAAACTAAAGAAATATGCAAGACTGTTGAATATTTATTAGAATCAGTTTTTTGTAGATTAAGTAAAACCCACTTTCGTGATTAATTTAAAAAAATATATTTTGAAAAACATTTTTCTATAGAAAAATGTAGGAGGATTTTTTGTTTGTCGTCGCACTATAATTTTTGTTTTTGAGTTACTCAAAATATTTACATATATAAAAAAAATCAAATCAGCTTCACGCTGTATCTCGCACACAGCAGGGTACACACAGAGAGAACTTAGTGTTAAGACACTCCGTTTCCCACTTTCCGCCGAGTTTTGGAAGCATTGCGTATTGAGTGGCGGAACTCAACGCCGTGCTTTGCCTCGACACCAGAGCGAAGAAATGAAAATATAAATGTAAATATATATTTCATCTCCTCGAGGGGGAATCGAACCCACAACCAGTTGATTTACAGTCACATTTTGTGCCCCTGCGCCACGACTGGCCTCAATTTACATATAAATTTTTAGAAACCTAAAAGCAAATAATATGTGGTAAGCCGCGAAAAATGAGGAACGGACTGTTTTAACACTAGGTTCCCTATGCCTATCCAGCTGTTTGCAGGATAGTCTGATGCAAAAAATAATAATAACTATTTTTTTAACTAATGTTATTATTAGTAAGTACTGTCCCATAGTAGGTAGTTTACAATTCTGACAAGTTATGGATATTAACATAAAAATAAAATAGTAATTGTACACTTAACATTAATTGGAAATAAGATTCTCAATTCAATTTCTACAAATAAATTAATAGTAACGTACTCATGTAAAGAGTAGGGAAATCAAAATAATTTAAATTGTAGTATTTTTTTTCCAGTGGAAACCAAACCCACCGTCTTTACAGCCGGTGTGCCACTGCCCCATGACGACCTCTTGATAGCTTTATTTATAGAATAGTAGTAGTAGACCAAGTTCTCAAATAACTTTAACCAGCAGTATTTACGTCTCAAAATATTAAATATATGTATGTATATTTGACATAAGAAACTTCAATAACTTAGTTTTTAACAATATATAGATAACAAAAGAGCTATATCAGGAACTAATGTTTTAACTTGAAAAAATACAAAAAAAAAAATAGGAGATTTGTAATTATCACAAACAAAGGTCCTAACAACATAAATAACATGTAACAAGCGTATAATAATTTCTATGCAGCATGTTAAAAACATACGGCTTAGTGGTCAGAGAGCTTGGACAACTTCCAAGGGAAGTATGTTCGTGTCTCGCTATGTTACTTTTTTTTAAAGATTTTCTAAAAATATTGTTCTATCCTTAATTATAAATAACTCTTATAAATGTTATAAGTACATTCTGTAGTGGAGATAGAACCTACGACCATCGCACTTACAGTAGGACAATGGCCTCTTAATATAAATGTAAATATATATTTACAATTATATTTATTGAAGAAACAAGATTTTCTTATATTCAAATATTAATAGTAGAAACTTATACAACAGTATAGTAGTACAACATTGTTCTATTTATAAACCGCTGCCAAGCGTAAAAGGGGGCGTAGTGTTGCTAAAGAATACATTTTTTTTCTACCATTTTTGTAAAGATCTTTAGCTGAAAAGGAATACCGTTTCTTTTTTTTAAAGATTTGAGTAGTATTAATAGTAAATAAAGAAGTTAATTTATTATGAACGAACTACTAAGCATTTTCAATAATTGCTGAAATATAAAATGAAGATTTTCCATTTAACATTCGTATACAAAAATAGCAAAAATTAAATTTAACTAAATGGAAAAAATATTTAAAAAACTTAAATATATAACAAAGAAATGTTTAGTTTTTTTTACCAATATATTTTTAATTCGACACTTATGTTGTCTTAGTTATTCATAAAAAAAATATTTAAAAAAATATTTTAAGAATAGTTATGGATGATGTACCTCACACTCATTTAATAATGTTTTCTACGGTTATTCTATTCACTAAGTAACTACGGCGCGACGTAGCGTCATTACTACGACGAACGTTTACGTAGCAAAGTCTTTATGTTATTACACTTACTACACATATTGAAAAATCGCAAAAGAATATCATAATTTTCTTTATTTATTTTCATTTTAAAAGAGTAAAAGAAATCCAATGCTACTAATTGTGTTATGGAAAATATAATCAATATCATGTTTTATATCATCTATTTTATTTAGTTGGCTCAAATTTTAGAATATTTCGAAAATCTTTTTTGCATTTTTAAAATTTTAAAAATTTAAATTAAACAAACTATTAAGTATATACATAACATATATTTAAATATTTCGAATAATCAACAACTTACCAAAATTCCATCCTAAATAAACAACTAGCACATCACTTCACTACACTGTTTATTTTAATATAAACTAAAAATCCTTGAAACTTGCAAAACACTATACGAAATACGTTAATTAAAAAGTGTACTCACGTATTCCTTACAATCGATACAGAAAGTACAGAGCGTCCGAACGCTACGACGAACAACGTCAAACTGAGACAACCAGCAAAAATTGCTGAACTCTGGCGAATTTGTTTTTCTTTTATTAGCTTTATAAAGTATTATTAAATACAGCCTTTATAAAAATATTTTTTTAAATAATAATTTCTATATAGAACCAAAAATATTGTAAATTTGGTTATTTTCCACAGATATTTGTACGGGTATAGTTCAGGTGAAAGGCGACGACTGTCGTAGATTTTATAATCTTCTGGCGCCAGTTGCTGGAATAGTGAATACATTACGCTTGCTATAGTTTACATTGAATTAGAGTTCGTTAAAAAATATTTTTAATAAATCATTAAAAATAATAGTAAATAGTAAAATACTAGTAACGTTTTTAAATATGTTACTCTCCCTCAATAAATTTAAATGATTTTAGATTTTTCAATAGCTGTAAAGCTTGTAACTTAAATGAATACATGGAATCATCCACTGGGTATTACGGAGGAAGAATTTTCAAATCGTTTTTTTATGAATCTTTGCTATACTTTGCTCACTTTCACATTGTATGGCTTATATGATATGGGTAGGCAGTGTAAAGACACTCCGTTCCCCACTCTCCACTGATTTTTGTGAGGCACTGCTAGTTCAGTGGCGGAACTCAACGCTAGACAAACCATGTTACCAGAGCGCTCCTGCGCCACGACGGCCTCGTGAATGTATTAAAAAAATATTACTATTTTAAAAAAAAAATTTAGTAATCCAATTAAATTTGAACTCACATCAACCTTGTGCAAATATCTATTCTTCACGATAACATTTCCATATAATAATACCTTACAGAAATTCTTCTCTCAACTATACATATACTTATTGCATATGTATAAAAACCATTTAACGTCTATATATGTAGATATTGCTAAGTATTAAACGCTTACTAGTCTATTAGCGTAGCTACGTGGTTTCGCACGGGAACGTTTCGATTTGGGGCATACAGACATGACCTTCTTATTAGATTGTGAAATTGGGGCAGGATCTATTTTATTATAATATATTCAGCTTTACATTCTAAATTGATTTCGAGTCGACATATAAAATAAATACGACTGAAACTGACGGCAGACGACGGTTGTGAGTTCGACTTCCATATTCCTACTTTAATAGCGTTTTATAATGTTCACAAACTTCAATTTGAATAACATTAGAAAACGCTATATTGCTCGCGCTATATTGAACGCTGTAACGCTAATTTGTTCTAAAATAGTCAGAATAATCGTCAAAATTAGAGATAATACTTATAAAAGTACAAGTAAATATGCAACAATTTATTATAAAAAAAAATAACAGTTAAACGTAATATGGCGATTGATGATATTGCTTAAATTAAATTTATTTTTTACTTAAATTTTCATGAGTTTTCTTAAGAGATAATAATAATGTTGTGTATAGAATTCTTTCTTAAGAACATTCCATAGAGGAATTTAAGTGGTTAAGGCAGACTAAAAGAGTTCTAAGGCTTCACTGCAAAACCGCCTGTGGTTTTCTGGTAACTCAATGACTTCTCAACAAAACAGTCTATGCATTTCGAAGAAGCTACAAGATTTTATACTGTAATAAAATCAAGTTTTCAAAATGCTTTCATTTCATTTACTTTACATGTTTATATTTTAAAAGTATTTAAGTATAAGTAACGTAAATATGAGGTTAGTGGTAATATGAGGTCAATCGTGACAACAGGTTGTGGGCTCCATTCCACTTCGGGAAAATTAAATATTTAATATTTCCATTTCTTCGCTCTACTGTCGAGGCAAGCCGCGGCGTTGAGTTTAGCGAATTCCGCGGAAAGTGCGGATGGGAATGTCTTAACACTAGGTTCCCTCCGTCTACCTTGCACCATGCGGGATACATCGTGAAGCTGAAAAAATTAATAACATAAATATATATAAAAAGACAAAATACACATTCGCTTTATAAATTATCTAATTACTTAGAATCTCAAATAATTATTTGTGATTGGAAGTATTTTACTTATATACTCCTATAAAACATAGTAACCAGCCATTTCATTTGTATGGAGTATAAAATCTAAAATGAGTGATTTCAAGTTTTGTGCTTCTCGTTTCGCCCGTTTGGTCCAGTGGAAATAAATAAAAGTTTTGTATGGAACTTAACACAGTCTAAGTAGAAACCTGAGAAAACTCTGACCAGCAGGTACAGTAGGTTACATAAAAACTATTAACCTTATATAATATAGCCTAATAGCCTCGATGAATGGACTAACCAACACAATTTTTTTTCAATTCGAACCAGCAGTTCCTGAGATTAGTGCATTCAACCAAACAAACTCTTCAAATTTATAATATTAACAAATAATAAGTACAGATACTTCAAAATCTATACAGAAATTCTAATTACTATAAGCATTTGCATTTTCTGATAAAATAAAAAGAAGCTAAAAACAATTGATACATTTCAGAAGCTACGTTCTGATAAAAACGTCCGCAATACTGTATCGACAAGTAGGCCCAATCGAATTACCCCATTACACGCCAAAGCCTACGTGACTAAGACAGCTAGGCTGGCTTTTAATTATTCTTATTTTATTCTTTCAGTTTTTTTACTATGATGAGTATTAAGAAAATTTTTGGTATTTATTTTTTTTTAGTTTCACGCTTCCCGAAAACAGAATTGATAGAGGGAATCTGATGTTGATTAAGTTAAGACACTCTTTTCTCCAATTTCTGCAAAATATTCGAAACATTGTGTGTTGATTGCCGCACTCAACACCGCGCTGTGTCTTGCTACCAATATGTAAATATTTTTATCCTCTGACTAGGTATCGACAGTAAAAATCATTTTTTTAGATACTCCATTTTGCAATTTCTGGCTTGTCAAATTATTGGGTGGTGGCCTAACCGCCTGAAAAGTGTGAAAGGCAATATATGTATGTTTATTATATTTATTTTTCCAGTAGACATTAAATCCATAATTGCCTGTATACACTCATACAGATTTTTGAACCATTAAGTGTTAAATTCAACCTTAGGAAAAAAAAATTAGGAAGCGTATAAAATATTCATAGACGGTTTTCTAGAAGTGTAAATTGACCTTTCGGTATTTTATTTTTTTTACAAAAATATCCATATTGATGATTTCTAATAAGAAAACATTCCCAAAAAAATATCCACGCCGATGTTTTCTGATATGAAAATAATAAACTTTTAAAATAAAATAAAATAAATCAGCTTCACGCTGTATCCCGCACACAGCAGGGTAGGCAGATGGAACCTAGAGTTAAGACATTCCATTCCCCACTTTCTGCCGAATTCTGGAGGCATTGCGTGTTGAGACAGTCGGTTTTACAGTCACACCTCGTGCCGCTGCGCCACGACTGGCCTCAAACTTTTAAAATAAAACTACTAAAATAACATACAATTGACAACTCTGCATTCGGCTATGCCAATATTTTTCCCTGACATGTACCAATCAAACTCAATTGCGAGGGCGTGTTGAACGAAAAAAAATAAACATCTCAAAACTAATTGAGAACTGAACCGAGTTACAAATTGATTGACACAATGAACTTTATTGAACTGGCTGTCTAATGAAATGAAATTTTCAACCCCCGTGAAATCTAATAATTCATTTGTAGGTATTGGAAAAGTATTAAAAAGTTTCCATTTATTAAATAACGGAATAATAATTGATTTTGTCTATCAATATCTGTGGATTTAATTTTTTTTTACATATACGAGTACGTAATTGGTTTGCCATTTGAAAGCTCAGATTAAATTTTGAGCTATTATTTTTTTTTAATTAGAAGAAAGCTGGAAATCTAGTTTTAGGATACTTCGTTCCCATTAAGACACTTCTCTTAGCCACTTTTCGTCGCATTATAGAGGTGTTGCGTGTTAAGTGGCAGAACTCAATGCCGTGCTTTGCCTCGTTACCAGAGGGAGGAAATAAAAATATTAAATATTTTATTACCTCAAGTGTGAATCAAGCCCACAATCTGTTGCGTATACAATCTCAATGGCCGCAATAAGTATATATAGTAGAAATTCAAGCTTAAAGCACCTTCAAGTTTTTTTCCGCATAGCAAGCCAGACAGATAGAACCTAATGTCAATACAGCTCGGTTTCCACTAACGTAACTAACTATCGATTTCCACTATCATAAATAATTATCATAACTAATTAGAGACATTGTGCAGAATCATGAATAAAAACCTGCACTTGCGAGTCGGGCTCGCCTACCAAAGGTTCCGTACAAAAACTAGCTTAATCTGAAATTCAAGCTTAACTAAGCCAGAACCTTTTCATTTCAACCTCACTTAAACTAGTGGCTTTAATACCAAATTTTTCTCCCTTTTGAAGGCTATTATTATTTATGATTTAACCACAAATGCATAGTTTTTAAATACCCTATTAATTTTGATTGCCTATGTGGTGTATTTTATATACTCGTATTTTGCTATATAAACGGCCATATCTTTTTCTTTAATTACATGTAGAAATATGTTTTTTTTTTCATGAAATCTTGTGGCCGTAGACATGAGTACATAGTTTGAATTTCAACTCAATATCTCCAAGTGTTCCTGAGATAAAGTCTCTTGACAAACAGATAGGTGAACAGACAGGTGAACAACAAAGTGATCTTATAAGTGTTCTTTTTTTCCTTAAATGGTACTTTCTTTTTTCTCAGCTTCACGTTGTATCCCGAACACAGCAGTGTAGGCAGAGGAAACATAATGTTAAGACACTCCGTTCCCCACTTTCCACCAATTTCTGCAGGCATTGCGTGTTGAGTGGCGGAACATAACGCTGTGCTTTCTTCTCGATACTAGAGCGAAAAAATGAAAATATATAAATGTAAATAAATATTTCATCTCCTCGAGTGGGGATCGAACCCACAAACAGTCGATTTACAGGCACAATATTAAATTATAAAAAAAAAATAGGTACTCTTATTACATTACGGATGTTAGCTTCGCTCTCCACTCGCTCTACAATTACATGAATAATTTTATTTCACTATAGGTATATAATAATATAGCATAGCAATAATGAAACATTATTTACACAGTAAATAATATATTATAAAATTTTTAAATAACTAAATTCCAAGTTAAGAAATTAATATTAGTTGGTCTAAAATTAAAAAAATAATAAAATTTTCTCATTTCATAATAAAACCTTAGTTGTAAAAGAGTATTAGTAGTTTTCAAGGAATAACTTCATTAAGATGACTTTAAAGTTACTTTCAAAAGAGCGACGTTGATTGATAGTGCAGAAACGGGGCGATAGGTATTATAAAGAAACGTTTACATGACGAACTTGTTTAGTCACCGATGAATAAATTTGAAAAGCTAATTTTTCTAGCAATATTTTATGGTAAAAGCTGGCAAGTTTTTACTTTATTATAACATTTTTTCGTTTTTTGTCTTTAAATAACATAAAACAACGTCGGTTTACTATGTGGTACTATTAAAGTTTTTAAATTACTAATAAACATTTAGGAGGAAGGTTTTTTATATATATTATATCTACATGCATATTACAATAGAATAATATCGAGAATCTTTCTCAATGCTTCTATTTATTATCTTTTTCAGACCAGGTAGATGTACTCGTAGATAGACAATGTTCAGCATTAAATTTATCCACCAATACCTCGATACCTCAGATACCTCAGAACGTATTGACCACTCTCCACAGCGACATAGAGTTTTATCACTCTCCATGGCGATACTAAGTTAATTCACTCATCACGGCCGCACTAAGTTCAACTACTCACCACCTAATGTCTTTCAATAGAGGGGAGAGTGGGGAACGGAGTGTCTTGAAAGTCTTGAGAAGTTCTCTCTGCTACCCTACTATATGGTAAAAGCTGTGAAATTTTAAAATATATTCATATTTTAAGTATTTAGTGTAAAGTGAACGTGCCCTTAACAAACTTGCTCTAATTCCTGTTTTATGAAATATGGAAACCTCTATTGACATTGATGATAATTTATTGAAATGTCACGCGCAAGGAGCATCGCGGTGTTGTGTCAGTGTCACGTTTGATCGACGCCGTTTATTCTAAGCATTTTGTAAGCTTCGGTAGTAAATATATGCAATATTATGAAAATATGTAATATGTCACATATTTTAAAGTGTTATTTGGACACTTACAAGACTTTTGTATAACATTTTTGCTATTGTTTAAATTTTTGTTCAAACATGTTTGTTTCTTTTTTTAGTTCAGTAGGCAGAGAAAGCCTGGTGCTAAGACTGACAGAATGACGTAATTTAACGACGCACTTTCTCTACCTAAGCGGGAAAATGAAAATAATTCGTTGGCCCCAGCCAGGAATGGAACCTAAAAGCAGTGAAACTACGTCTCGCTATAGTCATGATACCAACAACAAGAAATTATCTCAGTGCGCCACGATGACTTCAAAAATATGTTAGATTCTATTAAAATATATCGTAATAGAATCGAATTATTTTAAAAAAAATATTGATTAATCTAAAAAATAACCCCTTTCGTATCTTAGCTATGACTATCTTTATCATTTCTAAAATATAATACTACACAAAATACGGCGTTAAATCCTACTATCTGACACGTAATGTTTACGAAATTTACTGACGATTTTTTTTTAAGATTTTTTCACAATACATAAGTAAATATTATTTTTTTTATACTCAATAGACGCTTGGGCCACACTAGAAAGTAATAAAAGAACAGAACGAAGAAGATAATAAATAATGTCATTTAATTATAAGAGCAAACGACTCCGCTAATAAGGTTCTGTTAATATCGTAGAACCTTTCAATATACCTTTGTGTATAATATTATACTGATTCTGTAGAAGTGTGTAATATATCATTCGTATTCACCTATAATGAAGTATGGATTAATTAATTTAGATTATTAATAGTAAATTAATTTCACGTTGTATCTCGTTATAAGTAAAGGAGGCAGAAGGAACCTAGTGTAGAGATATTCCGTTCCGTTCATTCAAAGAGAATGTCTCAATATGTTATTTTAAGTAGGATTGGCAGAGGGAGCCTGGTGGATGGTGTTAAGGCACTCCGCTTCTCAAGTTTCCCCAATTTTCAAGACATTGCGTTTAGTAACAGAAAAAAAGATTTATGTAAATTGTTTTTTTTTTCAACAGTCAGTTGACCAATGTTCTGCACTTTTTGGAATAGGTATGTTATATATATATTTTATTATGTTTTGTTTGATCGGATTTCAATTGCAGACTAAGCCAGTCTGTCAAGTAAAATAACTTTCATAAATTCTCAAATCTTTTTTGTAGCGCATCTGATTGTAAATACGATAGTTGCAGATACGATTCTAGTTCAGGAAATTATATTTAAATGATGTACACTAAATCTCTAGTTTATTATATTTTAAGTATTACCATTAGATTTTTTATTTACCCTGGTATATGAAAAACGGTTCTATTTACATATTATGTATATTTAAGTCCTTTTTTTCCTTTTTGGTATTAAAGTTTACCGCAGCCGTAATCCAATTTTGTAAAAATCATGCTGACTCGTCAAAGAAACTAATATCAGCTGAACAATTCCAATATAATTGAATTACTTATCCCCTTTGTTCTTGCGGCCGTGAACGTAAAAAAACTCATACGGCCGACCTGTAAGTTTGGAAACGTTGGACATTGTTAACTCTTAACTAAAGTCACTACTACTACCGAATATACTGATATTCGGTTGTTTCTGCTTAAAATGTCTAAAAGTAACGTGTTTCAAGTTTTACAAGATAATGTTTTTGATTTAAGTACTTTTATATTGTTAATTAGATACAAAATATTTAATTTTATCAATATTGCTGAATGTTCATAAGAGTATGTATTAGTAAGAATATGAGATTATGAATTATATTTTAATTGCTCAAATCTTTTTTTTAATATTATAATATAATGTAGTTACACTCCGTGTGCTGAAGCTAAGCTTTGAGTGAGTGTTCATATATAATGTAGAACACCACACGACGTCAAGCGCGGCGCATATTTTGCTTGGTCTAAGCCTATGCATATCGCTTTTTGACAACCAGCCTCCACCTCTTGTTCTGATCGCAGCATCACATATTTTTTTTGTTTTTCTTAATTTTTATCAGCTTCACGCTGTATCCCGCACACAGCAGGGTAGCAGAGGGAACCTAGTGTTAAGACACTCCGTTCCCCACTTTCTGCCGAATTCTGGAGGCATTGCGTGTTGAGTGGCAGAACTCAACGCCGCGCTTAGCCTCGACACCAGAGCGAAGAAATGGAAATATAAATTTAAGTAAATATTTCATCTCCTCGAGTGGGGATCGAACCCACAACCAGTCGATTTTGCAGTCACACCTCGTGCCGCTGCGCCACGACTGGCCTCTTAAATACACTTAAATTAATATTGAGGCCAGTCAGAGAGGGGCACAGAGTGTGACTGTTAAATCGACTGTGGGTTCGATCCCCACACAAGGATATTAAATATTTATTCACATTTATATTTTTAGGTGTCAAAGCAAAGCGCGGCGCTAAGTTTCGCCACTCAACACGCAATGCTTCCTGAACTCGAAGGAAAATGGGGAACGAAATGTCTTAACACTAGGTTCTCTCTGCCTACCCTGCTGTGAGCGGGATACAGCGTGAAGCTGATTTTTTTTAAAATATTCGTATAGTTCAAATGGGCATTGTTTATGATAATTAGAATTTCAATATATTTTTACTAAAGTCGAGAATTTGTTTAACCTTTTGTGTAATTAATTACAATGCCCCATTTCACTCTCAGGAGTATAATATCTTTCTTTAATAAATGCTTGCCAACATAATGGGTCGAAGAAACGTTCAATGTGTTGTATAAGAATTAATCTTTTCTTTTATGTGTTCTTATAAATAATCAAGTTCTAAATTGTAGCAAATTACGTTTGTAGGGTTCCGTATCTCAAAAAAACACGGAACCCTTTTAGAATCACTTTGTTGTCGCCGTGTCGTTCATGGATCATTTTGCTGCATTTTATGTGAAATTCACAGCATAATCAAAACCTTTAGGATACCTTTTGTGAAACTACTAGTACTAACTATGAAATTGGGGAAGAAATGATATTTAAGATAACAAATAAAACAAACAATCCGAAATAATGAAATTGATACTACAATCGCACAAAAGAAAATATTAGAAATTTACGTTTGTAGTTTCAGTTATTTCATATAAAATTAGTAGGCGATTTCTTCTCGCACTCGTCCGATTTTTAGTACTATTCTCTGGAATAGCTTACCAAGGCTTACGATTCAGCCTGCATCAATACGAACTGTAGATCCTCTTACTTTGAACGAGAAAAAACATTGAAGTAATAGAAAGCTGATAATTAACAAACCCGCCAAAGGTGATTCTTAAAGTTCTATCCAATAGTCCAATCTCCTCAACACTGCTGACCTATCAAAGACCAGTACGAGGTCAACAGTTCCAATATAATTGGATTGCTTATTCGCTTTGTTCTCGCTACCTGGTGGGCGATCTGGTGCGGTTTACACGTAGCTTGAAGTGCGAGGTTATTGTAGCGCGGTCGTCGGTTTGTATAAACAAACGTAGGTATAGTTTATATAAATAAATAAAAATGGGGTTAATAACTTAATAATGTTAGCTTTAAGAATTTATATTAATTAAAATTTGTAGCATTATTGTAAACATTGTATGGTCTTGTTAAAAATAAGAATATACTATAATATAATGGAGTCGTCATGGCGCAGGGGAATAAGGGTGCAACTGTAATGCGAACGATTGTGGCTTCGATCCCCACCCTAGGGAATGAATTATTATTATTATTTTTTAATATTTACATTTTTTGTTCGTTCAGTTCCGCATAAGCAACACGCATTGCCAAAGTGAGGACGAAGTGTCTTAACACTGGGTGCCCTCTGCCTACCCTGTTGTATGCGGATACAGCGTGATACTGATTTAATATAATTATAATATTATATACAAAATAAATTATGTATATATATATATATATATATATATATATATATATATATATATATATATATATATATATGTATATATATATATATATATATATATATATATATATATATATATATATATATATATATTCACAGTCACTTTTTTACATACAACATTATTCATATTATAAACCCTAGCAAATAAAGGTTACGGCCACATAAGAATCTTACTACACGGTCTGAAATATTTAAGCCCACGCAAGAGAGACGCAAAAAATTTTGCGGTGTACGTGTTTTCCCTAAATTTATGTCTCTCTCATCAAAATGCGGAAGAATAAAACACCCTGGAGCGGTTCATAATTTATTTTCCTCGAAAACCCCTTTTTTACTCTCCAACCAAGAATAGGTCAAGCCATATTAAAAGCTATATTTATACGAGAAAATTGTGCTTAAAAGATTGTAGGGTTGGTGAAATGTGAATACTTAGGATTGCAGTGCAATTAGAGTGATGCTTTATTACAGTAGTAGTTTTTGACATAATAACTGTACATCTAATACTCTGTTACGAAGTGCAAGTTTAAATTATTTTGTAGAGAATTAGGGTGGAGTAAATTTTGAGTAAAATTTAAATTAATATTTTTTTAGCTTCGCGCTGTATCCCGCACACAGTAGGGTAGGTAAAGGGAACCTAGTGTTAGGATACTCCGTTTCCTATTTTCCGTCGAATTCTGGAGGCAATGCATGTTGAGTGGCGGAATTTTGCCTCAACACAAAAGCGAAAAAATGAAAATATTCAAGAATTTATTTCCTGGAATGAGAATGGAACCCACAACCTATCGCGTTCACAGTCACACGATTATGCCCCTGCACCACGACTGGCATTAAATTAATATGTCGAATAATTTACAGTTAAACATTTGTGATGAAATAATATTGAAAACAACAGAACATAAATTGTGTTATAATGGGTTCACACAACACAGAAGTTCCTTTTATAGCTATTTAGTTCTTGTAATATTAACATTACAATAAAAAATTAATTCACTTAACACAGTGTTCTAACAGTTATAGATAGAAAATAATTATATGCTTTAGAATAATGTAGGTATAGTGATAGGTAATATAAATATTTTTGTTATTTACTTTCTTTTAATTTTGGCGGATGTATAAATAAATTAAAACATGCCACTTATTTATAATACAATTTTTATTTTCTTTTGTTTATTATCCTTCTGTGCCTGCAGTTTAATGAGGGATGATCAAATTAATTTAACTAGAGGACCAGTTGACAAGTATTATAACGCTTATACTAATATTATAATTGCTATACCAACTTTTATGTCACTTTATAAATACAAAAGTGTTGTACATACTGTCAAATATTGTCTTTATTAGCATTATTAATCATAATCAGCTTCACGCTGTATCCCGCACGTAGCAGAGTAGGCAGAGGGAACCTAGTGATAAGACACTCCGTTCCCCACTTTTCGCTAAGTTTTAAAGGCGTTGAGTGTCGGTACTCAACGCCGCGCTTTGCCTCGACACTAGAGCGAAGAAATGAAAATATAAATGTTAATAAATATTTCATTTCCCCGAGGGAGGATCAAACCCACATCCAATCGATTTTACAGTCACACTTTGTGCCCCGCGCCACGATTGTCCTCATTAGTATTAGCATTTTAATTGAAAAATATTAGCGTTCTGCACTTCTCCTACATATAAACTGCTATGCCGGAAAAGAGCGTATTTTTTTGTTTAAAATTAAAACGAGACACCGGGTGTCCAAATAAAAAACAGTAAAAAAATACTAACGGATTATAAAAAAAATTAAACCCGTTGAATTTATCGAGCCGGGCACACACCGTAACATAACGCTTCGTAACTTTCTCAAATTGCCAACATTAAAATAAGCTTTAAAATAATCCTTCCAACAGTTCTTAAGAAATACTGCCATGCGAATGCTCTTTCGACGACGCAGATGTGGCACCTCTAACTTTACGTTAGAGACACTAGAACAACTTTTACAATTGTATTTCGGTATAAGAATTTCTTTAAATAATCTGTTTTCTTTTTCAACATGACTTCGGTGTATGATTTTTGTTTTAATATTCTTGTTTTATTTCGTTTTATTGTATAAAGTTTTTGTATGAATAAGATATATGTAGGTGATAGTAGTATATTTTTTATTACAAATAATATCTCTACCAGTCCTGAGTCCAGTCGCGGCTCAGGGGCATAACGTGTGAGTGTAAACGCAACCGATTGTGGATTTGATTCCCACTCGAGGAAATTAACTATTTCTGTGGTTTCAAAGCAAAGTTTTTTTTTTATATAGAAAGGTAAACGAGCGTACGGGTCAACTGATGGTAAGTGATCACCTCCGCCCACGGCCCCGTGCAACGCCAGAAGAGCTACAGGTGCGTTTCCGGCGCCCAACCCACCTTGGGTTGGGCGCCGGAACTCGGCATTAGGACCCGGCGGAGCCTGATGCGAAACGCAGTGGCATAAAGCCATTACTTCACGCCGGTTTTAAATGTCGGGGGTGGTAATGATCCGGTCGAGTTGCCTATGCGTGTTGTCATTGCTGGCGACGTGACTCTACCACACGTACGTTTTTTTAGCGTAAATCCATCCAATTCCGGGATAAAAAGTAGCCTGAATGCTGCTCCACAAGTCCCATTGTCTTTTCTTAAAAATTCCGTTAAAATAAATTACGCTGTTCGGCTGATCAGTCGGAACAAACAGAAATATAAACAGACAGACATATTTTTAAAATTGTTTGCTTGTATTTTAGAGTCGTATGAATAAACATTTGAAATCCCAAAAAAAATTTTACAAAAAAAATGTCTAATTCAGTGTTTTTTTTTTCATAAATTAATATTTCAACATTATTATTATTACCTAACAACGCTAACCTGCGACTCAACGGTGCACGAATGTAAACTCAACGTTCTAAAGATTTTGAAGCATTTTGAGCAAAGCAAATCCCATTATAAACGAGAAAATTTCCTTAGAGATAACACAGTTGAAGGGAATCGAGTATATTATACGGTTGTACCATTTGATTCCCTCGAGTCACACCTGCGTAGCGACACTTGCTGTACTATTTTGACTTTTATTCTAAATTCCCTAAGGCTTTAATGTGCTGGAACGTTCAGTTCTACATAAAACTGTTAAGCGATTTCACTCTGTTTATACATACAAAACTCTCGTCAATATAAATGAAGCTGGAATAGCTTAAAACGCTGACTATCTGAGAAGATTGAGTTTTAATATTGAAATTGTGTTGTCGTTTGTTTAATTTGTTTTAAAATAGCGCTATTCTTACGTTGTATGTAAACGCAACAAGTTGTGGATACGATTCCCAGTCGAAGAACTGAAATATTCAATAGTTTGATTCCCTCGCTCTGATAACGAAGCTAAGCACGGCGTTGAGTTCCGTCCACTAAACACGTTATAGCATAATCTATTATATGATTAAGCACCAGCTAACTGCATCACAATAATCTAAAAAAAGTATAACTTATACAAATTTTCTCAGATATTCTTTGGCACATTCAAAATCTTAAATCCGTTGTAACTTACAGCGAGTGTTCCTTGTATATCTTCATTATTCATTCATTTAAATGGAAAACTATTTCTTCTATACGGCAACACTACATTCGAGAATTGTGAACTTTTGAATCAGGCTAGGACAACTTGAACTGCATTGAACTTTAAGGCGCCATCTGCATCCGTTAGCATATCTATAGAAATACCTACTATAGTATAGTTGTAGCTATAGTAGTAGCTCGTAGTACAACAGCTTGGCCCATCATCTGTATGTTATAGTAATCTCTTTTCCGGTAAAAAACAGTTTGGATTTACGAAAATCCAATGCACTTTTGCGACAAAGAAACAAGTGCAGTAAAAAGCTTTAGTTGTTTTGTTTCCTTTTATATTTAAATTTTAAAATATTTTGCGCGAGAAATGTCTAGTGAATGTGATTTTGACCAAAGTAAGATCGTAGTGTAGTGTTTGAATAGTAGAAATTGAAATGTGTTTTGCTCTGATTAAGGTATGTCTGTTTATTTTTTATCTTTTATATTAGCTATTTAGAAATAAAAAAAAATTCTAAACGTTTTCATATTTTATTATTATTGTTCACGATCATAATATTTAAAGAAAGACCGCAAATAAAACATAATATATTGTATTCCATTCGTTTGTAACTCATTGCACATACGGACTCAACGTGATAAACAATATAGGTATATCACGCATCTAGCAGGGTAGGCAGAGGGAGCCTATGTTAAGGCACTCCGTTCCCCACTTTCCGCCGAATTCTGAAGGCTTTGCAAGCTGAGTGGCGCAACTCAACTCAACGCCATGCTTTTCCCCGGATACTGGAGCGAAGCAATGAAAATATTAAATATTTCATTTCCTCGAGTGGGAATCGAACTCACAGCCTGTCTGAGACACTAAGTTTATAAACTTTCTCTACCAAGATCATAAATTCATTTAATATATCCTATAAAGTTGTTCTATAAGGGAAAAATAATCCATCAGCCGCAATTATATCGTAAATCTACTTATATAAAATTATTATTCTCATGTTAATGAAATAAATTCTAACATTCCATGAATATGCAAGAGTTTGCACGGAACATTTGAAAACTCTTGAAATAAACTCGAGAGCTAAGTTCGAGCACTCGAGCAGATAACAACGCCATCTGCATCCGTACGGCGTTCCTATAATTGTGTCGGCAAGGATATTTTCTGTATTTTATATGTATATTCATTTTACATTTATTTTGAGAGGCTAGTCGTCGCTCAGGGGCACAAGCGTGTGGCTATAAACGCAACAGGGTGTGGGTTCGATTCTCTATTGAGGAAGTGAAGATTTTTATTTCTTCGCTCTGGTGTCAAGGCAAAGCGCGAGGTTGTGTTCTGACAATCAACACGTAATGTCTCGGAAATTCGACGGAAAGTAGAGAACGGAGTGTCCTAACATTAGGCTCCCTCCACCCACAATCGTGGTCACAGTCACACTCTTATGCCACTCCGCCTTGGCAATATGGGGGTAACAACCCCTAACGTTAAAATGTATTTTTGGGGGTAACAACCCTTAACGTTAAAATGTATCTTTATGAAATTTAAACTGAACATAGCAATCTATAAGCTAATGATTACGTACAAATATTTTTTTTAGAACTATCGTGAAATTATAAGTTGCAAAAAATGTTAAATTTAGTTTTTGAAGGCGCTTTTATGTACACCAAAAATATATACGAATATATTATTAGTTAGCTATCTAAAACCAAAAACTGCGTAGTTTTTTATAGTCAACCACTCAATAAGTAAAGATTTCGGCATTAATGATTTATATATATTAATCATATAGCCACCAAAAACAAAAATAGAAACCAAATTCAAAAACAAGGTCTCATATGCAAAATATCCAAGCACATTTAAAGATGGCGTCAACCCGGAGTCGGAAACAATAAACAAACTTCCGTCGGTCGGTGATATTCCTTTGTGGAGTAAGATGGATGTTTTTAGTATTTTCAACGTTTGCTCTTACTTTTCTTTAAAGTAAATAAATATGTTTACTTTGACGTGTGTATTGTCATAGTAATAATACTTAGCGGCGTCAGCCTGAGTGGGTATGTCTAGATAATATTATTTTAGAACAATGGATATTGTTGATTGGTTATACGGGAAATGGCCGTTTCACGCTTTTTCCCGTACAGCGAGGTATACATAGGAAACTTAGTGTTAAGACACTCTGTTCTCTTTTCCAGCCCAATTTTTGAGAAATTGGTGGAATTCATGCAAAATTCAATGTCGCAGATTTGTCTATGAGTGTGGGGTAATGGAAATAACTATATAGGTATAATCATTCTCCCGAGTGGGGATCGAACGTGAAACCATCGCGATGCCGGTTTGACGTTGTGCCTCTGCGCCTTGACGCCCTTAACATGTTAACGATTCATGTTTTGCTAAAATAAGGTAAAATAGAAGAAAAAAGATTACGGAGCAGATTCTTTTATATATTCTTTTCAGGATCTGCAGATTTCTTTTAATTTAAATTGTATGATTGTTGTGAATGTTTTTGCCCAAAAAAAATAGTATTTCATTATGTTATCTAAGCCAATACCTATACCACATAGAAGACATAAAAATAAAACAAAAAAACATAAAATTTTGTAAAAAAATTTTAACAACAATATGTATTATTTATTATAATAGGAAAAAAACCTATCAAACGTGGAAAACATTTAGGACGTAGCTGACGTCATCTGCCTTCTCCCATGCTTCTATCGCTCTTTGGATTCGCTTTTCAGTTTGGTAAGTTCGCTCTGGACTCATTCTTTGAGATACTAAATCTGGGCATCTACAATAGAAATATTTATTAAGTTACATATTGTATTTTTTTCACGCTGTATCCCGCACTTAAAAGAACAGGGAGGAAAAAATTAGGCTCTCTATTCTTTGCTTTACGACCTAATTCAAGATTTTATGAGTTAAGTGGCGAAACTGAGCGCCACACTTTGTCTATAACAGGGAAATGAACACAATTCATTTGAATTTTCAATTTTATTTGATACTGCCGGCTATCTTCTATAAGTATACACATTAAAGAAAGTGATAAAATATTAAAGAAATGAAAAAAATATGCATAAAATTTGAACAAAAAAATTAAATGGTTTAATAAAACATTAAAATTAGAACATAATTGTAATTTTTTCTAAAAAAATAATCAGTTTCACGCTGTATCCCGCACACAGCAGGGTAGGCAGAGGGAACCTAGTGTTACCTAGTGTTAAGACACTCCGTTTCCCACTTTCCGCCGAATTCTGGGAGGCATTGCGTGCTGAGTGGCGGAACTTAACGCCGTCTTCTAAAAAAATTGTCCTAATCCTAATAGTTATGTAATACTTTCTAATTAATAAAAAACACTAACTTGTAAATTTTCATTAGTTATATGGTTATCGTTCTTGCACCTCTTGTTCCACTGATCCCAGTATTTAAAGCCCTCTTTGTAGAATATATCCACCGCGCACGCCGTATCATCTCGAATGTCGTCGTCGAGGAGCGCTAAAATGGTTAATGGTAATTGTTATTCGTTTGATAAAATCTTTGTAAATACATGCTTTTTTGCTGTTTGTTTTGTCGAAAAGGAAATAAATTACTTAAAATAAACACATTTTGATTATATATAATTTGTTATTTCAAGCTTAAGAAAATCTTTTTAATTTTTTTTATTAGCTTCATTCACGCTGTATCCCGCACACAGCAGGGTAGGCAGAGGGAACCTAGTGTTAAGACACTCCGTTCCCCACTTTCTGCCGAATTCTGGAGGCATTGCGTGTTGAGTGGCAGAACTCAACGCCGCGCTTAACCTCGACACCAGACCGAACAAATGTAAATATAAATTTAAGTAAATATTTCATCTCCTCGAGTGGGGATCGAACCCACAACCAGTCGGTTTTGCAGTCACACCTCGTGCCGCTGCGCCACGACCGGCCTTTTTAATTTTGGGGGGTAATAATAACCTAGTGTATCACTTATTAAGAAAAGAGGTTTCACAGTTTCACGCTGTATACCGCACACAGCAGGGTAGGCAGAAGGAACCAAGTGTTAATACACTCCGTTCCCCACTTTCTGCCGAACTTCTACAACCAGTCGGTTTTACAGTCACACTTTGTGCCCCTGCGCCGCGACTATCCTTCCAATGAGGCGCAGGTCCAAATCCCGCTACGTTCAAATTTTTATACGTTTTCTTAATAAGTATTTTTCTATCCTAAGTGTGGAATAACACTTTAAAAAAATTAAAAAATAATATATCACTATGGTTTACTTATTTTATTTAAAATTAAACTTAAAAAAATATATGGGGACTGTCTTAACACTAGGTTCCCTCTGCCTACTGATTTTTTTCTATAATATAAAAATTTGCTGTGCTGTCGCGGGTGACTTTACGATACAACGTTGTCAGAAAGTTTATTTATTTTTAAAACTCGGACATCATTGAGGCGGCAGCAACGATTTATAATTTATTTTATTTTTCTATCATTGCAAGCCGGGTTGGAGAGTAAAGCGAATAAAGCGAGCAGAGGATAATACCCTCTAGTTTTCAATAATAATTTATTACAAAAAATATTGAATTCTCTACATTACAAAATATTATTTACAACAATTTGTAAATGTTTTATTTATTTTTTACCTAATAAAATCCAACTTCACTTCAAGTCAATGTTCTCAAGTCCATATAATATTCATTTATTACCAGTTGAACCAAACTCAGCATACCAAGATGGATTATATGATTAATAAACTTAGTTAAAATTCATGCACGCGAGACCACCGCCATCGCGAATTTTACTATAAATGCAGGAGTTTTAAAAGCAATCTCTATTCCACTTTATTCGTATTCTCCAAGAGGTTTATGTCGAGACGACAAAGTTTCATGTCACCAAATAAAATATAAACAAAATAAAAAATTTTGAAATGTTTAATATAATATTTTGTTATGTTGATGAAAAATTTACTTATTACTCATGAATTATTTTTACAAAATTTGAATAATTGTATAAACTAGTAATAAATATAGTATAAATCTGAAAATAGTGTAAAAGGCAAATCTACTTTGCGCATGGATGGTCTGCGTTAAATGCGTATTCCAGCAACAGAAAAATTAATGTTACTATATTAGAAGAAATAAATAAATATGCTATAATATAGCGCTTAGAAAAACGAGATCAGATCCAGAGTTTAACAGGGTAGGCAGAGGGAACCTAGTGTTAAGACACTCCGTTCCCTACTTGCTGCCCGAAATTCTGGAGGCATTGCGTGTTGAGTGGCAGCACTCAAGAGTTTAACAATAAAGATTTAAATCCTCCTTAAATGCTTAAACCCTCGTTTTGCACTTGCACATAATTGCTTGTAATAAACATTGGCATTCTTCATGTGTGACGCTTAAAAGATATATATTCTAAAATTTAACTAAAATTTTAAGAAAATATAAGTCAAGTTTAGGGTTATATTTTATTTTGAAAATAAAAATTTTATATGTCAGTTTTCAGTTCATCGTTTACAGTTTCTTACCTAAAAGTTTATTTTACGATCTATTTTATGTCCCCAACAGTGACACTGGCCGGGTTATGTTCAGACAAACGGATTGCGAACGGCTATAGAGATTTCATACTTTGTTTTACTATCGCAAATATATAATA
Organism: Heliconius himera; assembly: GCA_021202915.1. Classification (NCBI taxonomy): domain Eukaryota; kingdom Metazoa; phylum Arthropoda; class Insecta; order Lepidoptera; family Nymphalidae; genus Heliconius; species Heliconius himera. The sequence continues at coordinate 633,564 of JAJHJA010000092.1, forward strand.
AAGTATTACAGGTTCTAAATTATGTGACTTAAATCAGAATTTAAAATAAAAATTAAAAGTTGATTTTAATTATTGCTCGTTTAAATGTACCTTTATAATATACTGAAAATGCTTAGCGTGAATACTACTTTATACAGACAGACAGAAACCGATATAAACAGAGAGATCCTAGAGACGTTTCGAGTCCAAATTATCATTTCTTCGCTCTGTTAACAAGGCAAAGCGTGGTGTTGTTTCCACTACTCCACACGCAATGCCTGAGAAATTCATCAGAAAATGGGAGACAGTGTCTTAACACTAGGTTCCCTGATTCCCTCTACGTACCCTGCTATCTGTGGCATAACAACGTGAAGTTGAAAACAAGGGAACTTAGAGAAATGTCACTTCCTTCTTTATTTCATACTGGGTCTCAAAAATCAATACCATATACCTAATTGGATAAATAATACATATATTATATTATTATGTACATATCTGTATCAATAATTTAACTTAAACAAAATGAATATCTCAAATGTAAACTCCAAAGCAACAAAACATTAAAAAGGATTTTTTTCTTATTTAAAAAATACTATCGTAACAAAACTGCAATGGCCAACCATTCAAGTGGAGATGATTAAAACGTTAAGCTGAGATAAACTCAACCTTGTATTTTACGAACCACAATAAACCCGACGGTTCCTCTCTAACCGGTCAAAAAGTCAATCCGTCCGGGTATCATTAAAAATTTAAGTATGATTTCATTAACGTTCCATACAATGTTTAAGTAAACTTTAAAACTGGTATTAAAGTTTATTTTATTTCGACTTTAAAAACTTAATCGGTAATGTGAAAACGTTTTACGTGCGCGCGTGAAAGCTTAAAAAAAACTTTTGGATTTTTTTTTGTTATCGTTTTGTTCAGTTTCACGCTGTATCCCGCATGTAGCAGGGTAGGCAGAGGGAACCTAGTGTTGTCACATGTCGTTCCCCATTTTCCACCGTATTCTAGAGGCTTCTGTAACCTGACTGTTACACCAGGTGAAATATTAAATATTTCCTCGAATGGGAATCGGACCCACAACCTGTCATGTTTACAGTCACACTGTGGTCCTGCGCCACGATTGGCTTCTCTCAGTATTTAAGATATAAAGTACCATGGCTCACTGAGGCTAGTTGTTATGCAGGAGTACAAAAGTGTGACAGGTCGTGGGTTCAGTTCCACCACTCAACCAGAATGCCTTCCGAATACGGCGGAAAACGAGAAACGCAGTGTCTTAACACTAGGTTCCCTCTGCCTACCCGGCAGTATGCGAGATACAGTGTGAAGCTGATTTCTTTTAATTTTTTAATTTAATTAGGCTTTAAGCAAAGGAAAGATGACAGCAGTGAACTATTTCTAGAACTAGAACAATATAAAGAAGTCGGGCTAACACGTTTCTCACCGCCAATTGAAATGCCGGTTGCATTCTTAAGCTTACACAGCTGCAAAGCTGCAGATCATAATATCCCAGCAATTCTTTAGTGAACATTATCTAAGGAGACGAGGACGGGAATTGTTGAGTTATTTTATAGTTTTTACAGCAAATTGCTGAGTTATTTTATAGTTTTTACTGCAAATTGCTGCATTTATATTTTAGCTTGAAATGATTGCAGGTTCAAATACAATTCGGGGGTTATTCAGGTATATACATAAACTTATATCTGGAGCCTGTTTCGGCTCAGAGGCTCAACTGGCTGACGGTCTGACTGTAAGCGCGACGCGACGGTTATGTATTCGAAATTTTGAAATTACAGCAAGACACTACAGTTCTATTTATATGTATATACAAATTAAAAAAGGTACTCCAGATATAATTCCACGACCTACATCTAAGAAATCAGTACCATTTAACGATAATATATCTATTAATACGAAGTAGCTTTCGCATTCCTTAGAAATTGGCTTATAACTACGATCGATCAAATCCTGAGCGCCGCTATCACTCATCTAGTCATCTTAGATTTCAATTAGGAAATACGAACTGATGTTGTTAGAGTAATTCTAGTTGGTTTTGCTTTTAAATTGTACATTTGATTTTTGTTGGAGCCAACAACGGACTAATATTCTTTATTATTTGAGGTCAGTCGTAGTGCAAGGGACAGAAGCTGTAACGACAGGTTTTGGGTTCGATTATCACACGAAGAATTGATATGCCTAGCGTGGCATTGAATTTCGTTCTCAGGTTCCTTATACTCTACCCTACCCTACCCCTGCTATGTACGGGACGGGTACAGCGAGAGGTTAAAAAAATATTCCTAATTAAAATTATAATATTTTTTTATCAATTTTACACTTTTTCTTTATATTTCTTACATCATGTAAAACGAAGCCGATAGAAGCTTGAATCTTTCAACCTACACAATGGGTTTAATGGTAGTTTCACTAATAGACAATGTCTTTGGAGGTTCGTATTGAAATTAATAGAGAATATTCAAGATTAGTAATATTGTTTTTTTTTTCAGTTTCACGCTGTATCCTGCATATTGCAGAGAAGACAGAGGGAACGCAGAATTAAACTACTCTGTTCTCCACATTTGTAACGTTGTAACTCGTAAAAAAATGTATAAGTTCCAAGTGTTAAGAAAACGTAATGTCAAGACACTCCTTACTACATTTTCCGCCCAATTTCGAAACATTGCGTGTTGAGTGGCAGAACTTAAAGCCGCGTTTTGTCCTCTTGCCAGGACAAGAAAATAAAAATAATAAAAATAATGGGCTTTGAACCAACAACCATACATACCATACAGGGTGGAAGTGTCAGCACCACTTTAAATGAAACCACAGTTTAAATTACTCTATATAAGCCTAATTAATACAATTAGTTAATTAAGTTAATTAAACTTTAGCAGTATTTTTATGTTTACGTTATTAGTATCTATGCGTAACTGCGTCACACGAAATACGGTATGGATAAACATCGTGAAATGAAAATAAATCCTACGTCTAAACTGTTAAGATATCTTGATTAATTTCTTTAGGTATGGGTTTAAAATATCTTATTCTATATGCTGTTCCCGTAATAGGAGCGCTGACACTTCCACCCTGTATATCTATAACTATTCTGTATATGTATATTCCAAGTAAAATCAAATCAAATCAGCTTCAAGCTGTATCCCGCACACAGCAGGGTAGGCAGAGGGAACCTAGTGTTAAGACACTCTGTTCGCCACTTTCCGCCAAGTTCTGGAGGCATCGCGTGTTGAGTGGCGGAACTCAACGCCGCGCTTTGTCTTGGCACCAGAGCGAAGAAATGAAAATCTAAATGTAAATATATATATCTTTTCCTCGAGTGGGGACCCACAACCAGTCGATTGTACAGTCACACTTTGTGCCCCTGCGCTACGACTGGCCTATTCGAATACGCCAGTCGTGGCGCAGGGGCGCAAAGTCTAAGTATTTATCATAAAATAAAAACTAAGTATAATATGAGTTTTATATAAATTCTACCTAAATATATTATTGCCATTAACGGTAAGATCCCTGAAACGAAGGCTAAGTAAAGATAAAAGCAGAAGCTTGTATACTCACATTCACAAGCAATATTACACTCGCCCCCTTTTTTGCCCTCCCTGCACCATCTGGCTGGAATCTAAAGATATGTTCGTATGTGAATATATTGGACGTATTTTATACTTATAAAATGTCTTGTTGACAAACTGTTTTTGTGCCGTATTTTGAGATTTATTCAAATACGTTATGGGTAAAGCTGTGTGTAAGAGTGTTTGTTAAGAATTTATTGTAAATGTTTCACAGTATATTCCGCATGTAACAGGGTAAGTAGTGGGAAGTAAGTATTTAGACTTCCCATGCTCCGCCATCGCCACTCCGCCCGTGTAATTTCAAGACATTGTGTATGTATTGCTGAACTAAATTCTCGCCGCTCATTTTCTTAATTTAGTCTTTCTGCTTCATTAATTATAATTCGCTTTATTATTTGATGGTATATAGATAGAGATGTAGCCAAAAATAAATAAATGGTTTATCTCTAATAAAACATTCATTTATTATTGGTTTTTGCAAAATTTTTAATAATTTTTATCACAAAAATTAGTTTTTGGAAGGTAAAATCAGAGAAAGATATTATTTTACGCTTCACAACAGCGCAAATTATGACATGAATAATATTTTTTAACAAAAAGAAATAAGTAATGTATATTCTTACCTGGTACAGTCCATAAAACTTCTTTCCACTTGGCGTAACTACGAAAGCCGCAGTATTTCTGTTGCTTACTTTTTCAATAAGACACACCCCTGAAAAGACATTAAAAAATTTTTCATCGGTGCACCACCTTTAATTTATATAGTATATAATAGCGTTCAGTCACTAAGTAAATAAAAAAAATAGAATTGTCGTAGACAAGATAATTGAGATACGAATGAATTTTAAGAGTAAATTTAACTATTCACTATCAAATTTTACATATTTTTAGTCGTACTCTTATACTAGTACATTATTTTAGCATTAGACAATGCAGACAGTATATAAATTTGTTTGTAAAGTAACGAAAATGGAATAAATTATTTATAAATTAAATATTATACGAGACCAGTCGTGGCACAAAATGTGACTGTAAACGTGACTGGTTGTGGGTGAACCCCCAACCCCCATCCCCATTCGGGGAAATGTAATATTTACTTTAATTTATATTTCTGTTTCCTCGCTCTGGTGTCAGCAGTGGCGTTGAGTTCCGCCACTCAACACGCAATGTCTCCTTAATACGGCGAAAAGTGGGGAACGGAGTGTCTTAACACTAGGTTGCCTCTATCTACTCTACTATGTGCGGGATACAATGTGAAGCAGATTTCATTTAATGTTGATTTAAATTAAATATTTAACCAAAATAATTTTCTCATTTGTTAAATGTATATTTAGGCCATGAAAATAAAAAGAAAACGGTAAGTTATTCATTAAAAACTAAAAGTAAATTTGATTTAATGTTGCCAACATTAAATCTCCCACAAGTTACGTTCAAACAAACAAAAAAAACTTTTAAAATGAATTTTAAATAACAAAACTACTAAGTAAATAAATTATTCATATTTTTATGCAAATGAAGTGGAAATAAGTTAAAGTAATATTTTTGTGGTATCATTACTCGAATGCGGTGTGGAACTTTCATACTTGGCGACAAGTTTTAATTCAGTTAAAACATTCTAATAAGAGATGGTGTGGGGTGTATATATATAAGAAATATTTATATGTGCTTTTAAATATATTTTTGAGATCGCTGTGGTGCAGTTGGTGGAATTAAACCTACCTGATTAAACACGATGGTAGTGGGTATAAATCACATCTTAGAAAATTCAATTATAATTACAATTATGTTTCGACACTCAATATACTTTATTTACAAAAAAATATATTTTCACGCATCACGCTGTATACGGCCAGTAGATGGATATGCAGAGGGAGCCCAGTGTTAAGATATTCCACTTTCTACTGATAACTGGAGGCATTATGCGTTTTGTCTCGACACCAGAGAAAAGATTAAATATTTAATTTCCTCGGGTGAGAATCGAACTCACAACCTAAAGACAACGCTTGTGCACTTCCACCATGATTGGCTTCAATTATATTTATAAACATTTAGAAAAGATAATAAAAGCATTAATAAGTGAAAATAAATTTCTATATTTTTAAATGTATAGAAAATCGAAGTAAAAACCAAACAATCTACAGTGTTCTGACCTACTGCTCAGATGATATAATGTGACAGGCCAGTCGTGGACAGGTGATAACAATTTTCTTTATATACAGCCTACGCACAAGGAAAACTAAATAGAAAATGAATAAAGATTTTAAAATAAAATTTATTAAAACGTTTTCCTTCTATTCTATCTTTGAAACAATTTATTAATAAAATCCTCCTATACTACTTTAACTCACTTCCTGTCGTCCATTTTGCTTGAAAATTCGCGTTCAGATCCGATGACAATAGAATATTATTATATGATGAATCTTTTATCCTATCACATCAAAATCATAAATGTGCAATAGTAGCCAAGTTAAATATTCACCGATAAAAAAATATGAAATCTATATGGGTGCCGAGTTCTGTGTTCACTCGGGATAAAGTTCAACGTATGTACAGGTTTTAATAAGAAATGGAAATATAAATTTAAGTAAATATTTCATCACCTCGAGTGCAGATCGAACCCACAACCAGTTTTGTGTACAGTGTTTACAGTCACACTTTGTGCCGCTGAGCCACGACTGGCCTCAAGTTTTAATAAATTTTGCAAATTAGTTTACTTCCAGCTTGAACTGAACCATTAGGTTCATATTTGGTTTGGTGCCTGATGGTAAAAAATAGCCAAGTCAAATTTCTAATAATAAACCGTTTGATTAAAATTGTTGAAATTTCATACACATCATAAACTATATACATTGCGCGTTTCTAGTTTTATGTACTTTCCAGCGCATAGATACGTGGTTTTTCGTTCTCATAGATATATCACGATATAACCGACACCGATGAATGCGATGTGTAACACGCGCGGGATATGCGTGAAGGTGCGAAAAGAGAAAAAAAGGGAATTTCCCCTATCTGATTAGGTATTATAATGTATAATGTGAATATTGCCCTCTACAAAATAGAATCGAATAATGTACAGAATAATTATTAACTCACAATACAAAAAAAAGAATTAGCATAACTAATATTTTGCCTTGATACGTCATAGTTAAATTACTACTTTACTATGTAATTAAAAATGTTTATACAATTAACAATATAACCATTTAGGTTTACCTGTACTGTATAAAAAAAAAACAGCTTCAATTTTCTTTCATAGCATGATGGACAGAGAGAAAGATCTTATTGTCCAAATATTCCTTTTGTTGTACTGTAGAATACGACTATCTTGACAGTAGGTTTGTGTATTGCGTTTATATTGTCACGGTCGCACATTCGAGATTAAATATTTAAAGTATTAGGAAATAATATAAAATTGAATTTAAATGTTTTTACTATCTATAAGTGTATATTTTATATAATTTTAGCTTCAGGCTCTATCCTGCATATGAAAGGATAAGTAGAAGGACCCTAGGCAACATAGTGCCAAGACAGTCCCATTCTCTACTTTCCGTCGAACCGTCGTTTCCAGAGCAAGCTAATGCAAATAACAAATATTTTATTCCCCCAGAAATCGAACTCAACCTGTCGCGCTTACAGTCGCACGCTCGTGCCTGGGACCACTAGCAAAGTAAATTATAAATAAAATAACCTAAGCTTACATTGTCCAAAATACAAATGCTGTGGAAATCCCACTTTAACCAGTTCACGGACTAGCTTGCATCTTGTCTCGTATCTCTTCGTTTGCCCAACACTCACTATCACGCATATCACTATGAACCAAGTGTACCGCATCGCGATTACTTAGTCAGTGGTCGCGAGTTTAAATGTCAATGTCAGCTGATCGAAATGATATCACAACATTGAATTTTTTACTATATTTTATATACATTGATGGTTTTGTATGAAAATCTTTTATTAATCTCAATTGGTGAGAGAAATGTATGGATAGTATGGCGGAATTGTGATAGTTAGTTAAATATTTTAGTGGAAGTGCAAAAAATAAACTGGTTATAAATTATAATTTCTTACTTATTGTATATATTATATTATATTTTTTTTTTCGTATTTAACTACTATGGGTGTGTGTTTATTGTTTATTTAATGTAACGTTACAAAGTATCATCAAAGGTGAATTGTGATGTTTTTCCCCACAATGGTCACGATAATGATATAAAATAAGCACCTACCTATTTGTTTTTTTTTTATTATTATATATGCTTTATTTTCAGCTTCACGCTATATCCCACATATAGCCTAGAGTAGTAGGTAGAGGGAACCTAGTGATAAGACACTCCGTTCCCCACTTTCCGCCGAATTTTTGAGGACTGCATCTTGAGTGGCGGAGCTCAACGTCGCGCTGTTTGCATTGCTACCAGAGTGACAAAATATTAAAACATGATAGTTTATTCTCCTTAGTGGAAATCGAACCCACAACCGTCGCGTTTACAGTCACCTGTGCCACTCTTCCAAAACGGAGTATTACTTTTTGAATAACAGTATTTAATAATAAAAAAAGTACATATAAGTTATAATTCTGTCACGTACAGTGCTCTAGCAGTCATTTGTATTTAAATTTAAATAATCTTTATTCAATTCACACGCATTGTTAAAGTAAAATGAACATCAAAATGTCAGTAAATATAAATATTCACATAGGTACTCAACTTATATAGACCAGTCGTCGCGCAGGGGAACAATGGGGGGGACTATAAACTTGATGTGTTGTGAGTTCAATTCCCGGTCGCAGAATTGAAACATTTAATATTTTCATTTCTTCGCTTTGGTGTTGAGCCAAAGCGCGGCGTTAGGTTCCGCCACTCACATGCAATGCCTCCACAATTCGGGGGAAAATGAGGAACACAGTGTATTGACAATAAAAGAAAAAGTACTATATCAAAGTGAAAATATAATAAAAATAGTTTAGACTCTTTTTAACAATCTCTACACGCTAATGTAGGAAGAATGCAAAGCAAAATTCAAAAATTTTGCTTTAGTGAACTATTACAATGCTTTGATTTAGTAGCTAACTAATAATCCCTAAAACTAAATTTTAACTAGCTGTTTTAACTTAAATGTGAGTAACTATTTGAGGCGGAGTAGTGTCTCAGGAACACAGCGTGCGACTGAAAACGCGACAGGTTGTGGGTTCGATTCCCACTCGAAGAAATGAAATATTTAATATTTTCATTTCCTCGCTCTGTTAACGTGACTAAACTCTGTTAACGCCACTCAACACGCAATGCCTCCAGAATTCAGCGGAAAGTAGGGAACGGAAGTGTTTTAACACTAGGTTCCCAAGATGCGTCTGCCTACCCTGCTTTGTACAGGATACATTGTGAAGCTAAAAAAAAAAACAATTTTAAAAAATATATACAAAAATAATTAATAATATCTGAAGCCACGTACTTAGTAACCGGATAAGTGTAATTAATAATGTTTTTTTTAGAATATGGGGTTTTCCGACATTTAAAGCGAGCACGTATTACATGTAAGAACTGTGATTTTTTTTAATAATGTGTTACACCAGTAAATGTTGTTACTCATCGTTCTATAGTCGTGTTTTTTTTATTATTTTTACGATTCTGTACCTTATAAGGAAAAAAGAAATAATAATATCACTGTGTTGGTCGTCTGTTTGTCTGCTGTAAAGAACCTTTATTTCGGGAACGCTTCGAAATATAGAGTTAAAATAAAAAAAAAACATATACTCGTGTCATATATACGTGTGGAATAATACTTTAAAAAAGCTACAGGTCTACTAATTCAGGAAAAAAATCTGAAAACTATTTATTTGTGGTTAAATTTTAAAAAATAATAGCCTTAAAAGGAAAGTAAAATTTGCTAATGAACATTTTAGTTCAAGGGAGGTATCAGATAAAAAGGCTTTGGGTAAGCTAAGCTTGAATTTCAGAAGCTCGAGACCTCCAATTTATGTACTGAACCCCTCGGTGGACAAGCCTGACTCGCGCTTGTCTGGTTTTCTTTTATCAATTCGCTTTATATCACACACAGCAGAGTGAATAAAGAGTAACTATTACAAAAGACATTCCGTTCTAATATACCTAAGTCACAAAATATAAAGTTATAAAATAAAATAAACGTATTTAAATATTATAATATTTACATGAGGATAACGTTTTTGCCTACTGAGCAAATCATTTTTATTTCATTATTTATGACATGAAAACCATAAATCAGAAAAAGCTTACCTATTTTCCTTAAAACACAATCGAATGTTCTTAATCACAAATGGATTAGGTACTACAAAATAAATATTACTTTTAATATACAAATACATATACAGATACATATATACACGCCTATATATTCTCTTATTTTAAAACATTGTGAGCCATTTAGCAGCAACTAGCGGACCAAACGCGGCTTCGCCCGCTTAATTCTATTGTAAAATTATAGCCAAACATACAAAATCCTTACATAAAAAATCTATGAGTCATTTTGATGAATAAGCTGTGTTCCTGTAAAGTTTCATCTAAATCCATTCAGTAGTTTTCCTGTGAGAGTGGAATAAATATCCATCTTCACAAACTTTCACTTTTATAACATTAGTAAGATAACATATAGAGGCCTGAATTATTTTCATGTTCTCTCTGCTAAAAAGACAAAGAGCGGCGTTGAGTTCCAACACCGGGTAGCAGGACTCAACACCGCTGTTTGAGACTTGCTAAAACGGAAAAATGAAAATAATCCACCACACAACCATTGCTTACAGTCGAATGATGCCCCACTGAGCCACGCTGGTCCCCAAAAATACATATACTATCAGTAAAAAATGTTGAAATAGTTTTTATCTATCACTTTGTGATAAGCGTGTATATAATCATATAGACATTTGAATTGGAGAAGATTTAATCAGTAATTTTAATATATACCGAGAATTTGCTATTAAACATATTGTTATTAGCAATTGCATCTAATTGAGTCTACACCTACACTTTGTATTTTCTATTTAATATTGTACGTTGTACTAGACAAACAGTTTGAATTTTGTAATATTTCATGTTATTATTCAACGTCAATACAGGATTCCGTACATAGCAAGGTAAGCTTTAGGGAACCTGGGAGCTTATTGTTAAGACACGACGTTCCTATTATGTTCATTTTCTATTTTCTGAAGGCATAGCGTGTCCAGTGGCGGAAGCTAACGCCGCGCTTTGCCTCAAATACAGAGCAAAAAAATGAAAACTCACAACCTGTCGCGTTTGTAGTCACACGCGTGTGCGCCACGACAGACCTCTTCATATTCGATCACTAAATATTGTAAAAACACCTAGTACATACTCATCATATTCCTTGTCAAATTAAAACCAAGTTAGGTACACATTATATATTTATATACATCTATATATATTTATATCCATGGAAATTTGGGGATAAGAAGCGCTTCAAAACAACGTTGCAAGATTGTCTTGCATTAACTGATACATAATAAATAAGATGATGCTACTATAAGCATGTTATAATATATATTTTTATTCAAAATTTAAACTATAGCCATATCAACATAATTTTATTTACTTACAATTTCCCAAGAACGTTTTTCCTATTAATTTAGTCTTCATCAGTTCCGTCGCCAAACGGCATCTTGTGAACACTTTGCACTCACACGCACTAAACAATAATAAAATGTAAACATACAACTTCATGTTTAACTAAATGTTCTTTAAACGACGATGAAAATGCGCTAAGAATATAAAATCTGAGATAACTATCGATACTCGACTCGAGTGAGTGTTATCTATATTTTATTTTATACTACTAACTCATCTCGGTTTCACTTCAATGTCGATTTTAAGAAAATTTACAATGTAGTTTCTTTTAACTTGGTCTGTATTCTGGTAATATCAGGTAAGCAGAAGGAACCTAGTTAAGTAAAGGCACTTCCTACTCCAAGTACCGCTAAATTCTTAAAATATTGCGTGTTAAATAGCGAAACTTAGCGTCGCTGTTTATTTTGCTACCAGGGCGAGGATTTTCATTCACCTGAGTGGTAATCGAATACAGAACCGTCGAGGTGTGGGTTCGATACCGGCAGGTCATTTGTCATGACGGTCTCTATATAAAAATACTCTACGTAAATAATATAGAGTATGCTTAAATAATTCTATTTTTATACAATATTATGTAATGTAGAATAAACAACCTACGAGTATAAATTACTCGGTTCTATTTTCCACCTATTTCAAAGCATTAGCGAACTCAAGTGTAAAAGAGGGCAGGTATAGGTAAAAAAGACTATAAAAGCAATTGAATACTGTCAATCAGGGGCAGGCCGGCGAGCATTCTACTACTGAACCACCGATGCAAAATCACACACCAAGATAGACCTTCATCAGAGGGTTCACAACAAATTTCTCAATATGCATGGTACGTACGCAACGAGGACCTACACAAAGATTTTGAATTAGAATCATTAAAGGAATTCTGCAAGCACATAGCCTCCTGGCTAGGTGTTTGCTGCTACTATGAGCGTGCAGATTCCCACTCTAACCCACTCATTGTGAAAGCGTGTCAGAACGTTCTTCATCTTCACCAGCTTCTTCGAAACCCTCGCAGCGTCCTTCTAGATCCCAACGATCCAATTACAGTCACAAACGCCCAATATATAGGCAAAATTAACTCCTCAGGCTCACGACACACTCTCCGCCGCCGTAAGAGGCGACGAGGCCAGCCCTATCTCACGACACGTCGCCGCTTAGACGCGACGGGGCCCAATGGTCAAACTCCCCCCTGATTAGCGTACGCAGCATAAATATCGAACCCACAACCAGACGGCTTTGGCCCCTTTGTGCCCCAGCGCCACGACTTGCCTGACGACGTAGAAACTCTTTGCTAATAATTTAGAAACATGTAGACGATATAGGTTTTTTATCTTGTTTTTTTAAAAGCGTTAACCGCTTTCGATTTCTAACAGTATTATAACAATTATATAACTGAACTGAGGCCTATTGTGGATCAGTGGTAAATGTGACTGTTCCGGGTTCCATTCCCTGCGATGTTGGGATACAGCGTGAAGCTAAAAAATATATAACAGTACAACGAAGAAAAGTATATATACACATAAATGTGTACAAGAAAGATATATATATCAAAAAATATTGTTTTTATTTCGCACTGATGGCCAAAGATTTAAGTATGAATCTAATCTATTTTAATTATCTGTAAAATGATGTTTACGAGGATAATCAGCTTTAGATATATATTTTTTATTAATCAAATGTTTATGATTATAGATGCTTACTTTTTTTATAGTACATTTAATATTTTTTTTAAATTTAAAAATTAAAAATTTTAAACACTTTTTTAATTTTAATTTTTAAAGCACTATTTTCTATAATATAAAAATATTAAAAAAACAGAAAAAACGACTCACACTTTACTGTGATAAAACATGATAACTCAATATCACCTATTTCTACATCATATCAAGATTAATATACAAAAAAGATCGCGTCGATCCTCTTAAATTGATTGTTACATAAATTTTATAAGGTTAATAGATATAACTGTTATAAAAGTTAATATATAAAACAAATAGTTTTAATACTAAACGAAAGGAAAATTACTTGAGCTATTATTGATAAGAAAATTCTTAATTGGTTGACTTAGTATAACTGTATAGATATAGCTGTAGATTTGAGATAAATGATATTACGTATAAATAATTTATATACTTTGTACTATATTTAATGTGAAAGATGAAAGATGATAATGAAAGTATCTACTGCGAGGTTTAGTTCGTAACTCAACACCGCGAGTTATCTTACCAGACGAAGAAAATGAGAATAATTCATTGAATACACAATAATTACGTTCACAAATAAATGTGACTCTCTCTACTAACTCGCTTTTTTGACCTCAATAAGTGCAATAGTTAAAAATATATCTAAATATATGCAAAACGTGGCGTTGCGTTCCACCATTCAACTCGTAATGGGTCGGAAATACAGGGGAAAATGGAGAACTGAGTGTCTTTATACTAGGTTCCCTTTACTTACCCTGCTATATATAGCGGAATTTCCCGGAATACAGTGTGAAGCTGATATGTTATGATGATATAATACCTATATAAATATGAAAAAAATGTTAAGAGAGGACATGTTAAACATAAATCTTATCTACATATTCCTAGCTTTGAATGCATTTTCCTTAATTTTGACCTATAAAAATAGCTTACAATTACTATTTAGCATTTACCTTTTAATTACATAAATAACAAAAAATAATTTATTGGAAAAGTTTCGCTAGATTACATTTTTTTCGTTCTTATATAATTTAAGTAATTTCGAGATATTCCTCACAATTAACCTTCCATAAACCTTTAATAAATCGTCCCGATAAGCAATTCGGCAAAAACTTTTAATTAGGCTGAGAATCACGCCACACCTGTACGCTACCTTTGTTTCCGGAATAACTTCAGTTTATCAGCATTTAAGAATTGTTTTTGACCTTGACTCTATTATTATAAAACATAACTCTGTAATAGAATTATACTATATATTATATAATATGATATGGGTTATATATATGTATATATTTAAGCAAAAAGCCTAGAAATAAGAAACTCCGTTGTCCAACCTCGACATTGTGTATTGAGTGGCGGAACCTAACGCCAGAAAACGAATTAACTTAATTTTTTCAGAGTATGCCTTTGGTGAGTATCTCAGGTGACGCCCATGGAGCTTACTTGTTGTCATGAACCTCAAGACCAACTGGAATGAACATAGGTAGAATCTCCATTTCCATAAATTAAAGCTGCTAAGTGTGCCGAGATAATACTGATCAGTATTGCCGTACAAAATGAACTGATTGGATCATTCTGATGCTCTATATCAGCCCATTGAGCTTGGGCTATTTTCTGTGATCGCAGACCACACCCGTGACCTCACGTCGTAGGCGCATCAATTATTACATACACTGGGCCTGGACTGAATAGACCTGGATTACATATATTATATACACCGGGCTTGGATATTGTGATCGGTCACTCGTTCATAATGGATTTCAGGATAGTTGTATTAATATCTGTAAATATAAAACTTTCATTTAGCTTCACACTGTATCCTATATACAGTAGAAATAAGAAAACCTAGTGTTAAGACACTCTGTTTTCCAATTTTTGTCGAATTCTGGAGGCATTGCGCGTCGAGTGGCGGAACTCAAAGCCGCATATTGCCTCGTCATCAGAGCGAAGGAATGAAAATATTAAATATATAATTTCCCCCAGGGAGGATTGAACTCACAACCTGCCGCGCTTACAGTCACGCACTTGTGCCTCTGGGCCATGACTGGCTCCAATATAGTACTTACCTAATATATGTCAAAATTACGCGGAGTAATCAAACTCCGAGACGTTTGAGCGTCTATAAATTGAGTTTTTTGCTATCTTATAAAAAACACGCATAATAAAGGATTATATCACATGAGTGGCCTGTTTAGAATATTTATTGCGTGCTCGTGTTTTGACTGCGTTATGACTCATATATTTATTATCCCTCGTTTTCTCTTTTTGCCTCTTTCTTTTGTATTACACTGTGTACATCTTATGTTGTTTGAATGTTTTTTGTGTATGTTGAATTTTTTTGTATTATTCGGCAGGTTTCTTTGTAAATGAACACTGGCATCAGTTCAATTTTTTTACTTAAATAATTAAAAAAAAAAAAAAAAAATTAAAATTAGCTTCACGCTGTATCCCGCACACAGCAGGGTAGGCAGAGGGAACCTAGTGTTAAGACACTCCGTTCCCCACTTTCTGTCGAATTCTGGAGGCATTGCGTGTTGAGTGGCAGAACTCAACGCCGCGCTTAACCTCGACACCAGAGCGAAGAAATGGAAATATAAATTTAAGTAAATATTTCATCTCCTCGAGTGGGAATCGAACCC
The DNA here is from genome assembly GCA_021202915.1 of Heliconius himera. NCBI lineage: Eukaryota > Metazoa > Arthropoda > Insecta > Lepidoptera > Nymphalidae > Heliconius > Heliconius himera. The sequence continues at coordinate 649,067 of JAJHJA010000092.1, forward strand.
AGAACCAGTCGGTTTTACAGTCACACCTCGTGCCGCTGCGCCACGACCGGCCTCTACTTAAATAATGAAAATAATTATTTAATTTCGCTGATACTGGCTGAGCTTATTAAGATTTAAATGTTTGATTTTAGTATTTTCAGAGTTGTATTACATAAATATACTTAATTTATTTAAGAAAAATATCTCAAGTAAAGGCAAATTTTTGCTCAGACTCTGACAGACAGAAACAATTTTTAACTACAAAGGATCTTTATTACCTAGTTAAATATTTGAGGCCGTTGTGGCGCAGTGGTACAAGGGTGTAGGTAGACGCAACGATTATCAATTCCATTCCAACTCAGGGGAATAAAGTACTTAATATTTTCATTTCCGCGCTTTGGTAAAGAGGCAAAGTGGCGCTGAGTTCACTCTGCCGCCCTTACTGTGTGCGAGAAAAACCGCGAGACTGAAAAAATAAGCTAAAAGTTCGTAGCATGGTAGGCAAAAGGAACCTAGAAACCGTGTATTAAGACACTCCGTTCCCATTAAGACATTTCCATTCCCACTTTTTCCATTGAATTTTCGAGGCATTGCGTGAGGAGTAGCAAAAAAAAAACAAATTAGAAACAAAATAATCACATTACCAAATCACATCCATGTCCCACACACACCTAGCTACAGCTCACTTAACTCATATATCATACTCAATTATAATATTTAATATATAAATATAATAATAAATATAATAAATGTAAATACATAATAGAGGCCAGTCGTGGCGCAGGGGCACAAAGTGTGACTGTAAACCGACTTGTTGTGGGTTCGATTGAAGCCTCGAAAAAGTCGAAGCTAAGCGCGGCGTTGAGTTCTGCCACTCAACACGCAATGCCTTCATAATACGACAGAAAATGGGAAACGGAGTGTCTTAACACTAGGTTCCCTCTGACTACTAAGCTGAAAAAAAAATATCTGAAAATCTAAACATATTATGAAATTATACTTAATCAACGCCAATTTTAAAATATCTACAAATAATGTAGATAATAGATATACACATAACTACATACAATACAATCTACTACGTCCATTAACTCAATATACGCCCAGTATAATACTATCACATTCACATACAAAGGAGGGCCGACTCAGATTTCCGAGTTCCATATATTTCCAATTCGCTTGCTAAACTACTGTTTGAATGTAAACCGTGCGTGTATCTTGTTATTTTGTAGATATATGGATTCGGCGATTGGTGAAATTATAGTTCACTTGACTTGTATAGACTTTGAAGGAAATAAAAGAAAGAGAAAATTAAATTATATAGTATAAGTTTCCCTATTTTTCTGTTTGTACAAGTTTTTTATTTTTACGCTGTATCCTGATGTCAAGACACTCCGTTAAGTTATTAAACTCAGATTTAATATTATCCATAAAAATGTATAATTTTAAAAATTTTTTAAATGGCGATTGAAACCTGTTACTACGTAAATAAAGCCAGATCTACTCTTACCTAAATATTTTTTACTTTTATTTTTTAAATAAAAATTATTATTTATAACTTAGCATTTATGTTAACTATAACTATATGAGGTGGCAAATGATTGCAAAATATCAGAATGGGGAAGTAAAAATAATTTAACAATAACCATTCCTCTGAGAGCGGGAATCGAACCGACAACCATCCCGTTTACAATGCAAAGTTGTCACTTTAATAGGTAAAATTATATGTGGACAAAAGTACTTTTAATTCTATTTCCTGTTGTTTTCCGTTGAGATTCAGTTAATTGCACTGTAGTTCGAATAGGTTCCGTAACCGGAGTGGGTACTATAAAGTAAACACGGGTTCGTATCTGTATACATATTGCTAGTGAGTAGTGAGTAGGCAATGCGACGGTTTCTTTTTTTTTATCAATTAAAAAACCACTTATACAAGCCAAACAAGTACCACTCGATGGTTTATCCGAATCACCCTTCCTACGTACGTTTTCGAATAAAAATGTACACATTTTTTTCTACGAGGCAATCGTGGCGCAGTAGTGAAGCGTGGAACTGCACGGTGGTTGTGGGTATGATCTACGCTCGTGGATTTTTTTTTTAATTTTTCCGCTAAAGAAATAGGAAGAGTGGCATTGACCGGCATTAACACGCAATTGCTTGGAGTCAGACAGAAGGCAGAGTATGCAGTTTCTTGTCGCTAAGGTATCTCTGCCTATCCTGCTATATGCGGGATACAGCGTGAAGCCAAGAAACAATAATTATTAAGTTCCAAAATGTTTATTATTAATGGAAAGAAAAAGCAATATTTTTAAATAAAAAATCTTGTAGAAAGTTTCTTTTTCTATCTAAAAAAACGAAATCTTATATTTAGGCACGTTAACTTGAAAAAAAATCTAATACATTGATACAAAAGTATTTTTTTCTGAATTGTAAATTCATTCCAACGCTATCGAGGATTTGGTCCTCATCGAATATGTAAATGTGAGGTGAAATTGAAAATACCTCGACGTCGATTAGTTCTAAACGATGGCTCGGGAAATATTACAAGTTGCTGGAAAACAATCAAAATGAAATTATGAATCGGGTATAATTTTGACTTGTAGTCTAAAAATATATTTATTAACTTACCTCTCCGCTCGTTCAATATATATGAAACTATATGGAATAAGCGAAGAGTACACCAAGCACTCTCCGCTGATAAGATAAGTGAGTAAGTCCTTGTTTTCCCTTTTACACTTTAATTGTATGTTATGTTAGTCACCAAAGGAATACTGAAAATACGAAATTACGTTTTTAAATTTTTTTGCGTTTTTCACTGGCTCGTATTGGCGCTCAATTGACAGACTACCAACACATGCAAGTAGTGCTTATATGTTTATCCAGTGTGAGGAATAAGCGAATGTATAAATAGTGGATTTTTTTAATGGATACGATACAATTTTAAAGGAAATTTAATTATTTTCGTTAATATTTAAAGGAATCCCCGATTATCGCGCTTAGTACTCGCTATACATAAATACTCGTGCATATATTCAGATTTAATATGACTAAAGTATTCATTGGTAACGCATAAATTTTAAATATATATATTTTTTATAGCAATAATGAATAAAACCAATTTTTTTTTGTCCATCACCTACAATTTTACCTGTTTGTAATTTTCCATACTAAAAATTCTCTTTTTTATTTTAAATTTTACATAAAACTGACGACTCTGATATTAAAAGTCTTTTTTGTTCAATGTAAATTCGTCCGAGGAGCTATCAAGGATTTCGGCTCATCGAATATGTAAATCGCAGGTAAAATTGAAATACCTCGACGTCGATTAGTCTCTGAACGACAGCCAGGAAATATAACGATCTCTGCTATAACAAAAGGGAATTCAGTTTTGTTTGCATCATTCATTTATTAAGCTGTGACTCATTTATGAGGCCAGTCGTGGCGCAAAGGCACAAGTGTGTAAACGCGACTGGTTGTGAGTTCAATCTCCACTCGAGAAAATTAAATATTTATTTTTTTAAAGAAAAAAATCTATGATCCTCTTATAGATCATGAATATGTAATATATACGTCCAAATTGTTTTATTATCATATAAAAAATAAATGACTTCAAATCTTCTCTCCTCCTCCTAAAACAATACGATTATGATATTGAAACTTCATAATATGAAAAGGGCTAGCCAAACTACAAATTCCAAATCAGAACCTCAAACAAAGGTTAGAAACCGTTTACGTGAATAGTTCTACCAACGCATTTTAATTAGATTTGCCTACAAACGATCCCTTTATCTTAGAACATCTCTTTTAGGGAGATTGAAATTAAATTGGACTCAAATAAATACTACTTGAATAGTAATTACATTGAGAAAGGCAACCAAGACGTTGGGTCTCTTATTGCTCCAGGTTATCTATATCCTTTATTACTTATTCAAGAGATTGTATTACGGATTTATAATAGTTTAGTTTAAAGCTAACTTAAGGCAAGGTGATTTCTGTATGAAAATTACAAATATTTTAATCGATTAGATTTTAACAAATTAAATTATTCCTTAATTATTAAATATTGTAATTTTTTTCTTAAAAATAAAATTATTTTTTTTTCTTTTATGTATTTGAAGATTGTCAAATTATAATGTTTTAAAAGTTCGATAAAAAAATAATGAAGGGTTGGGCTTAAGGTTACTACTTCCTTTTTAAAATAAGTACCTATAAAGAACAAGGCAAATGCATAGGTTATGTTTGCCTATCCTACAGAACGAGTAAAACTATATAACCTGATGCTTAATTTAACGAAGATTTTTTATTCTTAGAGAATAGAGTATTTCAGTAAGAGAGAGAGAGAGAGAGTAAATGATATGAAAAAATAAAATCAGCTTCACGCTGTATCCCGCACACCGCAGAGTAGGCAGAGGGAACCTAGTGTTAAGACACTCCATTCCCCATTTTTTCTGGAGGCATTGCGTGTTGAGTGGTGGAACTCAACACCGCGCTTTGGCGCCTCGACACCAGAGAGAAGAAATGAAAATATAAATGTGAATAAATGTTTCACATTTATATTTTCATTTCTTCTCTCTGGTGTCGAGTGGGGATCGAACCCACAACCGGTCGATTTTACAGTCACACTTTGTGCCCCTACACCACGACTGGCCTCAAATCTGCCTCAAATTGGCCTCAAATGAACAAATTAATAATGAAAGTGAAACGAAGCCTAAAAAACATATTATCGAAAACAATATTAAATTTTCACAATAAAAATAATACAAAAAAAATAGTGTAAACAAAATAACTTTTACACTTTAAATAAATTATTCCTTTTTTAATAGTCCATATAACCACGAAGCGTGTTCCGGTGCACACAAAGAGGTGTAGTCGTGAAATACGTTGTTGAGTTTACATTTTTATTGTTCATCTCCTGGAAGACCGGCGCTGTGGAGGGTTAACAGGGAGATTGTATTGAATAGATAAGCTTTATATATTAAATACTAGTGACAAATGCCCTTCCCTTATCCAATCTTATTAACATTTATAATATTAGTAGGATATTATAAAAAAAAAATTTTTTTTAGCTTCACGCTGTATCCCGCTTATAGCAAGGTAGGGATAGAGAACCTGGAAATGTAGTGTTAAGACAATCCGTCCACATCCCGACAAATTGTCTTGAAAATAAGGTGGAAACAGTGGAACACAGTGGGACACAGAGTGTCTTAACACTTGGTTACCTCTTCCTACCTTGCTATATGTATAGCGTGAAACTAAGAAATAATACTTATTAAGTGTAAAAATGTTTTTATATAGGAAACACATATCCTTAGTATTTTTGAGTTAAAGCTCTTTTAAAGTCGTTTAAAACTCTTATAAAAAGCTTATTTTCGTTTTTTATCTAAAAGAGGAGAATGAAATGTTACCTTCAATTATTGTATGTAAGTAAAAATATATATGGATTTCAATCTAATATCTTACTCGTTATTAAGACTCACATTTAGTCAGTCAGACATTTTATTATCAAAAACTTTTGCTTTAAGCTTAGCAAAATAAGTAAAATCAGCTTCACGTTGTATCCCGTACACTGGAGGATAGACAGATTGGACCTAGTGTTAAGACACTCCGTTCCCCACTTTCTGTCGAATTCTGGAGGCATTGCGTGTTGAGTGGCAGAACTCAAGTCTGCGCTTGTCCTCTACAACAGAGCGAAGGAATGGAAATATAAATTTAGTAAATATTTCATCTTCTCGAGTGGGGATCGAATCCACATCCAGTCGGTTTTACAGTACACTTTGTGCCCCTGCGCCACGACTGGCCTCATAAGTCAATAAATTATAATAATTATAATAATCACGTTATATATCACGCGGTTCACTGCTCACTCTTCTATGCGGGATAAAGCGTGAAGCAAAAAAAATACACAAAATAGCATTACCTCTTCCAGCGTAACCTAAGTAAGTATAAAGCCAGCTAGTGGAAATAATTAGGGTGGCCACAAAAACAATTTGTGACCCGTAACGGAAACAGCGAAACAGAGCGCTTGTTTATCTTACTGCAGCTACTCTGATAATTCCTGCGAATTTACAAAACTTTGCTTTTCATATGCAAATCTATGTTTTAAGTGAAGGGAGAAAGTCGTTAAATAATTTTAAATGGTAAAAATTATTTGGTTTTATTTTATTTTTAATAATTAAGTATGTATTATTACACCTCTGAATTCGTTCCCTTTTCCACTGAATTATCGATGTATTGAGTTCTGCCACTCAAGACGCAATGTTAAGTGATAGAACACAACACCGCGCTTAGCCTTGTTAGCGAGGAAATGAAAATATCTATTATTTCATACTCTCAAGTGGAAATCGAACCCACAATCGTTGCTTTTACAGTTACCCGCCTATGCCCCTTGCCACTACGACGTCTGTCTGTGCCTACAACTAAAATGAAAAATAAAAATCTTATCATTACATTCTACATTCTATCATTATATTTTACATCAGAAATTGTCATTCAAAGTAGGTATCCTATATTTCGGTCGCAATGGGATTCGTACCTATTGAAGTTGCACCTCCGATATTGTGTCCATATCGCACTGTCAATTACACAGTTCTCTGTGCATACTGCTATAAAATTCCTAATATGTTTCCTGTGACAGAAATATTCTTTGGAAAATTTACCGTTTCATATTCAGCGCTCGAACCAAACGCGAAATACCCAATAGAATGTGGTTTTGGTCGCTGCTGCATTAATTTTTAAATGCTCTCTAAAACATACACATTTTAAATTTTGGGTTTTTTTACCAATAGTTGGGTTGTATTGGAATTGATGTGGTAAATCTATACTATAAAAAAGTCTTCCGTTACCGAGTGAGCGATAGACAACGCACAGTCAAAACTTATGATAAAAGTTGTTGTTCTTTTTTTTAATTATTCAATTTTCTATTATGTTAGGCATTTCGTTAAGCTTAATTTCACCTAACTGGCAAAAAAATTTCAATTAAAATATAAATATTTTTGTATTTAAACCTTTTGATTTAACGAATTCCAGGAAAATTGTTTTAATTTTTAATTATTAATACTGTTAAATGACTGTTATGTCACTATTTTCTCCAGTTAACCCTTACCAAAGTTGATAGCTGCCCGTAAACAACAAATATTACTTAGATAGTTGTATTAGACATTGAGTATGATAAGGGTCAGCTCCATTTGAGGTATTTTTTGTATTTTCTCTCTTTCTCTCTTTTAGAAAATAGCCTTAATGAGATGAGATAGAAACACTTAAGGGTTGCCGTCAGATACATTCAGAGCTGATATAGACGTATAGAAGTTTCGAGAGTTATGGATCTGTAATATTATTTTTAATGGTTTTTTTTTTGTGGTTGTCTAGTTCCAGTGATATTATTTTATATTATTAATAATATTTATAATAATCAATTAGAGATTAAAGATACAGATCAAGCTCATTATTAATGATGTCGTTTGCAAAATAGTAAAACATCAATTGTTCCAGTGCAACTATTATAGGATTCTTGTTTGTTTTAGTGTTTGATTCTTTCATCTGTTCATACCTCTGCACTTCTTAATATTCTTCAAAATTTACTATTTCATTTCATACTTTTCCTTACTAAACGTGACAATGGCATTATATTTTGCTTCTGTCTCCTGTAAAGATAGCTCATTAAAAAGAATCCTTATTTGTTGTTGCTGTCATCCTTTAAAAAAATCACACTTTTCTATCATAAATAAAAGTATTCATTTTTAAACATTTTTAAAGTGTTATTCCACACTTAGGAAAGAAATATTTTTCTTTCCTAAGTGTGGAATAACATATTAAGAAAATGTATAAAAATTTTAAAATTTTATAAAAATTTATAAAAAGTCCCGCTACGTTCAATTTTTTTTTATACGTATTCTAAATAAATATTTAAAAGTATTCATGTTTGGAGGGGATCGATTGTCACTGCAAATTATAATTATTGCGATATTACAAAATATGCGATTTAATTGTGGATTAAATGGCTTGATTAATAGTTTCTAAAATAATTACTGAATCATTTTGACAGCTTCACGCTGTATCACGCACACAGCAGGGTAGGCAGAAGGAACCTAGTGTAAAGACACTCCGCCGCATTTTGGAGGCATTACGTGCCACCCTTTGCCTCGACACGAAGAAATGGAAATATAAATTTATATAAATATTTCATTTGTGGGGATCGAATCCACAACAACAAAATCATTTTGTGGATGCATTATATTATAAGTTACCAACTTGATTGTAGACTATTGATAGTTAAATATACTTATATAAGTATTTATAAATATCCATATTTAAAGGAAAAATTATTAGGTTTTTACGTTTTTTTATTCAAGAAATACTGTGTACATAAAAATCCATATATCTCACTCAAGCTTGAAAAAAGGAAAAGTGTATTCTACATTAAAAGTAACTTAGAAAAACGAATCTAACACATATATCTTTGGTCAAATTTATTTTTTTAATGGAATAATTTGATAAAATTAAATTCAATTATTGATCGTTTGAAAATTGAACCTAATTACTGCTATATAATAAATTCGTAGCTAAATCACTTTGAAACCGCCTTGTTAAACAATCATAGGATATAATAACATAACGGGGTAATGTAAACATTAACTAACTAGAAACAACGCCCGGAGTGGATTCCTACTTGTCGTCCTCTCGCCGTAGCCTCTTACGTTCATAGAGACCTCTATCTCTATCTATTTTAGTATGAACAAAGAACTCAACAGTTTTAAAGTACAATAACATCTCGAGTTTCAAATTACATTTGACTGAATACGCCAACAATAAGTGGTACATTCAGTTTTTTCCAGCGCAATATGCAGTGAAGAGGCTCTCTGCCTTTTTATAGCTCGGCTCTAAACAAGTGAACCCTTAAAAGCTACGGTGTGGTTTGTTTCGGCCTTGTTTTAAAATTTATTTTTTGATATTTTTATTGAATTTATAAAGTTTTTATATTATCAAATTTTTTACTCCTATTTTAAACGTAGCATGAAAAGTAAAGATAATGAAGAAATATAAAAAATATCACAAAATTTTCATATTTGTCCATTAAAATGGACGTATTAAAATATCTATCTAGATAGGTTAGAATAAATCGTCGTATTTTAATAGAACGATTTATTCTAACCTATCGTGGCGCATTTTAGATTTCACAGATTGGCCAAATTTTAAAGTATAATAATTATGTATATATTTATGTTACCGCCAGTTCTTTCAGTCCTTTTAATCGACAGAAATTGAAACAGGGTACAAATTTCCAGAAATCCGAAAATACATGAAAGATTCAAAATTTTATATTTCATCCCACGTTTGTTAAGTAGTAATATTTTTTGTATTAAGTATTTACGGGTCAAGCCTTGCCAAGTTATAAGCGGCTCATAGCGTTTTATATATCTTTGTTTATCATCTGTGCGAGTGTAGTCGTTTTAACATGTTTCCGTTTATCTTGTTAAGCTCAGGAGATAAGCTGAGTTTATTCCATTTATGCTCTATGTAAAGTATATTTTATTGTGAAAAACATTCACGCTCCATCTGAGCTAAGCTTCATTTGAACCTTTGTAGTATTGTTGGAATATATCTACTTCTACTTTCGCAATATTATGAACATAAACTCTATAAAATTATAATATGAATTGTATTAAATCCATAGATGTAATGATTTTTTTAACTCATCTAAAAGGCTTGTACAAGCACTGGTATATTGTAATATTTTAATTTTTTCAGTTCTACGCTGTATCAACCATGTAGAAAGGTAGTCAGAGGGAGCCTAGTAATAAAATACTCCTCTCCCCACGTTTCGCCGATTTCTGGATGCATAATGCACTGAGTGGCAGAACTTAACGCTGCGCTTTTCCTCGTTGCCAGAGCGAGGAATGAAAACATTAAATAATTCATTTCCTTTAGTGAAAATCGAATCCACATCCTGTCGCATTTATAGTCGCACGCTTGTGGCCCTGCGCTACGACTGGCTTCTCAATACTATAATATACCTTGATCAAATGTTCTTTGTTTACATTTGATCAAAGTATATTATAGTATTGAGAAGTAAATATTTAAATCTAGTAGTAGTAAATATTTAAATCTAGATAGAAATGAGTGGCATATAGATAATTTTATTTCATTGCCATTATAAAGAAGACGCTGTTACGTACTAATGGGATTCGTCAAGCAGTTGCCTCTTAAAATATGTCACAGCAATGTTACGCTTGGGTTATTTATGTCATATATAAGCAGAATGTATAACAGCTTTATGTGCTATCCCGGAAGACAGGGTAGGCAGGGAGAAACTAGTGTCAAGATACTCTGTTTTATGTTTCCTACATGTCAACTCATACTACACATACTAAACAGTCAATCAAACTTTTTCATATACTTTATTTGCGTAAGAAATATAATGTTTTTTTAACTTCATATTTTATCCCTAGTATCCAAAGAAGCAGCAAAAAAATATTTTTATTGACCAATTAAATACTCGTACCCTGTATACCTCATATCAATTATAAATAGTTTTGAGAAATATACAAAATCATTTTAAGTGAAGTCAAACAAAATTATATTTATTTATTTCAGTTCATTCAATAATATTTTTTGCTTTTGATAGCAAAAAAATATTATCTTAGATATAGCAAAAAAACTTTTTTCAGAACATTTAGGCTACAGAAAACACTATACAGGTTATAAAAGTCCCATTCACAGTTCTTGGCGCAGAACGCTAAAAAGTCATAAAAAGAGAATAAAGCCTATACCAATTAAGTTAATTGCATTTTATTAGAGTGTGTTTCCATTTTCACTTTATTTCTGTTATCTGAACATTTCCTTTTAAGTATTAGGATTCCGTACCTTTTAAGGAAAAAAAGAAACCCTTACAAGAACACTTTGTTGTTAATCTGTCTGTCTGTCTGCTTGTCAAAGGCCTTTATCTCAGGAACGCTTGGAGATATCGAGTTGAATCAGAAACCATATATGTATATACTTAGGTCTGCGACCCCATGATTTCCTGAAAAAATCATATATATTCTAGATTTACTTAAAGAAAAAGATATGGCCGTTTATATAGCAAAAACCGCGTTTTTCGATACTAAAAAAGGGAATCAAACTTAATAGGGTACTTCCGGTTGACCTAGAAATAGGAAATTTGGCAGCTACCATCGACAGGTAGTAAATACTAATACTATAAATTATACATTTGTGGTTAAATCTTTATTATAATTAATTAATTCATTAATTAATAATACGAAACGTGACGGATTCTCCAATGAACTCGATTCTCTCGACAGAAGCCAGTTGTCTTGATTGCAAACGACCTTTTTATAGCCCTATGAATGGTAATTAAGAATTAGCGACATCCAATGTTTTCGTACGCTTAGATACTCGATAAAAGACTATAAAAGATAATTATTACTAGTATTAAAACCGTGTCTTTTCTTGTGTTGCTTCGAAAAAAAGTACGATCAATTTTTTGTTGTAATTAAATTAATATAGTTGAAAATTGATACTACGATATGTTGGTATCAATCAACATACAATATTATTCCAAGTGTGAATATGCTTGCCTGAGTGGAGGCAAGATTGTCAGAGTTTACGTACAAGGTACAAAGCAGAATATATTAAAAATTATTTATATACTAGCGGTCCCCGCGCGGCTCCGTCCGTTTGAACTATTGGCAGGGTGCGTAGTACTAGATGACAGTATTATAAACGCTCGCAGCGCTCATGGTGGCCAAAAGTAGAAAAAAATTAGGCTTTGTCACTTATTAATGTCAAAGCAATCTGTTCGACTTATCGTTTTACTAAGTTATTTAAAATGAGCTACAGCAGTTGCAGTTGTTCTACAATGCAACAAATACATTTACATCTAATAGATATATTTTATAGCGAAGTATGTGATGCAGAAATACAAACAGAAATCGACAACTCAACTATTCATATAAAAAAATACAATAAAATGAAGAACAAAATATGTAATACCCCTAAAAAACAAACAGATGTGGCGACTTCATCTATCTGTAATGATGAGCAACATATGGATCTTGCAGGTGTAATATTCAAAAATTTCGAATTATTATTGAAAACATTAGCAACTTATCACAAATACAGTATTAATAGTTTTTTTTTATTTTAATTACTTTTTTTTCTTAAATCTTATTTCGTTTCGTTCACGTTTTGATATTATAATAATCATTTATTTAGAAAATAATTTATTATAATAATATCAAAACTAGGCAACTACTATACTAACTACCATTAAATTTGCTTTGTTTCCTTGTTTTTCAGTAAAACTACAACTAAAAAAGTAGTAAACAAATTCTGATATAACCAAAATAAAACACAATTTTGAATAGAGATTACTTAACTCTCTCAATTTGAATAACCAGAAATGATTTATCGACACCTTTTCCATCCAAATCACAGTAATTAAGTAATATAAATGAATTTGAAAGTATTTTACGAATATTTTCAAACAATCCCGCCGTCATATGTCAAAGTGTCAGAGTCTACAAATTTGCGTACGCTGGGTGGCGCTGTAGTCGTGCACGGTGCCAATAGGAATCATTATTTTACATTATGTAATTGTATTTAGAGAAAATTTTATGATTACTTTAGTATGGTTTTCTATAAGTACCTACTGTTATACATTTGATAAATCGTTATTTAAATCTTTTCAGATTTTATTTGATTTTACTCACAAAAAATGTCATATTTAATAGAAAAATATTTAGTTTTAGATATAAAATATATCTATCTAGGTAGGCAAGTGAGATTGTTCCCGCGTTAATCCCGCTCCTGTTGGATTCCGGGATAAAATTAGCCTGTTTGTTTCTCCACAACCCTCTCTATTTTTCAGTAAACGTCCCATAAAAATCGGTTAAACTGTTCCGGAGATTAGCCGGGACAAACAAAAAGACAAAGAATAAATAAAAACTTCTAAATTACATTTTGTGTTTTAGTTTCGTGTAGATAGTTATAAGCACACGAAAAGCCACGATTGTTTTGAAACCACCGGTAGTCAATTTTATTTATATGTTTTTGTTTATATTAAAAAAAATATTTGTATTGAAAATGTAGAGGAAATTGAAAGATCACTGTTTTATGAAGTATTTGACATACTAAAAAACTTTAAGAAAGATTAAATATTTATTATTAAATAGCTATGAGATAAAAAATGTGCTGGAATAAAGCTTCCTTAATTTTTTACGTCTTCACTACAAATTCTTTAGATGTCTTCTTATTTATAAAGCTTATAAAATGTTTAAATGAAGAAAGCACATTTATCAATGTATTCATAAGTTTTTTACATATATTTTTTTTAATATTAGTGCATTCAGTAACGCTGTAACATTACGTTTTGATTGGAGAAGCTCAACGTCCAATTTTGTCTTAAATGCAATAGCAGATAAATGAAAATAATTAATTTCCCCTAGCTGGAATCGAATTACGACCATCGCATGTCAGTCACACTGTGCCACGATAGTTTCAAATTCGATTTTAGAGAACAAAAAGTAAAATAAATATACAAACATCTCTGTCCACCATCGGTGTGGCAATTGTGTTAAACATTCAAAATCAATTGCAAGGTTTCTCGTACAATTTAGTTATTTATTATAAGGTGTATCCTGCTGTTCCGCTACAGTGGATATTCCGTAAAGAAAATGACCGACGAATTTTGTTTTCATAACATACTTTTATGGTTACAATTTACGTTGTTTTTTTGTCCCGCACATATAGCAAGGCAGAGGGAACCTGGGAACTTAGTGTCAAAGTACTCCATTCCCATTAAGACAGGCCAAATCATAGAGGCATGGCGTTACCAGAGCGAGGAAATGAAAATAATTAATTTGCTCTCATGGACATCGAACCCACAACTTATCGCGCTTACATTCGCACTCGTATCCGCCCCTGTCCTCATTTACATTGTGTCAGTAGTGTAATCCTTCGAGATTTAGTGGTTTTATAAAGTACAGAGGGCGGTGGTTTATTTGTAAAAAACCGTTTTTTTTTATTACAGCTAGGACGAACATAGTACTTGAATCAAATTTTATTTTGATTGATTAGGGAGAAATTGAATGTTTCCTATTCTATTCTTATTGAAAATCTAGTGGAACATAATTTTGTTCTTTATATTCTAGGAATTAAATCCAAAGTACATTTTGTATAAATAAAATTTGTAAAGAAAATATCTTAATAATAGATAAGACTAGAATGTCTGTCATAGCAGCACAATGTCTGATTGAAAACACGACAGTTGTGGATTAGATATTCACTCTTAGATTTTTTTTCATGTTCCGGTAACCAGACAATGCGCGACGTTTAGTTATGCCATTCAACACAACAATATTACAAAAAAATGTATTGGACAGAGTGTCTTAACACTAGTTTCCCCTTGCCTACTCTGCTATATACGCGAAGCTAAAAAATAGACATTTCGCAGTAAGACTGAAACGAATTTAATTTCTAAATTTATTGAATAAAGTGGGTTACTCCATGTAAACCACTGGTTCCCAACCAGTGGTCCGCGGACCACCAGTGGTCCTTAGAAGCCTTAATATGCTCCGCGAACGATTTTAATTTGACTGGGGATGGTGAGGAGTTAAATAATAATAATATTTCATTTCCTCGAGTGGGGATCGAACCCACAACCAGTCGCGTTAACAGTCACACTTTGTGCCCCCACAACTGGCCTCTACATAACTCAAACAGTAATCAAAGCTGTTAATTATAACGTTTTTTCTCAATTTTTCATTGTTACACACCTACCCTATTGTCCTTAAAAAAAAAAGTAATTTTTAAAATTACCTTCTTGCTACACTAACATGTCAAATAGTATCTTGACCTTTCTTTGATGCTCTTTTACTGTTTCTGGAACAAGTGTTCTTTTGTATTTTTAGTTGGCATACTTTTCAAGACTATTAAGAGGTCTTGACCCTTTTTCTGTGAATAATATCTAATAACTTGTAACTAAACAGGTAAATTGTGAGTCATACGAAATATATCTCGTAAATAGAGCAAGGAAAAATGAAGAGAACATAGTGTAAAAACACTGTATTCTTCATTTTTCAAACGTTTTAACAAAATTACTCTATTCTAACGGACATTTACTTTATCTTTATTTCCACAGTGTGAAATTCTTAATGAGACTTTGAATGACTTTACTTCAGCCTATTTTTAAGGACTAGGTGGTAGGTAAAAAAACGCGAGTATCAAAAATTGAATCAGCCAGAGCAGAATTTGAGAAGCAAGCGGTCGATAAGAAAGAAGAGGCACCGAAAAAAGAATAATGAAAAAAAAAATTCAAATTCAATTCAAACATTTTTAAAATGTTATTCCACACTTAGGAAAGAAAAAACCTGGTCGTTTTCCAGGAGGTGCGGATTCGAGTCCCGCTACGTTCAAATTTTAATACGTTTTCTAAATAAGTATTAATGAGTAGAAATTCTTAAATGTACAAATAATCTTAGATAGAATTCTCTATCGCATAAAACTTTCTTTTACTGTTACTTTTTATACCTCAAAAATTAAGACACTGCGTTCTCCATTTTCTACGCGATTTCGAAACAATGAATATTAGGTGCCAACAATCAACACAGCGCTTTATTTTATTTAGTCTTAATTAAAGTATGGAAATTAAATCCATTTGTTCCTACAGGGACAAAACCCACAACCATCACGTTTACAGCCAACGCTATCCCACGGTGCCGCGATGGTATCTTTTGTAATATAAGAAAGTCCATAAAAATCAACAATTATCAGTTTTTAAATAAGAATTTACCTAAAGATAAATGTAAAAACCGACTATAACAATACACATCTTTGTTTAAAGGCCTTCATTGGAAAGTGTGGCAGCTCTGCTGATATTAACTTCGCCACGAAACTCGCATTCAGCGACCTCACCGCAAGCTCCTCAGAAATGCTTCACTATAGGCCGTCTTAATAATAAATGTGCATCCTTTTGTTGTTTTTGGTACATTTTTTATATAACATTTTGTGGAGATTTTAAAATATTTATGATAGGCACACGATGTCATATCGTCTAGGAAGAGTACTACTTGTATTTAAAGTTGGATTAAGCAAAGTATTCAAACAACGGCTAATTAAATACAGTAGAGTCAAGAGGTCGCGGCCGCTCTGGTATTAGGTTTTCGGAACTTTCAGGTATTGTTTAATACTGGGTAAGAAAATAATCACAAGTAAGAAAAATCGTGAAGCTATTTACAGCTAACTTTAGCGTGACTACTTGTTGACCGTACTATACTTATATTAACCTTAAGTACATTAGGAAAAGAAAGAATATTCTTCAAAGTAAAGATCTTAATCACAACATAGCAATAAGATTTTTTTTATTATATAATTCAAACTATTGAGTAACTAAACTATCCTTATTAAAAAGCTACATAATTTGATTACAAGAATGCATATTTTATAAAATCAGACACAGCCTCGGTAGCGCAGTAGGCAGCGCGTAAGTCTCATAATCTTAAGGTCGTGAGTTCGATCCTCACCCGGGGCAATTTTTTTTAGAAATTACAGCAATATTATTAAATTTAAATTAAATAATTTCAATGTATTTATAAATTGAAACTTTTGAGTATATTATATTTCTACAGCAAATCAAAATAAATTTTAAAAATAAAAACCGTGAAAAATGTTAAATGAAATTAGTCTTTAAAAAATCTGTTTAATAATTTAATAATAAAAGTGCCTTTTTAAGCTTGACATTTCTATCAAACGACAGCCATCTTAACTAAGCTATACCTACATCAAAGATTTCGAGAAGACAGATCCGTCGAATATCAGTGATAAATATTTCTGCTTATAAACGGGTTATTTGTACCTAGTAATCTAATTAAATAACACTTACCTACGTATAATCTTATTTAGTAAGCAGGCAAACGCTGTTCTTTTAATATGGCAGGGTAGGAAGATGGAATCTAGTTTTAAGGGAACTCAAAAATAATTAATTGCTCCTCCGTGGTAATCGAAGCCACAACCATCGCATTTACAATCAACGCGACGGTTGTGTCGGACTCTACTTATAAGAAAAAATATTAAAAAAATACTCTCATATATTTAAGAAACATATTTTACTATACGCTTGCCCCGTTGAGCCAAAAACAATGGAAGGTTAGTTGGGCTCTTACAGCCACGCTGGAAGTCTTTACTTGCATATTGCACTTTCTATCGGCCGTTGTATTACATTTCGCTGAACTGTTTTCCGTTCTCACTGAAACACTCAGTTTTGATTGCCGCGTTGTGAAATGGTTCCTCTAATTAATGTTTATATAAAGTACCTAGCTTAAGTAAAATTGAATGGAACTTAACTATAGAATGTATTGAATAATTTTGATTAAATGCCGTGGAGGCACAGTCACACAAGTGTGCGACGTTTGTGGGTTCGATTTCTATTCATTGGAGTAAATTATTGAATATTTTCATTTACTCGCTCTGGTTATAAGGTAAAAAAGTGCCGTAGAGCCACTCAACACGCAATACCTACAAAGTTCGGCGGAAAGTGAGGAGTGGAGTGTCTTAACACTAGCCTCCCTCTGCCTACCCTGCTTCACTTGGAGAGTACAGTATTTCAAATAGTTCAAATGGGCGAAGCCGCGAGGACCGGTAGTAGTTAATAGAAAGCAGTTCTTTTGATTAAAGTAACTACATGTTCAAATATAAATACATATATCACATGTATATTATAATATATTAAATATTTGCTATATGATACAGATGTGTAAAAGAATATATTAAACTAAAAGGAAATGAAACTTATTTGCTTATTTAATTTTTTTATCGTTTGTATATTTTTTAATGCGTTGACCTCATCTTTTTACTCAAGGTTGCATAATTGTAGTCAAATATAAACACAAACGTTAGTTATGTGTTTAATTCCAACTGTAATAAACGTTAATATTCGAATTATCATCATTTTTCTGATTGATCTAATCTTAAATAGAACAATCAAACCTAACTTGCAACTTTGCGAAAAAGATCGAAAAAAATAAAAAATAAGTGATGAGTCTCTACTCTCTACCTTGCGTGTTGCCGAAAATTTGTATAGTAAAAAAATAGAAAACTCCCATCTCTAATGCCAAAATAACTTACCCAACAAGGAAACCACACGAATCTTCTTATTTTAAACATAAACCCACAAAATTGCTCGAGTCAGATTTACCAGAATTATTTTCTTAGCCAATTCGCCCATTTGTACTAATGGAGTGGCCTCATAAATATTTTCCTTCAAATATCTTCAGATAAATCCTTATTATGTAATCCTTGTTTACATTTGGATATAAAGGAAGTAGTGAAAGCTTGATAAGCACAATCATAAAATGTAATTTTGTCATCTAAGGACAATTTCATATTATTATTCTCTATGGAAATATGTTATGATCACAGATTATAAAAACAATATTTATAATATAATATATAAAAATATTACTTATTAAAAATCGCCGAAATAATTGAACCTTTATGTAGCAGCTTTTATGGGCATTTCTTTTCTGATAAAAAATAATATAGATGATTTATATCAGAATAAATGATTTATTTATATCAGAATTTTTTATTGAAAAATCATTGTCATAGGAAAATCATAATATACAATTTGCTTTGAGTTAATTTCTCCCTATTAATGTCAAAGCTAGTATTTAAAAATACGCCATGAGGAATGTAGAGTGCAGTGCTTGAGAGTATATACACTGAAGATACTGTAGATGTTGGCAGTATTTTTATAATTATAACATGTAAGTATTACAACATGTTTTTAATAGAAAACTGAAATATAATTTATAATATATATGTATATATAGAATTGTAATTAATTTTAATCAATATTAGTAGAATAAATAGGTAGACATCAGGGTAGGCAGACGAAAGCTATTGTTAAGTCACCCCGTTCCCTATTGTCCGCCGAATACTGGAGGCATTGCGTGTTGAGTGGCGGGCGTTAAATTTAAATAAATATTTCATTTCCTCAAGTGAGGATCGAACCCACAATCCTCACGTATACAGTCACACTCTCGGGCCTTCCGCCACAACTGGATTCAGCAAAAAATAAATATTACAATTTAGATAACTTTCCTTTTAAAAATATGCATACACTCTTTACTAATTAATAATTACTGATCGAACAATTAATGATACTGTGCTTATTAAAACAACAAGTAATAACCAAAATCTGAAATAAGCTTTTAATAATACACGATGGAAATGTTTTTAATTAACTGATAATTGTATATTTGCCTTGCGTTTGTAAATGATTGTATACGGCGATCGTTGTGGGTTCAATTCCACTTCAGGAGTATATATTAGGTTTATATCCCCATTATGATGAAAAAAAGTGCGGTGTTGAGCTACGCCACTCGACACGCATGGTATTAAATTCAGGCGGAATGTTCAGAAAAGAGAATCTTGACACTCGATTCTTTGAAAGCTGGAACGTGAGTAAAGTAAACGTAAGTACCTAGATCTCAATTATATAACTGTATTGGCGATGGTAATGGGTTCAATTTTCACGCGGAAGAAATAAATTAAAATTGTTTTTGATTGCACACTTAGAGCTTAAAAATAACGGCGTTATGTTACGCTATCGAGCACACTGTTCTCAAAATAACGAAATGCATAGAACGGCTTACCTCGTAAAAACACAACAATATTTAGTCCCCCACACACCACTCCCCCATATATGTATATATTGGCAAAGCAATTGGGATAATCAAGCTCAAAGGTAATCTGTTTTTCAATTTTATTATACAAGGATCAAAAGCCATTTTAATCTTTTCTATTTGTATAACGAGTATTGACTGTTTCAATAATTGAAATTGTTTTATAAATGTATTTTGAGTAACGCAATGATTGTGTGCTTTGTTATGGTATTGTTGACAACATAAGTTTTGGTTCGGAGTTCGATTTTAATAGAATTTTAAAAGTAAGCCTTTTATTTTTTTTTAAATAATATTTAACTGTATTTTTTTCGTTGTTAACAACGTCAGTTTGGGTTGGAGTTTGATTTTAATAGAAATTTTGAAAGTAAGCCTTTTACTTTTTTAAAAATAATATTTAACTGTATATTTTATCGTTAAGGCCACAGCGTCTGACATTAAACTCGACAGTTATAGGTCGATCCCCACTCGGGGAAATAAATTATTTTCGTATCGTCTGGTGACAAGGCAAAGCGTGACGTTGTTGTTGTGACAACTGCCGACTGGAAACGTTACACCAGTGTGGGGATTCCCTCGAATCGACTAATCGACTTTTTGCTTTACCGAAAAATTATTCATAAATAATAATTAATTCCTCCGAGTGGGTACTCCGTGGGATAAATTATTACTTATTCCCACCAAAGCAAAGGGTAAGGAGCAAAAGGTACCAAGGCAAAGCCTGGCTTAGTTCTGCCACTCAATACCTAAAAAAAGTGGTTAAGAGCAGAAAGTGGGGGAGTGGAGTGTCTGGATACTGGGTTGCCTTCCCTACTACATGCGGGATACAGAGAAGGAAAAAAAATCGACTGGATGGACAAGGTTAAAAATCAAATATTAGAATTTATTTAATGTGTTTTCATTTTATATTAGTGTCAGAATAACAAAGTTTATCATTTATATGGCATTGTAAAAACAATCAAAAATATTTACTCCTCCAAAACGGACATCACTAAAGTGAAGAAGGACATACCGGTCCGGATGAACTGAAAAAAATATAGATCATATTTAGATGCTGATTTACAGAACAGAGTAAGCAGTGCAAGCAAAACTAGTGTTCGTTCCTATTGACACACTTCCGTTCCCCACTTTCCGCTGAATTCTGGGGGCTTTGAGTCGTTACCAGAAACATTTTAGTAACACGAGTGGGAGCTAAATTCACAACCTGTAACGTTTACAGTCGCACTCTTGTCTCTGCACCACGACAACCGATGGCATCTATTGATATTGATTTTATATTATGCAATTTACTATATTGCTTTTTAAGCCCTAACGTTTGATGTTAGGGCTTACTCACTACTTTATTTTATTACTAGCGGCTCGCCCACGGCTTCGCCCGCTTAAAATACATGAATATTGATTTAATAAGCAAAATTGATTGACAACTATAATGACTTCTAATATGATTTTTTTATTTAAAACAATCAAAGATTTTTTGATTGTTTTAAATAAATAAATACGACCATTGTTGATATTTGATATTTATAAAATATACATAAAGCTAATTATTTATTACACGTATATATTTTTGTAACTTTATGTTCTTTTTACCTATATAATATACTCTGTTAAATGTGCTGATGTCAGTGAATAATTTAATTTACTCATTCAGAAACAGCCTTAAATGTTAAATTATTGATTTGAAGGATTCATGATATTCTTTGTAAAATAACTGTAATAATTGCATATTAACTCCTGTACAGTTTTTAAATTAGTTACATATATTATATGAACGAACCAACCAAAAAATCTTTGTATTTACTTGATATTTCTTTCAAGATCGTTCTTTATCTCTGTGTTGAATTAATTACGACTTAAACTTAACTGTTATGATTTATGAAGGTAATCTCCACTAACAATTCAATTTTGTTTACTTTATTGTATAAAATATTATATAATAGTGCTTCAAAAATATATATTTTTATCAACAGTCATATAACCCAGACGTTTCAAATGTCATTCTTTAGTCTTACCAGCGCGATTGCTATATAATATTCGCAGGCAAGCTAATGCCTTGAGTTCAGTCAAATGACGATAACTTTTTTTTTAATGAACCGATTTTGATGAACCAAACTTTAGTACTTAAGTTGAGTTAAAACAAAGCAATTGGTGAAATTTTCAAGTAAATCGGTTCAGTACTTTCAGAGAAAAATGCGGACAAAAATATGCCCACAGACAGACAGACAGACAAGAAATTAAAAAAAAATCTTTTTGCTTTCTATTATTCTTTTTAAGTGTCCCTTTATCCATTTCAGTCAAAATTACTAAATGTACAGACAAAATATTTTTACTGTCTTATTATATATAGAGATTATTGTCAATAAATAATAAATATTAAAATGTAATAAAATTGATGTACAAATGTATACTTGAATAAACATAATAAGAATGAAATAAGCTGTAATCAATTATACTCTTGAACCTCACCCAAGTGAACGTCGGCAAAGAAAGTGTTATCGAGCCAAAAATGTAAATGGGCATTCTTTGACTGAGTGCCATTTTGAAAATACGCACACAGACGCGATGCTTCGGATTATATATATACCATTTTTCTGTTACAGCCATTTCTAATTGTTCACACTGAAAATATAACAAATCTATTATTAACTAGCGACCCGCTCGCGGCTTCGCCCGTTTGAACTTCATAATTATGTGTTTATTATTTTGAATTACTTTATCGTTTGACTAACATTATCGTTTTAAAGACAATTCATAGGTAAAATTTCAGCCAATACAATAAAACAAATATTTTGTAGCACTTTTGTCGTGCAAAATATTTTATTTTGGTAAACATACAGATTTGGCAAAATACAACAATGAAAACTACATCTAAATCGTTTAAGGTGTATAAGAGATTAGCAAGCACAAACACACAGACAAAAAAATGAACCGACAAACATATAAATAATTTTAATTTCATCTGGATTATATTATGATACAATTTTAAATTAAGCATAAATTAAAGAAATAGCTTCTGTAAATCATCATCACAAAAAACAGATCCATTATGTACCTCATTCTCGACTTGTTGTCCCAAAGAACAAAACATAAGCACTATTAGAATAATACAAATCTCGTGAATATAATATTTCACAGTATCCGGCGATAATTTGTCCTAAAAAGAATAAATGGTTAAAAAACATATACATTTAGCCAAAATTTAACTTGCAAGTTAATTTTGTGTTTCTAAATAGAGTGCATGAAACATAAGGTCCTCTCGTATTTAAAAATCGTGAAGCTGATTTTTGAGCTGTATCCCGCAAACAGTAGGGTAGGCAGAGGGAACCCAGTGTTAAGACACTACATTTCCCATTTTCTGTCAAAATCTGGAGGCATTGCGTGTTGCATGGCGAAACTCCATGTCGCGCTTTGCCTCGCCACCAGAGCGAAGAAATACAAATATAATATAAATTTAAATAAATATTTCAATCTTCAAGTGGGGATCGAACCCAAAACCAGTCGATTTTGCAGCTACACTTTGTGCCCCTGCGCCAGGACTGGCCTTTTTAAGCCTCCTGTATTTAAGTACTAATAAGGTTATTTACACAATTTCCTTTTATAATTTTAACAACCCTCACCTACTTCTCACTCTTACACAGTTAACGACTCTTAGTATAATTAGCTGTAGCAGCTTTACTACCTTTATCTGTTTTTATATGAATTTGTAATTTTAATACTTGTATTTGTAACATATTGGAAATAAAAGTCATAAAACAATTTAAAATAAATTAATTAAACGGAAACTTACAGAAATGGCGATTTTCACTGAGCACACTGATACCAGCAACATCGCAACCAATATGACAGCGAAGTAAAAAGGTTGACATATTTTGTTTAGTCTGTTAGCGAATCTTAAATTAAAAATATTTCCATTTAAATAAAAAATAGCTCTTTTATACATTTTCCTCCCTTATTTGAAATAACTCGGACAGAATGGTACTAAACAAATATAATAATAATAATAGGCACCAGGGAACTCAAACTTGCGCTTTCTATCGTTACTAGAACGAGAAAATTAAAATTTTACGACTTTCTACGACAACGACCTCGTACTTTTCAAAAAAAAATCAGCTTCACGCTGTATCCCGCAGGGGGCAGGGCAGGCAGAGGGAACCTACTTTTAAGACACTCCGTTCCCCACTTTCTGCCGAATTCTGGAGGCATTGGGTGTTGAGTGGCAGAACTCAACGCCGCGCATAGCCTCACCACCAGAGCGATGAAATGAAAATATAAATTTAAGCAAATATTTCGTCTCCTGGAGTGGGGATTGAACCCACAACCAGTCGGTTTTACAGTCATACTTCGTGCCGGGCCACGACTGGCCTCAAACATTACTTTTTTGTACTAAAAGTACTTATATAAATTATATCTCGTTATCTTCGATAGTCAATTATCAAAAAATGCTATAGGCTATAGTTATAGTAAGTCATTTTAATCATTTCGATTTAAATCACTAACTAAGTTGTGGACAGAGTTACCTTGGACGCTACGGTATTTACATAAAATATTTATTGTTTATAACTTATAATATATTATTGAAGCAATTATTAAGGAAATTTTATACCAACGTAAGTATGTAAGGTCCAAGTTTTAGTACTATTTAATACTCAAAAATATTTATTCGGCGACCTTTTAGTTTTGACGAAATGATCCACACATTGAGATAGTAATGAAGTGCATTCTCTCTGCCATTTATCTCCTCTTTCTCCAACTAGCTCTTTTATTAGTTCATCCATGTTCGACATTATGAAAGTGAGAATCTTTAACTGACGTATTATTTGACCAACTAATAATACTATCGTGGACTGTAAACCGGCATATACTGAAATAAAAAAAATAATTACAAAACAATACTACTCCATAAAACTAAAAAGAAAATCCAAAGATTTTATTAGGACTATCAGTCCGAACCTATTATTTTATCTTCACAGGGAACCTTAAAAAATTTAAATGTAAGAACATAGGAATAGATCAAATGCATATTTACAACGTCAGCGCTATTAATACCAATTGCACCACGATGGCCTCATATTTTAAAATTAAATAAATAAAATCAGCTTCACGCTGTATACAGCAGGGTAGGCAGAAGGAACCTAGTGGTAAGCAATCCGTTCCCCACATTCTTTAAAATTAGATTTTCTTTTAAAAAAATATCTAAATAATCAATAAATTAATACGAGAAAACTAATTATAGTAACAAATGATCAACTAACCAATACAACACAGGTACCCGACGTACGCATGAAACACGAACGAGGCGACGTACACGGCAAAGTTTTCCAAACCCCAAGGAAACCACATGTCGAACGCTGAAATAAAGCGAAACTTAAACAAAAGCTAAGCACGCGAATGAGTGTTATAATAAAAGTTTACTATTTCCCGCATGCCCTCGTTACGCCGCCGGCATGAATATAACGGAATAACGGAATAACGGAAGGCCATACTTAAGAAGTTGGTTTGTTTGCTCTGATTTTTGTATTTTATGCTGAAAGAGTTTATATGCATCTTGAACTCTTTATATTATATTAATAGATGGTCGTTACATCTTACTGCACTTCTTGTATTATAATATAGTATGTTACTAGCAACTGTAAAATTCGGTATTTTATACAAAATCTCGACAATATATAGGATTCCTTAAACCTTTATACTTTGCTATGGTATTTTATACAATACAGAATGCGCAGCTAGTAATAGTAGTTTTAGATGAGAGCAAATAAAAGAGGCAATGAACGTGTTGCGACTTACTTCCATACTTGCATTTCATGCAGATTTCTATTGGTACTTACATAATTATGTACTAACGCCACCTTAGCCAGATTTAGCGGAATTTAAGTGCAAATTAGGCTAGTTATATTTAAATATAAAAGCTCGAATATATTAATAGACAAAGATCTATTTTTCTATGGAAAAAACAAGGCAATCGAGCATACGGGTCACGTGATGGTAAGTGATCACCACCGAACACGACTCTTACACCGCCGACCTTTGAGATGGATGTTGAGATGGTGTGGATGATATTTCGCGGCAGGTAACAAGTCAAACCGTTCCCCAGAACACTCGCAAAGCCAAGGTGTCCAGCCTTTCACAGATCATTTGGTCCCAACGATTCCGACGGTTCTACATTTTATGCGATCAAATGAGTCAAGCTATACTAAGTATAGCAATACTGAGGGGCACCAGCACAAAGATGAGTAAGGTATGTAATGGAGAATAATGTGCATAATATTTCTCGCATTCCCTCCTCACATATTTTTGACATTGCCAAGGTATTGAATAAAATATCTGAATTATACACATTGTAAGAATTCCGAACCATTTCTTAAACAGTTGATTACGGATGATTTACTATAGGAACTTGCGAAAAAGATCATGGTCGAAGCATGGACAAGCCCCATAGACCGTGGCAAAGCCCGGCCTGACTCGAAACAAAGTGATGCTATGTGTATGATGGGATTGGAAAGGAATTATCCACTACACTGGGTAAAACTATCGATTCTGACCTCTACTGTCAGCAAATGATGAGGTAAAAAAAAGCTATTGAGAAAGACAGGCCGGAGGTGGTGAATAGGAAGGACGTAGTGTCCCACCATGACAACGCCAGACCGCACTCATCTATAGCCACGCAGCAAAAATTGAGAGAGCTTGGATGGGATATGTTGATGCATCCTCTGTGTAGCCCTGAGCATGTTCCATCAGATTTCCATGTGTTTCAGTCATTGCAGAACTCCTTAGGAAGCATAAAGCTAACCTCAAAAGAACACTGTAAACACTACCTGACAGATTTTTTAATCAAAAATCTCAAAATTTCTACAGGAATGGGATCATGACACTACCCATAGGATGGTAACAAGTCATCGATTAAAACGGCACTTACATATTATTAATAAATAAAAAAATATACTTTTCTTTGTATGAACAATTCGAAAATACTTTTGCCATGACCTATTATTAATTCCAATCTAATAAATTGAAATATCAAATTGAAAAATATAACTTAAATATTCCTGTCCGCGACTCTTTAAGAAATGCCTTGTACAAATTCCTAATAATATTAAAAGAAAACCAAATAGAGTGAAAAAAAAGGAAAATAAAATATCACGTACCGAGCAAACGCAATGATTTGTCGTTTCTAATGCACATCAAATAAATCGGTCCCAATAAGTACAATGTCGCGCATATACCGAGACTTGCGATGTAAGTTTTTAATAACACTCTTGTAAGCCTGAACAATGTCTCTCGAGAGCTTATAACCGCCTTCTTCAACTCGCCCAGTTTTCCATTTTCAAACTTTAACTGCAACACGCTATTTATAAACGGCATTTCTAACAGGCTGTCATTAAATATCGTCTCTTCCAGAAATGATCGAAATTGCTGCCTGAAAACCAAAAAGACACCAAGAGAAATGAACATGATGACACCCGTCGTCCAAATACAAGCACCCTGTATACACAGCTCAAGGTTTGAAACATTAGACAACACAAAACCACTGGTGAACGCAAATGTAAGGAAGCCGAGGCAAAAGTTGAAAATTTGAAATAGTAGCCATTTTTTTGAATTATAATTGTATTTCGCAAATATTGGTATGCCAGCGAATGACAAAACTCGATCGAACATGACTAAATTCTCATATTCGTACATCATAGCAATTGGTGAATACTCAGAATGATATGAGCGTTTGTACCTGTAGATGTCAAATATCGTTAATATATCGTCTTAAATGACAGTCGGAAACATAAGTGGCTAATTTTTTTTTTCTTATTATTATTTTTATTCAAAAAAAATACTTATAAATCACATTAGCTATTTATTTTATCTTAAATATTTATAATTAGTACTTTATGATATTTATGCCAGACCAAGTTTGCCTCGAAGAAACTGTCTATAGTAAAGCGAGAGAGTACTTACTGCACGCCAAAACACCGATGTGCCTGAGACTAGTTCGACTTCACATACAGTAAAGTAAATACTATCTATGGCTTTGCATAGAGACGTCCTGTCGTTGTGAGTTCTCTACCCCATGGGGAGTGTTCTGAAGAACTGTGCCTGCTGCTGAATTTAACCTAGTATGTCATAAACTAAAATATCACCATCAGGATACGAGGCACTCAAATACTGTGCAGTTTTGAATGGACCTCATTCCAAGTGCCACACAACTATGAAATGGTAATCCGCAGCAATGACAACTTTAAATGACAAATGACTTTTAACTCTAGGATATAAAAATATAGCCTCTGTTTCGACACAGTGGGAACTCAGTGATAGCCTCAATTAAATCATTTACAGATTATTATTTATAGTCTATTTCTGTACACTACAGTTTAGGGGACTGCCTAAACTAATATTAATTGAATAGAATTGAAAGCATAAATTAACTTCATATAATTATTATGGATCCTTATCTCGTTTGGACTGTTATCTAATAAAGATGTATTATTGTACTAAAATAATAAGTTTGTTGTATTATTTCTAAATAGTCCGATTAATGTATTTCATTAATCAGAGTAGATATTTTATATAATATTGGACTACTTCCTATACATTCAATGCCTTCGTTGGTTATGGGTTCAGTTCCTACTCGGGGTAATAGAATATTTGAATTTACTCGCTTTCCTAATACAAAAAAAAAGCGCGGAACTCAATAGGTTCTCAAATAAATACTAATTGGAGATATGTATCATTTATTATTATTGTAATGTGTATTGTATAGAATACTATACAAAATAGAAAATCTTACAATAGATTCTCAATGCGTAGGCAATCAGATATAATGAGGGATAAAAGATTAGCAGTACCCGAGTATATTTTGCACATCTCTTAAGTCTTAGTAATGATGTAATTCTTTCCTATTGTATATAATTGTGTTAAAATTAAATTAAAATCTATAAAACTACATATTAATAAATATTGGAAAAAGTATTACGGTCACAGTCAGAGAATATGAGCGACATGACAAATGAAAAACTTTACACGAGGAACGATTTAAATATTTTTAATTAAAACTCAGGATATTAAAAACGTATGTACATATATCTAATGTGGATTTTAATGATATCTTATTAGAGACCTTCATTTCTGGATTTTTTTTTTATATTCAGTGTGAACATACAGTGTTTTTGTCTTCACCACTTTAAATGAAAACACAGTTTTAACTCTTTATAAAGGCCTAATACAATTAAAATGAAAAAAAAAAATTCCAAAGATGAAAAAGTATTTTTTCAAACACAATAAATAATAAAATTATCATTGTAAAATAAAACGCCATTTGTTAGAATGAAAGAAGTCCCAGTCGCTTCCACCGTGTGTAA
Source organism: Heliconius himera (assembly GCA_021202915.1). Classification (NCBI taxonomy): domain Eukaryota; kingdom Metazoa; phylum Arthropoda; class Insecta; order Lepidoptera; family Nymphalidae; genus Heliconius; species Heliconius himera. The sequence continues at coordinate 678,063 of JAJHJA010000092.1, forward strand.
TATGTATAACCATAATTTATAGATTCAACACGATAAATCATAATAAGTAGTAATTACATAATTACAAAACCTTACGAGATGTGCAAAATATACTCGGATACTGCTGGGTATAAGGATTTCGACGTAGCTCGATGAGAACGGATGGCTTAGTTGGTCAGAGCAATTGGACGGTTTCCAAAGAGGCTCGGCTTCAAATTTTTATACGTTTTCTTAATAAGCATTTTTCTTTCCTAAGTGTAGAATTAAACTTTAAAAATGTTGAAATTTATTATTATATTCGAGTAGGGTTCGAAAATCTATAATTCAAAAGCTTATGATATCTCACAACTATGTTTTAATCTTTAAGGGGGATCGATTACTATAATCTTTGTTAAAGTTTAAAAAACTATCCTTATAGATACCATCGTGGTGCAGTTATATTATGTTTTCATTTCCTCGCTATGAATATAAGACAAAGCACGGCGTTGAGTTCGGCCACTCAATATGCAATGTGTCATAAATAAGGCACAAATTGGGTAACGGAGTGCGTTAAGACTGGGTTCCCTCTGTCTACTGTGATATGTGCGAGATACAACGTGAAGATACAAAAAAGCAATCTTATTTTCTTCATACCAGTACCTGTCGTACAAATCATCTTGATATTTTAAAAAATGACAAATAAATTCGTGTGAAGTACCATATGTGTTTTAGTACCATAATTACTTTATTAATACAAGATTGACACCTCTTTGATATTTCTCGATATCTAAGATAGACTATTATAGGGTGTAATTTATAAAAAAAAAATATATAATTGCATAGAAAAAAGTATACACATAAGTGTATATACATACACACATAAGTGTATATATATACTTAGTATACTATAGGTCTTTAATACTTTATAGTAAAACAAAGATTAATTGTCGGAATCAAGCGTACGATTATAAACGCGACAGGTTGTGGGTCCTATTTCCACTCGAGGAAATCAAATATTTAACATTTTTATTTCCTCGCTTTGGTATCGATGCTAAACCGCGATATTAAGTTGCGCCACTCGAAAAAGAAGGCCTCCAGAATTCGGTGGAAAGTAGAGAACGGAGGTGTCTTATGAGAAAGGAGTCTTAGCATAGCACTAGGTGCCCAGTTTCCCTCTGTCTACCATGTTCTGTGCGGGATGCAGCATGATGCTAAAAAAAGATTAAATATGTTTTCCCCAGTTTCTCTTCTATTTCTGTGTAATATATTTTCTATTCGCTTTTAATATAAAAGCTATCAAATCCCACATTTGAATTAGATTTTCTTACTAAGTAATATTTTCTTTTTGAAATTGTAATACAAAGTAATTACTGTAGTTTTTATTACCCAAAAAATATATCAAATACTCTTAGCGTAATGACACCATCATAACTCAGAAAGACAGTGGGTGTATAGTGTGAGTGTAAATGCGACGGCTGTGAGTTCAATCTCGATTCGGGAGTGTTAGAATAAATTTAAATTTACAGTAGAAACTCGATTAACCGGACTAATTGTTGTTGGTAGTCATTCGGATAATCGAAAATCCGGATAATCCAAAGAAAATCGGGTAATCGGGCATTTAGAATATGTAAGTATGCACATACGTTGTGATATAAATTTAATTAAAACAACTAATACATAAAGTGAAAATCAATGTTTATTAAGATATCTTAAGATGTACGACGATGGGACGCGGCGCGGGCGGGGTGACACGTTCATGCTTGCATTGATACGACTTGTAGGTACATTTAATACAGTTGGTCTGTAGTCCGGATAATCGCGAATCCGTATAACTGAGGGCCGGATAATAGAATTTCTACTGTAGTTTAATTTTCTTGATCTGGCATTGGGCCATTGAGAACCTATATCATAAATGCAATCAAATCAAAGAGCAAATTTAAATTTAAGTTGAAAATATTCTTTATTCAAATAGATTTTTGCAAGCACTTGTGAATTTTCAAATGAAACTCGAAACGTACTTCTGTTAAGAAGAGCCGGCAAGAAGTTCAACAGTTGCTCTATTCAATGTCAATGTTAAAATTTCATTATAAAATATAATACTATCAGCTGTCCTACGTGAGAGTAAACTGATATTACTTCCATGCGTTTTTTCTGGTAAACTTTTGTTTAAAAAAATATGTAACAAATGTTGAGGCCAGTCGTGGCACAGGGTTGAGCGTGTGACTCTTAACGGCAGATACCGGGCAAATTATTTAATGTTCCCTACCCTGCTATATGCGGGATACAGCAATAAGCTGAAAAAAAATCGATCAAATACAAATTGTACCCATATCGAGGGTTCCGTACCAATTTCAGAATTGTATGTAAACGAAAAGTACAACTTTAAAAAATTGACAAACTTAAGTTTGCGGACTCACGCACTCATTTTATATGACATGATCTACAATTATAAGTTTGTAATTATTTTTTTCTATAAAATATCTATAAATTTTGAATTTTTTCCTGTATTTATACTGCAAGTTCTCAGTTCTTACTAAATTAACACACCTGTAAATCCGCTGGAAGTATGCTATAGGTATTGATTACGCGGAGAATTTCATACAAAATAGAACAAATACGATTCATAAATGCTCGTATCTTTTGTTTGTATTGACTCGGAACCTTTTTTCTGTGGTCCTAGAGACCGTACATCTGAATACTTGATATTTCAGATTAATACATCCACACGATCTCGAGATAAATGCTCTTGACAGACAGACAGACAGACTGACAGCAAAGTGATATTATAAAGGTTCCATTTTTTTCCTTTTGAGGTAATGAAGTCTAAAACCATCAATCAATACAACAAGAAATAGAATGAGGCCAGTCGTGGCGCAGCGGCACGAAGTGTGACTGTAAAACCGACTGGTTGTGGGTTCGATCCCCACTTGAGGAGATGAAATATTTACTTAAATTTATATTTCCATTTCTTCGCTCTCGTGTCGAGGTTAGCGCGGCGTTGAGTTCTGCTACTCAACACGTAATGCCTCCAGAATTCGGCAGAAAGTGGGGAACGGAGTGTTTTAACACTAGATTCTCTTTGCCTCCCTGCTATGTGCGGGATACAGCCTGAAGCTGAAAAAAAATAGAACCAGAGCGTATTCCCTCTATACATTATTAAAGAAACATAATAAGACAATTTGAGTTTTCCCAAAGTTATAATTTCAATTGACCATTTTACTTTCTGAAAGAAAGACAATTGTTGAATTAAAAAGCAATTCGTATTGTAATTTTCCTTTGATGGCAACGTTCGTGTATTTTGTATTATGAAAATTATTTTTTAAAGTTTAACGTTAAAAGATTTCAAAAGATAAATAAAAATGTTTGTAACGCTGTATGTTTTTTACTATGATTTCATACATAAATTAGATTTCTAATAACTGCAATCTTTTACTACTGCAATGTTAGCAAAATTTTAAACAAAATTCAACGCATATACAAATAACGCAATAATTAAAAAAATATATATTTTTTCTTATATCCATTTTAACATTTACATTATTTGTCATTGCAATTTCTAATCACTTAGTGATAAATCTATCTATAAAAAGTAGTGATATCAATACTGAACTCTTTCACTTAAATAATTATAATTAAAATACTAATTACTAATTAACCTATTTCAAGTGCGGGAGGCAGCTTAGACCACTGGTACAGTGGATACCGAACCGTTTGATATTTTTAATATTTTTAAAGTGTTAAATCCACACTTTTGAAAGAAAAATACTTATTTATAAAACGTATAAAAATTTCGACATAGTTTGATGAGAATATATAGCATAGCTAAATGGTTAGAGCGCCTGGACGTATCCAGAAGGCGCGGGTTCGGGTCCCGCTACGTTAAAATTTTTATACGTTTTCTAAATAAGTGCATTAGATATTATACCTGTTTTTAAAAATATTAAGTTTTTTTACAATAGTTGTTAACATTTATGTATTGTTAAAAAATGTTTGTACATTAATTGACGCGACGGTTGTGGATTCGATTCCCACTAGGAAAAATTAAATATTCATTTCCTTGTTCTGGTAACGAGGTAAAACACAAAATTCGGTGGGAAGAGAGGAAAGAAAGTGTCTTAACACTAGATTCCCTAGCTCCTATGTGCGGGTTACAGCGTGAAGTAAAAAAAATGTTATACATAAATATAAACAGAATATTCGGCAGCCGAGCACCGAATCAAAAGAAGGTAAAAATTATGTAATTTAAATAATTAATTATGACCCAAAGGCATATTCAGGTGGAATCTTAATTAATAAGGCACAATATTCTATTATACGATTTTATATTTGAATAAGATAAAAGAGAGGTTGTGTTCGTGTAATTAAATATATTTTTTTGTATGCCAGAAAAAAAACATGCTTTATATTTGCTTGCTAAAAATTAAAATTTGTTGTGAATATTTTTTATGGGAACCAAAATTCTAAGGAATTTGTTTCTTTAGAAATAATAACTTCGATTTTGTATGTAGATTTTTAAAAATAATATTATTTTCTACCTTAAGATTTTTAAAATTGTTTATTTTCGTTTAGGAATCAATTGTTTTATTTTATGTATCTTTGAAAAAAAATGGAATTTAAAATGTTATTGCTGTAATAATATAATATTTTATTACAGCCGCATACGATACATATAGTGTACTATAGAATACAAGAATTTGAGATTTTGACTTTGTAAAAGCTTGCAATAAGTTTATCGTAAGAAATATAATTTGTATAAATATTATATGATGAGTGTTTCCATGGTACGATCAAAACAAACGCAGTGTTAAGTTGCGCTAACTAACACGCGCCTAATCTTTCTCAGATGCAATAGAGAAATTGTATATTTTTCGCAAAAGAAAAAACTATTATTGAGGAGCAGCAATAGGACAGCATCTGATGTGATGTAAACGTGATGATTATGGACGCGATCAGAAACTTAGCGGAATGTTAATATTTACATTGTTATTATTCCGGCACTCCGGCAGACAAGTGGAGCGGCGGCGTTAAGTTCCGCAACTAAGACACGTTATATTTAAAAAAGTAGAGAATAGAGAGTGCTAACACAAGTTTTCTCTGTTGCACAAAAAAAACGTGAAGCCACTTTTTTTAAAAATACAAATTACATACATTTTTGTATAACCCACAAACAAACAAAAAAAACAGAACATAACCTACCAATATTAACATAATAATAGGATTATCCAGCTAAAAAAAAACAGCGTGAATTTAATCACCAATTCGTATTGATAATACAATCATCAAAGCAACTGAACCAAAAGTCATAAATCTCGTGGCATCGCCATTGTTACTCGTATATTTGTTATTTTCCTTCGACGATGTATGCGTGTTTATGATTTATAACGTGCCGCAATTGGGCGCTTAAGATAATTGACTCCTATCCAATAAATATAATGGCTGGTAAGTTGAAACACTTTATTAAAGTGATCAGTTTCACGCTGTATCCCGCATGTAACAGGGTAGTGAGAGGGAGCTTAGTGTTAAGACACTCCGTTCCCCATTTTCCGAATTCTAGGAGGCATTGCGTGTTGAATGTTGGATCTCAGTAACGCGCTTAGCCTTCGAGCCAAATAAATTTAAATAATAAATAATATAAATGTTCGAATATACATATAATATAATAAATATTTCATTTAATCGAGTGAGAATCAAACCCACAATCTATCGCACTTACAGTCATACACTTGTGAAGCAGCGGCACGACTGGAATCTGAATTATCGTATTACTTTATAAATGATAGTAATAATAATTATTATTTAATTAATAAAACAGCATTAGGGTCGTCGTGAAACCCCGGCACATCGTCTGACTGTGAACTCGACTGTTGTGTATTCGATTGCTACTCGGACAACTGAACTTTTGTTCGATCTGGTAAAGATCAGAGAGGCGTTGAGTTTCGTCACTCTATCAAATCAATTCTCGATAATTGGAAAGTGCGTGAGGTACGTAATATCGTACTTAACACTAGGTTCACTCTGTCTACCCTGCTTTGTGAGGAATATAGTGTGCTGCTTGCTATTTATAATATGAATATATTTAAAAAACGTTTAAAAATTTTAACTTAGCAGGATTTGAACCCGAGCGTCTTGAAAAATATCCCTTGTCATCTCGGAAGAAAGTTAAATTCAAACTGGTAGTTACTGAGATAAGCTCGTTCAACCAAGCAAACTTCAGCTTTATAATACTAGTAGAGAGATATTGATATAGCAAATAGTATATATAGATATTAACTTATCTAATATACTCAATAATAATTTTACTAATTGTCTTTCCAGAATAATTACGAACAAAAGTAGAATCTCTAACAATGAAGCGATGTCGACTCTATTGGATTGTTGAAAAAAATTGAGTGTCTTTCATCATGAAAGTCTATCGAATAATATAATATGTGCTTCAATTAAGAATTCGAAATGTCGAGATATAAGGTATTAATTAGTGATGAAAAAATCTTTTAAGACTAATCTAATACGTAGTTTTTTTTTCACAGACGGTGGTGATTATAATAATGATCTCTCCCTCTTTTCTCTCTTTGCATGAAATTAATTCTAAAAAATATTTTAAAAGACAAGTGCCTTGGCCTCCACATTGTAAACGCGTTTCTCCAATATAATACATGTTTTCCGATGATGTACGTAGGCAAATACAGTATTTTATCATAAAGGAATATCTTTAAAGCGTAAACCGCTTACCTCATTCGCCCCCCGCAAAGCCAACAATAACTATTCTTGGCATTGAATACTGTGGATATAAAAATATTTATCCGCATTTTCGTATATATATTTAGCAATATGAGAGATGAGATACCGATTTCGCAAAATGTTTTCTGAATTATCTTTCCATGTTTTTTAGTAGGACAATGTGTGGCGTTGAGTTCCAACACTCACCTAAAAATGTCTATAACAAAATAAAAGTGAAGTAAAGAACGGACGGAATGAAGTGTCTTAACATCAGATGATATGTCCAGGTTGCTATATGTGTGTATGTGTAAAGTTGAAAAATACCTCAAAATCATGATAGAAATTCGCTTACTTATATACATTACAAAGTAAACAAAATGTTGTAGTTTAAATAAAATTTACATTTTGAAACAAGTTAACAAAGAATCTTGGGTAATATGAGTTGCTTTTGTTTTATCATGAATAATGAATTGATCTTTGTCCGTATTGAATACGGAATCTCTCGGAATTGTAGGAAAATAATTTAAATATAATCATCCCCTCGAGAAGAAAAAGAACTCACAATCATCTTATTTCCGTACTCTGTCCACTGTGCTACGATGGTACACCTAATATTTTAAATATATACAAAATATTCTCTACACAATGCACTGTAAGGACAGACACTCGACGGCGGCGCTACAATGACGTTACAATATTTACTAGTAGATAGTGTAACAACATATATTTTTAAGCGACTTCCGTATGGAGGAGGTTGGTTAAGTTCTGATCTTGGGATCCGGTTGAAGTCGGTTTTTTTGTGGCCTTTGGTCTTTGGTCTATAACTAGAATAACATTTTGCGAGGTAAGATTACTTTAAATATAGAAAAGACATCAATGACTTAAACTCAATTTTTATACATTTAAGAACTTAGTTATTAATATTATTATCTAAAAAAACTCATTTTTATTTTACTTTTCTTTTTTTTTGTCGTTTATTTTTTTATTAAAAGGTTTTTGACATAATTTTAAAATAAAACAGACAATAATAATTAGAATAATTTTAATATATTTGCATATATACAAAAAGTATTAGTAAACATCTTTAATTTCCCAGCTCTGGATTTCAAATATTGACCGACGGTATTGGACTGGACTATCGTTCGGGACAATCGCACTTGAAACGATCTCCTAGGGAATAGCTACACTTCTAGAAATCCTTTTAAACATTTTACACTCAATTTTACTATGAAATAAACGGCTGTCTCACGACTCCACCGCGTACCTGAATACTAAGTGAGTTTAATTTTTCTTACATATTTTTACTCTGTGTGGTTTCTGACGACCACTAAAATATAAAGTAGAAAAGCTTGTACTGGCTAGCTGCTAGCTTAAATATTTTTTTATTATAATAATGTAGAGAATTAAGTTAGTTATTTTTAAATTGAGCTAGTTTAGTTACTTAATATTTTTTTACGTTGATCACAGTTTATTTTTTTCAAATATAACAAGAAAGTTAACCGATTAAAATTATAATTTCTTTTATTTCACACATCTCGGACACGGAAAGCTAAGTACCTTCACACTAGATAAAAAGACACTAGACGAAGACGACTGGTTTCAAAAAAACACTCTACTATCACTTTCTTGCCAGAATTTTAGGCACTAGGTTTTTTTTCTATTATTTAAATACTTACATCACTACAAACATTCGATCCGTATTCACATTTTTTCTCTATGCCATTATCTTTATTATTTTATGAATATTGAACTTTAAATATTTAATTTAAGCTTAAGTGATATCTAAACAAGTTTTTTTTTCTTTCTTACACAATGAATGTTGAATTTCTCAACATTTATATTAATTACTCAAACACAAACCAAAAACGACGATATGAATGGGGAGATAAAACATGAGAAATGATCGCAGCTTTGCTAAAACGAGAGTCAATATATCATACTCACCGTAGAACAAACTTTTCTGAAGGGAATCTTAGATAATCCCCATTCAATATGAGTATAAAAATAAGTGAAGGTTAGTCGTCGCATTTCCAGTATTTTGTTCCACGTTTCTTCTTTTCATTGTGGAAAAGTATCTAATTATATATGTAAAGAGAGAGAGAGAGATTATTTATTTTACAATTAACAGACCTACTGTAAAATAACTAATTATAAATAAAAATAACATAAATCAGCTTCACGCTGTATCCCGCACACAGCTAGGGTAGGCAGAAGGAACCTAGTGTTAAGACACTCCGTTCAACACGTTCTGCCGTATTCCGGGGCATTGAGTGTTGAGTGGCGGAACTCAATGCCTTACTTTGCCTTGACACCAGAGCGAAGAAATGGAAATATAAATTTAAGTAAATATTTCATCTCCTAGAGTGGGGACAGTCGCACTTTGTGGGAAATTTTCAAGACATTGCTTGTAGCTTTGTTACGAGAGCGAGAAATTAAAAATATATCACTCTATCGAGTAGCAATCGAACCCATAACCCTTACTGCCACTGCACCACGACAGCCTCAATTTTAATTTTTCCTCATATATACGTAGTTCTTGGCCCTTTCATTATCAATATCAATCCCTTCAAGTGGCAAATGTCATTAATAATACCAAAAAGCTAATAAAGGCCGGCCATCGCATCATAACGAGACGTAATTTACTTCAACAGAGTTCTAAAAGATAAGTTACATTCAACTTTTTGGACCCCTGTCGTTTGAATAAATTTTCTATAAACTTTGCAAAATGAATTTGACAAGTTTTGATTGGTGAAAATTCTAAAAGGAATATTTCGATATTTTTTTTAATAAGAAGAAATCAGTGACAATTTTTTTATTTATTATTTAATAATATGTAATGTTTCATATACATATCTTATAGTTCATTCTAGAAAATATGTTGAAAACCACAACTCATGAATGCCCTACGAGGTACGAAGGTACGGGGTAGGTAGGATCAAAGTATACGAAATTCTGTCGATTCGCGTTTATACGCTATTTTGCTAACAATTTATGCTTTAAGTAATGTAATAGGGACCCGCACTTTGCTTTACTACTTCCTTTTCCTGTTATTTTTATTTCTAACCTATAATTTCTTACCTAGAAATTATAATAATAAAAAGATAGGTACTGTAAACACGACATTTTGTGGGTTTGATTCCCACTCGAGGAAATTAAATTTTCATATTTTCATTTCCTCGCTCTGGTTATGAGAAAAGGGCGGCGTTGAGCTCCGCCACTCACACAATGCCTCCAGAATTCGGCGGAAAGTGACAAACGCAAGTGTTATCTGCCTACCCTGTTATTTGTATGAAACAGCGTGAAGCTAAAAATAGAGTCGTTCTTTACCGTTTATAAATATGATATTATCGCTTAGGGCGACATAAATAATCAATTATTATATTTACATTAGCTTAGGTTTTTTATTTTTAGTTCAGCTTCATGCTTTATCCCGCATAGTTCAGTAATAGGATAAGCAAAGAGAAGGTCACTTTGTATTTCACTTTCCACTCCTATTAGAATTTTATTGTTTTTTAAGTGGCTGTATTAAGTACAGCTACAGCCACTTAAAAGGCACATTTTTCTATTTCAAAGCGGAAATGTATTGGGAATTGAATCCATGACCATAACTTCTGCCTGCCGAATTCTAGAGGAAACATTATATATAAGAAATGAGTACAGAAATGAATATATTAAATATTCTATTCGTTACCACATTGCGCTACGACATGTTCTATAGTAATAATGCTAAAATATTAAATAATTTATAAACACCTGCTAATTTCAAAGTGGAGAATGTTTAATTAGTTTAATATTAGACCTGAGTCGACGTCATTATCATTTCTTTAGAGAGCATACAGTAACACTCGTATAAAACTTAACGACTAATATTTGCTTAAGCACAAGTAGAAAGTAGAAAATGGGTTCTGTGCTTCAGTTTTATTTAAAGTTCGCACATTTGAAAAATAAAACAATTTTATTTCACTTCACGCTTTGTGTTAGGGTAAACAGAGAGAGCAGAGGGCCAACTCACTCTGTCCTCCATTTTAAGCCCTCATTTGAGACATTGTGTGTTGAGCTGTTGAACACAACGCTGTTCTTTGTCTTGCTTTGCGAGGAAATGATTAGTAGGAAATTGAACTAATCATTTTCTCGCAAAGCAAGAAATGCCACAGCGCCATAAATCATGACGGCTTCGATATTTTATTTGAAAAAGACAAAAGAAGTGAGGCTGTCTAATTTTGACAAGATATTCTCAAGGCGACGCATTTACTGACTAAAACGAGTGCAGCATCGCTGAATTAGAAATAATCCGTATGAGAACGGAATAAAGTTCAAAATTGGACAATGCGTTAATACAGTAGTAACATTCTGTGACAAAAAGGCTACGGAAATCAGTGGAGTAATGTTAAATATGAAAGTTTACTACTTAATTAACTTCGTGTAAATTTATAAGATATCTCAAAAATACACATAAATTATATTAGATTAGGTATTGTAGTGACATTTTATTTTTATACTGTCGTAGCGCAATTTCAAGTATCATTTGTTTTACATAGAGACTACCTGTTATCTGTGACTTCGGCCTCGTAGCGACAGAAATATCTAAGAGTAAATATATATATATATATATATATATATATATATATATATATATATATATATAAATATCTAAGAGTTTTACATGAAACGTGACACATTCTAAGAGCTCCGTATACAGGTAACTCTTCGTATGTACAGTATCCTTTAACCTTTCTAGATAAATGTACTATACATTATTAAGTAGCATATTCAACCAAACTGTTTAGTTTTATAATATTAAGTAATCCATTTTTAATATATGTTCAATTTTAAAACACCGCTTGAAAGGATGCTTAGAGATAAAAAATAAAATAAGACATTCATAAATTTCTATTCAAAACATTTATTGTTAAATATTTATTTATCTCTAACTAGTCCAAACAACATTAATCTATTGTGATCTAAATGTTGTCATGAAACGGCAAAATATTGATCATAAATTAAAAATAAAATAAATAAAATATGATTTCATTTCCCACTCCACGGTTTTAAATGTTAAAAGCTGTAGTTTTATCACGCGTTTGGCAGTCAGCGTGGCCGTTACACTCGATGCGGTGCAACCGAGCTGCTGAAATATGAAAATTGAATTTTGTTACTCGTGTTTTTCCTTTACAATACCTACTCACATTCTTCTTAATGAGTCAGTGTTTCCTTTTTCAGTGAAATGTAAAGATATACAAAACTATTTAAAATATTTTTTAGAAGTTTATTCTTTAAATCACGCTTATAATAACCGAAAAAAGAAAAACCCTTCATTAGTTTAAAAAATTAAAAATTCTCCACTCGGTACTAGAATTGCAACATTAGGTGTTAATTTGAAAAGCTCGAAACTTCGCTTTATTTTACAACTATTTTTAATGCGTTGTATGTATTTTTTTAACAGTATCAATCAGCCTTAATATCATTGGGATTTGTTACAAAGGAAGGACTGAAGAAAAAAGAGATTTACATATTCAACATACAAAACGATTTTATTAAATAATAATTAATCACATTATGGCATTTACTTAAACACAATATAAATTAATTTAAAAAATAAAAGTTATCCCAAAGAAACAATAAAAAACTAAGTGAAATTGACCCCAAACTTGAACAAATCCAAACCAATAGTAATCACGGAAGGTAGGTGCTACCAACAATTGCTTCAAAAGCAAAATCGGGTCACTCAAAAACTCCTAAACTTGTTGGAGGCTTGAAATTTGAAATTTCAAACAGTGAATAAGACAGGATTTCCTTTGGGAGAAAGACAGAAGTTATTCTTGTAAAGTATACGCTTGTTCATTTCGTGACCGCAGAATTTTAAAGTATTCAAATAAATCTCACAAAATTGGATTTTATGAAGTTGGATGAAAATAATAAAGTAATTATGCTACTAATGAGACACTCATTAATTTCAATTTAGTAATTTAATTTTTTTTAATTTTCGTTTTAGACAAAAGATAACAATTATATTGTTATCTTTTGTATTCATATATAATGGGGTACAAAATTAAGTTAGTTATAGTATAGTCAGATCTATATAGCTAGTTTCGATTTTCTACTTTCTATAATATAAAATCAGCTTCACGCTGTATGCCACACAGCAGGGTAGGCAGAGGGAACCTAGTGTCATAAGATAGCCCGTTCCCCACTTTCTGCCGAATTCTGGAGGCATTGCGTGTTGAGTGGCAGAACTCAACGCCGCGCTTAACCTCGACAACAGAGCGAAGAAATGGAAATATAAATTTAAGTAAATATTTCATCTCCTCGAGTGGGGATCGAACCCACAACCAGTCAGTTTTACAATCACACTTTGTGCCACTGCGCCACGACAGGATATAATATCTACTTATATATAATTAAGCGGAAAATAAAGACCGGAGTGTCTTAACACTAGGTTCTCAGGTACCTTCTGCTTACTCTGCTACGTGGGGGATACAGCGAAAAGCTAACAAAATATTATTTATATGTCCAAATTTACACATAAAACGCTCACTACGCAATACAAATCAAATAAAAGCTTCAAATTAAATTAAATACCTATGAATAATAAAACTGTGAACATAGAAAACTTATATTGAATATGAAACAAAATATTAAATCACAGAAGTACAAGTGTTTTAAAATTGCAATAAACTTTTTTATCTTGGTAGTAAACGCGACGGTTGTAGGTTCGATTCACACTCGGAGGAATTCATTATTCTGATTTCTGTCACTCTGGTAGGAAGTCAAACCGCAGCGTTGAGTGTAAATGAAGAACAGAGTGTCTTAACATTATGTTCCCTCTGCCTATGCTGCTACACAAAATTACCCTTATCACTCAAGAAATTTTGAAAATTTCTTGAGCGATAAGGAAAATTAAACAAAAAATCCTTATTTTATACAGTAATAACAGAGAACTTGTTAACATATTATGAGAAAGCCTAGAACTACCTGCTACGTTAACCAAATTCAAATAGAACCAGTACAGATCATGCTCATTCTGATATATTTGGTGATAATAAGGACTAGCAATTTCTGCTATATAAATTTTACATTTCTTTCTTAAAATTCATCGTTGCTCAAGATTACCTACATTAGGTTCATCCACACATTTAAAGTCAAAGTTTTTAAGCCTGTCAAAATATTTCATAAAAATGTGTGAAAAAACTTTTAATAAAATCAAATTTTATCCTTTCAGGCTTCAATACAGTTAGTGTCCATTTATATAATCTGAATACATTATATTACGTCCATATAAAGCCAATAACCTAACTTAACTACAGCTTCCTCGTTAAATTAAAGCATAACTTACTTCGACATTCCATAATATGGAATATTGGTTCTATATTGTTATTGGTTACTTCAGATAACACTTAATACGTTGTAATAAAGGCGATAATGCAACCAAAACGATTTTAAAGTACAGCAAGTCCTTACGTCCTAAAGGACTAGCTTCCAGATATTGTACAACCCAAGTACTCTTGTTACAAGAGAATATAGATTAGTTTACAACAGAGGCTGGTCTTCATTTTCTGTATATATTTATATTTTTTGCTAGGCTATGAAATGTTTGTTTGGTGCAGTGGGTAAAATCTAGTACTAAGTAAATTATATTGACTTTAATATAATAAATTAATTCAGTTAATATGTAAAACACTACATAAACACACTATTAAGTACAAAAAAAGATAAAAATAAAACAATTATATAATTTACTCTCAATTTTTAAACGCTCTGTCATTTGATTAAACTATACTTGAGAAGAACCGTTTTCAAAGACAAGCCTGTATGATATTGTGTCACTGCGAGGGACCAGCGATCGCTTTATTAGTAACTTAATAATATTATTTAAGAAAAATAATTTAAAGGCAAAAAAATTTTATGTAGAGTATATAGTATGGAAAATATATTTTCTTACATATTATTACTATTATTTTAAAAAACTGAGACCGCAATAGTGCTTATTATCCTCTATTAATTATCCATAATTAATAAATGACGAATGATGTGCCGTCATGGCACGGGGATACACGCGTGCGGCTGTTCAACGCTACGGTTAGAGTGCGGTTCCTACTCAAGGAATTGAAATATTTATTATTTTCCTTTCTTCGCTTTGATGACCAGGTAAAGCATGGCGTTGCGTTCCGCCACTCAACACAATGCCGTAAGAATTCGGCGAAAAGTGGAAAACGCAATTTTCTAAATGGGAAAAGGAGTGTCTTAACATAGGTTTCCAGGTTCCCTCCGCCAACTCTACAATTTGTGGAATACAGGTTGAAGCCAAATAAAGTATAAATTAAAAAATAATAAGAATAATATAAAAATTGTGATAGTTCATTTTATTTTTTATGAGCAATCAAAATTTAAATACAAAAAATATAATTAGGACGAAAACAAATTAGAAATTAACAGTAGGTGTAACCACAAAACAGCAAACTTGAAAGCTGCGTAAGGGATTACTGAATAAATAAGCATCAGACAGTGCTGTGTCCCGTTTACTTGTCACTATTAAGACCTTTTAGTTCTATAAAAATATAAAATTGAGAAATGTTTAAATATAAAAAATAAATAAATTACAAAAAAAGCAGATTAATTATTACTTTAAATAAAATTTAACACGCCTTTATCTTTACTATAGTAAGTAGAAAAAAAAACAAGAAATAAACAGAGTTTATTAATGTAATGGGTCCAGGTCCAGGTCTGAGTTTCGACTAATAAGCATCCCAGGGTTTAATTTATTTCCAACTTCGACCTCTGAGCTCGGTGGTACTGCATTACTATAATCATGTATTGTCACATAATCTACGTTTATTTGCCAAATTTCATAAATATTAAAATTAGAAATGACCAAATAAAAATTCGTTAAAATCAAAGCAGCTAATCTAAGAATTATTTAAAACTACTAAGTATCGTTTTCATATAAAAAAAACATATCCTTAGGTTTTCTTTAATTTTTTGAGGCCAGTCGTGGCGCAGCGGCACGAGGTGTGACTGTAAAACCTCCAGAATTCGGCAGAAAGTGGGGAACGGAGTGTCTTAACACTAGGTTCCCTCTACCTACCTTGCTGTGTGCGGGATACAGCGTGAAGCTGATTAGATTTTTTATTTTTTTATAAAAAAACCTAATCGTAACGACCTCTTATAAACTCGTTTAAAATCAAAATACATTTTATTAAACAAACCATACTTACGGACGTGACCTCGCATGATTTCACCTACATCTAAATTTTCCAAGATTTAATGGTTCTCCTGAAAATTAAACATATAAAATAATATTTACATCGACGAATTTACTTGCGCTAATTTACTTTAAGGAAAATATTGGGCTTCTTTTGGACATTTGTCGACGTTAATAAAATTTTCAAATTAATTTTTGTGTCGTATTTTTGATGAAAAAATTATGGCTCGTCACTATTTAAGGCAAAAAATGTTAGCTTTATTAATATATATAAAATATTTGTAATATTTGTGATATTTAACAGACTTCTTTCTGTAAAAGGAAGAGGTTATCAAATCGATTGTATTTTTTTATTTGATTATGCAGATTTTTTGATTTATAGACATTTTATTCTTCTATATCTAAAACATTGTAATATAAAAATTTTAAGTTTAATTTTCGCGCATTTATTTTAGTTTTTTTTTTAAATTTCCGAGCTCAACTAAGACATAGTGAGATGTTAGGTTATGCCACTTGACTCGTAGTGGATCGAATTTTATCAGGTTCACAGCGTCTTAGCACTAGATTCTCTCTATTTATAGTATCACCAATGTGAAAAGCTAAATAAATTATGAATATACATTGTATTTACTCAATGCGGCATCGTTATATTTAATTAATAAATAATTAGTACACTAACGCGTCCTCACGACAATCTCGCTTTACACAGTCATATCACGTTATATGCTTTTGGTTTTGATGTATTCTATCATCTGTGTAATTTAATGATTATTATTAATGATATAACGTTGTGTATCTACAATTACGAAATTTGGCTCGAAGTGACAACTTACAACGAAAATAACCGAAAAACACCGAAAAATGAAAATTTATAGGTAATACATTAAAAAACCTATAAAAATTGGAGGGCTTGAGTATTTTCTGAAATTCAGGCTTAGCTCACCCTAAGCCTTTCCAATTGTTATCTCACTTGAACTAGCGGACCAAATTCTGTCCCCTTTTGAAGGCTATTATTTTATTGTGATTTAACCACAAATGTATAGTTTTCAGATTTTTTCCTAAACTAGCAATACCTGTAGATACTAGATGCCAAATTCCATAATTCTAGTTTAACTGGAAGTACCCATTGTATTAATTTTGATTCTCTTAATCGAAATACGTAATTTTGCTAAATAAACGAGTATATCTTTTTTTTAAGTAAATGTAGAAATACATTTTTTTTTCGGGAAATCATGGGGCCGTAAATAAAGATATATGGTTTGAATTTCAACTCGATATCCTCAAGCGTTCCTGAGATACAAGCTCTTGACAGGCAGGCAGGCAGGCAGACAGACAGATAGAAAGACGGACAACAAAGTAATCTTATAAGGGTTCCTTTTGTTTTTAAAAACATTACAAACTTAAAATTGTAGTTTATTTATAAGTTGTCCTTCCCCTTGAACTGCAATTCTGCTATTAGTACGGAAGCCTCAACCCGACTCGCACTTAACTTTTCTTATAATTTATTATTAGTATTGTTTTAATTATTGTCATCCTTTTATTTATTTAATTTCTTCTTTGTAACTTTATTATTTCACGATCACAAAAGCCGTCAATTACAAACAGTGCTCTAGCACAATGTATGATCCCATACAAATATAATACAATAAAAAAAACCGTCATAAAAAAATATATGATCGCATTTTTACATATCAAGCCTTTATTATCTGAAATAAAATTGCAAGTTTCAAAGGAATTTTTCAATATGCTTTGAACAATTTGCAATGGAGTCATAAGAGCGTGTAGTTTACGGATTTAATAAAGGAATGGAGGGATCGCTTTGTGAAGTGAATCACTTCCATCGAGTAATTATGGCGTTTGATTATATGTGTAAATGATTTTAATTATGTTTATCGTTATTTTAAGTTTACTGTCGTGGCTAGTTTTCTATTCGATTAGAGAAAATATGGAAATTAGAAAAAGTTTCGCTTTTTAGCTCATATGAGTATTTGGAGAAATTATATCGAGTACTAAGCTCTGTAACAGAAGCATGTGTATAAGACTCTTTTTTTTCAGCTTTACGCTGTATCCTGCTTGTGCGACAAGGAGGGCAAAGGAAACCTAGTGTTACAACACTTCATTCCTCACTTTTCGCCGGATTCTGGAGGCATTGCTTGTTGAATGGCAGAAAACAACGCCGCGCTTTGCCTCGACATTACAGCAGAGAAAATAAAAATCTTAAATATTTAATTTCTTTGAGTGGGAATCGAACTCACAACCTGTCACATTTACAATCACACGCTTGTGCCTCTGCCTAAGGGCATAAATATATAAGACTTATTTACTCAACATATGTTTTGACACTACTGATGCAGCTGATAAAATGGGAGAAAAAAATAGAAGGAATTGTACACACAATATGTTTTTTTAACATTTATTAACAAAATAAAATCTTAATAGTAACTTCTAAGGCTTAATTTCATTTATCCTCTGCTTAAAGAAAATGTCATATGGTTCTGTGATCAGCCTAACAGTTGATCTCCTCTCCCTCGTCGTTCTTCTAAATCGGTCGGGTGAAGCCCGCGTTGGATACTGCCAATCTGGACATCTGAAAGCAATATACACACTTTTATTTTTTATACCATCCGCGGCTTCGCCTGCTTAAACTTATTTTTATATTATAGCCAAATTATATATTTTTTTTACATAAATTGCCTATGTGTTATTTTGATGTAAAAACTCTAAGTCTGTTCAGTATTTTTTGCGTAAAAGAAGAACATACATCCAACAAACATCCAACTATCCTCACAAGCTTTCACATTATAATATTAGTAGGATAGTAGGTTCATGTTACTATTAGTTCATGTAGTTAGTAAGCGCCAATTACAAATTAAAAAATGCTGAGATTCCATATAAAAAGCTGAGCTACCGCCGGAATTTAGTAATCGCATAGGTAGTTATCAAAGATAAACTAACGTGTTCTCCAATTGGAATATGACCAATTATTTTGACACAATAACAATTAACATCACAGTGGCTTGATGTCTTCATTACGTTGTGTTCGTGTTTAATTTCCTAATACTTGTAAAATAACATAGTAGTATAAAGAACCGGCGTATTTGTCTTTTTTATATAAACATTTATCCTAGTGCTTTAAGATAATAGTCATGTCAACAGCCAGTCACGTTATAAACGCACCCTTTTTAATTGAATTAAAAAAATATTGTCTATTCCGTTCTCTACTTTATAATAATTTACTATCCTGAGTAGGAATCGAACCCATAACCGTCGATTTACAGTGAGACCGCATAAATATTTCATATTCATAAAATTTTAAATAAGTTTAATTGTAAAAAGAACAAGTGGGGAACGGAGCGTCTTAACACTAGGGTCCCCCTGCCTATCCTACTGTGTGCGGAATACTGCGTGAAGCTGAATTAAAAAAATAATATATTTAATTTATATAACATACAATTTAAAAATAACTAAACAATTTTAAGCTTCCATTTGCATTTACATTAAGATCGAAGTATAAAATACATCGTGGAGCTGATTTAATTTTAATTTCGATATACAAAGCACGTACTTTTGTATGTCAGGTAACCTTTGGCCTTTACATCTTGCTTCCCATTTCGACCAGTACTTAAAACCTTCTTCCTCAAATATTTGTGATGCGCACGCGCAGTCGTCCTTAATGTCTTCGTCTAAAAGCGCTGAAATATATAATAATTATATGAATAACAATATATAGTCAAACTTTAATTAATATGTTTTTTTTAATTAGTTACCGCTACAGACCCTTTTTATTATCTTATTTTATTATCAATTATATTAATTACATTATTGTTTATACCATTACATTTATACAATTTATTTTATTAATTTATATAATTAATACCTTTTACAATATAAAGTAAAGATATATATATATATATATATATATATATATATATATATATATATATATATATATATATATATATATATATATATATATATATATATATATATATATATATATATCTTTACTTTTTTTAACCTAATTCCCTATACGTTCCGTGAGCCTCTCTCGAATTTCGTTGGTTGATTCCGATGTACTTGTGTCGACTGTATTCCCAGCTACCTATGTCATCTTGCCACACCTGGGAACACCGTTGACCCACATCATCTTCTTCTTTCATTATCAATTAATATTTTAAAGATGAAGAGAGTGTTTGGTTGAACGTACTCCTCGTTACTTTCTCATTAACTACTGGATAGATATCAAAAGACGAAGACATAGGAATACAGCGAATCCTCGAAACTTTCCGTATTAGGTAGCGGAGCTCAATGTTTTGTTATCAGATCGAGGAAATAAAATAATTAATTCTCGCGAGAAAACATTGAACCCAAAACTATCGTTCTTACGTTAAGATGTTGCGCCGCTGCGCCATGGCGGCTTTATTGTGATTAGTCAAGTCTCGAGTCGAGTCTAGTCGTGGCGCAAAATCACAAAGTGTGACTGTAAACGCGACTGGTTGTGGGCTCGATCCCCACTCGAGGTAATGAACTATATATTTAAATTTATATTTCTGTTCCTCGCTCAAGTGTCGACTCAAAGGGCGTCGTTGAAATCCGCCACTCAACACGCAATACCTCCAGATTCGGTGAAAAACTGAAAAACGGAATATCTTAACATCTAGGCTTCCTCTACCTACCATGCCGTGTGAAGCTGAATTAAAAACTTAATATATTTAGTTTATATAACATACAATTTCAAAATATCTAAATAATTTCAAGCTTCCATTTGCATTTATATTAAGATCGAAGTATAAAATATAAAGCAATAAACACACTTCAAAATTCTATAATAAGCATTACTTATTTCATAATTACCATTGTTAAGTACCAATCTAAAATAACAATGGAGAAGGAATGAAAATACATAAAGCTGCCATAAATAAATGATTTATATTTATTTTTGAACATTTTTAAAGTGTTATTACACACTTAGGAAAGAAAAATACTTATATAGAAAACGTATAAAAATTTGAACGAAGCGGGACTCGAACCCGCGCCTCCTGGTTGGTTTCCAGGAGGCGCGGGTTCGAGCAGTGGCGTAGCGAGCTCAACTTGCGCCCGGGGCAAAATATTTTTTTAGCGCCCCCCAGGTGAAAACCTTATAAGTTCATCTTTATAATAAGACAGTAAAAATATTTTGTCTGTACATTTAGTAATTTTGACTGAAATGGATATAGGGACACATAAAAAGAATAATAGAAATCAAAAATATTTGTTTTGAATTTCTTATGTCTGTCTGTCTGTCTGTCGATATGCATGGTCACATTTTTCTCTGAAAGTACTGAACCGATTTACTTAAAAGTTTCACCAATTGCTTTATTTTAACTCAACTTAACTATTAAAGTTGTATCATCAAAATCGGTTCATTAAAAAAAAAATAACGTCATTTGAATGAACTCAAGGCATTGGTTTGCCTGCGAATGTCATATAGCAATCGCGCTGGTGAGATTCCTGGCTAAAGAATGACATTCGAAACGTCTTGATTATATGACTGTTGATAAAAATATATATTTTTGAAGCACTATTATACAATATTTTATACAGTAAAGTAAACAAAATTGAATTGTTAGTGGAGATTACCTTCATAAATCATAACAGTTAAGTTTAAGTCGTAATTAATTCAACATAGAGATAAAGACCGATTTGATCTTGAAAGAAATATCAAGTATCAAAATGCCTAAAAACATCCTTTCTACGTGTACACTGTAATAACTACATATTTACCAATTGTACATTTAGCTAATAATATATGTAACTAATTTTAAAAGTGTACAGGAGTTGATAGGCAATTATTACAGTTATTTTACAAAGAATATTATGAATCATTATCCAAACCAATAATTTAACATTTAAGGCTGTTTTTGAAGCAAATTAAATTATTAACTGACATCAGCACATTTAAAGTTAAAAGAACGTAATGTTACAAAAATATATTCGTATAATATATAATTAGCTTTATGTATATTTTATAAATCAAATATCAAAATTGGTCGTATTTTTTAGTTCGAAACAATCAAAAATTCTTATAGAAATTACGATAATGTCGTAAAAAAATCATATTAGAATATTACAGATTAAAGTAATAAAAAATCACATTAGAAATAATTTTAGTTGTCAATCAATTCTGCTTATTAAATCAATAATCATGTAGTTTAAGCGGGCGAAGCCGCTGGCGAGCCGCTAGTCAATAATATCATCAAAATTAATCATTTGAAATTTTTCTCTTTTCATCGTTGATCGTAGATAGCAATTGATACTGAGATAGTCAGAAGTACTTGAAGTGCCACTCTCAGGTTTGGAAAAACATCTTCTCCTTATGATATTATAAAAGTAAACAAATCTAATAGGGTTTTAGGTTTTAGGTTCACTTTCTTTTCTACTGCGGAGTAACGTTTTGCAGTCACATATTTCGATAAAGAGTTCTATTCCATTGAAATCTGTATTGTAAAATTCACCCAATTTTTTATAACTTTTAAAGGTCGTTATCAACATTATCCTTGTTTAATAAATTTCTAATGTCTAGTAGAAATCCAAATTTGAAATGAAGGTCACATAATCGCGTAAATCGTGTACATATTCCTTATTGAATACGATCAAGAACGCTTTTCACAACACGAGAAATTTAACTTTCTGCAGAAAGACCAACATCTCTAGCCTATTCTCCATTTTACGGTGTCTTCTTACACGTTCTGTTGTATTAATATCCCATCTTTTACAAATAGACTTCGCCTTTTCTATTGAGGCAATAGAGATTTTTCATAGAGATTTTCTCGAATTTCGGCTTGTTCAAGATCATGGAACGCTTCTCTAAAATTCATTTTAAGATCTTGTAATCTGAGTTGCACACGTTCTCCTCAATTCTCCTTAAGGTTTCATACCAAAAATGAACTAAAGTTATGAAACTAAAATTTTGTATATTTTGCAACAGAATTGAAGATTCACTTCTGGTGTCACTTGTAGTTATCTGTTATTGTTTATAATAGATCTACTATTTTTTCTAGCCTATCGACGATAATGTTAACCGCTTGTACTCTGGCACTCCATCGTGTTTGAGATTCACGTTTGACAGATTTTGTTACAGCATCTTTTAATAATTCCCATCGCAACGTTAAACATAAGAAAAAGAGATATATGTTTTTAATTATTCCAAAACATGTCACAACAATTTATAAGTAGGCTCTTATTTAGCTGTAGTAACTCCTACCAAATTCAATGAACGATTATCACAATTTACAAACAAGACTTTATGAGTTTTTGTCTATTATTCTTTGTTGAACGCCAGATGTGTGTCCTGCCATCACGGCAGCATTATCGTAACCTTGTGATCTGCAGTTTGTAAGTGAAATTTCATGAGAATTTAATTTATTTAAAATCGTATTTTCGATCGAGCCTGCTTTATTGGCATGTATGTCGATAAACCCAAAAAAGATTCTTTTGTAGAAACTTTTTTATTGATAAAATCAACGTCTACGTACCTAATGACTTGGGACATTTGTTCTCGATGAGAGATATCTGGAGTTGAATCAAGCAAAATTTCATTATTTCTTTTGTTATCTTTTGTTACTTGAAGTCAAACTGTAGATACCAGAAGTTGAATGAATTTATTTTGAATCTGTGGTGATAAATATGAGATAGTTTTTGGAATTTCTGTGGCATGTCTCATATGATTTCCTAGCCGCGGATCGAACTGACCTACAAGTCTGGGCAAAGATAGTATGTTTCCTACGTTTGTACCATCTTGTCTTGTCAGTGCTAGTTTTTCAACATGGCCACGCAGAGGTAGATTTTGCATAATTAAATGCCTTATGCAAGCTAATATTCTTTGCAATATATTACGCCATCGTTCTTTTTCATACTGAATGTGCGCTTCTAATGATACTTCAATTTCCGTTTTACTTGTTAATCTACGTTATGTCTCTTTCCAGGCCATAAGTAATTTTGGGGGATTTGGACTTTCATGGCAAATCAATTTATCTTTTTCCTATCATTTATTAAAACTAGCAGATGTTACGAAAGAAGATTGTGTAGTGAAATTTGGTGTACTAAATAGTAAGCAACAAAAGCAATACGCGGCATTGTTCTTGGTGAATATAATAACCAAGATCGGTTAACTTCAGTTCCTTCCTTTTCATTACCGACTCGTCGAGAAAACCATCTTGGCATTAGGCGATTAGTCGATGTTATTGTGCGCTTAATTTTGATATGTGCTAGGTTCAAGAATAATCATTTCTCTTCGAAGTTGGTCCGAAATTATAGGACGATTGTTGCTAGATTTTAAATAAGTCTCATCCTTGTAATTCAGAACGTCCGGAATTACAACAAGTCTTTCTGATGTTTTTTCTGGGCTTTTCATCAGATGTGAACACAGATTTAACATTTGTAATATATTTGGACCACCTTCTTCACAGTCTTGTATTTGTTGTGTTGTGTCAATACATAAAAGTTTAGCTGCAGTAGGTGTACAACCTGAAACTGGATCTGACTCTAAATCTGATTTTACATTTTTATCCTTGATGACCTCGGGATTTCTTTTTTGGCTTTATAAGTTTTTTTTAGTTTACATGTAGAAGAAGTACAGAATGCTAATATTTTTCAATGGTAATGCCTTTGTGACAATATTTATACTTTTAATGGCATACCTACACTTTGCTATGGCAATGCCAACGCGTATTATTATATGCGTCAATTGCTACTCTAGAAACATATAAAATCTTTAATTGTCGCGATTTTTAGTTATCTCTGTATATAATACTAGCGGCTCGCCCACGGCTTCGCCCGCTTAAAATACATGATTACTGATTTAATAAGCACAATCGATTGACAACTATAATGACTTCTAATATGATTTTTTTTACGACATTATCGTCAAAGAATTTTTGATTGTTTTAAATAAAAAAATACGACCATTGTTGATATTTGATATTTATAAAATATACATAAAGCTAATTATGTATTACACGTAAGTATATATTTTTGTAACTTTATGTTCTTTTTACCTATCTAATATACGTCTCATCATAATTCTAAAACTCTGTTAAATGTGCTGATGTCAGTGAATAATTTAATTTAGGTTATAGGATTCATAATATTCTTTGTAAAATAACTGTATTAATTGCATATTAACTCCTGTACAGTTTTTAAATTAGTTCCATATATTATATGAACGAACCAACCAAAATATCTTTGTATTTACTTGATATT
This sequence comes from Heliconius himera, assembly GCA_021202915.1. NCBI lineage: Eukaryota > Metazoa > Arthropoda > Insecta > Lepidoptera > Nymphalidae > Heliconius > Heliconius himera. Next base: position 703,177 of record JAJHJA010000092.1, read on the forward strand.
TCTTTCAAGATCGTTCTTTATCTCTGTGTTGAATTAAAATAAATTAAAATTAGCTTCACGCTGTATCCCGCACATAGCAGGGTAGGCAGAGGGAACCTAGTGTTTAGACACTCCGTTCCCCACTTTCTGCCGAATTCTGGAGGCATTGCGTGTTGAGTGGCAGAACTCAACGCCGCGCTTAACCTCGACACCAGAGCGAAGAAATGGAAATATAAATTTAAGTAAATATTTCATCTCCTCGAGTGGGGATCGAACCCACAACCAGTCGGTTTTGCAGTCACACCTCGTGCCGCTGCGCCACGACCGGCCGGTTGAATTAATTACGACTTAAACTTAACTGTTATGATTTATGAAAGTAATCTCCACTAACAATTCAACTTTGCTTACTTTATTGTATAAAATATTATATAATAGTGCTTCAAAAATATATATTTTTATCCACAATCATATAAACCAGACGTTTCGAATGTCATTCTTTAGCCAGGGTCATACCAGCGCGATTGCTATGTAATATTCGCAGGCAAAGTAATGCCTTGAGTTCATTCAAATGACGATAACTTTTTTTTTAATGAACCGATTTTGATGAACTAAACTTTAGCACTCAAGTTGAGTTAAAACAAAGCAATTGGTGAAATTTTCAAGTAAATCAGTTCAGTACTTTCAGAGAAAAATGCGGACAGAAATATGTCGACAGACAGACAGACAGACAGACAGACAGACAGACAAGAAATTAAAAAAAAATCTTTTTGCTTTCTATTATTCTTTTTAAGTGTCCCTCTATCCATTTCAGTCAAAATTACTAAATGTACAGACAAAATATTTTTACTGTCTTATTATATATAGAGAAGACAGTAAAAATATGTTGCCTGTACATTTAGTAATTTTGACTGAAATGGATAGAGGGATACCTCTATCCATTTAAAAATCAAAAATTTACTTAAAAAGAATAATAGAAAGCAAAAAGTTTTTTTTTAATTTCTTGTCTGTCTGTCTGTCGATATTTTTGTCCACATTTTTCTCAGAAAGTACTGAACCGATTTACTTGAAAATTACTTTGTTTTAACTCAACTTAACTACTAAAGTTTAGTTCATCAAAATCGGTTCATTAAAAAAAGTTATCGTCATTTGAATGAACTCGAGGCATTAGTTTGCCTGCGAATATTATATAGCAATCTCGCTGGTAGGATTCTTGGCTAAAGAATGACATTCGAAACGTCGGGGTTATATGATTGTTGATGAAAATATATATTTTTGAAGCACTATTATATAATATTTTATACAATAAAGTAAACAAAATTGAATTGTTAGTGGAGATTACCTTCATAAATCATAACAGTTAAGTTTAAGTCGTAATTAATTCAACACAGATTTTTGGTTGGTTCGTTCATATAATATATGTAACTAATTTAAAAACTGTACAGGAGTTAATATGCAATTATTACAGTTATTTTACAAAGAATATTATATGAATCCCACAAATCAATAATTTAACATTTAAGGCTGTTTCTGAATGAGTAAATTAAATTATTCACTGACATCAGCACATTTAACAGAGTTTTAGAATTATGATGAGACGTATATTATATAGGTAAAAAGAACATAAAGTTACAAAAATATATACGTGTAATAAATAATTAGCTTTATGTATATTTTATAAATATCAAATATCAACAATGGTCTTATTTTTTTATTTAAAACAATCAAAAATTCTTTGACGATAATGTCGTAAACAAATCATATTAGAAGTCATTACAGTTGTCAATCAATTGTGCTTATTAAATCAATAATCATGTATTTTAAGCGGGCGAAGCCGTGGGTGAGCCGCTAGTTTTAAATAAAACTTTTAAATGTGATAAATAATATAAAAAATAATAATCTTTTATTTTATGCTAAGGCAAATTTACAAAAAGGTTTTTTTTCGCCTGTATTTAATTTGAGGTAAATAACCAATGCGATGTTTATATAAAATTAAAGTTAAAAAGTTTTTCGGACCATTTGGCGCCCCTATGTGAGCAGCGCCCGGGGCAAGATGCCCCCCCTTGCCCCCCCCTCACTACGCCACTGGTAGGTACACGTAACGGTTACCGTATACGGTAATGACCGGTGTTCGGTGCGGGTCAGCTGATTGTCAGTCCAAGACTGTCTTCCGTGCTTGTTTTTTTTTATTTATTTCTTTTTTTTTAAGTTTCACGCTGTATCCCGCATACAGCAGGGTAGGCAGAGTAAATGTAGTGCTAAGAATCCGTTTAATATTTTTCGTCGAATATTCGAGACATTACGTGTTGAGTGGCAGATGTCAACGCCGCGCTTTTTCTTTTTATAAGAGCGAGGAAATCAAAATATTAAATAGTTCTTTCTTCTGAATGGAAATCGAACCGACAACCTTTGCGTTTACAGTCGCATGTGCCACTGTACCACTACGGCCTAAGCGGCTTCTTTTTTATTTTCAAAAATTCAAGAAGAGTGATAGGTCACTCTTCATTTTTTGCTATAATTATAAATTTTAAGCGGTTAAATATAAAGTATACTTATAAAGTTATACTTTAGCTAACAAGATAGCAGTAACGAGAATATTATATTTGCCTAAAAATGTTTTCGTGGCAAGAAATCCAAGCTAATGTAACTCAAATCTCAATTATGGGTCTTGAACGTATTTCCTGTTTATGCAAGATTTTTGTATGAAATTTCAATGTGTTTTATACTTTTTTTATTTATTACTTCTATTTTAAATTGACAACAAGAAACAAGAAAAGATATAATAAATTAAATTCGCAATGCAGAGGTTATATTAGTAAGATGTTTTTATGTTAATCCATTCTTTTACATATATCAAGATATTGATAAGTATCTATATAAAAACGAAGAATTTAATTTGTTTTGTTAATGTTAATATTGTTTTTCGTTTAATCGGAAATATTTTTGATAATGACTAATCCTTTGATGCGGATTTACCGGACAAATTCAAGATTCCAAGCATATTTTATACTATTCTTCTAAAAACTCTTACCTTATTGTAATATTCTTTTCAATAATATTGAAACTAAATAAAATAGACATATAATTTAGAATAGAACATAGATTCTTTCCAGTGAGATTATTTCCATTGAGAACAAATAATAACCATTAACCAACATAGAAAACGAATAAAAAATTGAACGTAGCGGGATTTGAACCCGCGACTCTTTGGAAACCGTCCAAGCGCTCTGACCAACTAAGCCATACGTTACTATTCCTATGTGTGGAATAACACTTTAAAAAATGTAAAAAAAAATAACCAAATTTTTCTTTTATTTCCAGACCGGCAATCGCGTAAGGAGTCCAGCGACGAGATTCACGTGTCAAGGCCGCGCGTCCGGCTACTACGCAGATGTCGAGACCGGCTGTCAGGTGAGATGCGATATATTGAATCATTTATAAAATACTAGTCGTCACCTCCAATTTTGCTTGCATGGACTTTATGGCGTAAAATAGATTATTTTTTTCTCGTTTCTGTAGGAATTTGGTAAAATTCTGTATTAGTGCTCCCCTACAGCCCCTAACTTGTATACATGCCAGATTAAAGTCCAGCTTGGCGTTGTCTGTCACTGACTTGGTTGTAGGTTCAGGGAAAAGAATTAATTTAAATATAAATTTTAGAATAATACAGCGAGACATGTAAAGACACGATTCCGCTCGATCCCGCATTTGTCCCCTGTGGAGTTAGAAATATCTTCGACGTTTTTACGATAATTGGATTTGAACCTCCTAACGTCATGGATTTCAAGTTCAACGCGTAAACAAAAGTATGACTATAAGTATATATTTCAAGTATTTTTATATTAATATAAAAATACTTGAATTTTACGTTTCGTGAATTTTAATGAATGTATATTATTTTATGAATTTTGTGTGCATTGAACATTCTTACATAATTTATTGTAATTTTATTGATGTTAAAGTTTATTTATAGTATCGTTGTCACGCATTTGGCATAATACATGACTGACTGGACAGGACCGCATCAGGTGTGGTAAAATAAATTAACGTTATACTGTTTCTTAGGCATTACCTTACCTGATCCTTGCAAATAACAAGGAGTTATGTAAGAAATGTGACACATTCTAAGTGCCCGAAGTAGCTGTGACTGGCGGATATAGTGGGTTACATCGAAATTATTAATGTGATGTTATATGGCAAATCAATTCGAACCAGTAATTCCTGAGATAAGCGCGATCAAAAAACAAACTCATCAGCTTAAAATATTAAGAATAGATAGATATAGATTATTACGTTATTTTCCCCCTTTTTTGTATAAATAAAAGTGTTCATGAAATAATTGTATACAGACAAGCAAAGCCACGGTAAATAAGTAGGCTATTGTTATAACAATTTGTTATTCTTTCATCTATTACGTTTAAGCAATACCATTTATCATTTTGCCTTTTATGTCTATAATAGCATAATAGATTAAACTCCAATATATAAAATTAGTTCTTTTTAAATTTATATTCAAATTGTTGCAACTATTAATAAAATTTTGTTTTATTTTGCGAAATATGCATCTTTCAAAATATTTTCAATTTCTATAAATCGATAGTTATGTCAAAATAGTTCAAGTCGATTCTTTGCTCTTTGTATTTATTTGTGTCGAAATGTATAGTGTGTCAGTTAGTATAGCAAATATTCTGACTTTCAAGCTACATCGAGGTCGTCGTGACTCAGCGGCAGCCTACTGTAGCAGCGTCCTACTGTGAACGCGACGGTTATAGGTTTAATTCCCACTCGAGGGAACGGATTATTTTTATTTTCCTCTGGTAACAAGGCTCAAAACATTCAACACACAATATCCCGAAAACAAGGCGGTGGGGAACTGAGTGTGTTACTTTTGTTAATTCTAGATTCTCTCTGCCTACTTTGCTATGTGCGGGACACAGCGTGAAGCAATAAAAAACCGGACCAGTGCGAGCTACACCGAGGCCGTCCCAATTTCAGGATTGTAGCTTCACGAGAAGTACAATATATAAAAGTTGACATACTAGGAACCTAATTAAGTTTGCTGTAATTTAATTTTTTCCGACTTTTTCCTTTATTTATATTTTTCACTTCTTGCTAAATTTCATAATTGCATGTCTATGGGAAACACCCTATAAGTTTTGACTACGGGACGAATAAGATGGATAATGGAAATTTAAATTCTCCGGCGTACGCGCTCCTTCCTTATGAAATGAACTACAAATATAAGTTTGTAATGACGAACAGACGGACAACAAAGTGATCCTATAAGCGTTCCATTTTTTCTTTTCGGGTTTTTAAGGTGCCAAAAATCAAACTAGAGGACGTAAGTTAGATCTAGACATTTTTATCTTACAGAAAAATTATTCCGCTTCCCATATTTTACATTTAGATTCAACTCCCACAATAAGTCTAACCCGACCGGGATAATGATTGTTTTCATGGAATATACATAATATGTACATTTTCGCCATGGGGAATCGAACTTACGTCTATCTAAACTGACCCACAATGGCTCATATTCGTATATTTCATCATTAATTTCATCTCTGATTGTCCAAATACGATACACCCATCCTTTTACTTTGACCCTAGAATTAAGAAATAATGCATTTAGATTTTGTATTCCAAATGTCTTCTCTCATTACGCTTATCATAATGTTTATCTTTCCTTTTAAGCTTACTAAGCTTGACCTTGTAATGTGCTGAAATCGAACCATATATGTAATTTCTAATATAAAATGATATCATCAGAGGTTATTCTCATGTGATAATAGAATTTGGTAGTCGTTAGTTCGAACTAAAAGAGGATATAGCAAAATAAGAAAAGATTTTTATTTATACTATTGGTTATATTCGGCAGACAAAATACGGTGCCGGATTCCGTGACTGTCCTTAGTGCAGATTGATAGTGATTCTCAACCGTTTTTTTGTTGCGGCACAAATTTAACGATTTCAAAATTTGGCGGCACACAAAGAAAAGATAAAAATTATTTACTACACACACACACACTGCATAAATAGTTTATGACAAAAATTTTAAATATACGATTTTTTTTTGTGGATTTAAATATATATTCATGTTAAAAATATTTTTCTTTTTAAATGATATAATTTAATAATATTAACATTATTATATATTTGCAAAATTTGGCGGCACACTTTTGAAATTTGACGGCACACAAAAGTGCCGCGGCACAGTGGTTGAGAATCACTGCCTTAGTGGGTCCTCTGAATCTTAGATGTACCTGCGATCTTAAATCAATTTAAAAAATGGCGTAGATTAATTAGTAAATACCTCTAGACAAAAAAAGATAACAATTAAGAATTTACTATGTAGTACGTAGTTTAGAATCAATGCGGAGATGTGTAAACAACTCAATTAAAAATCATATTTAATTAACCGGGAAATGGTATGTGGTATGTTTATATGGCGGAATGTACTAGAAATCTTACTCATATTTCATTTATTACTTTTTTCTGAAGTTTTTATTGAATAAAACAAAGAGAGTTGATCTAGGAGATTTTATAGATTTTAGAAAAAGAATAAAATTTTTAAGGTAGCAAAAACGTCCAAGAGGCATAGGTTCATATCGCGCTACGATATTTTTTTTTATAAAAAATCAATTTGCATCGTAGATGTAATGTTAAAAAAAATTAACGTAGAACGATTTTATACAATTTTTCGAGATATTTAATTTTTTTATGTATTAGCAGTGTTTCTAACTTTGTATGTAATTTAGTTAAAATTACTAGTAAAATACACTTTAATAATATTTTTTAGTTGCTTTATAAATATCTTTGAAGAACTGATTTATTACACATAATTAACTCATTATTATTGTTATCTTAATAATTATGTTTGCGCTAATACGTGCCTCCTTAAATTATTTAAATTGCCGATTATATCTTGTTATTTTGTTCCTTTACAGTGTTTTGCAGGAAATACTAGATTATATTACTTTATATCACTTTATACTACAGTTGTTTACTGTGAACGACGAACGTATTATTTTGGATAAGGTAAAAAAAATACAAGTAGCGGGAATCAAATCCACACCTTTTAAAAAATATCCAAGCCGCAATTTGATTGACACTTTCTTGTCAGCCTTTCGCGTTTGCCAGTCTAATAAGATCACTGTTCTAAATTATTATACTAAATGGATTTTAGTGAAACTTTCACAAGATGCGTTAGGCTTAAGATTCAATTAAATAATGTTAAATTTTCAAATAATTATGGTTAAAAATTTAAATGATTGATGATTTTTTTATAGAGCACAAATTTTAAGCAAGAATGATAGAGAGATAACGTTTAGGCTAAAGTGTTGGTCATCGAAGAAAACATTTTTATATAAGTTTCTTGATGAGTTAAGGGGAGCACTAAGAGATTATTCCTGACAAGTCTTACGGGCTCAAAACACCGGCTTTCACAAAGTCGACAAAATAGGTTTGCACTAGTTTGACCAGTCGTGATGCAGGGGCACAAGTTAACGGGGCAGTTTGAGGGTTCGATTCCTTTGGTTTGATTTACATTCTCACTTAAGGAAATGGAACATTTAATATTTTAGTTTCCTCGCTCTGCTAACCAGCTATACCGCAGCGTTGAATACCGCTACTCAACACGCAATGCCTCCAGAATTCGGCGGTAAGTGAGAACTGAAATTATCATAATGGGAACGGAATATCTAATACAAGTTTTACAGGTCCCATCTGTCTACCCTGCTATGAGCGGTATACAGCATGACGTCAAAAAAAGACTAGTATGAATGTAAAGACCATTTTTTTATATTTTAACGTAGGCCAAGTAGTTATTATAAACACAATACAAACTGTGTAGTTTAGTATTTCATTTAAACGGTAAATGTACGCAATAAAATAGTTCCAAATAGCTAGTTATTTAGCAAGAATAATAAATTTGAAGGCAACAATGAGATTCACACGCGTGTGTAAAATATAAAAGTTATGACTCTCAACTCGGTATAGGTACAATTAGAGGCAATATTATATTAGTAATATGAAGATTAACTAAGAAGTGAAAATTTTTTTATATGTAATTAAACTTTTTTCAAGACAAGGTATAAAGACTTTTGAGAACTTTTTTTCGGCAAAGCACAAGAACCATTTTTTTCTTTACTTGAGTATGTTACTACTCAGGTAAAGAAAATATTGGTCCTTCGAGCCAGTAATCTATATATATCAAAGGACTTGTGCTGACTGACGGAGGTAAGACGCACGCAGAGCCGTAACCGCTGATGGTAGAAACGTGAAATTTAGACAGATGTTTATTTTCATATTGTGGACATCCACTAAGAAGGGATTTTGAAAAATTTTATCCCTAAAGGGATGAAATAGGGGTTGAAAGTTTGTATGGATTTTTTTTAATTGGCACCGATTCTTATAAAATTTTAAATCCAGACTCTTAAAAATATTTCATTGAACACGTGTTTCATGGTTTTTAAGAATTCAACCCCCTAAGGGTTCAAAAAAGGGGTTGAAAATTAATATAGAAAATTCTTTAAATCGCCACCGATTTTTATAAAAAATTAAATTTAGACTGTTAAAAATATTTATTGAACACGTATTTCGTGGTTTTTTTAGAATTCACTCCTAATAAGCGGGCGAAGCCGCGTGCGCCCTCTAGTTATTAATAAGTTTTTTTTTAAATTGATAAATTTGATATAAAATAGTGTATTTTTAAATCCAAATCTTATTTTTAGTCGTCCTTAATATTTATATCCTACTTATTTATTATTATTTTATTGTTGTTACATTTTTCGAATCTTAGTACCTACTCGATACAGTCACCTTGACCTATGTTAGGACGCTTAAATTCCTTAAACGCTTCAATCGCTTATTTGGTCGTCAGTACTGATTGAATAGGATCTCCTTTTGTTGTATAAGATAAAGTATAACAATAGAGTGACCTTTATTTTAAAAAAATATATAGAAAAACTCTTAAGAGTATGCTCCCACGACCTTATATACAGCATCACCCGGGGTAAATAAATAAATACTTACATAGCTTTGGTCTTGTAATGGAATGAAAGTCATCCGTAGTTTTTGAACGTTGTATTAATCGAAATTATTTTAGAGGCAATCGCGGCGCACAGTAACACATCCACTATTACGGGTTCCTACTCACATGAATTAATATATAACTTTAATTTCCCCAACAAGACAAGGTGCGGCTCTGATAAAAAGACAAGGTGGAGGTAGAGTCCGTCACTCATAACGAAATCTATCGAAAATAGGACGAAAAGTGGAGAACGGAGTGACTGTGCACTAGATTCCCTTTGCCTACCTTGCTATTTGCGGGATACAGTGTGGAGGCAAAAGAAAATAAAATAAAGATTAGTATATCTTATGTATATTTTAACATATATATGTTAAGTTTGTATTAGTAGTACAGGTTGTTTGACATTTCCTAGCGTTTCAAAGGTGTGCTATGGAATGTAGGCATCTCGAGCTCCACATAAGTAATTACAATGTATTGTTCATATTATTAAACTAAATTGTGTAATTGTAAAGCTTTATTAAGCAAAATAATTAACCCATTGTTAATTTGGTTAAAGATTTTTACATTTGTGTTTGTACACTTAGGAACTGTAACTGGAATTTCACGTTACTATAATGTAGAACTTAAGCATTTTGATGTGGGTTCTAATTGTCATGGGTAGGGCTCTTTTACATACCAACATATTTCTAATATTTGCTTTTTTTATTTATTTTATCTAATAAAAGCTATATGAATTGCTCTCAAATTTATTTTGATGTTCAATTATAACCTGTAAATTATAAGGTTACTTTTATTAACTCAATATGTACTTTTATTACATAAAATAAGTAAAGTTATATTTATTATATATTTTTTATAAAAAAATACATTCAAAAATATAAGAAAACACTCTTTCGAGGGTGGGACAAGAGTCCAAGTCATCAGTGGCTGGGGCTCCAGAGAGAGGAACCTCACACGCCTTCACAAGCAAAACTGCCTTCTGCATCCGGTTCTTGTTGGATCAAGAACCGGATGCTAAGCGATAACCTCTTCAGATGTTGGTCGAGACTCTTCCGTTAACTGAAATCACTATCGGCACAATAATAGTCGCATTGAAATCCCACTTGGCGGTCATGTCATGGAAAGCGTCGACTTCCACACTTACGCAGGATATACAGTCCCATTATAGGCAAACGGGGATGCATTCATTGCATTCGGTATGCATTCGGCAATTAACTTGTTATTAATGATGATCGTACGTCCAATAGAGAGGCTTATTTATACTATCTGACCACAATGGCTGTAAAAGTACTCATCTTACTGCATAGTTTAAATATCATCTCTCCAGCAAACTCCATTTTTAGGAGCTATAATGTAACAGACGTACACATAAACACATAAGGGCGTCAAACTTATTAACACGAGTGGTCATTTTTAATAATTTATGTTCCAAATTATTCTCAATTCAATTTATCTTATTGCTACTAGGCACCCTTTTGGAAATAATTAATCGAATTCGCTAAAAAATATAGAAGTATCCACGACATTAGATCACTTCCACTTCAAATAATAACTTTGGTATATAAAAAAGACTACCTATAATTCCACTTCCAAATAATAAAATACAAGAGATATCAATTAAATTTTGAAATATTTATCATGCAATATGAGAAATGCAGTCTGAATGTAGAATGTAAAAGAAAACAACCTCTTTAACAAATTCGTTATTTCACAGTAGTGTCAAAATTACATAACATTTTTACAATATTTCCTTTAACGTTTGCCGATTTGAAAAATACGTGCGGAATAATTGATGAAGTACATACGTAACGTATAATGATTTTTAGATTATTCAACAGTGCCACAGTACTATTACATAAATATGCGTATAGTAAACGATTAATCGAAGGTTATGGGTTCGAATCTAATCTAACTTGGCCTTTTTCTATTTTTAAGGGCAGGAGAGTCGTTTTATATTTATTATAGCTATTCTTTTTTATATACTTAGTGGTGAATACTATAGAGCCTGGATACTAGAGACCTAGTTCATACCTCAATAGCTGCATATTAGGTACTAATTTGTCAAAAACTAACTTTAAATATAAGTTACAAGTCTTGACCCAGCTGCACAGCGTTAAGCTCTGTCACTCATAGGCAATACTTACAAAATGTATAACAGTATCGTAATACGTAACAACACCGTACGGTGAATAACCGTGTTATAGAGAAAGTGAATCTTCAGTAAGTAACCGGTACGCCGGTTTTGTGGCACCGAGACCTTGAACTTTATGCTATTGTGTAATGATCATCTTTATCTGTTACATAATAATATGTATTTTAAATTAGATTTTCACTTATTATTTAAAAATGTATTGTAAGGAAAAAGGCAGAGAGATCTTAGTGATGACTAAAGAGTTACTCCGTTGTTTTTAGGGTTCCATACGTTTTAAGGAAAAAAGGAACTCTTATAAGATCACACTGTTGTCCGTCTGTCTGTATGCCTGTCTGTCAAGAGCTTTTATCTTAGGAATGCAATGAGATATCGAATTGGCTAGCATTTATAGGTATTACTAGGTTAAATCCTAAAAAAATAATAGACGGCAGACGGCATAGCGCTTGATTGTAAACGCGGCGGTCGTTGGTTCGATTCCCCCTCAGAGGAACGAATATACATATAATTTTCCCACGATAGTAACAAAACAAAGTGCTGGGTTGAGACCCGGAACTGCAATGTTTCGAAAAGTGAGTGAGTGCGTGGGCAATGGATTGACTTAACACTTGGTTTCCTTTGGTCCCTCTAAGCCTACTAAGCTATTTGTGGGATACTGTGTGAAACTAATAAAAAAAAATGTAAGCAAAAATAGCACTTGAGTAAATTACTCTCATTTGCTTATATTCAAATTTAAAACATCTACTGTCCTACTTACATAACAAAGACAATAGACGATCGGCTATAAGACATCACAGTGACCACTGAACCATAGGGACCTTGAACTTTCGCTTCTTTTACGTAAGTGGGCGTCGGCGTTAACTTTTAAATTTATTGTAATTTATGCCACGATCTGATATCTTGTAATTACATGCACTTATAATACAAAGTGACTTCTTGAAATGTTGCGATTTTTGTTTTTTTTTTTCACATTTTCTGTATAATTTGTGAATAGATTCTACTGTTCAAGTCAGTTGATAAAGTCTAGTATCTTGGACTAATCACTAACCCAGTGTATGTTAATTTAGAGGTGATGAAAAACGAATTGTGAAAAACGAATTGTGTGTAAATACGGTTTTTTACCACAATATAATTATTTATTTCACGTGCGGCTATAAACGTGATAGATTGTGGGTTCGATTACCACCCGAGAAAGTGAAATTTTTAATATTTTCATTTCAACGCTCTGGTAATGAAGCTAAACGCGTCGTGGAATTCCGCCACTGCTTAGCATACAATGTCTCCGTAAGAAATCTGCGGAAAGTAAGGAAGTATCTTACATTAGGTTCCCTCACTCAGCCTAACCTGCTATGTGCAGGATACAGCGGGAAGCTAAAAAATACATATTTCCTTAGTTACGTTTTACACAAACTAAACTGCAACTAAACTAAGCATTTATTTTAACCAACACTTAAAAGCTCAATGTGACATTAACAAAAATTATCATAGTGATTACCATTTACGTCAAACTATAAATAAAATATATAAAAATATACATTTAACAAGTCCTCTCAATAGTAGGATAGTCGTCCTCTCTGCCTACGTGTATTTCTACTAACTTTCAGGTCAAGGTATAATTTGCTCTGGCGCCTTCTCTAGCATTGTTTGAAAAAAAAAAATAAGTTGTTTGAATAAATCGATTAATTTTAACTATTACGGCTCAGAGGAGTATTCTGCGCCAGTCATAGGTTCGATTTTAGGTCATAATAACCTAATTTACGCTCGATCACTTGATCGCAATAAATTTGTTTTTGTTTATCATATCTTTATCTTGAATGTGTGAGTTTGTGATGTCGCATCACAGCAGGACTGTCTAATCTATAAAATAAATAAAATAAATCAGCTTCACGCTGTATCCCGCACACCGCAGGGTAGGCAGAGGGAATGTAGTGTAAAACACTCCGTTCCCCACTTTCTGCCGAATTCTGGAAGCATTGCGTGTTAAGTAGCAGAACTCAACGCCGCACTTTGTCTCGACTGCTTAATCTATGAGAGATATAAATAAAGCGGCTTCGTAAATCATGCTAAAAACTTTCTTTTTCAATAGGCATTGCATTTGAAACCCTAGCAGCCCACGTAAACCTTAAGAGATGTGAAGGGTCTTATAGACCCTTAGAAAATTTATTCAGTCAGTTTCTCGAAGTAACCTAGGAAGGCTGGTCTGTGAGGCCGCTCTCTTTAAATAAATATACTGCTAGGGGCCAACGAAATATTATTAATATTAGCTTTAAAAATTTTACGTGACGTTATTAAAAGAAAATATTTTAGTATATTAATATTACTTTACTAATATAATTGTTTTTTGGAACTATTTGTGCACAGCGGGTAGCAGATAGAAGTAGTATGGCAAAGGCCATAAACTCAATATCAACGAAATTGCGGGTTGCAACTTATAATCACTAAGTATCTACCGACCTTGAAAGTTTCAAATATTCTATACATAGCCCCCCCGAAGAAGAAAAGATGAAGAGGCCGACGACAGCAGACGAGGCGAAAGCTCTCTGACTACCCCGCTAGGTAACATCGTGAAGTTTTGGTTTAGTTATTTCAGCTTCACGCTATATCTCACAGACAGCAGGGTAGGCAGAGGGAACCTAGTGTTAAGACACTCCGTTTCCCACTTTCCGCCGAATTCTGGAGGTATTGCGTGTTGAGTGGTAGAACTCAACACCGCGCTTAACCTCGCCACCAAGAAATAGGAATATAAATTGAGGTAAATATTTTTTCTCCTCGGGTGGGGATCGAACTCACAACAAGTCGGTTTTACAGTCACACCTCGTGCGCCGCTGCGCCACGACTGGCCTCAGTTAAGTTAGTTATTTTTAAATATTTTTAACGTGATTTACGTGAATATCATGAGTTATGTGATAAATAAAACAATCGGTTGAAATTATACATATATATATGTAATTTTAAATAAAAGCTAATGTACTTGCATCGTATATTAGACGTTTAAGTGGCCAATAAAGAACGTTAGTTAATATTGGATAGTATAATTATGCATTTGATACACCGTCGTTAACTTGCATACGTTTTGTAATCCATGTAGCCTATTACATATACATATATACTTAAGATGGTGACCATGAAAGAAGATTTTTTAGCTTTAGATTGTTTCAAAAATACTTGCGGCTGAGTGAGGACCAGAATGTTTTAACAATAGGCTCCCTCAGCCTATGCTGCTACATGCGGGATAGAGCGTGAATATTTAAAAAAGAACACTTACAAAATCATAAAAATATTTAAGACTTCGATCAAGAATCTTTAAGCTGATGTTATTTCTTAGTTTTTTTTCGTAAGAAATAACGTAAGTATCAAAGTGATACTGACGTTAGCCACTTATCTTAAGCAACTTCAAGGCATTTGGGGTTGCGTCCTCCTATAGGATGCGTCCAAGTTACCTCATATCAGGACTTTCATAGTCTTTGCCTAGTGCTAAGATACTCTATTCTATACTATCTGCCGTTTTTAATTAAGTCGTTGTGCTTTATTTGATTTCTGAACTAAATTCCACGATCTTACTAGATCTAGAAAAAAAAATTCCAACGATAAACGAATATACAACTATCGCGTCCAGAAATAGGTATTGACATCATCATCATCATAAATAAATACATAAATTTTATATAGGAAACAATTATTAGCAAAATTATTGCAAATTGTTACATATTTTTTTGTGTGATAACCTTTTATTTCAATGTAACCACGTGTCGCTTTGTATAGAACTAGGAAAAGAATCGGCCTTGATGTTAACTTTAAATATCTGGTTTACTTAAAATATTAGATTTAGAATAATTTTTAACATTTTTAAGAGTTATTCCACACTTAGGCTTAGTGGTCAGAGCGCCTGATCAGTTTCCAGGAGGTGCGAGTTCGAGTCCCGCTACGTCCAAATTTTTATACGTTTTCTAAATAAACATTGGAATCGTTTTGTTTAGATAATAATTGTATTTGTATATATATAGGACAAGAGTGTGATAAGAGAGGATAACGCACCTGCACCTCTAGTTTCACACGGAGTCCTGGTCGGCATTGATTTCTTACCATCCGGCCGTACGCTCGTTTCCCGTCGTCGTCTTTTTCCCTACTGCTAAGGAAGGGTTATGTTTTTCGCGCGTATCTTGTATGTATGTATTATTCTTTATTACCTCATATCTCCAGAACTGCTGAACGGATTTACATAATTGAGGTATCGTTAGATTTGTATTAGCAGCCCAAGGGTTCTTAGATAGGTGACATTAAATAAAAATAATCATGGCGGCTGTGGGACGCCATTGGACTTAGTGAAAAAAAAATTGTTTCGAATACCACAATATGGGTCTCAAATTCAAGAGCTTAAAGTGAAAAATAAAAAATATTTGTAAAAACAAAAGCCCCGACTGCATAAAACTAAAAAGAAAATAAACAAGTCCAATAGTTTATTAGGATTAACAGTCGGGATCTCTTTAAATTATGCGGGATTCCTGGTAAAGATTTTATTGATTGAAGAATTACTTATTGGTCCCGACTGTTAATCCTAATAAACTATTGGACTTGTTTATTTTCTTTTTAGTTTTATGCAGTCGGGGTTTTTGTTTTTACAAATATTTCATAAAAAAATATAAACACCTCGATGTGTTAATGATGGTTCTCAGGCATAGCATTGTCACTTCGTTCTTTCTCTTTGTCTGAATCAATGAAATATTTTATACTAACATAGTTTATTTTAGTATTTTTTTAAAGCATGTTTAGGATTATTTAATGTATTTACAATGCCTGTGATTTAAGCTATGTAACACTAGTTGCCCTCTGCAACTTCTTTCATGTGGACTTTATTAGGTGAAAACTTGAAATTTCAGTTTTTTCCTGTTCCTGTAGGAATAGTGGCAAATTTTCTCTTGGATCCCCTATGGAGTATAGGAAATCAAGGAACCTACATGAAAAATTTTAACTGTAGTGTCGTTCGTGCGTTGTCTGTCTGTCAGTCATTACCCAAAGTGGTTTATAGAGGTATGAACCGTAAGTTCACAGAATACTCGTGTTTTTTTAACTTTTTTTGACTACTTGACATCAACAGCTGTAACAAGTGTATCAGAATCAAAAATTGGCGCATTGAGCACGCACAGCACAGTTTAAGTTATTCATTGCTTTTATAATAGTAGCGAATATGTTGATAAAATATTTTTTCTTATACAATTGTAGAAATATAAGTAATCATATTATACCACGCGGATAGTGACAAACGGAGTGCCGTAACTCTTAACACTAAAACCCACTGCTTATCCTGCTAAATGTGGGATACAGTCCGAAGCTAAACAAAACAATACCAAAATAAAACATATGTTTAGATTATAATTAGTCTAAAAATACCTAATTTATATTACAACTATTTGTACCAAAGATTGTTCATATTATGTACATCAAGGTCGCGACTTTTGTGAACTCATTGTAATAATGTAGGACATCTTCACACGGCTGTATGTATGTACATACATATAACCTATAGGCTTGTGCTTTTGTTTTTATTTTTATACACAAACATTCACACGGGAAAGTAGACGCAGAAATAATATTTGAGCAATTCTGAAATAGCCTTTTATTATGATTTTGATATCATGTCCCGATAAGTCCGTTTGAATTAGTTCATTTTAATTTAGAACGGATGGTGGACGGATATATTATAATAACGGTATAAATAGTGGAATATTTAGAATTAGGGGTAGGTTTCAATACAAAATGGACATATAAAAAGAAATTGAGGATTATATCAGTAGTATGTAAAGATAAATTGTATGTTAGGCAGAGAGAATCTAGTGCCAAGACACTGATCTCTGCTTTCCAACCCAATTTGGCAAAGGTTGAATGGCTGATATCAATTATGCATTTTCTCTTACAATATCGGGCAAATTGAAATAATTAATCACTCGAATGAGAAGCGAACCCACAACCATTTACAGTCAGACGCTCGCCCACATCCTCAATCATTGACCCTAAACTACAGTTTGGATTAAGCAATTTACATCTAGATCTAGACTAGATTATCCAACGAATGTAAATAAAATTGCAAGTGATGGGCAAAAACAATACTATCGACCCACTTTCACAATACTCTTCTATAGTATGAGAATTATGCGTTCAGTCTTTGCATACATATATGTTCATGTGTGCTTACACAACAAAGTAGACACTCAATTTGATCTTATTTTTACTTTAAAATGTAGTCTAATATAATATTAAATAAATATTCTTTTGTATTTTTATAGTAACTTAAATATTTATTAGTACATATATGTATATAAAAGATACAACTTTTCTGTTAGTAAGAGACTGACAGATAACGCACATACATAGGCATAGGCACATATATTCCGCATATAACTCGGTAGGCAGCTCCCAATGCCCACAACCGTTGCGTTTCAATCGCGCTTACAATATCGTACTGGGCGGTGCGTGGGCAACGGAGTAGTGTCCTAACCTAAGTACTAGAATACTAGACGATCATGCCGAAATTACAATTTCACTTATTGTTTTATTCCCATGCTTTGGTAATTGGACAAAGTGCGACGTTGAGTTCCGCCACTCACCACGCAGTTTCCCGAAAATTTGACGCAGTTTCGGGAACGAAGTATTGTAAAACGACGTTCCACCTGCCTACCGTAGGTGCTATATATGGGAAACAGCATAATACAAAAAAAAAATACGATCGTCGTGTATAACATCAAACGCCTCATCAAGTGCACTTCAATGGCACAGTACCTTACCTTACATAAAGATAAGATACTAGACTAATGAAATAATTGCAGTAAATCAATCTTATTTGTTCTTTTCAAATGATTTATTGTGAGCCTAGTTCACACGACGCACATATATACGGAGTTGCGTTTGCGCATGATGTATAAGGTTTATAATAGATATATTGGTTTAAAAAAGCTTATTCTGTTTTGATTTAATAGGTAATGGTTCGTTTTGGGTTTCCAATGTATGAATAATGAATTTGAAGCAAGCATGGGACAGCGTGTGACTGAACTAAGCTAAGCTTAACTAAGCTTATTAAATAAAACTCTATGTAAAACAATAAAAAATATAGATACCTATCTAAGGCACTTGTGAAACTGCCTTTACTGTTAATACTGTTAAGTAAATTGATTTAAAGTTCACGCAACGTGTCATTAACATTGAATTTGGTGTAAAAAACTAATTGCCTTGTAATTTGGATGGATCACTGCGTTCTTATAATACAATACATTAATATACATACCAAACACTGTAAGTAGTAAGAGCTTTTTAGTGTTTGTCGTTTGTTCCATCAAGACCAATTCAACGACGTATCATTTATCAAAATGGGTACTCTAGTTTTACAGTTACAAGGGAACAAACAAACTGACATACATACATACGTTCTAAAAGCATAACCTTCCTTTAGGGCTTCACCACAGTCGATTTATTTTTAACTCTAAATCAATGATAGCATTATAACGAAACTAATAACTAAAATAACACTTACGCAAGTATTCAAATATGTTACTCGATGCATGTCGGAAGTTGATTTTGAAATTAATAATTGTAAAGTAATTAGATTTAAGTGATTCAGATTGTTATAGATGATCCAGGAAGTTAAAAACGACCGTGGTACATATAATTGTTGTATTTATATATATATATATTGAAACCGTCATGGTGCAATATCATAGCGACTGACTTGGGGGAGTGGGGCCGTTCAAGTATTACGTAAGCAGTTTTTTTGCAATTATTGACCCCCCCTCCCCTATGTCATCAAAAATAAGCAATCCTCTTACAAATATTTCATTGAAAACGTCAAAAATAAGCAAACCCAAGACCCCCCCGCCCCCCTACAGTGCTTACGTAATACTTGAACGGCCCCAATGACAGTTTAATTTCAATTTTTATTGCCCCGCTCTGGCAGGAATACGAAACCTGTGAAGTTTCACGAAGGGGAACAGAGTTTGCGGGAAAAAGCGTGAAGTTTTTGTTTTGGGAGGAATAGATAATTTGTACCTATTGAGATATTTCGTCCATTAATTTTTATCTATTTTGTAGTTGTTTTTTCATGCTTATATCTGCATATAGCATGGTAAGCACAAGGTATAAAAAGACTCTGGGCCCCACTTACGGCCCAATTTTTAAGACATTGCATGTTGAGTGGCTGACCTCAACGCCGCACTTTGCCTTCGCTTTCGTTTATGAGTATAAACTTTTAAATGTGATAAATGTTTTTTAACGCCACAAAATAAAAAATGACGGTCTTGTTTTGGTTTGGTTTCTTATAATATGGCGTTCCGAGCGTGGACGGTCTTGTTTAGTGATTCTCATAATGTTTAAGTTAGTGTAATATTAACAAAAAAAATGTGTAAGGTTACAGAAAAGGACGTTGCCGTCATAAAGGTTAAAAATACATACTTAACGTTTTAGCCATTTTAAATAATTTCGTTATTTGTTTACCTTGCTGAATTATATACAAAATATAATTTTTGATCGTATTCGGTGTTGAGTTCCGTCATTTAACACAAAAAAAAGTATTTCTACAATTACTTAAAGAAAAAGATACAGCTGTATCTAGCAAAAAGCAAAAAGTAGATTTGAGTAAAAAATGTATTTCGTATATCAAAAAATATATAATGCGTATTTCGACACTATAAAAAGAATCAAAATTAATAGGGTACTTCCGGTTAACCTAGAATTATAAAATTTGGCAGCTAGCATCTACAGGTATAATACCTGTAGATGCTTGCTAGTTCAAGAAAAAAGCTAAAAACTATACATTTGTGGTTAAATCCTAAAACATAATAGCCTTAAATCGGGGGCAAAATTTAGTATTAAAGCCGCTAGTTCAAGTGAGGTATCAGATGAAAGGGCTCTGCCTAAGCAAAGCTTCAATTTTCAAAAGCTCCAATTTTTGTAGAGAACCCACGGTGGGCGCGCCCGACTCACGCTTGTCCGGTTTTTTTTAAATAATTATTATTCATTCATTTGTGAACAGTCGTGGCGCAGGGGTATAAGTGTAAACGTACTGGTTGTGGGTTCGATCACCACTCGAAGAAATGAAATATTTATTTTAATTTATATAGCCATTTGAAATCTATTAAAACAAATCTTTTAAATAATGTCCCGTTATTATTTTTCCAGGTGTACCACATGTGCGACGGCCTCGGCAGGCAGTTCAGCTACTCCTGTCCGAACACAACGCTGTTCCAGCAAAGAATGCTGATATGTGATCATTGGTACATGGTCAATTGTTCTAATTCCGAAAGCGATTATGATGCTAATTTGTTAATAGGTAAGTCTTACGAAGTATGTGTTCTATTACAGTCAGTTCATAAATAAAAAACTTATACCTACTTAGTATTTTATTCGACAAAACTGCTTAATTGCTAAAAACAGTTATCTTACACAACAGTTTTGTTGAATTGATTGAATCTTTAGTTTGCAATGTTTTGTTATTTGATAATGTGTGTAAAATAATTATTTGTATAATAATAGAAAAAATAACGTGATTTTAAGATTTGCATTTGCCGTATATATGTATATAAATAGATGTTAAATAATTGCGAACAAAATCAAAATAAATAATTAAAATTCATTTCATTTAAATTTATTTAGAGCATAACAGTATAGACGACTATACTTAAATAATTAATATATATATTTTTAAATAAACTTACTTAAATATTCGTATAGTCGCATGTTGACAAAGCCGCGCAGGGGCCGCTTGTAATATAAATATTTCTCCTAAGAGAACCCAAAATTATTTCATAAATAGTCATAACGAATGCGTATTTATGTATTTATGTTGTTTTTTCCTTCATGACTTTACCCGTATGTAGCAAAGTAGTAGGTAATAAAGTAGGATAGGCAGAGGTTACCCGGGAATGCCTCGTTACTAGAGCGAGGAAATGAAAATTTTAAATATTTCATTCCACCGAGTGGGAATCGAACCATCAACCGTCGCGTTAATAGTCACAAGTTTGTACTACTGCGCCATGAGGCATCTAAAATTCCTTATATAATATATAAACTCTATAATAAATAATCATTCAATTATCACATTACATAGTCGCATCCATTTAAGGACTTACATTATCAGTTCTGTAAATATTTGATCAAAAACTTGTCACGACTTTGAATGTCTAAATATTATCTCTAAATATAACTATGGTATAGGATACCTTATACTAAATTTTGGTTACTTCGTTAAAATTTAACTTATTTTATTCTGGTCCTCCAGTGTGTATAAGTATGTTTTTTAGCAATTGTTATCTAAAAAATAACTCTAGAACTAAGTATATAGAGTTCGTCCATAGTCCAATTAAAGGCGATTTCGTCATTCCTACAATATTAATTAAAAGGTTTATGATAAAGAAAACAATATTAATACAATGAATATTCATATGAATATTACTAAAAAGAAAAAAGAAGATGGTAGTCAAAACCAACATGTGTGGTAAGAACTACGTGATATCTTTTATTGAAGAAATACTTACCTATCTAGTGTGTAGTTACTGATCGTCTCTAAAGCTCAAACAGCAGCGTGATATTACTATCGTCGTCGGTTCCATTCCCATTCGGAAGAATAAATTATTTTCATTTCCTCGCCATGCTAACAAGATAAAGCGTCGATTTCGGTTATTTAACATGTAATGTCTAGAAAAATTGACGGAAGTCTTGACACTAGGTTCCCTCTGCCTACACTTATTGTACAGGAAACTAAAAAAAATTAGATGTTTCCTGGTAGCATTCGGCAAAATGAGGTGTTTTGTTAGGTTACTTTACCCATAAATGTTATTTCTGTTTTTCACAGAATTTTTCATATTTTAAACATAAAAAGTCTGACTTTATAATAACAAACACCGATTGTTTTTTCCTTAAACCAAACCGGTCAAAATCCATATTATTCATGGATATATTACTCATGCTTTCATCTCTAAGTAAGTTATAAAAAACATCTATAAGTATCATAACTTTTATAAGTAATTATAGTAAAATGTGGTCTTTCCAAATCATTCCCATATATAAAATCGATGAAAAATTAAATAGTAACCAAACCAAAAAGAAAAGAATGAAACAAAAAATAGCTTGACATTGTGCTTACAGGTCAGGCTCAGGCAAAACTGGAAACCTAATTAATATTTAAGATGCCGTACAGGTTTTACAAAGTTAAAAGTAAAAAAAAAGTTAACAAGTTTTCTACCTATAACCCCTTCGAGTTCACCTTCGATTGAGGCCGAAGATGGACCTTCGTCTGACCCAATATAGGCCCAATTTGGGACTATGCAATACTACTTCAATAAATGCAAATAAGCCACGATTGTGCAATTACGACAATATACGATTGGTTACAGAAGTTTTATAATTAAGTGTTGGTGTGAATGTTTGTAAACAAAAAATTACTCAATATTTCTCTATTCCTGTTCATCTCGAAAATTGAATTAAGACTAGATACAGAGGATTTTAATAACACGTTCCTCTACTCGATACCCGAAAATGTGTAAAGCTGCGTTTTTATTATTTCGAAGAAAAAAATACATCAAGTACCAATCACAGAAGAACGCTTGTATTAAATTTCTTTCCTTCAATCGCATCAATATATATACAACTCCTTATTTATAATAGCATTGTGATATATATTATAATAGTATGTATTTTTCAAATATATGGGTATTATATTTATGTATTACAATTTAGTATCTATGTATGTTTATTTAGACTACCCACTCTTTACTATCATATAAACGTCCCAACCTAAAAGTTGTCTGGAAGAAATCGCTGATTAGCGATAAAACTCCTTTTTGTGCCTCCATTATACTTTTTTCTCTTTTCTTTTATGTTTTTTTTTAAATATTAAATTGTTCACAATAAAGTAGTAGTAAATAAATAATAAATAAATCGAACGTAAACAAACGTGCATGCATAATCACCTACATATGTAACATATCATTGACCATGACATTACCCGGTTTATCGTTTACACACATAATGTTAATGGACGTGTTAATTGCTAACTCTTTTAACATACGAGTACCTTCTTTTTTTTAGATTATTTTTTTTTGAGGCCAGTCGTGGCGCAGTGGCACGAGGTGTGACTGTAAAACCGACTGGTTGTGGGTTCGATCCCCACTCGAGGAGATGAAATATTTACTTAAATTTATATTTCCATTTCTTCGCTCTGGTGTCGAGGACAAGCGCGGCGTTGAGTTCTGCCACTCAACACGCAATGCCTCCAGATTCGGCGGAAAGTGGGGAACGGAGTGTCTTAATACTAGGTTCCCTCTGCCTACCCTGCAGTGCGGGATACAGCGTGAAGCTGATTTATTTTATTTTATTTTTTTTATGAACGTTATTTTGAAAAAAATTGAAGTTTTAATCAAGAGGTCATCGTGGCGCAGCGGCACAGTGTGTGACTGTAAAGGCAACGGTTGTGTGTTCAACACACAGCAAGTTAGATACGCCACGCACCAAGCAATGTCTCGAAATTTGGGCAGCACGTGGGCAACGGAGTGTTTAAATATTAGTTTCCCTCTGCGCATATGCAGAAAACAGCGTGAAGCTATTTGTTTTTCAGTTCTAGTTTTTACATACTTTGGGTATTTATTAGTGTTACGGATGAATTAAAATAAAATAAAGGCAGTGGTAGAGTTCTACACATGTATATAAAAAAAATCTCTACAATTTTTTTTTAAATTATCCCTATATAAAATAATTAAAATTTAATTAAAATTATTTTAAGCAGGATGAACATTATGTTCTTTCCTTCAATGGCAATGCAATGGCTATTTATTTAAGTAATTTTTAATAGTATATAATATGATGCGATGTATAGAAATACATTTAATATCAAGTTACTCCCCGCTTCTATTTTAATAACTAAATAATATTTTTCTCCAACAGGTCAACGAGACAAGCCTTTCGTATCGGAATCTGACATGCGCCTGCGCACGCCTCGTCCAGACATACTCTCAGTACCACCGAACAATAAATATTATGATGGATTAAAAGAGGCTGAGTCAAAGGTAAAATTTTATTAAGAGGTTGCTTAAAATTATTTAAAGAATGTATCTACTTATTTGCAATTTTATGCTTTTTTCCGCATAATAAGGTAACCTGTTGAACTTGTTGTTTAGCTATCTACTATATCAAACTACTATGTCAACTATCGTAAAGCTAGGAAATTCGTATGTTACAAAGAGATTTTTTCTTTAATGCTTTTTTAACTTGGCTAGACACTGTAAGGCATTGGGTTCTCAATGAAATAATATATTTTATAATAAGTACAAAGTAAAAGAAAAAAAATATTATTAATATGGTCAATAAACGGCCAGTAGAAAACATATTGATGTGATATTCATTAAGAAGTAAAAATAAAATAAAAAAATATTTGTAAAAACAAAAACCCCGACTGCATCAAGTCGAGGTTTTTGTTTTTACAAATATTTTTTTATTTTTCATTTTTTTGTTAGAATTTATTATGGTAATGATAATCATGATATACCTTTTTCAAATCCTGAAATTGAGCTCTTGAGTTTGATACCCATATTGTAGTATTCGAACCAAAAATTTTTTTTTTCACTAAGTCCAATGGCGTACCACAGCCGCCATGATATTTTTTTATTAACGTGACCTATCTAAGAACACTTGGGCTGCTAATACAAATCTAACGATACCTCAAATATGTAAATCCGTTAAGCGGTTCTGGAGATACGAGGTAATAAAGAATATTACATACATACAAGATACGCGCGAAAAACATAACCCTTCCTTAGCAGTCGGGAATAAATCAAGTAAACGAATCGAATTCCTATCAAAGTAATCAGCAAAGATGAATAATGATGTAGAAGTTATTATACAATCTCAAATCTCAATCTGCAAAACCAGATTAGCTTTTAATTTTTTTTGTATTGCAACGATTTGTTATATTTGTGCTTTTGTTGTTATTAGTTTACTATAACTATAAGATATAATCGTCGGTTGTGGGTTCCTTTCCCATTGAGAAGAATGAATTATTTTCTTTTGCTAACTCTTGTAAGAAGACAAAGCATGGTCGCACTCAACACGTAATGTCCCGAAAATTTGGCGGAAAACTTGCAAATAGAACTTTATACTCAAGTTCTCTTAACGCTGGGTTCCCTCTGCCTAAACAATAAACAAACCAAATAAGCTATTTACTAATAAGCTAATAACACTTTTATAGGTTCTCTGAGTCAGCACAAAATCTTTACTAATTTAGTATGTTTTTAATTTCAGTTCACCTTTCATCCTGACAACAGTATAGTTGGGATATCTGATACAATCAATCCAAATGACAACGAACTGGACAGCGACAAACGAAACTACAGACCGCCCTCTTCCTGGTCTACCAGTTCAAAGAAAAATCGACCTACGATAACTAAAACTGACATCGATGATTCAAATATCGGTCAAAATAAAGCCAGAACGAATGTCATAAAAACTAATTTCAAAGATACTTCTTTAAATAACAAATTTTCTTTAAACACTAATAATAATATAAATAGGCCATCTCAACATTTAGTTCCTCCATTCTTGCCATCTACTACAGAAAACGATTTAGGATCAAATGTTAGAGTGAAATCAACACCAGATCCAGTTTTCAATTTTATAAAGCGTTTCGATCCTAATTCAGCGGATTCGATTAAAACGACGATGACGAAAACGGAGATTATAGATCTCAATCAGCATTTACCTGAAGGTCAAATTAGTTCAGAGGAGGAAAGGACTCCGAGAAAACATAAAAACTTCGGCAACAACTTCAATGTTCTTCAAAATGGCAAGAAAAAGAATTCTTTTGAAGATTCAAGGTTTGATTCCGTTAATATAAAATCAAGCTTGGATTCCATAACAGAATCTGCCAACAACCAAGTACAGCCGCCATCTAAAGAATTATTACCTCCCAAAGTTAATGTAACTCCTTTAGATACAACTACAATGGGCCCTCCTATTTACTATGAATGGAAATGGGCCGTACCTGCATTCGAATTGGAACCTCCCAAACGCAGTAACGAAACCAACACAACTACTCCAAAACCAGTTAAAGCAGAAAAAAGACCATTCAGTGTAGTACCACGATCTACACCAAAAGAAATAGATCTCATTCCTCGTAATACTGAATATAATATTAGTTCATATTTCGTACCAGATTATGTTTTTCCCTTGGACAATCCGCATCCAGGCTATGAAAGTGAGAATGCTCAAACCTCCTTCCAAGTCCATGTTCCTCGACCAGGGAGGGCCAGCTATGGGGAGAACCCAGCTTGCCCTCAATGTCACCCAGCTTACTTAGAACCTGGTACATGCGAGCCTTGTATTGTCAAGCGGTAACATCTACACATATAGATAGATATAAATAGAATAAGTTACCTAGCCATTATAATTTGTTGAAATCGATTTTCTTAATTAAAGTTCTTATTAAGACTAATAAACACGTCAAACGTTTATTTATTTAGGTAAAAAAGGAATAGACAGGTTTTAATTTAAATAAACGACTAATACTATTTTAGATCGATTATAGAGTGTTTATGATGGAACTTAGATGACAGAGAAGTCAAGGACGATTGTTAGTTAAAGTCACAGCCTAGGAATGTAGCAATCCTGTATGATATATTATACTGCGTAGTACAAAATTTAATTACAAGAGTAATTAAACAAAAACAAGTGTTTGTGTATATAAATGTCTGTTATCCTTTTTGTCATACGACTCAAACGATTTTAATTTTATTATATATCTACCTAATAAAGTATATTTTAAACAGGACATAGTTATATTTATAGATTTTACTGTCTTTTTTGCTTCAGTTGTATCCCGCACATAGCAGGGTAAACAAAGGGAACTTGGGAACCTAGTGTTAAGACACTCCGTCCCCATTAAGATTTTTCCATTTCCCACTCTCCGCCTAATCCTGAAGGTACTGAGTGTTGAATGGCGGAATTCAACGCCACACTGCCTCGTTACCAGACGATATTATAGGATATTAAATCATCACGTAATGCTTATGCCGCACACGGCAGGGTAGGCAGAGGGAACCATTTTGCGCCGAATTCTGGAGACATTACGTGTTGAGTGGCGGGACTCAACGCCGCGCTTTGCCTCGTTACCAGAGCGAGGGCATGAAAATATTAAATATTTCATTTACTCCCGTTTACAGTTTGTGCCCCTGCTCGACCTGGACTTTTTAATAGTTATAGTAATTTATCTTGTCATTTTATGCAGTAGACACAGCAATCCTTGATATATTACACTGTTCTTCATTTTGTTTATAGTGGATAGATTATACATATTGTACCCACATATTATTGTTCTTATTTATATTATACTTAAAAATTGCTTTTTATAGAATTTGAATCCATTAATATAATGTACAATTAAATATATTGTCGTAAAGAAAAATCATAAATTTGTTGTGTAATTCACATGATATTTATATACTTACATACATATACTCTTAAAGTCGGTAAATAATGTAATATATTGATTGTAATATTCAGCTAAGTTAGAATAAATATTTATAATTACCTATGTTTATATTTTAGTACTAATGCCTGTTTTAGCATTCGGCATAATAAATAAATAATATTATTATAAAAAAAACACTTTTTATTTTTTTATGCTAGCCGCACAGGTACAATATTATTGGCAATAAAATTCATATTGTCAATAATATTGTGTGTGTGTGGTCCGTGTTTCAATTTTGTCCAATATTGTAGATTTTTACAAATTCTGTTTTTTAACCAACTTTCGTAAGAAAAGGCACAATTCAATTCGACTGTATATATTTTTTTATGTTTGTTACCTCAGAACTTTTCACTGGGTGAACCGATTTTGAGGTTTTTTTTTTCTCTGAAAGCTAGCTAGCTAGCTAGTGCTTCCCGTGTGGTCCCATTTTTAGTCCATTTCTGACAATTAAAATTTGCATTAGGTATGTGCTCAACAAATGGACGTATAACTGTATATCACGCCAACCGATTCTGTTAATTCTTTTTTTTATTTGAAAGGATACACTTCAAGGATAGTTTGATAAATGTTTGGTTAGGTTCTGATTATAGGATCCGGTTGAAATTGAACAAGTTGTTTTTTTTTTGTTAAAAAATATAATTATACTGTAATAGTTACAGGGAAAAACATTGTTAAAATGGGTGTCAGAAGTGAGTGGGTGCCTTTATTAAACAAGCCAAGAGAATTGTTCTTATTTATATTATGCTTAAAATTTGCTTTTAATAGAATTTGAACTCGTTAATATAGTGTAAAATTACACAAACAAGTTGTTTTTTTTTGTTAAAAAATATAATTATATTGTAATAGTTACAAGGAAAAACATTGTTAAAATGGGTGTCAGAAGTGAGATTTTTTATTGTTACATTTTTTTCAACCAACTCCAAAAAAGAAGATGCTCTCATTTTGAACCGACTTCAAAAAAGAGAGAGGCTCTCAGTTCGCCTGAATATTTTTTATGTAGATTCTTGTAATTATGCCAAAATGTTAGTATGAACAAAAATACTTAATTAAGTTTGAAGTTTTACATAGGACAACCCCTTGAACTTGAGAAGTATACTTTTAAGGTCTACCCATCACTTAAAATCGTTAAATAAATTAATTTTTAATAAAAAAAAACCGACTTCAAGCAACGAACGAACTAAGAAGTAAAAAATAATTTTACGTAAAATAAAACGTACTTTGATTTTGTTAAACAAAAATAATTAAAAAATATTTTATAATTTTGAAGTCGCTGTCAAGCTAATGCTACAACAACCTTACTTTACTACAATATTGAATTACTAAGCCTGATTGTTTTACTTGGCACCGACTTCAAAACTGTAAAATATTTTTTTAATTATTTCTGTTTAACAAAATCTAAGTACGTTTTACTTTATGTAAAAATATTTTTTAATTTTTAGCTCGTTTTTGGAAGTCGGTATTAAAATAATTTATTTTGTCACGGAAATATAGAGACTCCCCGGATATTTCCGCGCAGGGTTCCATCTTAATCAATAATAGCGATGAAAAAATATTTTAAGGGAAGCCGACGTTTGTTCTTTTTGTTCAAAATGAACGACGAAAACAGTGTTAATAGCGAAAATAGCGTTGATAATACTACTCTCACGGAAAAGCAATGTTTAATAGAGCTTATTAAACATGGGAAACTTGGGCAGAGCTATAATAAATCCATTGAAGTATATCGTAATAAAGTTAAGAAAAGCAATAAGCGTATTTCACTTTTCTTAAAGCTAAAGCTCGATATTTAAAAAAAAATACCAAATAGAGATAATAATTTTTGAAAGCTGCTATGTTCATCCTCATGTAACTTTTTAAATCACCTGTGTTAATTAAATCAGTTAATTAAGTCACGCTGTATTCAGTACAACAGGGTAGGCAGAGGGAACGTAGTGTTAAGACACTCCGTTCTCATTAAAACACTCCCATTCCCCACTTTAGGTCGAATTTTTGGGGCATTGCATGTATATGTGGGGGAACTCAACGCCGCGCTTTGCCTCAACTTACTGATGCTTATATTAATTTAAAAGTAAATGATCATAATGCCATCGTGGCACAATTGAAAAGCTTATGACGAAACGTGATGATAGTAGGTTGGTTCGATTACTACTCGGAGCAATTGTGGCCGAAAGTGGAGAATGGAGTGTTGATACTAAGTTCTCCTGGCTGTCGTACTAAGAACAAAAAAATAAATAATTGAAAATATCTCTTATATAAAACAATCTAAATAATTAGCGCAGCTTAATACGTTAATTACAGTGAATTCGTTCCCACAATTTTAAAAAAATGGTGATGTCACTGTTATCGGCGTGTTCGTCAAATCGAACGTATTTCAAAATGGCGTCTAATGACAAATGTCACTTGTCAAACTCATTATATCTATTTCCTATTTCGCGAATGGCGAAGCGTCATGTTGCGTTAGTGATACAATTAATAAATCAGCGTTTTACGAATTATTTTTAAAGAATTGCATAATTACCACGTGTTTTTAACATGAGCAAATCGAATCCTTTAGGCTTAATTGCGAACTACGGTGATTCTGATGATGAATTAGAAGAACCCCCAGTGCCTTCTAAAAAAGTTGAAAGTGTGAAGGGTATGGCATATCCAGGATATGAAGCTGTTCCCAATCATCAGCCAGCTAGCACACCAGCTGGTATTCATCCAGCGCCAATAGCTCATTGTCGTAAGTACTACAGTAATTAGTATATCAATAATAGTTCCAGATCATATTGTTTTTGAAACCGGTTGCTTGAGGCGAAATGAAATTTTAAACGTTTCGTACATTTTGAACATTCTTTGATATTTCTGATCATATGAATCTTTATTTCCTTAATTTGAAGTTCTCTTCTCTTAATTTTGTGCTTGAATTATGTATATTTATGAATTAATCTAAAATAAATATATATAAACAAGAAAACAGCATTTATACAGAAATTATAAAAGTCGAAAATTTTATTTGGTTAGTTACAAGAAGTTATTTTAAAATAACCCAACATAAGGAAAACATAGAGACTGCTGTGGTGCAGGGGCACAAGGATTTGACTAATGCAATGTTTGTGGGTTCAATCCCCACTCGAGAGAATGAATTATTTATTTCTTAATATTTTGGTACCAAGGCAAAAATGAGAGTAGAGTTGTGCCACTCAACATGCAATACCTTGAAAAGTTTGGCAAAAAGTGAGGATCGGATTCTTTTAACACTAGGTTCCCTCTGACTATGTGAGATACAGCATGAAGCTGATTTAATTAATTTTTTTTTTTCAAGGAAAACATTATGTATATTTTTAAACAACCTTGAAAGTGCAGCAAAAACAATAAAGTATCATATATCAACATATATTATTACTTATAAGAAGTTATTACATAATTCTAGCATGGTCGGCCTGTTATGATGAAAATAGTGGATTCACTTATTACTGGAACCAACAAACTAATGCAGTGACTTGGGAAGCTCCACCTGAATACTTACTAGCACTGAAATTGGCACAACAACAGTTACACACATCAGGTATTATATAATTAACACTTTTATTAAGCTTAAGATGGAATGTGATACAGAAAGTGCTCTGCTGTGGCAAACAAAGGATGGCTTTTTAATTCCATCATTCTTTACACAACGTCTCAGTTGTTGTGTCGGGATACAGCAAAGTACTGCTCTAAAGAAAATTATATTACTAAGAAAGAAGCCCTTTAAATTTTGCCTTTTAAAATTGATGTGATATTTATCAATTTACTGATTGCCTTATATAATATTAATAATTAGGTAAGGTAATATTGACAATTTTTTTCAAAAGAGAAAAGGTTCTTATTTAGCAATGCCTCCAGTATTCGGTGGAATGTGGAGAATTGACTGTCTTAACACTGGGTTCCCTCTGCCTCTGTATATTGAAATAACTCTTTTGGTATTTCAATATGCATAATTAATAATATACATAAAATTTATATATATTTCTTTAAAATACTCTAAAATGTTTGTAAATTACTATTACAGGTTCAACAGAAGTATCGGCTGAGGAATGGCAATTATACCAACAGGCTTTAGCAGAAAAGCAAAATTCACAAAACAAAGTGTTGGCCAAAGGGAAATCTAAGAAGCCTGACAAAATTAAAGATAAAAATGTTAAAAATAAAAAGAGATCTCTTAGTGACGATGAGGAAGAGTGAGTAAATATATATATTTTTTTATTTTCAGGAGACATTTTGTGGCCATTGTAGTATTTTCATTGAAAAGATAGAGATTGTGGGTTCAATCCCCACTCACCAGAATGAATTACTTTCATTACCTACCTCTCGTAAAACAACAGTGCTGAGTTCTCACACACAATGTTCAACACACAGTTGTCTTGATTTGGTGCAGAAAGTGGAGAATAGAGTGTCATGATGTTATTTTTCTCTGCCTACACATATTTATTCAAAGCAGAATAATAATACACATATTTATTCAAAGCAGAATAATAAAAGTAATATGTTTTAGATTTTGTCATTTAAATATTTTAACAAACTTTGTTGACCTAAAAGTACTAAGTATCAAGGATACTTGGAAGGTCACATAAACCTTGTGTGTGTGAGTGGATGAAGTGAAAGACGTATGCAGAGACTGTAACATTTGGTGCTAAGTTCTCTCTGGTCATCCACTAGGAATATTTTTTTAACATATGTATTTATTAGAACATCATGTTGAAATATAAATGGTGTATTTAAATATTTTTCAGGAAAATTGAA